>JBBBDQ010001271.1:0-607500 GCA_037127315.1 Ascarosepion bandense
AAAAAAAAACTAAAACAAAAAATCTTAGTTTAAATATTTATATATTTAATTTTCTTTTTTAAATGTACACAGATATTAAACATTCACGTTCCAATGTTTTCGTCAAGGTTTTATTTCTGGGAATCTTTTTAAGGAAAATGTCTGAAATTTAAAAAAAAATTAAAATTAAAAGCTTTTAAAATCTTCATTTTTTACTGTCATTCTTCCTCCCTTTCCCACTCTCTCCCTCTGCAATATGCATATTCATCTGGTGAGCATTAATGTTTCTTTTTGTTGCTTTTAATAATACTTTCTTTTTTTGTAATTCTTTCATTTTTCTTTGTCGTTTCTGTTTTCCTGTTCAGTTTAACGTTTCATATAAATATATTTTCAATATATTTTATGAGTATTACAATAACCAAGCCTTTTTTTCTCGCTCTGCATTTATAAATGCCATCTATCTGATTGCTAACAGCAGTTTCTTTATCCTTAAAACTTCTTCATTTTTCACATGCTCTGTCTGTGGTATACCCGTCGTTCATTGAGAGAAATATCAACTAAATCTTATTTTATCTCTGAGTAAATTCCTTAGCATTCACTGATATAAAGGAGGTTAGACAGTACGCAGCAATTTGGTACATTTCATGGCGTCTCGTGTAAAGTAAAGTGCTTGTTGTGTAGAAAATAGACACATAGACACATCACCCACATAGACACTTTTGAACTCTATCACGACCGGCAAAAGAAGATTGTGAAGCTCCATCCCGGATACAGCAGCAATACGCTATTTTGGGTTTGATCTGGCTCTTGTAAATATAAAGTATAACTTGGGAGTGTAGAGAGTAAGATGTTTACAGAACCGACAAAATCGTCGAACCTTTTCAAAGTTACACACACACACACACACACACACACACATATATATATATATATATATATATATGGGAACGAAAATGGCACCAACATATGCCACCCTAACATCAGCTTACCCAGAGGAAAACTTATACAAAAATATAAAACAAATCAATAGGGATAATACGAAAACCCATTTTTATTAAGTTTTGCAAACGATTCTTGGATGATTGCGTCACAGAATTTTTTAAAAATTTAGACCTACTAAGCAAAAATGATAGAATAAAAAAACATATTAAAAACAACCAAAATAATTAAGAGCAAACGCTAACTAAAAAACCTGAAATACATATTAACCACATGTAATTTTAACCAACAATCGATACAGGGGGTTACAAAATGCAACAATAAAAGATGTGGAGTTTGTGATATCATTATAGAAGGAAACATCTACACTTTTAAAAACCCCACAAAGACATTCACAATAAACAAAAACTTGAACTGCAACTCCGAAAATGTGGTATATGCACTCATATGCACAAAATGTAATAAAACTTATACAGGCATCGGCCAAACACTAAACAATAAAGTATCCCTTCACAGAAGCAACATCAAACTTTCAAACAACAGAAAACTCTTTGTACCACTACACATCTTCCGATGCAATGAAGTCAAATTTAAAACTATGCCATTATATCAGACAGACAAATACTCCTACCTACAAATACAAGAAAAAAACTTCATTAATAAATTTAAACCAGCACTTAATAAATGATAAACTTCACGCACACACAGACACACAACACGTGCACAGAAGGACCGCATACGTTCACACATGCACGCATACACACACACATTTATGCACATACTAGCATGAACGAACCCAGTGACACACACACGAAACCCTACACAACATAGGAAATGTATATGTATGTGTATAAATGTGTGTGTCTATGTATATATAAATTATAAAAACAAAGAAATAAAAACAAAACCTTCTTCTGTCCGATATTTAACTCATCCTAAATTATTTGATTACCGTTTAAAGCGGAAAGAGATTCCCTCACGAGTATAAGATGTGAACTACTGCCACACACAAACAAGACGATGATTGACAAACACTACTTGAAGACGGTCGAGAGAGCATAATGTAGAATAAAAATAGAACATACTATATTTATTTTCTATATTTTCTAAAAGAACACTTGCGGTTTCTCTTTTTATTAAAAAAAAAATACACTTTTCTCTCGTTGGAACCACAGTAACATCCCGTATATATATATATATATATATATATAATCGGGATGTTACATTTATATATATATATATATATATATATATATATATATCCTTTCCAGAAAATACTGGGAATTAAAAGAAAATAACCTAAATCCACAGATAAAGTGGAAGCTGATAGGCAATGACCCCTAATAGCTTAAGAGACAGATGTTATCTATGTTTAAGAAAAAAATTAAAATTTTGAAATTTCAATATCAGAACGTTCTTCTGAATAAACGTAGAGATATCAATAGTACGTTCTTCTTAGAAATAAATATAAATTGCAATAATTATCTTAGTCTTCCATTTAGTCACAATAAGTTTTTTTAAAAATTTGACTAAGCAGTTACCTTCCCCCTACCTTCCACTACTAACCTAATGGTCAAGCCACAAACCTCCCACTACCATAGAAGAAATTACTACTAAGATTCCGCTAGCCTAAACCTATAAAAGCCAATATTCCCCCACCTCTTTCTTTACTAGACCAAGCCTCCAGCATTAGAATTTTTCCTCATTTTTTGTTTAAACAGGGTTGACAATGTCTTAAACTGACATGTTGAAAAATGGCTATTTCCCTCTCAATTTTATCTGAATTTTCAGATATATACCGGGTGGGATATCGATACCAACCACTATTTTTAACGAAATATTATAGGACGAAAGCAAAATATACGATGGAATAAAACTTTATAAAACATTTATTCCATAATATAGTGATTAAATAATTAAAGTTTAGCTGTAGAAAAGATGTATCGTTCATTTATAGCAAAGACCTAGTCCGAATGTCGATGCTTCTGAACCCGAAGACGTACTGTTTATTGACTGGCTAGAGAGGAACGTTTTTCTTCGGGGTAGCTGACCCTACGTAATAGGCTGAGGGCGAAAAAGCTTATTGCAGTTTTTCAGGCGCCAGTTATTACTTATACTAAATTGCGGAAATCTGCTACTGCATATATCCTCTACAGGCAATAGTCTATATTTTAACTAAAACTCCCTGAATGATTTCATCTGGTCTTGCTGCTTTGTTTTTTATTTTTATTTTGTTCAGAGCTGATTAACAGCAAAATAAAAAGCCAAGACATAATTTAGAAAGTGATGAAGGTAACAAAAGCAATATTTTGCTAATATAACGATACATGTAAATATTCGACTCCGAAATATGACTAATCATTTCTCGTAAAATGTATCGTTGTGGGCTAAAAAACGCCAGAAAACATAAGCTACGAACTGGAGATTGCAAAAACAAACCGGTAAAGAAGTTCAAATTGCTTTAACAGAAGACAAAATAGGTGACGACAAAATTAGAAGGCATGTCAAAATAGCAAAGAGTTACGAAGAATGTCTTTATATAAAGAAAAAAAACAATGTCTTTTTTTCCCCAGGAATACAGTTGTCAAAAATGATATTTACAACGGAGAGAAAAAGTTCACTAAAAGCATCATAGCTTCCAATCTTTAAATAAAATGCCTTGTCTAAGTTTGGTTGGAATAATATTGCTAATATCAATTTCTCTCTCCGTTGTATTAAACTACACAAGGGAAAGTATCCCCGCGGGAGAAGGGAAAGTATCCCCGCTGGAGATAGTGCCACACACATAATGAGGAAAGTAGGCTTAAAAAAGTGACAATCACAAGATATGTTGATAGAGTAGAGAAGAACAGCGTGTAACCTATCTAAGAAACTTTTGTAAATGGACAGTAGAACGGAATAGGTGGGCATAGTAAAAAGAAATATATTGTAAAAAGGATGAGAACTATGATCGCCTACGTCCCGAAAGAACATGATACCTAGAAGAAGAAGAAGAAGAAAAAGAAGAAGAGAAGTATTTAAATATTAATTATAAGGAAACTATGGGAGGTAAATCAATTTTTTTTTCTTTGCTAAACATTTAGGAGAACACTGACAAACGATATCCGTGCTTCTTCTTTGTGCTACTTCTAAGCCATGCTCAGTAAATAGTAATGCTTTGCGACCCTTACTTACAGTTCAAGCATGTGCTCCACTAGAGCCATATAAGTTTTAATCCCAAATTATTTTCTTATACTGGCTGACAATCACGGCTAGAAAGTTTAATTTGTCCTGCTGTATAGCTACATATGTACGTATGAAATGCAGGATTCTATTATCAGAGCAGTTTCGAATTTATGACACACTGCAAATCAGTGTGATTTCACATCTTCAGCAAGACTGCTCATTTCTAAGTATGCCTATCTATTCAGGCTAATTTATGCATTTTAACCCTGTGGTTTACGCTGTAACAATAGTTACAGATACAAAATGTGAAGACTACACATGATATTTAATTCAGATTTGTCCTTTTCCGATACTTATGGCCCACCAAAGAGTTTTGCCTACTCTTCTATTTAATAAATAGGTTAGGAGTAAACACAATGATTCACAGTATCGCCAAGGGTATTTGTATGAAAGTCACTATAAAGATAACAATCTAACTTCGACCTCAGATCGCAGATTTTGCATTCTGAGACTTTAACGGTTGCACTACCTGTACACTCAGGAGCGGAGTAGCACAGATATTTTAATGTTTTAAGACATTTTTTTTTTATTTCGTTATAATTATACAAAAATCAGTTTCTACACTTGACACCGTCTAAAATAAATAGCATACGTTTTAAAATGTTTAGAAGATTTAGAAAACAGAATCATGCTCAAATGGGAATTCTTTTGTAGCATACTTACATTAGAAACGACATTACGTGCAGGTGAATGAGCATCTCAAATTTCGGCAGCATCTTCGACCTGAAAATTTAAAAAAATGTTCCAAATAAAACTCATTGCAATTTAAATCTGTTTAAATGTGCGCATCCGAATCGTTCTAATTGCGGGTGAAATGAAGGTGATTCTTCTGTGTGGAAGGAGCACTGTCTGAACTGGTGTAACTAAAAAACAGAACTGATCTGAATATTTGACATGGCAATAGCAACAGAGTTGTGAAAATATTTGAGGCCTAGTCTAATGACTGCGTAAATGATTTTGAATTCTATTAACACTGGAGAGGTACTTCGACATGGTGTAACAGTTAACGAGCTTTTCTCGCTTGAATTATTATAATTGAGTAGTGAGTTCGATACTCACTTGGTGCTTCTTACTTTCGACTTGTGCCACGTCTAAGCTTCGTTTAAAAAATCACGGTCAAGGCTGGAGTGCGAGAGTTAAGTAACATTTCAGCCGAGATGTGGCAGCGAAATCTTGTTGGGGTCTAATCTGACATTACATTCCTCTACATTCATCGCCTGGTTCACAACAACCCTCATTTATTGAACAGGTGAAGAGGCTCATCCCTTGTTCCATGTATAGGATGTGGTTTCTGGGTTTCTCTTTTCCAATCATTTTACTTTTTACTTTTTCTTTCTTTGTTTTTTTCAATTGGAGTAGATAGACTAAATTATCTCCCGGCTCACACTCCACCCACGTTTATTGAACAGGTGAAGAGGCTCATCCCTTGTTCCCTGTTTAGGATGTGGTTTCCGGCTTTCTCTTTTCCAATCTTTTCATTCTTACCCTGCGCATCAGTGGCGTTACCGCCTTGCTTGGAGTGATATGATTAAAAAAAAATGAATCAGCATATTGGAAGCTTATCTTAAAGGAAAGCTTATCTTAAAGGAAGCTTATCTTAAAGGAAGCTTATCTTAAAGGAAAGCTTATCTTAAAGGAAGCTTATCTTAAAGGAAGCTTATCTTAAAGGAAAGCTTATCTTAAAGGAAACTTTCTTCGCAAGTTTGCCGTTGCATTTTTTTTTAATCGCGGAGCTCTTTCTGTTGATCTTGTACCTTAAGTTTCAGTTTAATAATGGCCAACAGTATTTTCTGACTGAATTTCTCTTATGTGGAGATATTGTCATATTCAGACCATAGTCATTATCTTTGTTGTTGTCATCACAACTTTTTGGCTGTTTCGCACTCCGACCTCCATCAGGTGCTTATCTATTCAGGTAACCTAGAGAACTGAAATTTTCATTAAGCTACGGTTGTGGGATGTCTCCATTCCACTGCCCATGTCTAGGTATTGTCTATTATATTAATGCTTTTCGGTTATTGCTCCCCTCGTATACACAGTCTGACTCAGGGATTGAGCTTAAAATTACTACCTCACCAAATTCACGAAGGAACGCTTTAATCCACTAGGCTATTCTCCTTTAAATCTATCTATCTATCAGCTTTTGACTTTAAATTTTTTAACATCATGTCTCTTCAGGACACAGGTTATTGTGGCTTCCAGATTTCTGTTATTTATCTTCCTTGAAATGCCAAGAGTTATTTTGAATACTGGTGCAGTAATTTTCCATTGCTTTCTCCTCGGTCGCGAAATCAGAGTTTTCTTTCTCTTAGACCGGCTACGCGTCAAGTCTACACAGCCAAGTTTATTTTGGTATTTAATCCATTACTGGGGACAGATTACTATATTTCAAAACTTCATATGTGCGAAAATAAATGCAACTGACTCGGTTTGCATTTGAACTATGTTCGCTTATCCCCCTTTCTGTACCAACATCGACAATAATTCTGGACTTGAGATACATTGATATAAACAGACTAATTGATACAGTACATCTATGAAGCCCGTCTACAGACCAAAATGTACGCTCAAAATCTGTAAACACATTTGGGCAAAAAAACAATCTCTACTTACTGTAACACTGATCGCCGTTCTGACAATAAGCCTCACAATATCTTCTGTAATTTATGAAGCAGGGATATGGAGCTAAAAAAAAGCACAAACATTATATTTAGTTAAACATAATATATATTTTGAATCCATCAAAAAAATTATATGTCCAAGAGTATCATAATGCTGATGTCAAAATGACTTGACCAATTGCAGTGTTTCATATTATACTTCAAATCTTATGAGAGACTAAAATTTTTGTTAGGCTCAGACATTAGTTTCAAATATCATTATTAGTTGGTATAAAGGAAAGGCTTAAATATTTAATCAAATATGAATGTTTTTTTGAAGCTTTACTGAACACACACAGACACACACAAGTACATATCAGCGTTCAACGCATGATATATAAGGTTTTGTTATGGAGAATTAGATTATTCTATTTAAACAAATAAGGAATTTTAATGATGAAATGAATTTATGATTAGTAAAAGAAATCTATTTTTTCATCTCATTATGACACATTAAAAATGGCTCTTTATTATTGCGTGAGGGCAGGAATGAGCTCAGAGATTTCTGATTTTCTCTCCATTCATATATAAAAAAGAAAATTTCACTCTTTTTTATCAGTAAATTTAGGAAAAATGCCGAGTTTTGCTGAAATGTCTCGAATTATTGTTCTTCGGCTTTCTTTCGCAATTATATTTAATGATCATCATTCAAATTTTCTGAAATTCGCTGAAGTCAAGAGACAAAATAAAATGAGCTTACATGTTCGACATGTGTACTTCTGTGTGCAAACGTCTTTGCAGTATTCATCCGTCGGAGTAAGACCACAGTACCCTGCAAAGAAAAGTTAGCAAAGGAACTATTACACTGATATATAAACAAATATATATATATATATATATATATATATATATATATATATATAATTATTAAACAGTTATATATATCTATATAGATATATAATTATTAAACAGTTATATATATATATATAATTTTTAAACAGTCATGTATATATATATATATATATATATATATATATATATATATATATATATATATATAATAATTAAAAAGTTAATGGGCAGAGTTTAATTAAACTAGTATATAATTATATTAAAAACTAAAAAGATGCTTAGCCCACATTTAAAGGAAAATGCAGCATAAAGATTTAACATGCAAAATCAGACCTTTTATATATCAAAATAAAATAGGGAATCTAGCTAATATATATATATATATATATATATATATATATATATATATATCTTTATTTATGTATAAATTCAGATAAAACTTAGTGGGGAAATAGACATTTTTAACATATATATATATATATATATATATATATATATATATATATATATATATTGATGACATTTTCTTATTATGGACTCGTGGATTAGAAAAATTAAAAAAACGTTTTTACTTTCTGCAAAAACTTCCACAATACAATTAAATTTACCATGGAGTACTCATACAATCCGTCCCTTTCTTAGACGTCATGATAAAATTAAACAAACATACACTTTCCACTAGTCTATACAACAAACCCACAAACCAACATAAATTCCTACACTTTAACAGTTGGCATCCCCTTAAATTAAAAAAATCTATCGTATACAGCTCATTTCTAAGAATCAAACGCATATGCTCAGACCATCCAGATTTTCTATACAACATTAACAACCTAACAAAGCAAATTCTAAAATGTAAATACCCAATAAAAATAATAAAAGAAGCACTAAATAAAACCATCCCCATAAATCGTAACACACTTCTCAAATACAAGAAAAGAAAAAGCAACAACAACCAAATTCGCATGGTTTTTAACCACAATCAATATTCCCACACACTTATTCAAAATTTAAAAAATGATTACAAGAACCTCCAATCAAACAAAAAAAAAATCAAAGACATTTTCGATAAACTACCAATAAATGCAATGAAGCAAACACCCAACCTATCAGCTATCCTCACTTCTACTAAATATCTAAAAAATACAAACCTACCAGGGAATTTCAAATGTCAGAAATCTCGCTGTTTAGTTTTCAAACATTTATTAAACGATGCAGTATTTTCTCTATCCAACACCAACATCAAAATACACCCACCACGCCTCACCTGTGACAACCAAAACATAATATATTTTCTCTTCTGTTCAGTATGTCCAAATAGTGGATATATTGGTGAATCTGGAAATAGCTTTAGATTCTGTTTCAATGATCATAAACTAAGCATACGCAAAAACAACCAGTATTCACCCATAGCCCAACACTTCAATCAACCAGGACACACATTAGAAAACTGCAAATGTTTACTAATAGATTCTGATTTTAGTTCTACATTCTCACGCAGAAAGAAAGAAAAATACTGGATTTTAAAATTAAATACATACAGGCTAGGGTTAAATTGGGACTTAGGTGTTTTGAATCTTTATAAATATTTCAATAGTTAAACATTTTTCAGATACACTTAAAGAATTTTCTTTAAAACAACATTTATAAGTATTATTAAAGATAGATTTACGTTTACAAATATTAAAAAAATCTGTCGCTTTCTGCGGCACGTGATGTAAACAATCTCAATACGAATGCTCCTCGCAAAAACGCTTCTAATTTAAATTTTAAAATCATTTGTTTCTGATGAAAGGCCGAGGACGATCTGAAATGTCAAATATAATAATAGAAATAAATAAATACTGTCAAAAAATACATTTTTAAACTTACAAATTTTTAGTAGTTTTTCCTATATATATATATATATATATAATAAATTTCGAAGTTCAAAACTGTTGTATGATCATTTTTACAGGAAATCCCTAAGAGAGATTTCACATTTCATCGGCAACTTATAGTCAAAATGACACAAGATATTACAGGCGGAAGTTCAAAAATTTACGTCACAGAAAAAACTAGATGGGTGGGATTGATAAGTAGATGGCAATTAATGTCTATTTTTAGATTTTGGACAACATTACTTTTAGATTCAGTTGTAAGGGAAAAATTTAAAAATTTGGCTTTGTCTAGCTCTAAAAGGAAGGGGAAGTAAAGGAAAAAATAAGAAGTAATGTTTGACAGGGAAGTGTGCTAAACAAACTGGAAAGAAAAGGAAAGAAAAAGCAAAAAGAAAAGAAAGAAACAACAAAGAAAAGGAAAATTTCATTTCCGTAGAGACGCTAGGGACGTGTTAACAAAATTAGCGTTTTTAAATGGGATGAAGTTATTAGAAAAAAGATTTTTAGAAAAAAGAAATATTTGTGGGGGAAAAATGCTGACATATAATTTATTTAAATTTAATTTAATTAATTTAATTAATTATAAACCTAAAAATAAAATTTATAAAATGTATTAAAATATTTTTAAATATAAATATATATACATACATGCAGGAAAAATTGGGGGTTCAGTTAGTCTAAGTATCCTTACTTCTTAAAAGGTAGATATTAATAGGAGAAAGGAAGATGAATGTAGAGGGGTTCAAATTTACTATTTAAAAAATTTAATTAATTAATCAATCAATCAAAAACAATTTAATTTATATTTTCTCTCCTGAAAACTGAATTTAGAACTTAAATTTTAGATGTTCACAAATTTCGCCTTATGGCGGCACTTACTAATGAATTCTTTTCTTAAATTCAAGTGTAGGTGTTGGTTTGGGTACTTTAATATTAGTATTTGTTTTCTTTGCAGACACAGATCGCACCTATCACGAAAATTCCTCGGAATTCGGGCTGAACCGATCAGTTTCCAACTAACTACAGGGTCCAGCACTTCTTCCTTCATTTTCCAGAATCTCCGTGAAATTACTGTTTGTTAGTTCTGACCCGGGTTCGAAAAAGAATACCTGTGATTGTAATACTTTTGCTAGCCCCGCGGACATACCAATACAAGTCCGGTAATTTTCTTGTTGTTGGATGGTGAAATGTGAACTTCATAAATTGCCTGGGTGGATTTACATTTGCCCGGGCAGATATCGACGGAGCTACAATTGCATTCATTTAAAATTCCGGACCCAGAGTCGGTATTACATAATTTTTTTAGAATTTGCCTATTATGATAATTTATAATGTTGTCCATATTAGGGGTACAAGAGTAGCTAATTTTTAGAGTGTTCCTATTAAAAGTTTTTCGTAGAGGATTGTTGATATTAAAATGTTTGTCTACTAATCTGAGAAAATATTTACCTATATTAATATTTGTTAGTTTGCAGTATAGAGGGTTAAACCAAATTATCTTTCTTTTTCTACAGTTATTTTTATTTTTAGTGTTAGATGGTTCGGGGTCTAATGTAGGTTTTATATACGTTAATTTGTTCTTAAATCCGCTTTTTAGAAGGGCCGTGTTGTAACTTTCTTTACTTTCATTAAAAGTTTTGATGTTTGATGATAAACGGTTAATCCTATTGTTTATTTATTTACGATATTGGGGATCTGTTTTATATATACATATATATGTTCTACATTGTAAATATTTTCATTCAGAATATTTTTCAAGAAACGCTTTTAACAATATTAAAAATATTTTCTTCTCAATATTTTCTGAATTATATCCATCGAGCTCTCCATTTTTATCTAATTAAAAATTGACATTAATCAAACAAAATGTTTTTGATTATCTTCTGTTTACGGGTATGCAGTTCTCTCTCTCATATATATATATATATATATATATATATATATATAGATAGATAGATAGATAGATAGATAGATAGATAGATAGATAGATAGATAGAGTTATGTGAATTAATAAGTATGGGGATAGACGCATGTATAAAAATATTATTCAGGTGATAATAAAACATTGCTCAATATAGTTTAAACGGAGCTATAATATATATATATATATATATATATATATATATATATATATATTATCCGCAACTCCTTGTTTTATGCGTTATGTAATCATTAGTTGCCTATTACAGACTGACCGGTTAAGAGATTTTAATTTAAGTTCACTCGATGATCATGTGAGTTAAATCATATAATATCACCGTAATAATTTTTTAATTTATCAAGAGTAAAATTTAAATAAACAAAAACTACATGGAGATAAAATAATTAAAATTTTTGCCATGTAATTTTTCTCTATTTAAATTTTACTCTCGATGAATTAAGAAATAGTATCTTAACGTTATAAGATGTAATTCCCATGGAAATCGAGTGAACGCAAATTCAGATCTCTTAAATACTCAGTTCGTAACACGCAACTGATGATATTGTGTTTTAGTACTATTTGTTAGTATCTCATAAAGCAGTGAAATATTTACTGTTTGAAAGTGATATATATAAAAATTTAGAAACAGCACATTTCGTATCATATCCAGTCAATGTGAGGGGCTTGTGGAAGTCAAAGAGTATGACTAAATTAACCAATAGAAAGTAAGTCAATGATGGGTAGCAGAATGAGTTAAGATATCGTAAAAAGATAGATTTGTTTTGTATGAGTTTATGAAATATTTGTGTGTATACAATTGGATTATGGCATGTCGGCAACTGTATCAAATGTGCTTGGGAATGATTACAAATTTATTTATTAATATTATTATATGTACTTTTTTCCTTAAAAGATGTGCTTGGGAATGATTACAAATTTATTTATTAATATTATTATATGTACTTTTTTCCTTAAAAGAGTGTATTAATTATATTAAGAATGGGAATGTATTCAAATATAATGCAGGTTAAACTATGTAGACTAAATTGTTTCAACGGAAACAAAGTAATTATCAGAGGATGGGAGAATCTTATATATCAATGCAAGTGGTAGAAATTTGATTGTGGAATTTATATAAAATAGTAAAAATAATGTAACTATACTTTAGGGTATATACAAGACAATGATGGCAGACGGAAGTTACCTCATTGCATTTGTTTAACAGGTTTAATGTAGGGAATTTAATAATTTGAATTTTTTTCAGTAAACACAGAAAACATGGCTTATGTAAAGATCGACATGTTTTACTTTTCTTTAAATATTTTTCATGTTATGGTAGAGGTTTATTGACTTCTTTTAGTTGCCAATATTATGTGAAAAGTGATGTACTATTGCTGTAATATTCAAAGATTAAATGCTGTGATAGCAACGAATTTTACATGGATTCTTGGTGCTTCCGATTTAAATTCTTTTAGCTGTTGGATTTTCTGTAGTAGAAATAGTGCATAGTTAGATTATAAAATCAGTTAGACTGCGCTTTTGTAACAATGAAACCGCACTACTCAGGAGTTACAGGCATTAAATGATTTATCCAAGAACAAAAATTTCATTATAACAAAATCTGATAAATGAGGAGGTATAGTTATAATAGACACAGACGTCTGCACTAAAAAATTAAAATCCTTTTTAAATAACAACACCTATGTACAAACCACTGAAGAAATAATAAACACTGAAAAAAAATTCAACACAACAGTAAAAAAAAAACTATTAAAAATGAAAAGAAGTCTTGGTTCAAATTACTTAAATACCACCCCACTATACCCACATTATATGACTTACCCAAAATACATAAACAAAACATTCCTATTAAACCTATTATATCTAGTATTAACAGTGCTTCACATGAA
Source organism: Ascarosepion bandense (assembly GCA_037127315.1). Classification (NCBI taxonomy): domain Eukaryota; kingdom Metazoa; phylum Mollusca; class Cephalopoda; order Sepiida; family Sepiidae; genus Ascarosepion; species Ascarosepion bandense. The sequence goes on from JBBBDQ010001271.1 coordinate 13,307, forward strand.
TTAGCTAGAGCTATCACTAAAATACTTACACCATTCCTGAGCACCATTAGCACTACACATATCAGACACTCAGGCGACTTACTCCCAAAAATTAGAAATATTAATATGACTAACACACACACACACACACACACACACACACACACACACACACACACATATATATATATATATATATATATATATATATATATTGTTATAAAGTGCGTACGACGAAGACTGTAAGGAAACAAAGGTTAAAGTAAAGAAGGGTTTAATAAGATGCATACATAGATTGAAACTACAATAGTTCGTTACAACTGAAAGTGCTTCTCCTTAGAGAACGACTTTTTGCTAGTGTTTCATGAGCAAATGTTCTACTCATCGTGGACGGACGAGTCTATGTTTCAATAATAGTGTAGAGAAAATAGTTGATTTACTAGACGCAGCTTAGTTGTGGCACAAGGCCGAAGGCATGGGGTACCCAATGAGACTCAAACTCACTTGCTAACTATTACACCACGCCTATGTGCCCATAGTAAAAAGAAGATTAGACGGTATATATATATATATATATATATATATATATATATATATATATATATATATATATATAAACGAAATGTATTTTTACAAAAGATGTATATTTTTCTATTACTGGAAGCTAGAGTTTTTAAGGTTAGTCGTCCTAGAAATTGAGTTACTGCACGTTTACAGTGAAGTAATTCGATGCCCTAGAAGTATGAGTTCAGTAAACATGCAACAATAAAAAGGTATTTAAGACAAAGATTTGTCTTCTCGCTAGATCTTTTCAACTTATACAGCGAGGCCATTCAAAGATAATTCTAAACTTGATTCATTAGTGGCGGCCACAACCTTAACTACCTTTGATATGCAGATAACATGGATGTTATAGTCACCTCACGAACGTGCTAACCATTTGAACCCGCATCTCATGACTAAAATGCTAACTTTGTAGCTATTTGGACCCAGGCATCATGGTCGCAACGCTAACGCTCCAACAATTCGCACTAAGAACTCATGGCCACAGCGGCAACCCTGTAACCATTTGAATCCGGATGCGATTGCCACACGCTAACCCTGTAACTATTTGAACACGGATTGCAACGTTAACGTTCTAACCATTTGACCCCGGATGCTATGGTCACAACACTAACACTGTAACTATTTGAACACGGATCGCAATGTTAACGCTCTAACCATTTGAACCCGGAACTCATGGTCACAACAGCAACCCTGTTATAATCTGAACTTGGATCTCATGGGAGCAACACCAACGCTCTAAAAATTTGGCCAGTTTATTTGTTTTATTCTTTTTAAACCAACAATGAAAGTAAAGAAGAAAAAAAACAAACTAGGAAATCATTTAATAGCATTTTCTTTTACATACCAGTGTATTCAAGTGGGATTAAACATATTCTCCTGTACCAGGGCCCACAGCATTTCAAACCTGAAAAATATAAAGTCATAGTCAGATAGTTTCATATCACACAATATTTTCTTAAAACATTTATCTAATCTTAGCTTAGGATACACGAGAGTTTGTTGATAAGTAACATATTCTAAAACGTTAAAGTTAATAATTTACAATTTTTTGTAAATGATGCAGTTGATATTTTGGGTTATAATTCTGTCGAATTCAGAAACAACATTCACTTTTCCGTTTTAGTTTTCATGTTCCAGAAAACTATATCCTACATAAAAATAAGTCCATGATAGAAATGTAAAGGAAAAAAAAAAACTCACGTTAAGCTTAAAATAAATCATAACTTCGGAAATACGAAAGAAATATGACGATAAACGATTAAATTACGAATACTGAAGTAAATTGGTTGACTGACTTTTTTGCAGCTTATTAACCATTTGCAGGTTATTAAAAGCCAGAAAATATTTTCTGATGATAATCACTTTGGAAAAAATAATGGTTTACTGATCTTACTAATTAACCCATAGCAGGGGAGAAGAAGAAGTGGATTCATACTTTTTCCAAGCGTATTTTGGCGTAAGTGAATATAAACGAACCCGACTGGAATTGAACCTTGGTTTTCTGATTAACATTTGTGAGGCGTTATCCGTTACGCTATCCATACATCCAAACTTACAGCAACTGGTGTTTCCAAGCAGCCACTCATCTAGTTACTGAACACGCTCGACGTTGCTTAACTTCAGTGATCATACAACAACCGGTGTTTTAACGGGATATGCCCGTAAAGCCGGGAGCAAGTCTTTTCTATTCTTTCCATTCATCACTGAAAACAATACAATCACACTGTTATTATTGTCATGCATTATAATATAAAAACCGGCTTGCGACCATATCACGTTGAAACAGCGGTTCTCGTATGATCACCAAATGTAAGCAATGTCGTGTCTGATCAGTAGCTTAACTGGTGACTGCGTGGGAACATCAGTATATTTGGATGGTGTAATGGAGAACGGCTCGGAATTGGAAATCGAAGAGCCGAGTTCAAACTCCTGTCGAGTTATATTCACTTCCGCGGAAATACCTTAAGAGAGGTATGAATTCACCTCTTGATCTCAAAGCTATGGGTTAATTTGAACTGATATCAATAAAAAAAAATTCTTACAGCATAAAATATTTTCTGACTTTAAAGAATCTGCAGGTTGATAAGCTGTAAAATACTATTACCTTGAATGGCGGATGTAATTGATAGATACATCCGGCCGTAGAAAACTTTAATAAAAGTGACAACCAGCTTAAAAACCGATGGACCAGCAGATGTGACTGACAGATACACCCGGTCGTTGGTAAAGTCAACACAGTGACAAACCGAAAAAGCAAAAATGCGTTTGTAAAGTAGCATGACATGTGAGTCACATGAGTGTTTTACGACTATAGAATTTTGGCTGAATAAGACTCCCACAGGTTTCAGATTCCAGACAGCTTCTTCGTATGCGCGAACTCTCTCAGGCTGCACTCCGTTTCCATATAAGCATAACCGTCGAAGAACAAAATATAGGATTATATTTTTTATATATACGTGTCCCTCGTTGTTTGTCAAGACCCAGCGGTTATATACAACAAGAATCTAACTCACTATTCAGCAGGAATTGGAAACTGATTTTCTAAGCGTGGTTTAGATGCAGCAAAAATGCGTTTGTAAAGTGGCATGACATGTGAGTCACATGAGTGTTTTACGACTATATAATGTCTAGAATTTTGGCTGAATAAGACTCCCACAGGTTTCAGATTCCAGACAGCAGAAATTGGAAACTGATTTTCTAAGCGTGGTTTAGATGCAGCAAAAGACTTAAAATCACTATTCAGTCGTAATTCTTCTAGAACGAGAAACTTGCTAAACATTACACCACATGGAAGTGCCTAGAAATTTACTAAGGGTAGGTCAGTTGTGGCACAAGGCCGAAATTTTGTAGTACGCAGTGAGAATCGAAGTCACTATTCAGTCGTAATTAATCTCGTGATATAAGTTTGCTAACCATTATACAACCTCCAAGCAACCCACTTTTCTATTTGCATACCAAGTGTTCACTTTTGTATTTGCATACACTTTATCTTCCTCTACGTATTACAACTGTTCCATTTTGACAGATTTTCTTTTCCAAGAAGTGTTACTTTGTTCAATAAACTCCTATGTGGAGGATTTCGCCACGTTAACCTATTCACATCAAGAGTGAATTGTTATCTATTCAACTTATACCCATTCAGTTTCGCTTTTTTCTACCTCTTTTTACATTCATATCACACATCTCATTCGGTAACCTTCTACCTTGAGTGGCTCTTAAGGTTTGTATTAGGTGAACGATACTAAAAACACAAAAAAATGTCAACCACTCAAGAAATGTCAACCAATGAAAATTTCGTAAAAAAAAAATATATACCTGTGCAATATTTTTTTTTAATAACGGATAACTGAATGATAATAGCAATGGTTAAATCAGCTGTTTCCCTTAAAGGAAACATTTGGCATTCATTGACCGAGAAACCATCACTGATTTCGGTTGAAGTTATAAAATGTTTCTCATAAAAATCTTTTTAAAGAAAAAGTTTTCTCAAGTTCAGCTGCTGTTATCGCTCTTTCAGTATTGTTAGCGGTTTCTTTCCAACTTATTATCTTAAGTTATGTGGAATGTTAATATTTTGATTGTGCCATTATTTCTATTAGATTTAAATGTGCTATCCATTTTAGTTGTTGCTTCTGTTGATAGTCCTCAAGTGATGTGGTTACTGTTATTTGGAAAGTTCTTTGTGAATCAGTTAATCCAATCTTCAAAGAAGGATGATTATTACTAAAACCTACAGGTTTCACTCACTCAATGCCTTTTTTTCACCATTGATCTTAGAAATCGATTTTTTACAACTGAGAATCATTATATTTCTGAACTGATTTGACGCCATCTATGACATCCTTATGAAAGTTTTAATCGAACGAGGCTATTTAAGAATATGACAATGTTTCAGGTTGTTGCTTTGAATTTGTAGCAGTTTGCGGTCTTGAGTGGAAAGGATAGAAGAAAACCATACTGAAGACAGAATAGCCTATTCTTAATTTGTTTATATTTAACTGATAGTAATGAAAAAAAAAACAGCATCATAACCTTTTTCTGATCTGCTAATATTGACTTTATTATCTTCAGGCTAGCGCTCGTTTTCTGACAGGTTAGTCGGGCGTTCTTTGATTTCCAACAGAAACGAAACGGGTATGACGGAGAAATTGTAACCCTGATCAATACTTGCAGTACAATCCTGAATGGTCCTTACTGACCTTTCGGTGTAAAACTCATAGTCCCATGATTCTTGACCTTTGCATGTATTCCCAGTCACCAAAGAATACAACAACCGAATGCACCCCGACCAATGAGGTCCAATACAAATATGTTAGCCAATAACAATTCCCAAGACTAGAAGTCCCTTTGGACTCGACAAAAAAGATTTATTCACAAATAAAATATACTTTAATCTGGATTTATATCTCTAAAACATCCTTTAAACAGAATATTATATCTCGAAAATAAAATGTGTGCCCTTTTATTCAATAAAAAATTCTGAACGGTATTATAATTAAAATATCCCTACTTAACAATAATCTCTACTATTAAAAATGCTAACATTTTCACACACACACACACACACACACACACACACACATATATATATATATATATATATTAATTCGAACGTTATTTTTAGTTGATACATGTATTTGAGTAGACGTTTCATTTTTATTTCAAACAGTATTTATTTCTTGAAAAAGCATGTGCACTCGAGAAAAGTTATTTAAGAAAATGAGGCATCCAGCAAAATTTGATTGTGAAACTCTTCAAAGTCGAACGGTTAAATTAAGATGAATCAGACGGTGGTTTCTCCTACAAAGGGGGACGGCCGTCCGATTATATCACAATTTAAATTATTTAACGATCAGTTTCAACTCACCACTTGAAGATTGTGTTATGCATGAAAGTCAGAGTTGGGCTACCGCTGGAGAAAAAACGTATATTTTCTATTCTTATATAATTTATAGATCTGATATTTTACATCGAGCATATACATAAGCAGACAAGAGAAAAATACTTACTTTTCGGACAATCAACATCTTGTTTACATTTTACAATAGGCCAAAAGGGTGGAAGGAATCGTAGGAATGGGTTGAACAAAGGTCCATGAAAGTTAACTAGGTCATTAGGTTTCGAATTATTTGATGATTCCTTCGATAACGGACGCGGACCAAGACGCCACCCTCTGTCCAGTGGTGGGCATTGTCCCTTTTTAACTGAAAATAAAAGAACAGTAAATTAGTGTACATTACAATTCACATTAGCAGCCATTGTTTTATGTTTATATATAAAAGACACACTTATCGGACTCTCAAGTTTTATTCGTTGAATGTTGTCAACGTCTATCTGTGAATTTATGAAGAAAGTTAATATGTTCTGCGCAGTCGTTTAACTGAAATACCGTTAATTTTGACGTTTCACATTAATAACCACGTTGCTTGTTCGAAGCATTAAATAAGTTTCGAGGTTAGTTTAACATTCAAAAAGAAATATTTAATCATTCCAGAGTATGGTTAATTTAGAGTTTCACGTGCATTGTTCTTTCATTTACTTCTTCAACTCTTCCTTCCTTCAACTCTTCCTCATCACAAATTTGCCCATCTGAAAATCAAGATACGAGACTGGCAACAATAATGGGCTGCAATAGAACGACCTCGGTCAGAGTCTGTCTGCGTTAACAATTAACATCCCAATTGTGACTGTTAACATAAAACTGTGATGGAAAAATCCTATGTCCGATTTTGTCGTCACTTGTATCCAAAAGTTTTCATTCATTTATTTATTCTGTTATTCACTTTCAACCAAGTTGTTGACCACGTTGAAAACCATATATCAAAGACTTATCTTCTTCTATTTGGGCCGTGTATTTTGATGTGCGTCGTGGTGCAGTGGATATAGGCTCGAAACGAGAAATCGGGAAGCCGAGTTCGAATTCCACCCGTATTCCTTGCATTCACTTACGCGCAAATACCATTGGGAAAAGTATTAATCCGTCTCTTCCCTCCAATTATGGGTTAAATAATAGGACAGATTGGGTTCTGTAGCCATGGTCGGCAACCAGTCTACCGCAGAAAACAATGGCAACCTACTGTGGGATAATCTTCTACCCATTCAGTCATGTCTCTTTCGAGACATGATCGCCCAAGCATGTATCATGTATGGCACTTGACTGACTGACTTTCAGAACGTAGATGATCATGGTCTCTGCTTTCCTTTGAAGCTCTAAATAGCTTTTTGTCTTTTTGCTATTTCTCCCAAACCCTGTTCTACTTGCTCAAGCCCATCAAGTTTGTTAGGTGCTGCTTTCTCTGTCCCTCTTGCCCTCAATCTGTCCTATGCGTATCACATTTTCTAAGCCCTCCTTTCACATTACGTGCCTTAGAAACCTTTAATCTTTAAATGAGTTATGATGTTCAGTTAACATTCAAAAAGGAATCTTTAATCACTCCAAAGTTTCAAACTCTGAAAAATACAAAAATATTCGGCAGGTATCACCAAACTGTGAAGAAGTTTGTTAATGATTTTGAACGACTCTGATGCTGATTCGATCAGGGCAAATAGAGGTCTTTTCCCCGTTGATCAATGAGGAGCATTTTTTAAAAATGTTCTATACCTATAAACATACAGTGATGCACATTTCTATGTTTCCACTGCCCGGGCGCATAAAACCCCACGTAGTATCACTATTCTGTTTCATGTCGATGTGCAAAAAAAATTAAGGAAGCACTGTTGGAAGGAAACGATAGGGAAAATTAAATGCCTATGTGTTAAATGTGGGCTTGTAGCCTATGGTTAATTTAGAGTTTCACACTCACTGTTTGGATATAAGGGAAGGTGACACATACTACCCTGTGTGTCTGACAGATCAGTTTTTTCCTTCAACTCTTCCTCTACTGTGATTGTTAACATAACATTGTGATAAAAACACGGTTTGTCCGGTATCGACCTGTCCCAAACTTGTAATGGGCTGCATCGGAGCTACCCGGGGAAGAGTAAATCTCTGTTAACAATTACCATCCCACTTGTGACTGTTATCATAAAACTGTGATGCTATTCTGAACGATGTGCGGTCTATTTCTTTGACATTTTTTATAATCATTTCACTCCAAACAAGGCAGTTGTACTGCCACTGGTGCGCAGGGAGTTACATAAGAGGAGAGTGATGATAAAGAGGAACAATTTATAGGGGGTTTCAGAGAATGGGTAGAAAAAGGAGAAGAGAACAGATGAGAGTTAAGTGAACGGTGAAAGGAACATGAGGGAAAGGATGCTAGTCAGAAATATAGGAGATGACTATTGACCTTACATTTAAATTCTTGGAGATTGTAGCTGTTAGGGAAGCAAGTATACAGAAAGAAATTCCACAGGTGGGAAGTGCAAGAAATAAGCTGTAGAGTAGAAACTGCAGTTGCATTTTATTGGTTTCACTGTAAAATGGTGGGACCTAATTGCAAGTCTAGTAGCTCGAGTAAATTAATGCAGAGGGTGCACTAGGAATCTAAGTTAGTCGGATCAGAAGACGTGAAAATATTTGTAGAAGAGACAGAGGGAAGCCAAATTGCGTCGCTGAGAAAGTGACAGCCGCTGAGCTACCAAGTCCCGTTATAGATTCTCCGTTAGATTTTGTCAAGAGCCCTGAGGTGAATAGCAGGGGCACACGACAAGATGTGGCAGTTATTTTTAATACACAGGCAGATGGTAGATTTATATATGTGCGGGTTAGGTTCAGACGGGAAAAACATCCTGGCCCTACACAGTGCACCGACCTTCCTAGTAGCAGATTTAGCTATGGATTCGATGTAATCATTTTATTTGAGATCTGCTGAGAGAGTTAGGGCTAGGAGGCGCAGTGTTTTCTTTCAGGTAGACTAGCCTGATCCATGCTAATGGGGGGGATAGGAGCGATTGTCTATGGTGGTTAACAGATAGCAGCTTCTTTTTGCAAGCATTAAAATTTAAGAGCCATTTCTTACCCCCAGTCCACCACAAATTAGAGGTCCTTTACAGACTCACCAGTGAGGTTCGCTTTGTCAGCGGATTTCTGATAGGAGCAGTAGTAATTAGTGGCATCGTCAGCGTGAATGCCTACTTGGGATCTGATTACATCAGGGAGATCATTGATGAAGATCAGAAAAACGTAAGACCTAGAATTGAGTAGTGAGGGACAACCCGCATTCCTTTATGATAGTATCGGGAGGCATGTCAGTTCAATGCTACCTACATTATGCTATTTGGAAAGAATGACTAGATTAGATTAAACAATCGTACAGTTATACCATTGCTTCGTAGCTTGCGTAGAAGACCAGTATGCCTGACTCTGTTAGACGCTTTGGAGATATCCAGGGCAACACCTCAAGCTTCACCGTTCTTATCGAGAGACTAGTTTATATACTCAATGATGGCCGTTAGCATATCAGCAGTAGAATCGGTAGGAGACTGATAGGTCAATAATTAGAGGAGTCCTAAAGTTCTTCAGAATTCTTAAATACAGGTACCACAAAGGAGGACTTCCAGCAGGAAAGAATGCAAGAGGCATATAGTAGTTGTTGAGTTTGATGAGGACAGAGAATAGTTCAGGGGCACATTTCTTCAGGACAATAATTTGGATTCCGTTGCCTCCGGTCGCTTTATGGGGGTCAAGTTTTGAAATTTTGTTAGAGCCCAGCAAGGGGTAAATGTAGACCTCGCTCAGTTGTGCCTCAGTTCTAGGTGGGAAGTCGGGTACGGATACCCACGACGAATCCAGCATCGAGTCGGTAGAGAATCTACGAGCAAAACCCTCAGCCTTGTCCGCTGACGATGGGGTTGCTGGCTTACTGGGATTTAGTACACATTTACAGAGGCGGCAGTCGTCTTTGGAGCCGAACTTAGGGAATGTTATACGCTGCTTTATTCTGTCAGCATACAGCAGTATAGCGTCATTAAGTGACTTCATTACAGAGTACAAAATCGTGCCTGTTATGGTAAGAAGAGTGGCTCTGATGTCTTTACGGTTTATCAAAACTTTATAGTCTCTTTAAAGATAAACCAAATTTTGTTTGAAAAAATAATTCTGCTTTTTGCGATAATTTTTCCAGATAAACGTTCGACATATTTGGTGGGGGAAGATCGATTCATGCATTTCCTAATGGTATTTGCGCGTAAGTATCGAACTCGACTGAATTCGAAATCCTCTCATTAGGAGACGCTATTCATTACACTATCCGACCGTCGTTTAATTTCAAACAATAAAGCATACATTTCATATTAATTTTATCTTCATAACTTTATCGACGGTATAGTGACACTGCTCTAATTTCATTTTATTTTTTAAAATTTTTCTTAAAAAATATTTCTCTTCGTAAATTTAGTGCTTATAAGTTTCGATTATAACATGTGTTTTCTTGTGGTTCAAGTTGGCTAATATTATGAAGTTTGTAAAATTAATAAACATCTTGCGACAAACAGATATGTATCAAAGACACACATGCACACGCGCAAAAATACACACTCTCTCTCTCTCTTACACACATATTTCAATTTATCTTTATAGTATTATTCTAAATCGATACTCGTATTTGAGTAGATATTCTGTTTAATAAAGCAGTATATATATATATATATATAATTAAACTTATAATTATACCCGTGTCGAAAAACCCTCCGCGGATTTACGTGGAAGGAAAAATGGTTATGAAAAAGAAAGAGCTAAGCACATAAACACCAGGCAAAAGGGTTCCGACCTAGTCAGCACGCAGGGCTAAGTAAAAAACCCGAGACGAGTAATCAACTAACAATAAAGCGCTCAATATTTAGGTAGAGCAGAATAAATAAAGTATACCTAGTAAGCCAACAAACCTACAAAGGATTAGGTATGTTTGGTGGGTTTGCATATTTGCTTATTTCCTTTGTTGCTTATTTTCTTTAGTTGCTTATTTTCTTTAGTTGCCGTTGGTTGTTTTACGTTTTCGCCTTCGCAGTTATCAATTTTTTAAAATTATTATGGTTTACACAAAATTCGTTTTCTTAATAAAAGTTCTACCTTATTTATGTTTGGTGTCTTCTTTTGTGGATATGTGGGTTATTGAGTTTCCTTTGTCTTGTTTGGTTCTTTTCTAGTTAGCCGGCTTTTCCTGACAATCCGCTTACGTAAAACCTTGGTAGGTTTGTTGGCTCACTATATATATATATATATATATATATATATATATATATATATATATATACATATATATATATATATATATATAAAATTCTATAGGCTGATTTTACGTTACGAGAAATTTTGTTACGAAAATGCATGATTCGAATCGGCGACCACTAACAACATAGGGAAACCCACCAATTGATCTGTTTGTTAAGGGTTGCAAGTTCGAATTATGCCGAATGACACACATTTCCGTAACAAAATCTTTTGTAATTAAAGAAGCCGGTAGAAATATATATAGCGAAACAGATCTGTCTGCAGATCTTCTGAACTTTCTGTAACAAACACACACACACACACACACACACACACACACACACACACACACACACACACACACACACACACTCTTGTATGTGTGTGTTAAATTTCGGATATAACTAAACATATGCATCTACAAAAGAAGAGTAATGAAAAAAGGAAACTTTTTCAAAAATCTGGTGTTGGTGACAAGGCAAACCTCGCTGCCGAGCTTGAGAAGGACCTCCAATCTGTGGTGGATTGGAGTAAGAAATGACTCGTAAAATTCAATTCTTCCAAAACGAAGCTGCTGTCAATTAACCACCACAGACAACCGCACCTGCCTCCCATTAGTACGGAACATGCTTGCCTCCCAGAGAGTAAAGCAGTACGCCTGCTTGGCCTGACACTCTCAGCGGACCTCAAGTGGAATGACTACGTCGAATCCATTGCTAAATCCGCAGCTATGAAAGTCGGCTCTCTGTGCAGGGCCCGGAAATTCTTTCTGCCTGAATCTATCCTGCAATTATATAAATCCACCATCCGCCCGTGTATTGAGTACTGTTGCCACATCTGGTCGGGTGCCCCTTCTATTTTCCTCGGGGTTCTTGACAAAGTACAGCGAAGAATCTGTAATGTGATTGATCCCGACTTGGCTGACGGCCTGCAGTATCTCTCTCACGGCGTGACATGGCTTCCCTGTGCCTTTTCTATAAATACTTTCCTGACTTCTGCTGTGACGAACTTAAATCACTGGTGCCTCCTAGATGTGAATTTGCACGAGATACTAGATTGGCAACTAGGTCCCACCCTTTTACAGTGAAACCGATGAAATGTAACCGCAATTTCTACTCCAACAGCTTCTTTCCTCGCACTTCCCGCCTGTGGAATTCCCTACCGCATGCTTGCTTCCCCGACGGCTACAACCTCCAGGAGTTTAAATGTAAGGTCAACAGACACCTCCTAACACACACCACACTCACTCTCTCCAACTCTCTCCCTATGTACATCCTAAGTCGTCTATCAACCTCCTTCTGATATTTCCTATATCCAATCCCTCTATGAAACCCCTGCGCTATAGTGGCAGTGGAATGCCTTGCTTGGGGTAACACGATTAAAAAAAATATCTCCTTTCCTAAAGAATTACTCCTTTCCCAAGCCAACATACACGACTATAAAAATGTTAAAAAATTAAAAGAAAATCCGTAAAATTCATAACTTCCTTCAGATTAAAATGTATAATACATAAAATTAGTCCCAAACTTAAATAATATAAATATTAATTACATAATAAATATTTCGACAACAATATAATTTATAGCCTTTTGTTTATTAGCATCATCCATAAATGTATTAGGTATTATTAGATACTTCTTGTACAAAATAAAATGAATAATTATTGGTATCTAAAAGGTTTGAATAATTATTGATGAAATGATGGCAATATCTATCTGCGCAATTTACTTTGGCTAATAGTATGAAATTTGGGAACTTTCGTAAAATTTGTAAGAAAACAAAATTTGAGGGACAAATAATGGAGAGAGATGGCGAAGAAAATGTGACACTTACAAGACATATTCAAGGCAAGAAAAGCAGAAGTAGGCCAACATGCTAATTACAAATTGTAGTTACTAAAATCAAACAAATACAACAATTCAAATAGAAAACGGAACGTACAACACTGAAACATGAAGGTGCATTAGGCACAGGTAAAATGTCTTTCCAAAGCTAAGCAAAGTATTAAGAAACGTTAAAAATTTGTTAAAAAGAAATGGTTACTGAAATATTGCATACTATCAGTCCTCCTATATGACAGTGAAAGCTGGACAATCTTCTCAGAGATAATGAAAGGGTGGAATACTACGAATGATTAGGTGATAGCTAACACCTGGTTTCAAGGACATACAAGATTATTATGAAAATGGAAAAACCCAGAAGGAGAAAATACAAACCAAATCGACTTCATATCTATCAACAAGAGATTAGGAATGCGGGAAAAACAACAGAAATTGAAGTAGCCTAAAGCAGCATTCAAATTGCAATACGACAGACTTCTGAGCGACCGCAATCTGAAGGAAAAATAAATGTACAGTGGAAAAAGAAGATGCGAGGGACAAAATGGAAACGGAAACTCGAAATGGGACACACTAAAAGAAGCTTTACTGACATCAGCAACCGACATTTTCTCAAATCAAAAAGGACGTCGAAAGAAAAACGAATGGATTACAAATGAGATCCTTGACATGAGACAAAAAACAATACCAAGACATGAAACGGAATTTAGAAAGTTACACACAGAAATAAATAACAAAGCAGATAAATTTCTCAAGAAGAAGAATGTCTCAACGAAAAATGTCCAGAAATAAAGAGAGATTGAGTATTAGAGAAAAAGGAGATATACACAAAAAAAAGAAGACTAACATGACAAAATGCATGCTCATCAGCAGGGTGCATAAAATACAAGCTCAGAACGCTCATATTAGAGAAGAAAACACTTCACAGATGAAATGGATACATCGGAAATCTTTTGCACGACGAAGTATAACAACCGGCAACAAGCAGAAATACCGACAGACCGGAAATATTAAAAGCCGAAGTGAAGCGGCATTGACCAAAATGAAGACCAATAAAGTGGCCGGGTCAGACAATTGTAATAGAGTTGCATACAGACTTGAAAGATTTCGGAGCAGACAAGATTGCAGAAATAATAAATTAATCAACCACAGTGGTGATATATATAAGCAGAACTATTTTCATAGCATTGTTTACGAAATCAGATACAAATGAACGTGTTCTCTATCGAACAATCATTTGAATGAGTCGCATAACAAAGCTCATCATTCGGATTCTGATGAATATATCGTGCAGCAGACTCAGGTCAGAGATAGAACAAGTGCTGGTTCACAAGAGACACCTGAACAATGAACGTAATATTTATGCTAAGAGTATTATAAGAAGGAGCAATACAAATGCAGAAGTACGTGTATCTGTGTTTCATAGACTACGCAAAAGCATTCGACAAAGTACACCACAAAGATCTGTTGGTGCTGCTCAGCAACCTTGACAAACTCGAGAAAGTCATTAGAAGAAACAATAATCTATACTAGCAGCAAACCACCTGCATAAATACAGGAAAAGATTTCCGCAGATATACAAAAATAGAAAGGGGTGTAAGACAAGGATGTGTCTTCTCACCGGATTTATTGAACTTATAGAGTTAGTCACCTATGGCAGAACCAGAAATTTTGCCAGGATTATTTATTTGTAGCAACAATCTTAAGAATAGTGAAGCGGCATTGGCCAAAATGAAGAGAAACAAAACAGGGATCAAAAATGATGATACAGATGATGAAGACACTCGAAGCAACTTAAATGTGGTTCTACAGAAGGATACTAAGAATAAAATCGACTGAAAATATGACCAACAACATGCTTTAAAGAAAATGGGAATAAAAGGAATATTTATACTTAATATCAGGAAGAAACATTTGAAGTTTCTAGGACACATCATGAGGATAGAATGCTTAGAAAATTGGATACAAGAGAGGACAGACAGAAGACAAAATGAAGAAGGGATAAAAATACATGAGCTAGCTAGCCTGATTAAAGTGATGAATAAAACAGAGTTTAATAAAGATAACAAAAAATAAATTTATTATGCGCTGCAAAGGACAGCAAACAAAGGGACACGACACGTAGAAAAAGAATGTTGTGTAATTAATTTTGAAAAAATATTTTCAATGGTAGAGAATTATTGTGCATATTACTTCTAAATTAGAAATATGTCATTTTTGTATATAAATGATTACAGTGTTAATATCAGACACAGAAAGAAAACTACAAAATATTCTACAGACGGTAGTGAAGGAAAGAGTGAAGAAAAGACTAAACCTCAAATGCAGGTAAACAACTCGCATGGTCGTTAATAAGAGGATGAGTCCAAAATGCAAATTACAAATCGGAGGTACCATAATCAAATAAATAAAATTTAAATATCTGGTAAATGTTTTCACAGAGGGAAGAACGTGTGACACTGAAATTCGAAGTCGCATTGAAAAGATGTATTTTAAAATTTTAGCGGTGTTTGAGTTTAAGTTTCAGTATTTTTAATGGCATATCAACCTCTTTAGGTTATTTAATGCCAATAAGGTGGGGTTTTATAGTATATTTTTAATGTTTAGCTATAATGGGAAGTTTGGTTTAGACAGAGATTGATGAAAAATATTATTATTATTATTATTTTATTTTGTTTTAGAAAACAGAATTTGTCTTCTAGTTTTGCAGTTAAAATGTATTGTAGTAATAATATTTTCCTTCAAACATGTATTGTTGGTTATATTTTTTCTTCAAAAATGTATATATTTTTATAAAAGTTTATTTTTATGTATAAATTTCTATAAAAGTATATATTTATATTTTCATGGTGTTTTGACTCCAGTTTAGGTGTTAACTATTTGCCTATAATTGGGACACTAACAGGTGCAACCACCCCGGGACCTGGGAACAACATCAATGAAGAGGTGGTTCCATGCTCCTCACAACCTCTAATCAGAGGCATTGCTACCGGGTGTAGTATATTGTCATACGCAGGACCATTTAAGCAGTGTATATAGAAATATAAATATTTTCTGAGAAACAAAGAAAAAAAGGGTACTGAACTGTTATTTGATATATTTGATACCTCTCCATATGTCAGTGAAGAGTAGACAATCTCCTCAGAATTGAATTAGATAACGACAGCAACAAAAATGTGTTCTACAGAAGGCTGTTGAGGATACCATTGACTGAACTTGTGAGCCACAACGAATATTAGAGAAAACTGAAACACAAATGAAACAGACTTAACATCACGAAGGAACAGATGAAATTTCTAGGGCACCAAAATGCAGAATCAGGTCTTAGAAAATCTTATACTAAGTGGTCAGATTAAGGGTAAGAGAGACAGAAAAAACAGTGCTTGACCTATTTGGTGAGCTTGAGTAAATGGTTGTCGAAAATGGGTTTAAGAGAATTAATATTTAAACAAAATTTATTAAGTGCTTGAAGTTGTGGAGAGCCTTCATCACTAAAGTTCTGAGAGAACAGTGGTACATAGACCAAGAACTTTCTTTATTTGTTCGCTAAACGTGGCCAAAGTTGGCAAGGAAAAGAAAGAGGAAATATCTAGAAAATTCAGACTATGAACCCGCAACGAACGCGGTGAAAAATGGGTCCTGTGATGCATGGAACTGACCAGGTAATAGCCAACACCTGGTTCTAGGAATATCTTAGACGAATGGGAATTTACCTAGCAGGCCGACTCGCCGTTAACTCTTGGGAAAAGCAAGAATTGAAGAATGAATCTTCAATTCAAATTTCCTGTGTTAAACTGAGAGGTATTTTCCGTTTGTTTGTTTTGTTTGTTTTGTTTGTTTTTTTTATTTTTTTGTTTTTATATATATCTGTGTTTTTGTCCCCCCCCCCCCCTTTTTCGGAGTTCATGCTTCATTTGGGAGGAAAAAAAAAAATTTTGAAATTTATATTTATTCTGCTATGCGAAGCTACTTTGGCCGAGTTATCAGCAGCCATTACAGCTCCATGCCACGTGCTGTTCTTTGAATGGGAATTTACCTAGCAGGCCGACTCGCCGTTAACTCTTGGGAAAAGCAAGAATTGAAGAATGAATCTTCAATTCAAATTTCCTGTGTTAAACTGAGAGGTATTTTCCGTTTGTTTGTTTTGTTTGTTTTTTTTATTTTTTTGTTTTTATATATATCTGTGTTTTTGTCCCCCCCCCCCCTTTTTTTGGAGTTCATTTGGACTTTAACTAAGTTAAAACTTAGTTAAACTCCACTTTTGTAAGTTTGTAAGTTTTTTTTTTTTTTTTTTTTTTTTTTTTTTAATAGGAGTAGATAGGTCACACTATCGCCCGGTCTATACTCCTCCCACGTCTATTGAACTGGAGTAGAGGCTCGTTCCTTGTTTCCTGTTTAGGATGTGGTTTCCGGTTTTCACTCCTCTCTCTTCAGACCTTGGTACTGGTGCTTCCGCGAGTTTCCTGCGATCTGGCCGGTTGGTGGCAATGGCTCATCACTGTGAGGGTACCGGGTTGGCAGTTTCCTGGTTGCTGCTTCCGACTGGTAGTTAGGAGCCCTAACTCTTGCGTAGCGTCAAGAGCGGCTGCTCTGATCAACAGTTGTATAATATCGGGGTTCTTGTAGTGCCATGTCGCGCATGGATAGGTGTCCCTGCAAGCGCTTTCGGTGGGCAACCCCGAGGCCACACCTTGTTGCAGCCCTAGCCAGTCTCCCTCCCAGCACAGATCGTGGGTAATGACCGCCTGTATCCTCTACCCTAGGTCCCTTTCTATAAACAAAAAACATGACAAGACAAAACAGAAATGACCCTAAACCAGCTAAATCCAAACCACCTAAGCCCATTAACCTCTCCTTCACTAATATCCGAGGCATTCGTACTAACTTTGCTAGTGTAGAAGCGTTCCTGCATGAAAAGTCCCCAGACATCCTCGCGCTCTGCGAAACTAACCTCAACTCAGCTATTCCCTACTCTGACCTCTTCATCCCTGGTTATCTTCCCCTTTTAAGGAAGGATTCTACTGTCCACATGCATGGGCTGGGTGTTTATGTCAGCGAACACCTCCCCATAACTAGGGTGACTTCACTCGAATCTACTGACCACCAATACATATGTCTCCGCTTGTCTCTCCTCAGTTCGGTTAGCTACCTATTCTTCCTTTACCGTTCTCCCTCCTCTCCTGACTGCTCCCTACTAGATAGCATTGCCGACGACATAGATAAGGCTATTTCCTATCACCCATTTGCCCACATATTTGTATTTGGAGACCTCAATGCCCATCACTCTGAGTGGCTTGAAAACGCTGTTACTGATTCGGCGGGCATTCACGCCGCGAACTTTGCTATTTCCCAATCCCTTACGCAAGTGGTGGACTTCCCCACTCGCTTCCCAAGCACACCCTCGGGTCATTCCTCACTGCTAGATATATGTTTCACCTCTGCGCCCGACGCCTGTCAAGTCTCGCAGCTTTGCCCTCTCGGCAACTCCGACCACGCTGTAGTCTCCCTCAGTATTTCTTTCCAATCTCACTCCCCCCAGGATCCCCCTACTCATAGAACCTCCTACCTCTACCAAAAAGCTGACTGGGATGCCTTTCGCGATTTCCTCTGCGACGTCCCCTGGGGAAAAGTGTTTGACCTATCAGTTGATGACTGTGCCTCTGAGGTCTCGTCATGGGTGAAAGCTGGCATTGATGCCTTCATACCCACCAGGAAGTATTGCTTAAAACCTCATTCCTCTCCGTGGTTCTCTCCGGCCTGCTCAGCCGCCATTGCCCACAGGAACCATTACTTCCATCTATTCCAGAGACAGCCAACTGATCACAATAGGCGCCTGTTCACATCCGCTCGCAGTGAGTGCAAGAGAACCCTAAATGACGCCAAACAGTTGTTTGCGGAGAGAATGCGACAGCACATAGCTGACCGCAAGTTCGGCTCCAAGGACTATTGGAGGATTTGTAAACGGGTGCTCAACAATAGGAAATCCTCAATACCTCCCTTAATCCATGGATTTGACGTTCTCACGTCATCTGCTGAGAAAGCTGAGTGCTTTGCCCGCAGATTCTCATCCAACTCCACACTCGACTCGTCCGGAGTGCACCCACCCGACTTCCCTATTAGAACTGAGGCCAAACTGCATGACGTATATATTACCCCGACAATAGTATCCAGAGTAATTTCAAAACTCGACCCCCATAAGGCGTGTGGAGACGATGGAATCCCGGTGATAGTCCTTAAGAGGTGTGTCCCTGAACTTTCCCCTGTCCTCTCTAAACTGTTTAACTACTGCCTTTCTGCTTCCTGCTTTCCTGCATGCTGGAAATTCTCCTCAGTCGTTCCTGTCTTTAAGAACTGTGGTGAACCCTCGGACCCATCCAACTATCGCCCGATCAGTCTTCTACCAATATTCGGGAAAGTGTTCGAGGCTATAATAAATGCTGAAATAGTTCATCATCTCACCGCCCACAAACTGTTCTCCGACAGGCAATATGGATTCCGATTTGACAGGTCCACAGCCGACCTGCTAACTACTGTAACGGAGTACATGCTACAGGCCCTTGATGAGTCTGACGAGGCTCGCGCGGTTGCTCTGGATATCTCCAAGGCTTTCGACAGGGTTTGGCACCCTGGCCTCCTATGCAAACTACGCGGTTATGGTATTACCGGTCGCCTGCTTGACCTAATCCAATCTTTCTTAAATAACCGCAAAATGAAGGTCGTTCTGAATGGGCGTGCCTCTTCGTCCTACAGCACGAATGCTGGTGTCCCACAAGGCTCTATCCTGGGCCCAACGCTCTTCCTTATTTTCATCAACGACCTCCCAGATGAGATCAGGTCCCAAGTAGGCATCTACGCAGATGACACTACAATATACTCCCGCTCCAGTAAGAAACCTGTCGTGGCGGACAGACAAAATCTCGCTGCTGACCTTGAGCGGGATCTACACTCTGTGGTGAACTGGGGCAAGAAGTGGCTTGTCAACTTCAATTCCTCGAAGACCAAGCTGTTGTCTGTCAACCATTACAGGCAACCTCTTCTGCCTCCCATAAGCATGGACCAGATGATTCTCCCGGAGAGTAATACACTACGCCTCCTCGGACTTACCCTGTCCTCAGACCTCAAATGGAAGCACTATATTGAATCCATAGCAAAATCTACTGCTAAGAAGATTGGGTCACTATGTCGATCCAGGATGTTTTTTCCACCTGAATCCATCCTGCATATATACAAGTCAACCATCCGTCCGTGCATGGAGTACTGCTGCCATTTATGGTCAGGTGCCCCTGCCGTTCTCCTCAGTGTTCTCGACAAGCTCCAAAGGAGAGTCTGTAATGTGATAGGTTCTGATCTGGCGACTCGTCTGCAGCCACTTTCCCATCGTCGAAATGTGGCCTCCCTCTGTCTCTTCTATAAATACCTTCATGGCTTCTGCTCGGATGAGCTTAAGTCACTGATGCCTCCTCAACAGGTGTTTACCCGTTCAACCAGACTGGCAACTGGGTCCCACCCATTCACAGTCAGGTTAGCCAAACGCAGACGACAATTCTACTCCAGCAGCTTCCTCTCTCGCACTTCCCGCCTGTGGAACTCACTCCCGTATTCTTGCTTTCCTGACGGCTACGACCTCCAGAAATTTAAAAGCAAAGTTAATACTCACCTACTAACCACTGGCCTCTAGCTCTCTCCCCTCCCCTGTATAACCTTCCCTTTCTCTCCGCCCATGTACCTGTCATTGCACCTGCTTTCTCAGTTTTCTATTGTTCCTTTCTAACTAGCTTGTACTCCTCACTCTTTTCTAATTAATCTTTCTACATTTATGTAACCCCCTGCACATCAGTGGCGTTTCTGCCTTGCTCGGGGTGAAATGATTAAAAAAAAAAAAAAAAAAAATATGAACATGCAGAAGCCCAGAAGGAGAAAAGATCGACTATATCAACAAGCGCTTCAGGAAAGCATTTGCTCACTGCAAAACCAATTAAAACGCTGACTGTGGAAGCGACCACCTCTGTATTATTTGTAAACTGAATTTTTCATATGCTAAAAAAATGAAACTAGGGAAATTAAAGAAGCCTAACGTAACACTCCTAAAAGACACGAATCTGAAGGAAAAATATATGTAGTCTGAAAAAATACGAGGGACACAATGGAAACGGAATCTCGAAATGAGACGCACAAAGACAAACTTTACTACCATCAGCAAACAACATCATCTTAAAGGGAAATGTGTTTAGAAAGAAAAACAAATGGATCAGAAATGAGATTCTCTACATGATGAAAAGTAGACAGAAAACAATGCTAAAACATAAGACAGAATATAGAAAACTATATACAGTGATACGAAACAAATGCAGACAGCTTAAAAAATGTGCAGAAATAGAGAAAATGAATATTACAGGGGATATCCATGAAAAATTAGATAACCTACACGACAATAGATATGCCCATTAACAGGATGCATAAAATCCAAGGACGGAACTCTCATATTAGAGAAAGATAAAACACTTCAGCGATGGAACCGAAACATTTTTTGCTTGATGAATGTGGTTTCTTCAGAGGTGTAATTGCTTTTTATTGTGTTGACTATTCACACACAAAGATAACTGAATTGCAGCCAAGTCCACACACACACACACACACACATATATATATATATATATATATATATATATATATAAGTAAATTAACCTAGTGAGCCAACAAACCTAGCAAGGTTTGACCTTAACGGATCTTCAAGGAATATATATATATATATATATATATATATATATATATATATATATATATATATAAAGTAAGAGATAACTGGATGGTTGCGTATCGGTCAAATACAAATATCTATTTTCTTCTCATAATGCCACAGAATATTTGCGTTAGTATGCTAGAAAATAGAAGGTGTTTACATACGATAAGGAATATGTCCCGTATTTACGTAATTCTGTGCATACGTGTAATTTCGTAGCATTTGGTAGCCGATATGCAGTGAGATGTCAGCGAATGTAGCTGTGTTATACTACAGCTAATATTATTGTTGTTAACAAGAAATCCGTCTCTACGTTTTTCGCATTCTTTAAATCAACATCGCTATGTCTTTTATAATATAGCATGCTCGCTCAAATAAATATGCAGTAATTTGAGCAATTAAGTAAAGTTTGAGAATTTTAGCTCATATAAGAACGAGCAAACAACCTACCCTGGTCAAAAGTTAAGGTAAAAGAAAAAAAATAATTTCTGAGAACTAGTAGGTGGGCTTCCACAACCGAGAAATCGACCCCGAAAAGACTAAAAGTTAGATTGTATTAAACTAATAAGTTTATTGGTTAATAACTATTTTCCCAATTTTTAAATATCTATTTTAAGGTGACAAAATGTTGTTGATCATTTTCCGGTGTAAGTATTCAAAATTTCATAGCAGAAAACAAATGAAATTTCAAAAGTCCATAGTGCGTTTGTGATAACGTCACTGATTGGTTAAGAAATGCAAATATAGAAATGCCCTCACAGTGATATTAATTCTTTTTTTTTTCCTTTTACTTTTTTTTTAACACTCAGTAATCCTTTGCTTCTTAGAGGTTTTATTGGCTTGCTTGTAATTCTGATCAGTTAATCTCATCAGTGTTCGGCATATAAAATAAAGAAGAAAGAAAATATTGCAAATAATTTCAAATCTGATTTCTATTATTGAGAAAGTAAGAAATCTGATATTAACGACGACACAGGATACAAAGTTTAATTTTTTAAGTGAATGATAAAAAAACATCTTTACTTACTGTTAGGGTTTGTATGCCACTCTGTAAAAAAGAAAAATACAATGGGTCATTATTTAAAATAAAAAATGTTTGATCATTTCGTTAAATATGATTTCTTAATGTTTACTTGAAGTATAAAAACAATGATTTTAAGATTTATAAACAGACATAGATAGATAGATAGATAGATAGATAGATAGATAGATAGATAGATATGAACAGAGATAGATAGATAGATAGATAGATAGATAGATAGATAGATAGATAGATATGAACAGAGATAGATAGATAGATAGATAGATAGATAGATAGATATGAACAGATAGATAGATAGATAGATAGATAGATAGATAGATAGATAGATAGATAGATAGATATGAATAGAAATAGATAGATCTTATTAAGTCAACAGCGTAGATCTATTTAGACTTGCGCCAGTTGCTTTTGTTTTTATCTGTCTGTCATCCACGTGTTTTTTACACTTCTTCAGAATATTAAAAGTGAAGACTTACCCTGAGGGGTGTCTGAATCTGTGTCGTTTTGTGCAACTGTGTCAACAGTCAGGCCTACGGAAGCAAACGAAAAAGAAAAATACAATGAGTCATTATTTAAAATAAAAAAATGTTTAATCATTTCATTAAATATGATGTTCTAACGTTTTGTTAAAGTATACATACAATGTTTTAGTAATATATAATCGAACATAGATAGATAGATAGATAGATAGATAGATAGATAGATAGATAGATAGATAGATAGATAGATAGATCTTATTCAATCAATGGCGTAGATCTATTTAGATTTGCACAAGCTGCCTTTGTTTTTATCTGTCTGTCACCCACAGTTTGTCTAATCGTGTTCTTCTTCCATATTTCTTCAGAATACTGGAAGTGAAGACTTACCCTGAGGGGCCTCAGAGTCTGTGTTGTTTTGTGAAACTGTCGCAACAATCAGGCCTAAAAAAGCAAACAGAACTAGACGCATTGTTTCCATTTGTTTCTTTCCAAATCTGTCAACTATTCGAATCAAATCTTGGAATTCACTGTGAAACAAACTTTAAGAGATGGTACCTGCTTGCCATAAGCATCGGCTTCTGCTTTTATACAAACTCTCGCTGCCATTTAGACACAGTGACTTGAATAGAGATAAATTTAGGTGGTGACGACACAAGAAAATAATATCATTCTGTGGGAAAAATAGTATCCGAGTTGAAAGAATGCTCCTGAAATAGAATCAAGAATGCAGTCATTGAATATGCATGACTCAGGTACGTTTGTTCTCACGTGTCTTTTCTTTGGCTCTTATTTAAAAGCCTACAAACGTTTGTAAAAAAAGAATGGAAAAATAAAGAAATCTGTTCAAATTTATTTGATAAACCTCAGTAAAAATTATAACGAATGCAGCTACATTTTTCAGGTGATATTTTTGGCCCACTGATTATAAATTATTTTCTAAGTGTCTTGGTGGCTTTTCATAACAAGGAACTATATACAGTGCTGTTTATTATACATGTTAACAAAATGTGATTTTGATCGGTGTGTTTCGCCATATATATTTTTTTATTTATCGGTTTTTATAGTAAGAATCATGTTGTAAGATAGTAAAACTCATATAAGATTTTGGACAGTGAATGAGATAAAATTAGTAAATATGTATATGGACTGACTGAAATACATGAACATATATGAACAGACAAAATAGATAGATAAATAGAGTGATAGATATATATTGTGACTTTTGTGAAAACATTGATTGGTTAATTATAACACACATGAACAGTTGAATAAAAAGATATACTATGATTATTATTAAACTGGTTGATTGATTAAGTATATGAACAGGTATATATATATATATATATATATATATATATATATATATATATATATATATGAATAAGGTGAGATAGATAGATAGATAGATAGATAGATATATAGATAGATAGATAGATAGATAGATAGATAGATAGATAGATAGATAGATTTGAACTTTCGTAAAAACATTAATTGATTCATTATAACACACATGAACACTTCGATAAAAAGTTACTGTCATTATAATTAAAATCTAGTTGATTAATATATATATATATATATATATATATATATATATATATATATATGTGAGTAGGCTGAGAAGAAAGAAAGAAGGAAAGAAAGAGAGAAAGAACGGATGAAAGAATGAATGAAAAAAATTGATTATTTTTCAGACACACCTAATATCCAAAATTTCTTTCTTTCTTTCTTACTTTCTTTCTTTCTTACTTTCTTTCTTTCTTTCTTTCTTTCTTTTCGCATATTAATAAATCAACCATTTTTAATAATAATGACAGAATATCTCTGAACATATGTGAATCACCGAGAAACTTTAAAATCTGTATATATCTATCTGTTTATATGCTTAGAAATATCAATAAATGAGTCAATCAATCAGTTTCTTTTATAAGAATAACACTATGTTCCTATCTATCTATCAATAAGTCTACGTCTGTTTTAATCTATCATTTATTCAGTCTTTTCATACCAATCACGGTATCTATCTATCTATCTACCTATCTATATATATATATATATATATATATATCTTTAATCACTCAGCTATATATCTATCTGTTCAGATACTTAAATCACTCACTCAATAGATCAATTCTTCACTCACTCACTCACTCACTCACTCACTCAATTAATCAATCACTCAATCAATTAATCAGTCAGTTTTTTATTATAAAATTGATCTCGTTTATCTGTGTTGTTTCATAGACAGAGTTTATACATTGACTTGTCATACGGTTTATTTTCCACGCGCGCACACTCTAGGAGGAGCTGGGTCGATCATGTGGAAACGTCAAAGTCAGATACTCTATAAGGTATAGATTTGCACATGGCAGATAGATAACCAACTTGTACATAAAGTGACTTTTCTTAAATCCCAAGTATACACTGGAATCATCTGAGATGAGACACACTACAATAGAATATTATTTGATAATTATCATTTAATGGTTGCTTAGATATAATATTTCCATGTCTCCAAGAAAGGCAGTAATGCTACTGGACCGCAGGGGTTTACAGGGAGTGAAAATGAAAAACAGTAAGAAAACTAGGAATCATGATTGAGGTAAGGAAAAAATGATACAGAGTTCAAGAAGACGGAAGATGGTGATTGACGTTGCATTTAAATTGTTGATAATTTTAGTTATCAGAGGAAGCAAGGAATCGGAAAGATTTCCACGAGTAGAAAGCGCAAGAACTGTTAGAGTAGAAGTGGCGGTTGCATCTATTTAGTTTATCAGCATAATGTTGATACCTATTTGCCAATCAAGTAGAATGTTTAAATTCATGTAGTCGGGAGACCAGGCAAAAAGCTGATCGGAAAAGGTGTAACGAAAATATTTGTAGAAAAGGCAGAGGATAGCCACGTCAAATCGGCGAGAAAGTGACTGAAGTCGCGATGCCTGGTCCGGATTGATTAGATTACAGACCATTCTTTTCGGTTTTGTCAAGAACCTCGACTAGATGTGCGTTGTGGTGCAGTGGATATCGACTCGGAAAGAAAAATCGGGGAGCTAAGTTCAAATTCCAGTTGAATTCTTTGCATTCACTTACGCGCAAATACCCTTGGGAAAAGTTACTAATCCGTCACTTCCTCCACGTTATGGGTTAAATAACAGGACAGATTGGGTTCTATAGTCTTGGCAGGTAACCAGTCTACCGCAGAAAGTAATGGCAAACTACTGTGGAATAATCTTCTGCCCAGTCAGTCAAGTCTCTTTCGAGACATGATCGCCCAAGCGTGTATCACGTATGGCACTCAACTGACTGACTGACAAGAATCTCGAGATATACAGCAGGTGACAAAAACTAGATATGACAGCAGTATTCAATTCATGGATGAATAATTGATATTATTTTTTTAAATATTTATGCAGTAGTGTATCTAAGATATCAAGAAATTTGACATAATCGGCAAGTGTAAAAACACTAGGATCAACCAAAACAATTCTACATGCAGCTGAAATATTAGATAAAATTTCTATGTATAGTAGTTTCGTGTTTCGCCTTTAATAGTTTCACCTCTTGTCGAGCCACTAAGGGTGTAATTAAAAAGTTCTTATGACTGGAGTGAGTGACTGAAATATGTTCGATTCTGAACGTTTCTACCACAATAGTGGCTTTGCGCCAGACTAGGCCTTATGTTGTATTATAACTCTTCTTGCTCCTCCGTTAGTAAGTTAGCACGGGTGTTCGTTTCAACTTAAAATTGTCTCAGATAAATAATGGATCATTCCGTTTTCTTTGCGTGAAAAGACGGAAGAAAAAAATATAGCAGAAGCGTTGTTTGGTTTCAGTTAGAAAAAGAAAACCTACATATTTTTACAGTGGTTTTCACCCTGTACAAATCTCGAGTGACAAGCGATGTAGTTGCTTATAGAATAAAATACACAGACGTATGAAAGAAAACGGTTAAACCTAGACTTCAACAGGTTAAGATTGCAGTGATCGGGGGTGTAACATCGTTGAAGCCAGTTCAACATGTAACTTCGTGAGTGAAACTTACACCTTACTAGGGAAATATGCAAGCAATAAGGGTGGTTCGTTACAATGTGTGAGGCACGGTGGGTCTTAACCGTGATGGTTAGGACTGGTGAAACCAAAAATTCTAGTTCATCTGTACATTGTCCATGGAATTTGGGATAGATCAGTGTGAGGCTTGTGGCGTCTCGTTTGTCAGAAAATGGTTGCAGAGTAGAAAAGTACTAGTCACCAACAAAGACGCGGAGACGCTTTTCGACTATTGAGAGTGGAAAGTGAAGACTGGATCCCTCTTGTTTATATTTGGCGACAGTATTCCATTTTAGGCCTGATCTGGCTCTTGTAAAAGTAGAGGATAGCAGGCGGAGTGAGGTACTTGCAGGAACGCTACAGATACTTTAGATCTTAGAAGTTTGCACTATCCGTCAGTTTTGTTAAAGTGGATTAACCATTCTTTGTAGTGAATAGTGAAGTCACCAAAGAAAGAAAGAAAGTAAGAAAAAGAAAAACAAAGAAGCAAAGAAAGAATAGTGGTGGCGCTAACAATCTCAAAATCTGTTTCAATGACATGGTAAATTTAATCCAAAATATTTAAATTTAGACATTAGGGTTTATATGCCACTAAACAAAATAACCGAACCAAACCATCAGGGAAATGTAACACCTTAATGATTTTGAATCTTTTCATTTGTATCCTCTTTAAATAATGACCTGCTTTCATACTATTTACATTATTCGGACTATTGTCCTCTTCTCCGCTTAGACGTTTCGGCCTTTGTACGCTCTGACCTTCTTCAGGTACTAGGAATTTCGTACCGATGACTCAAGTATATTAATCTCATTCCATGTGCGATGCTACTTCTGGAAGCCATGAGTTATTTCCCTTTAACTTAACTTTTTGAAGTTATTTGTTTACCAGTGCTGTAGCCCAGTAGGGAACTCACAAATTTTTGGGTCAAATTATAGGGACTAACCAAAGTCTATATCTACTGAGCCATATGTCGTAAACATGGCAGCAAAGATGAGGACAATAGTCCGAATAATGTAAATAATGCAAATACTACCTCATCTCAGAAATATAGACAAATACTGACTTACATTCATACTTACTGTTATTGTGCCATCATGCGAGGAATAAACTCTTCCTATTGCTACATATAGACTACTTGCGTGACTTACGGTGAGGAGTTTAACGAGCAGTCAAGTACAGCAGTTAACGACAGCTGTTGGAGTTTCTATATTACTATTTATTAACACTTCTTTTGAATATCTCGTTTCCTGTTATACTAATACGCTGTTTTGAACCTACCTCCTGAGTTCCGTGTCTTACTTCCGGCACAAACCGGACAATAAAACTTGGCGGCAAAGTTTCGCCACAACTCCACAACAAATTGGCGATGAAGATCTACAACAATTTGGAGACGAGGTTTTGCGACAAAATATTGCGCAAATATTTGCGAGGACCACTGGGATTAAAAGAAATCCTCGGAAAACACGAGAGTTTCGTAAAGTACGATTTGAAGAGGAAAGAGACACAAAATGGAGGAATTCAAGAACGTTTTTTAAAGCTGATAAAGATCCAGACTGAACAACAAGAAAAAATGGAAAAATTATTCGTTCAAGCGCAGAAGAAAACTCAAGACACACAGATCGATTTTCAGAAGTAAGTGAACTACTAAGTCGAACGAAAACCAGTAAAAAAAAAATCGTTTTCCCAAGACACAATTTGGAGCACGAAAGAAAATTTTACAGACGCTCCCGAAGATGACATCAGCTTTGCGTCTTACTTTAAGAGGTATGAAGATATTTATGATACTGGTTGTAAGAGCTGGATAAAAAATTACGTTTCCTAACCCTAACCCTGGGCACAAGTGAGCATACTAAATGCGTTAATTATATTTTGCCACGGAAGACTAGTGAACTGACATTCAACGAAGCAGTGAAATTATTCACTGAGCTTTTCAGTCTCAAAACATCTCTTTTGCATAAAAGGGGGAAATATCTTAATCTAAATAATAATGAATCGGACGACTATACCATTTTCGCGTCAAAAGTTAACACTAAGATGATTTTAGGCTGGCGGAGCTAAGTGCAAACAGCTTTAAATGTTTGATATTCGTACAAGGATTAGTTTCAGGAAAAGATGCAGAGATTAGACGTAGAATACTTAGGAAACTGGAAAATGAAGCAAATATAACTCTTCAGTAAATTGCCGAAGAATGCCAAAGGTACGTCAATATAAGGCACGATTGTAATTATATTGGGAAATCGGGTACTGCCCAGGCCGAAAATGTAAGCTGCAAACAGAAACAAAATTTCTGAAAACTCACGAAGCAAAGAATAAGCAAAACAAATTGCCTCCTAGCCAATGTTACAGATGTGAGGCCATCCATTGGTCCAAAGATTGTTTTTTCAGAAACAAAAAATGCTATAGATGTAACCGAGTTAGACACAAAAGCTCGCAATGACGGACAAAAAAAAAAACAAACAAACAAAAAAAAAACAAAGAGTTGCATAAAAAATACAACGTCAGACAAATTAGACGGTACGAATACCAGGCAATTTGTGCATGCAAAAATGTTCAACAAAATGTGTTGAATTTCAATTAGATTAAGGGTCTGACTTTGACTATAATTAACTTGCAGATATAGAAAAACCTGGGCAAACCAACCATGATAAAATTCAGTAAATTGGCAAGATCTGTCACTGAAGAAAAAAATCAAATTCGAGGGAGAATTAATTGTCGACGCAATTTTCAACGGTAAGACTAGTAAATTAAAATTGTTTGTCATGAAAAATACGAATAACCCATTTGGTACTGATTAGATAACACAATTTCAGCTTTGGGTTTTACCTTTAAATTCGCACTGCCAAAAACTTGAAAGTTAGAATAACGAAGCTGATAAATTAAAAAAAGAATTAAAAGAAACCCATCCAGGAATATTTTCTGGTGGTTTAGGCAGATGTACCAAAATGAAGGCTAAAATTGAAGTTAAAGAAAACATTCAGCCAGTATTCAAAAAGAAGAGAAAAATAACTTATGCCACGTTGGAACAAATTAACGAGAAACTTGATTGATTAGAAAAAAATGGTGTTCTATCAAAAGTAGAGTACAGTGAATGGATTGCACCTGCAGTCTATATAAAAAAGAAACCAAAGGACATACGTGTTTGCGCTGAATTTTAACAGGACTGATTGCTGTTCCGAAAGATTATCACTACCAATTTCCTAGTCCCGAAGACATTTTTGAAAAGCTTAATCCATTAATTTTATCCAAAATCGACCTAAGCGACACTTATTTACATATTCCTGTTGAAGACGTGAGTTCGAAATTATTGTGTATAAATACATATCGTGGATTATATAAATTCGAACGTTTACCGTTTGAATTCAATGTAGCGCCAGCAATATTTCAACAAGTCATGGATAATATGCTGGACGGACTAGACTTTACTGTTACTTACTTACATGATATTCTTATGAAAAGCCAAAGCGTAGCCGAACATAAAGATCATGTCCACAAAGTTTTGCTAGAGTCCAAGAATATGGTTTCAAAATTAATGAGACTAAATGAGATTCTTTAATGAAAGAAATCAAGTACCTATGTCATATAATTGACAAGAATGGTAGAAGACCGAATCCCGAACGGGCTACCGCGATTAAAGACATGCGGGCCCCCAATAACATTGCGGAGCTTCTTAGGTCTAGCAAATTATTACCAAGCACTCCTACCAAATATTCAGAATTTGCGTGCTCCTCTTAATGAATAAGTAAAAAAGACAAGCCCTAGATTTGGACAACAGAATGCTAGTAGGGATATAAAAAACAGAAAACTTAAATTATATTTATGATTTAAAATTGTATAAAAGCAACAGTGAAACTATTTATTAAAAACAGTGAACTTGTCTTACAAGGCAGCCTGTTTCAAAACACTTTCCCTCGTGGGACAGGTAAGGAGTTTTAGTTCCTGAACTATCTCACGTGTTACATAAAAGAAATCGCTTAATGACGCAGATGTATTATTATATGCCGCAAAAATATTGAAATCATGTTTTATAATGAATGTGAATTTTATCTTGTCGGGCGGTTTAATGTAAATGCTGCAATACAATTTGTTCATTTTGTTCGAATAAGCAGTTATTCAGCCTATTATATTTTATGCTAATACAGGCTGATTTTTTATCAGTATCAAGCAAGGCAATAAAGCCAATAAACGCAAGGCGTTACAGGATGTAAAAAATTAGGAACACAATCATTAAGAGTGTGCAGAAAAAAAGAAAGTAATCAGGAAAACAGTGGGTAGCGATTAACATTGCATTTAGATTTTTACAGTTGGCTGGAAAGCATGGAGCTAGAAGAGATTTTCATATGTGAGAAATACGGAAAAGAATTTGTTGGCATAGAAATTACGGCTACATCTAGCCAGCTCAACTTTATATTGGTGAGACCTTGACGTCAATCTAATATTGCACCCCAATTCATAAAGTCTGGGTACCAGAGTGAATAGCTCATCCGGGCAATTACCATGAATATATTTTTAATAAAAGGCACAGAGAAGCAATCATATGGAGGTGGGTATGTAACTGCAGCCGAGTTGCCAGATTAAAACAAACAATATTGCTGATTCTTTTTTGGATATTATCAATGAGCTCGGGTAAATAGAAGCGGTACCGGCCCATATCCGACAGCAATATTTTAAGCGTGGATGGATGAGAGACTGATAGTTATGTAAGACATGTTCAGAAGGGAAAATGTCGGACATAGTAGTGTTTCTACTTGAGAAAGATAGCCAAGAAGGTGCGAATTAAAAATGAAATGAAATCTGAAATGAATCACTTTAAAAGACTGGGTATTTCAACGCGGTGTTAGCAGACTTCTGTTGCTAGATCATTTACAACTGAATTTTGAGTCCGATCCCCACTGTGTGGTCCAGAATTTCGGCCTGATGCCACATCTAAGCTTCACTTATAAAATCATTTATTCACTTTGACGCAGTGTATGGTTAGTAAGCTTTCCTGCAATAACTACTACGACTGAATAAAGAGTGTGCTATAAAACTTTTGTCTTGTGTTGCATCTAATCTACATTTAGAAAATCATTTGACTACTTCGACATATTGCAATGCTTTACAAGTTTTTTTCTCAATAGAATAATTACAACTAAATAGGAGTTCGATCCTCACTGAGTACCATATTTATGCTACGCTTAAAAAATCCCCCTTGTACTTTAAAAGATTTAGTTTTTGCGATCATATTATTGCCCTACTTCCGCAAAAGAAGGTATTCATATAACTATTATATTAGGCTGGGTAGCACGGTTTTGTTTTCAAGAAACAAAAAACGTTTTTTAACTAATTTAATGGTGCTTATTCCGAAAATGACCTTAGATTTTCATGATTATCTATTGTCTTTGGTAAAAAGATCAATTTACGATCTTAGCTGATCGCAACATTTATTTAATAAAGGTCTTAAAAAACCATCAATTTTCTTGTAGTCCGAGCAACTACGTTTTCCAACTGAAATATTTTTTTAAAGTGCTTTTGGATTTATATTTTGATATTTATAGAAATATGAATTTTCTACCAATAAAATATAACAAGTAAAAGTTAGTTTTCTCGTTGAAGTGCAATAATTTATAATTTATAATATATATTCATGGGCTTGACTTGTGTTTTGGTATTTATGTTTTGCTAGGGTACCACTTGTTTAGATAGGGGCATACATTTAGCGCTTTGCCATTGGAGCAAAACGTACGCCCCTCCTTAACCGTTTTGCTGCTGAGTTGTGTGTCTGGCATCGGTCTATACCAGTTATATGAAATTTAGAGAATGATACGTATCAATATTTAGCCAAAACTGTTGAATAGATTAATGCTGTCATGTGTTGCTCAAACAGAAATAACGTGCAGTGTGGCACGTATACGTCTTCGGATTGCAGCCATATTTTTTGCAATTTAAGTTAAACGAGCACAAAAACATTTTCAGATGCGTAATTTTGTTTTCCAAAAGAGGTCTCTTGCGAATGTTGCAAACACTTAATATATATATATTATATATATAATATATATATATAATATATATTATATATTATAATATATATTATATATTATATATATATATAATATATATTATATAATATATAATATATCTATAATATATATATATATATATATATATATAGTGTAATGAATAGTGAAAAAGAAAAAGCCGGTACAAAGAGTGTGTGAGTAAAGAAATAAAAATATTTACATATTGGATTTCAAGGATGGAAAATTCACATCACTTACATCGATAACAAATAAAAAATATCCTGATAAAATTGTTAAAATTGAAAATGAATTACATAACCATGTGAATTTTCATTTTTATTGTGATGGCTGAGAATGTTTTTGAAGCCTTTGGTAAAAAATACATTACACATTTGTGTCAAAATTTGATCAAGAAAATTAATACGAAAATATAATTCTTTATTACACGATGTTTGTTCTTCTTGCTCATCTCATCATTTGTCTTCATACCTCAGCATTAATTTATTTTTAGAGGAATAGGTAAGTTTATCTATTGCTCGGTTTGCACTTCTCTCCTCTTGAGTAGAAGTTCATCCCTTCCTTACTGTGTAGGATTAGGTTTCCGGTTATTTCTAAAGTCTACTTCAACTCTATTCTTCTAATGTCTCCATCTGAATTTTAAAATTTTAGGAGTAGGTACGTTCACCTATCTTCCGGTTCACACTGCTCTCCAGTTTTTTGCAACAGAAGTTGAACCTCAGAAGTGGAATAAATTCTACTACAAATACTGTGAAAACTGGCATAGTCAAAGCCTGGGCCGCCTTGAATTATATGGATGTCATTTTGATCTACCGGACAAACACAAACCGTGCCACTCTACAGAAGTGTTAATGTATGATGACAGTGCGTGAAAATTAACTAAAACACAGGCAGGTTAAATGGAACCTACAACCAGACTGAGAGGACTCTTTTTAAGATCTCTTGGAGACAACATTGAACTAAATCATAACTCTATGGATCCTGATATTTCTACAATCAAGTGAACACAGAATGCGTTTTCAGGACACTCCTGGGGAGTAAAACGAAACTTGCGAGCAATCTACTGTTCTGGACACCTAACCATGGCACCAGATGGGCTGATCACCTAACAATAATCTATATTGTCAAACTATATTATGTCACATAATTCCGCTCTAATGATCTTATTATCTTCATGCTGGACCGTGATGGTTGACATGAATATCCGATCTATGTCGATCAAATAAATATTAATATAGATTTATCTCTTGTTCTCTGCTTAGGATTGCGTTTTCGGCTTCTTCTAAAATCTTTTAATTCTCTCCCACTCCAAATATCTCCCCGAGTTGTTGTGTAACTGTTGCCTTGCTGGGGGATTTAATTAAAAACATGTATAAACAATAAATGTTTTTTAAATGGAAGAAAAGCGTTTGTCTCACTTTAAATCTTTAAGATTTTTTTCAATTAATACATACATAATATTCATAACCCTCATCCAGTATCCATTAACATGATAATTTTGCAAAAACTCCACATTTAGTTCAGTTGTTAGTTGAAGAAAAGGATTACTGGAATATCCAGAAAATAGAATCTATCTTTTGCCAAAGTTTAACTATCGAATTGCTGATTCCCGAGAAATGGTTGTTTCGTTCCAAAAAGTACTTGGCTCCTTCTGCAAAACTTTAATTTTGCAGGATTCCTAGAGTATTGCTACCAAATCTGTACTCCATCTACCCAAAACTCACTTTTCAGATTTGAATTTAGAGTTCCAAATCGATCAGGTGATATTGTGGGACACATTGCAGCCTCTTTCCCACGAGCAACAGATTGCAAACTTGCCGCGATCCTATCGTTATTGCCTTGTTAACTTTTCAGGCGAGCTTTATGCTTTACTACAGTTCAGACTTTTACAGCTAAGACTTATGCTATTTTCATTATGTCAGATCCACCTCATTACCTCCGTATTCCAAGTTTAAGAAGAGGTTTCCTTCAAGAATTGCTACTTTAAAGAATAGACTCTTGTGTAGGTTCTTCTCTATCCCCATCCTCATAATCTATCAGTAGATACCGTTTCTTTTTTAAATTGTGACATTCCATAGACTATTGCCATTGTAGCCGTAAGGTTCTATCTATAACGGCCTCTGAGCTTTGTATTTGGGGAAATATATTATTGTAAAAAAAAATAATGCAAGGATTAGAAAAATCTGAAGAAAATAAGAATTTTTCTAGAAAAGTCATGAGCAAACTGCAGCCCGTGGACCACATACTTTCGACTGTCTTACTGCGACGCACGCTTAATTTAAAAAATATTCTCTCTCACGCTAAGAGGCTGAGAGTTGCTGGTATCGAAAGGAAATAACTATTAAATTCAGGAGTAACCTCCCTTACTTATGAATTCCCACTTTCAGTAAGACCACAATTTACAGTGGTGTCGTGAGAGGATCACTTGGAAGATAGGAGATCGAATTACGTTGAAAGATGACAGTAGGAACGAACTTCATGTAAGCGATGCTTGTCTGCGTGTCGTGTCAGGTATATACTTGTGGAGCTACATCCCCTTGAATGCATTCGCCTACGATACAAGGATTCAGGCTGTGATTTCATATTAGGTCACAACTCTCAACTCTCTTCGATGTATGTTGCAGTAGAATATTGCTTTCCCTCATAATCCCAATGCAACTCAAGATATTTTGATAGACATCTTCCAGATATATATATATATATATATATATATATATATATATATAGAGAGAGAGAGAGAGAGAGAGAGAGAGGGAGAGAGAGAGGGAGAAGAAAAGTATTCTGTTTAGATGATGCTAATGAAGTATTTAAAAAACTGATGGAAATGCTAGGTAAGCTTGTCATATTCAGGAAGGATACTAGAATAGTCCATAACATATACTGGCAACAAACCGCTCGCATACGGATAGAATATAAATGTAGTAAGTAAACAAAAATGGAAATAGTTGTTGGTAGCAAAAATCTTAGCAACATAAGAAGATGCTTGCAATGATAGCATACACAGAAAAGAACCTACAAGAACTTGTGGCGATAGTAGTAAAACTATATATTAAATAATATGCTGTATTAATAGAATGACATAAAATGTATCTCTTTTTCTTTATACACAATACATCCGTTCCGTCTTTTTCTATAACCCGGACATAGCGTACATAATTAGCTGATGTCATGCGGAAGCCAACCAATCACTAACACATTTGCCTCGCTCACGGCCGCCTGCACGTGCGTGCGTGCGTGAAAGTTACGCTTCGAATCGTCGGAAATTCAACGAACACCAAACAAAAAAATGACGTATTAAAACAAAATATTATCTTCCCAAAAACAGAGATACATAAACTCAATGACTATTTATAATAGTAGGCACGACCACTTTGCCTTTATTTAGTATTTGGCTAGAAATTTTACAGAACTCCCAGAATCTAAATTTGCTTTCAACTTTGGCTTGGACTGTAGAAACATAGCTACACTTTGGATTTTCTAGAGTTTTGTTTGCAGCAAGTATCCGTCTACACTGCTCTCTGTGATAGGTGTTGTAGTAGTGATTGCATTGAGGTATGGCTGCAACACATTCGGGGGAACCAAGGCTGGCTGTATGATTTCTTCAGAAATTTTTGCAGGGTATAAAACTCCCAATTTCAATAAGGGATTATTCTGATACGATAGCAGTAGTTGAGGGGATACTGTGTTTGAAGAAGTCTGAGAGAGTAGTTTCAGCCAAGTAACATCTGAAGCTGTCTCAGTCTGTTTCCATGTACCAAAACGTCGTACTATAAAACTGTCTGTCAGTAGACACCTTTGGTTTGGCATCAACTTTGAGTATGAAAAGATTTGAAGAGTCTGGTTATGGTAGGGTGAATGGATAAAACTTCAGCTAGGCAGTTTTTAGGGTAGGATGTGAGGTGAGGTCAATGAGGTTCGCCTGACATTCTGTGGCATCAAAAACATTGCTTAATTGTTTAATGATATCCGTTGGTTCGTAGGCGATGGAGAAGTGTCTGTAGCATGTGCTTTCGTCAGTTTTGTGAGAGAGAAAAAAAGAAAGAAAGAATAACAATCTCATGCGTTTAACGTCTGTTTTAATAAAATGGAAAATTGCGTACAAAATATTTAGATTTCGACATTGAATCACCCATTGTGATTTATATGCTGCTAACAAAAACAACCAATTCAAACCTTCAGTAAAATGGAAAAACTTATTTATTTTGAACTATTTCATTTTAATTTCTTTTGTCTATAAATAATGAACTGCATTCATACTTATGATTGTTGTTACAATATTTTGTTAAAGTTGTCAAGCTTAAATATTTGACGATGCAATAGGGGAATTTGTGAAGGTATTTTACAGTGGAGTACGCAAGGAGCTGACTCAATCATTAACACAAGAATTATGAGTTATCAGAAAATACAATTTTCACGGGCATTGCTTGTAGTAATCATTTTGGTTGATCGCTGTGTGGTAATGTCTAAAGAAGCCGTTCCTCACTTGTTGACCCAGGTTTGTGACCATGTGGCAAACGAAGATTAATAAAGAGTTATTATGACCTTTTTTGCCATATAACAGTATATTTTTAGTTGATGTTCTCATGGCATCAGTCGCTCATGTCTTTCCTTACAGCACGGAAGATCAATTCCAAGGAATCTGACCGCTTCACGCTGTTTATACTAACAATTTCTGGTTGACGGTTGGACACATCTGTAGTACAGGTCCCTCCTTACCGAACCTGGAGTTAATTCTAATAGACTTAACCCCCTTCACGCCGTCAGATTTTATAAATTGGTTGCTAAATGCCATGAGTATTTTATGGACTGAGAGAAGAGTTATCTTCTCCACGGTGATTGTATTGAGACACCACCTCCAATTAGCTGGTAGTAGACTCATTAAGAGTTCTTCTGCGCTTTGATAGGTTTTATTTTTCCTTCCACAGAATTGATGACAACCCACCTCTCTCGCAAGAAATTGAATTGGGATGCTGATTTTGTCACCGACCATCCGACAACAGCACACACACAGACACACACACACACATCTTTATTTTTGTCAATAAATGTTGACGATTATGGACAAAATAGTGCTTTTTATCAATAATCCGACATATGAAAAAAAACGAAAATATTCTATCTGGGTTACTTGAATATTTATAGTTTAAAAGAACAATGCATCTACACACGTGAATCTATTTATAAAACATACTGAACTTGTTTCACAAGTTAGCCTGTTTACAAACACTCTCCCTCATGGGACAGGTTAGGTGTTTTAATCCCTGATCTATCTCAAAATTTACATAAAAGAAACCGCTTATTCACACAGCCGTATTAATTCTTGTCATAAACTATTGAAATCATTGTTTCGTAATGGATGTGAATTTTTTTTTTTTTTTTTTTTTTGTCGGACGGTTTAATGTACGATGAGTTCATTTTATTTGCATCGGATATCTCAGTAGTTATTGAACCGATCATATGTTATGTTAATAAAGAAGATCTGGGTAAACATGACAAATAGGCTATTTTAGTTGAAAATATTCATGATTCAGCTATCTAGTTATGTGACATAAAAAATGAATCATCTTTTAATCTGTTTTTAGAAATAAAACAAAAATAATCTAATAAAAATAGCATTTAAGGAAATATTAGAGTAATACAAAAAATAAAATTAAGTATTTTGTTTTCGTTCTTCAAAGACTGTTCTGAGGATCCTTAAAAAATTTCATCATTTGTTGATTTTGTTTTTCCAACAATCATCTTTTTTTTTCTTGGCTCCAGCAATTTTTAAAAAGTGTGTGATACCTATGGCAGTGATTTAATTCATTTAATTTCTGGGCAGAGTTAAAGTTCTGTACTCAAAATTTAATTTATTTTTTGCATCCAAATTTATTCAGCAAAATATCTGCCGAGGTTTGAATGCAAATAAATAAAAACAAAAACAAAAAAAACAAAAACCGAAAAAGATTCTACAGAAGAATGCTGACAATAACGCATTAGAATCATGAGAACGAGGGAAATTTAAGGAAATTCGAACAAAAAGAACACGTATATTTTTTTAATCCGTTCAACCCAAGCAAGGCAGTAATAACACTAAGATCCAAGGAGCAGCGAAAGAGAACGAAAAAGACTTTAGAAGGAATCGGAAATCCAATCTTAAGTAAGAAGCAATGTATAAACCTAGACTCCTGTTTAAAAATCAAGGGAGAAGTGAAAACCGGACGATATTTGATCATATCTAATCCTACTGAGGATAAAAATAAATTAATAGTAAATAAAATTTCCGAGTTTAGGCGGAGATGTTAGAAGTATAGAGTTAAATTAGATTTTAGAAGGAAGCAGAACCACAACACTAAGCGGGAACCGGGGGATAAACCTGTACTCCTGTACCGGGGAATAATGTAAACCAGGTGAGAGACGAAACTATCTACTCCTATTACTTGGAATCAGAAAGTGGAAGCTTAAATTTCCAGGTCAAATAAGAACGAAAGTGAATTACGGGGATTCAACACACACAGGAAAGAGTGAAAACAAGAAGGACAGAGGGAAACAGTTTGTAACCAATCTAACAAGCTCATATAATTGGACAGCTAAGCAATTATATCAAGATTAACTAGATGCTTCTACTTCTAATGTTTCATGTCACTTCGGGGCGTGGGCGAGCATGTCACTCTACAACTACATTTCTTTTATAACACTGGACCGTATTTTCCTACTTACTATACCTCAGAGTCCATGTTCTTCTATCTGCTTGCATAAGCTTTTTAGGTATTTTTTGCGATTTCACTCGACCTCTGTTGCCTTCAATGTATTCTGAGAGTGTCAAATTTGTTTAAGACCTTTTCTCATTATTTTTCCCTGAAATTTCAACTCTCTGATCCTGAAGACAAAATGTCGTTTTCGGTCCCATTTTCTTTAAGACTTCGTCGTTGCTCCCATGTTTCGTCCAAGTTGTTTACAGTATTTTTCTGTAGAACCCCATTTCCGTTGCTTGAAGACTTATCTTCATTTGTAAGGAAAATGCCCAACATTCAATATCAGGATTGATATCCCACGACAGCTGTTCACTCATACCTTCATTTCTGATTATATTCTCTATTTCCTAGTATTTTTCTTAGTTTCTGGAAGACATTTTTTGAACAGCCAGTTGTTAGTTTATCTGGAAAGAAACAATGCACTTATTAATAAGAAAAGATTAAATTAATGGATGCAAGATTTCACAGCTCTAGCTTCACTTCCTCATATTAACTTTTCAGCACCCCCTTGGATTTAACTACATATTGTTTCAGTACCGTTCTTCATCTTTAAGGCAACCTCATAATTCCATCCTCCAATAACTTGACATCTCTCTGAGTGATGAATCAGTTCAATTAGATTTTCAGGTTTCCAGATGAAGTATGAAGTTCTTCCCAGTAAGAGAATTTTGTACAGATCGAAATTAGATGGTAATCTGGAGGTGCAAACGTTTGTGAGAGTATGGCGCTGTAGTCGGACATCTCATCCAAGCTGTATCGATTTCTAACGTGTCTGCAAAAAAGAGATGTGTTCTCCCATTGTCCTGATGGAAGATGATATCCTTATGGTTTGCTAATTCCTGACGCTTTTAATTGATTGCTGACTTTTTCGTAAGGAAGGCGTAATACAGAATGTGTTGCTGAATAGTGAGTTCGATCCTCACTAGGTGCTCCATACCTTCGACTTTGGGACATATCTAAGCCAAGCTTAGAATATCACCATGTACTTCAAAAAATTGTTTTTGAAATTATTGTGTTGATATCCTTTCGCAAAAGAATATTTTCATGTGGTACCATTATATTCAGTTAGAGAGTTAAGTGCCATACGTGATGCACGCTTGGGCGATCATTTCTCTTTCTATACGTGACTGACTAGGCAGAACATTTTCCCGCTGTAAGTTGCAATGTGTACCATTTATTTCTGCGGTAGACTTGTTGTCAACCAAGGCCATAGAGCCCAATCTGTCCTGCTATTCAACGTATAGCTGGAGGGTGGAGAGATAGATCCACACCTTTCCTAAGGATATTTGCGCTTAAGAGATTGCAACGAATTTTTACTAGAATTCGAACTCTGCTCTCCGATTTAAATCCCCTTCGAATAAAATAGAAGTATATAGTTATCTTGTTGAAGTATCATAATTTATTATGTTAATTATTAACGGTCATGACTTGCATTTTGCTACTTGTAGGTCAACTTAGGCTTTGGTAGTGTATCAGTTATTTAGATGGGAGCGTAATTTTGGGGCCTTGCCGTTGGCGCTTTTAAATGTTGCTCTTAGGAATCGTTTAAACAAACCCGGGTGTTTTGCTGTGGGGTTGTATTACTGGAGTCGGCGTCGAACCGTTATATGGAATTAAGAGAATCATACATAGCAATATTTTATCCAAAATGGTGAATAGAACTCTGCTGTCATGTGTTGCTCAAGGTGAATAGGAATTATGTGCAATTTGGCACGAACACGTTTCTGGATTGACGCCATGTTTTTCATAATCTAAGATAAATGAGCACTAAAACTATTTTCAGCTGCGTATTTTTGTTTTCAAAAAGAGGTCTCGTAGAAATCGACACATAATATATATATATATATATATATATATATATATATATATGTATGTATGTATGTATGTGTGTGTGTGTGTGTGTGTGTGTGTGTGATCCACATACAAGCCTGTTTCGTTGTATCACAGCTCATCAGTGTTGTTAGACATCTACTTGCTTCTGTCCGGGATCGAAACTCGGCCAATTTGGTGTCAGTCGGAATCTCTACTCAATAAGCCATAAAATTAGAAAAGATAAATTTTAGCGTGTTCTATATAAGCGGTGTATACACACTCCAGTCACCGGAAGAACAATTCATTGCTGAAGAGTAACGCGTAAATCGTAGCAGTGGTATTTGTTTTTAAAAATTTTCTTTTCATAAAGCTCAATCGTAAGGTGAGCCTAATATATTTGTTATCTATATACAAACTTGTTTCACTGTATCACAGCTCGTCAGTATGGCTTGACATCTACTTGCTTCTGACGGGATCGAAACTCGACCAATTTAGTGTCAGTGGAAGTCTCTCTTTTCTAAGCCATAGGCGCATGGGATGAGAGTGGGAAATTTTAGCGTGTTATATATAAGCATACATATATAAGCATATATATATATATATATATATATATATATATATATATATATATATATATAGTTATGTATCAATTGTACATTGCGACATGGAAATTTCTATGTTTCGAGGTTTTTATCATCAGGCAACGTTGATGTAGTTGCGCAATTGATTTACATTTAAATGACAAAATCTTTTGGTTTGCTGTGAATGTATGTGGGTATTTTTTGTGGCTAATCAGAATGGTGATTCACTTTAGGATTTGACCCCGAAGAATACATACTAACCAACTTGTTTTCCTCTTTTTTTCCTTCTTCCTTTTTTCCTTCATCCTACTTTACTCTTACTCTTGTTTTTTCCCTCCTTATTGGTTAACCTGCCATTAATTTGATGTTATCATTTTCCCTTCATTCTCTTCAGTTTTATTACCTAACCAAACGACTTTGTCATTTAAATGTAAATCATCTGCACAACTACTTCAACATTGCCTGATGATGAGAACCTATCTCGAAACATAGAAACTTCTATGTCGCAATGTACAATTGATACATAACTATATAATTATATTAAGCTCTATAATACTCATTATATGGAGCACTGTTTATAATAAAATAAATGCCAGAGCACTGAAAATAAAAAATCTTGAGTACTCTTCACCTGGAATTATATATATATATATATATATATATATTGAGAGAGAGAGAGAGAGAGAGAGAGAGAGAGAGAGAGAGAGAGAGTCTGTTGAAAAGTGAAAGAAAAAAAGGTGGATGGAAGGTTTGTGTGAGTAAAGGAATGAAAATTAACATATTGGATGACTATGGATGGAAAATTCACATCACTTGCAACAATAACAAAAATGTCCTGATTAAAAATTCTTAAAATTTCAAAATTAAATATGCGTGTGTTTTTGTTTTTATTATGATGTCTGAGATTTTTCTTGGACCATTTAGGAAAAAACACGTTGCGCATTGGTGTTAATTAATGCGAGATTAAAAATAAAATTTTTATGATGCAATTTTTTTATCTCATCATACGTTTCTATATCTCAGTTATGAAGCATATATAGGTTCACCAACTGCCCAGTTCACACTTGTGTCCTGTCTTTTGAGCAGGAGTAGAAGTTTATCACTTGCTTGGGTTTCCGGTTCCGTCTAAAGTCTACTTCAACTCTATTCTTCCAACATCTCCATATGAACTTTATAATTTTATTTACTGATTATATTTATCCTCAATAAAACTAGATACATTCGCCTATCGTCCGGTTTACTGTCCTCCCCAGTTTTTTTTAAGAGAAGAACCTAGGAGAAGGAAAAAATTCTACTAAAAAGTATGTGAAAATAGACACAGCTAAAGACTGAATAAAATGGATGTCATTTAGAGACCTGATCTACGTGACAACCTCAAACGGAGATTCTTCCGCGCCTCTGTAGAGGCGGCTTAAATGTATACTGCCACTGCTTGGATATTAACTAAAACTCTTGAGTTCAAACTAGATGGAACCTACACCTGGATTGTGAGAACTCTACTTAACAACATCTCTTGGAGACAACATCGAACTAAATCCTGATTCTACTGACCCATCCCTGATATTTATACAATCTTAGGTGAACGCAGAGTGAACTTTGTAGAACATTGCTAGCAATTAAAACGAAACTTGCGAGAAATCTACCGTTCTGGACACCTAACCATGAAACAAGATGAGCTGATCGCCTAGTAATAATCTATATTGTCCAACTATGTTATGACACAGAATACCACCTTAATGAACTTATGACCTTGATGCAGAACCTTGATGGTTGACATGAATGTCCGATATTTCTCGATCAAATAAATGAGAATATAGATTTATCCCTTGTTCTCTGCTTAGGATTCTGTTTCCAGCTTCTTCAAAAATCTTCCACTCCAAGTAGTTCCTTGGCTCTTAGTGTCATTATTGCCTTCCTGAGCAAGGCGGTAACGCCACTGATGTGCAGGGGGCTACGTAAAAGTGAAAAGATCGGAAAAGATAAAGCCGGAAACCATATCCTAAACAGG
Organism: Ascarosepion bandense; assembly: GCA_037127315.1. Taxonomy (NCBI): domain Eukaryota; kingdom Metazoa; phylum Mollusca; class Cephalopoda; order Sepiida; family Sepiidae; genus Ascarosepion; species Ascarosepion bandense. The sequence goes on from JBBBDQ010001271.1 coordinate 57,299, forward strand.
GAACAAGGGATGAGCCTATTAACCTGTTCAATAGACATGGGTGGAGTGTGACCCGGGCGATAGATAGATCTATCTACTCCAACTGAAAAAATAACAAACAAAGTGAGAAGATTGGAAAAGAGAAAGCCGGAAACCACATCCTAAACAGGGAACAAGAGATGAGCCTCTTAACCTGTTCAATAGACGTGGGTGGAGTGTGAACCGGACGATAGATAGATCTATCTACTCCAACTGAAAAAAAAAAAAAAGAAACCAAAGTGAGAAGATTGGAAAAGAGAAAGCCGGAAACCACATCCTAAACAGGGAACAATGGATGAGCCTCTTAACCTGTTCAATAGACATGGGTGGAGTGTGAACCGGGCGATAGATAGAAGTAGAACGTGTGTTTCACGATACACTTTTAAGATTTTATTCCATTAATACATGGATAATGTTTACAGCCCTTATTCAGTAACTATTAACATGGTAAATTTGCAAAAACTCCTCAGTGAATTCTATCATTATTTTAATAAAAGGGTCACTGGTATATTCAGAAGAGATAATGTTCCTTTTTTAAAGTTTAATTATCTAATGGCAAATTCTGGAGAAACGGTCGTCTTATTCCATCATTCCAAAAAGTACTTGGCTCTATCTGCCAAATTTTAAATTTACTGGAGTCCTAGAGTATTTGTACACCATCAACCCAATTTTCTCTTTCCAGTTTTGAATTTAGTGTTCAAAATCGATTAGGCGACCTTGTAGTACACATTTTAGTCTCTTTCCAACAGGCACCAGATTGCAAGCCTATTGCGACCAAATTGTTATTGTCATGTTAACTTTTCAGGCGAGCTTTAATTCATACAGCTAGAATATATGCTATTCCCACGGGGTCAAATCAGCCTCATTACCTTCGTATTTCAAGTTTAAGAAGAAAGTTCCCAAAAAAATTGTTCTTTTAAACAATAGACTCTTGCGTAAATTCTTCTCTGAACAGGTCGAGAGTGAATCATCATCTATCCTCATCCTCAAATTCTTTACTAGCTACCGCCTCCTTTTTAACTCGTATGAAACATTTCATACACTATTGCCATTGTAGCCGTAAGAATTTACCTTGTATGGCACCTGAGCTTTGTATTTTGGGAAATATCGTATTGAAAAGAAAAAGCGAGTATTAGTAAAATCTGAGGAAGTTAAGAATTTGTCTAGCATGGTCATGGGCAAACTGCAGCCTGTGAACCTCATTCGCTTGTGTGTCTTTCTGCGTAACACGTTTAATTTAAAAAAAGAAAATATCGTTTACCAAAATGTTATGTTTTGCTTCATTCTCACTTTTTCACTCTTTCACGCAAAGAGGCCGAGAGTTGCCGGTATCAAATAGAATTAACTATTAAATGCAGGAGTAATCTCCCCTACTAATTAATTCCCACTTTCACTAAGGCCACAATTTGCACATCTACAGTGGTGTCGAGAGGTTCACTTGATAGAGGGGAGATCGAATGACGTCGAAAGATGACAACGGGTACTAATTTCATGTAAGAGATGCTTGTTTGTGAGTCGTGTAATGTATATACTTCTGGAGCTAAATCTCCTGGAATGCTTTCGCCAACGATACAAGGAACCAGATTGTGACTTTATAGTAAGTTACAACCATAAACCCTCTTTGATGTGCGTTGCGTCAGATTAATGCCTGCACTCATAATCCCAATGTAACTCAAGATATTCTGATAGACATCTTCCACAGAGAGAGAGAGAGAGAGAGAGAGAGAGAGAGAGAGAGAGAGAGAGAGAGAGAAAAGAAAAGTATTCCGTTTAGATGACGCTGATGAAGTACGTCACAAAAATCTGCTGGAAATGATAGAATAATCCATCACATATACTGGCAACAAACCCCCACCATACGGATACAAAAAAAGAATAGTAGTTATTTGTAGCAACAATCTTAGCAATTTAAGAAGATGCTTTCAATGATTGCAAACACAGAAAAGAACCTACAAGAGTTTGTGGCGAGAGAAGTAAAAATGTATTAGAATATATGCTTTACTACTAGAATGACAGATAACATATCTCTCTTTTTCACTCTACACAATAAATACTTTCCTTCATTTTCTATAACTCGGACATAGCGTACTTGGTCAGCTGACGTCATGCAGAAGCCAACCAATCACTGAGGATCCCGCCAAAGTTTAAGCAGAAAGACAATTATAAAACAACAAAAACCACATGTATAATTCTCTTCGATTCTTTTCGCTTTTTGCCTCGTTCTCGAACGCCCGCACGTGCATGAGAGATACGGTTCAAGTCGTCGGAAATTCAACGAACATAAAACCAAAAGGATGATATATCAAAAGAAAATATTATTCCCACAAGAATAGAGATAAAGAAAATCAAGGACTAAATGAAAAAGAACAATCCACACGTGTAAATACCGGAACAATTTACATGAAACCTTTTATAACCTACACACCAAAATACACGCAAAGTGATGAACCTTCACTAAACCAACAAAAATATGTTCGAAAAGAGGCACCTACAAAAATAACAAAAATGATGGTATAGTTCGTACAAACCTGGCCTTTGTTATTATCCTAACCCCATTAAAACCATACTGGTAACCCTATATTACGACTATATATTACAAACTCATACAAAATGTAATGAAGCAAAAGACTAAGCAGAAATTGCAAGACAGAATGCATTGTTGTTAGTAAAGAAACAGCTCCACATGCAAATTACAAACTGGAAATACCAAATTTAAACAAGTACAACAATTTCAATAGATGGGAAGTGTTTTAGCAGAGGAGGGAAAGTGTGACACAGAAATCCGAATGCGTACTGTATAGCGAAAGTTGCCTTTCAGAAGCTAAGCGAAAGATTGAAAAACGGGAAAATTTCGAAACAAAGAAAAGAGTACTGAATTGTTATGTAATATCAGTCTTCTCAGATGGCAGTGAATCCTTGTCTATCTCCACATCGATGAAGAAGAGACTTGAAGCAAGAGAAATGTGGTTCTACAGAAAAATATTGAGATTATCATGGACCAAAAACGATGAAGTTTTACAGAAAACGGAAACCAAATGAATACTTACATTTAACATCAGGAAGACAAAAGTAAAATTTCTATGGCGCATAAGAAAAAAGGGCTTGACGAATTTGATACTCACAAGAAAGATTGAAAGTAAGACAAAGAAAAGCAACACATACCCTTCCTAGCGACCTTGTATAAATCGCTGGCAGAACAGGGATTAGGTGTGAAAAAAAACAAAAACAAATTTACTAAGAGCTACTAAGGACATGAGATTGTGAAGAGTTATGATCGACAACGTCTTTAAGGAGCATGGTAGAAAAAAGAAGAGAAGCTAGACTAAAGCTATCTCTCCTGTATCTTTTAAACATATAGGCTAGGTAATGAGACGATATCTGACTCGTTCAGTTAACCTATTTAAGTGGTAAGCATATTATACATCATTATAATTATTAGGAAATATTTTATGTTCATTGACCTAGCATTCAGTATTATCCTCGCTTGAAATTTATAAATATTTTATCTTAAAACATTTTTCCTGAAAAGTCCAGTAACTGTGATAGCTCTTTCCAAAATCGAGAGAGGTTTCCTTCCTAATCTTTTGTTTGAAGTTTTGTGAAATGTCAACATTTCGATTATGTCACTATTTTTGTTTCGAATTACATGCGATATTAATTTTAGTTGTTGCTGCTGTTAAAAGTCTTTAAGTTATGGAATTTTTGTTACTTGGTAGAATTTTTGTGGAATTCTGTTTTGCTAGTCGACAAGGTGCAATGAAGGGTGGTTCTTCGCCAAGATCAACAGGTTTTACTCACTCAAAGCTTTTTGTTAAGCATTGATTTGAGAAAGATATTGTTTACAGCTGATAGTTTAGATACTACTGAGCGGCTTTGGCACAATGCAAGATATTTATATGGAGTCTCGATCTGACGAGGCTGTATAACAACATGACACGAGATTTTACTTTTAATATTTTGTAGCAATTTGCGGTGTTGAGTGAAACTATCTTTGAGGAAGTTAACTCTATGTTCAATGTACCATTTTGTGATACTAAATTTGTTGTGACTGGTCCATATACCGAGGTACTTGAAGTATTTAGTATTTACTAATTCTACTTCTTAGATTTCTCTTAATTACCAAGGTACGCTCCCTTACTGCTTTTATTCTAATGAAGATTAAATTAACATACAATATTTCTTGTAAGTGCATATGTCATAACATGTACCTGTTGAGATTACACGCTTATATACCTGTGCAAATATAAGTCTGGAAAAATTGTTCTCATGTGCTGACAATATTAATTACAGCAACAATTGTGCATCAACAGAAACATTATTCCCACGTAGTCGCCAAATGTGTACTTTCTTATGTCTTCCAGTCAAAGGGAGTCTTTTTGCGGTTTTCGTTTTGTCTATTTTAAGATTATACACTTCTCACGCTCGTATATTAGGGTTCCTAACGTAATAGTTATTTCTGTAAATGAATAATTTATCTCGTTATATAAAGGGCTGTCCGATTTTTGTACAAATCATTATTCGCTTTTTCCACCGACAAACTCTTTTTTGATCAATTCCAACAATCAGGCAAGAATGAGATTACTCTTGACCCTATGCTTTGCAGCAACAGCAGCCTTGGCAGAGAATTCTGCAACAACAACAACTGATTCCAGTTTACTCGAATTCTGTAAGTAATTTTCCTTTCATTTTCTTTGCTGTTTTCAGAAATACTCCTGTTTTGGTGTCATATCTTTTCTGGATGTTGATGATCATGGCCCTCTACAACTTCCGATCATCTTGCCTTGTCTTCATTATATCCTGAAAGTTAGCAAATGATTTGCGTATTTCTCTTTGAATTATTTCTAAACCCTTCCAATGTAATTACTTCTTTGAGATTTGATTTGATATTTTTATTTCGATTTTTAAAATTATTTTACACTTAGTCAAGGTGAGGAAACGACTAAGACTTAAGAGGGTTTCTAGGTATGAGAGAATATGAGAAGAAAAACATTAATAAGGAGAAAAAACAATATAATAAAAAACAAGAATTAATGAGATAACGATTAACATGAAATTTCAATTTAAGGACATCAAAGTTGACTAGGAGGTAAGAAAACGAAACTACTAGCATAGAAATTACGGTTACATCTAGTCATTTCAAGTGTAAAATGATGAGACATTTTTGCCAATTTAGTACTTAATTTGCCAATTTAGTATTTAACTTAAAGTTTAGGTACCATGAAAGTATTTATAGAAATATCACATGGAAACTACGTTACGGTAGATGGAAACTGACTGCCGTTAAGATGCCAGGTCATAACAATAACAGATTCTTCTTTGTATTTAATCAAGAATTACTAAATACATAGTAGGAGTACCAGCCCAAGCCAGACATGGTAGCAATATTTAAAGTATGGGCAAATGGTAGACTTGTGAGAAAAATCTGGTGAGAAAGATTGTCTCGAAGAGAAAACTGATGAGAACCTCGAAGTCATCAATTGATAATTATTGCATAACAAATATGAAAAGTTCAAGATATTTACGTAAGTTTCGTGATGTTTCATATCTGGGGCCTGATGAATGAAGCATCACTATGTTTCAATTCGGCCTTCGATAGGTATAATTAAATTTCTATATTATTGATACAATATATATATATATATATACCTACATTGGACATACTACTAACTCGCTTTCGCGGAGACTTACATTGCATTTAAATGAAAATTTTAACATATTCCGACATTTAAAACACCACTTCTTAGGAAAACACTTGTTAAAAATACGCATATACTTAGACAAGAAAATAATAAATGAAAACTTAAAATTCTAGAATCTATCTACATCAAACAGTTTAAACCTAGCCTAAATAAAATAAATTTCGACACCTCCAATAACATACTTCAATGCCAAGAAATGGACGGGAGAGGTCATAGTTACCTCCTACACCATAGTAGCAGCAGTTCGCAGACCAATCCCTCATGCCACTATACACTCAATTGACCAAAAACCCACTACCACCATTCCTTCTCGGCCTACAGCCATGTGCGACACAAAAAATGGACCTGTCTAATTTTCTCTGTATAACTCCACTCTGTTAATAATAATTTAAATATTCTATGTTCACTGAACATTAAATATTCATCCTTTGATAATGGCTTATGTAAGCCGAAAGCTCAGACCTGATAAAAACATCAACAATTATTGCGATTTCTTGTCGTCTTTCCATGACAACACTATCAAGCTAATCAGATCATACGAACGGATCTTACACAAAATAAATAGACAGAACTTGTCTATATTATTCAATGAAACCTGTATTAATGAAAAAATACTGCCAAAATACACACACAATATATATATATATATATATATATATATATATATATATATATATATATATACTACCGGCCATAATTATTAGGCGACACCAGTTTTTTTTTAAGAAATTATGTATTTCATACTATTTTTATTATTTAATGACAAGTGGATAATTCTAAATGAAAATAGAATGGTTCTTTTGTTATTATTACCTTGCAAAATCTTACAAGGCAAGGAAGCATAGATGAACTCGTCCGAATCAGGCTAAATTTTCTTCATTCTTGAGGAAACAATATAAGTAATTATTAAATATTTATAAATTCATTTAATGCACATGTTATTGTACAGTATTAACAAAAGAACCATTCTATTTTCATTTAGAATTATTCACTTGGTAATAAATACTAAAAAATAGTATGAAATACATAATTTTTTCAAATACTTGGGTGGCCTAATAATCATGGCTGGTAGTTTTATATATATATATATATATACATATATATATATATATATATATATGTGTGTGTGTGTGTGTGTGTGTGTGTGTGTGTGTGTGTGTGTGTGTGTGTGAAAATTAAAAGTTGACAAACGATAATACTTAAAACCCAGAAAAAGAAGCAACTTGTATTACAGTGTATTATCGAGAAATTCTTTTCATTCGGGAACAAGTGACACCAAGCTAGATATGAGAACTTTCTGAATATAGCTTAGATTTGGTACAAGACAGAAATGGCAAAGAGAGAAATATCGTCTCGAAGGACAGACTTAAAGTGTTAGATTTATGTCTAGAGCATCAATTATTCTATAAAAATATGAGAAATTCAGGATATTTACCAAACTTTTGTAATGGTTCATATCTGGACCCTGATGAACAAAACATCACCATACTTAAATTCGACCTTCAATAGGTATAATAAAATTTCCATGTTCTATATATGTTGTATACCAATAAACAGACAAACACGGGGGTATATATAAAAATATATTAATATTTTTATTAACGAACGCTCGATGGACCGTGTCGCCATCCGTTCCTTTCAACGGCCGGAAAACGCCCACGCTTCATCGGCCTTCTTGGGTGCGGCCAGATTATTATATTACATATATATATATATATATATATATATATATATATATATATATATATATATGTATTGCTAAAAATTGATAACGAATGTTTACGAAACGATAATAAAAAGAAGCAACTTGTATTAAAGTGTTTTATCGAGAAATTCCTACCATTTGGGAACAAGTGACACCAAGCCTGATACATTGATTTTCTAAGCGTAGCTTAGATTTGACACAAAGCCAAATTCGATATAGAGATTGCAAGTGAAAATAAAAACAGTGAAGGAAATGAACGACAAAACGATCGATGTTCATAGCAACAAGAATGAGAAAAACTTTTATGTTCAATATCATCAATAAGAAAACTAGAAACAAGACAGGCTAACAAAAAATTCCAAAAACAACCGGGTGAAAACTTAAAAACGACAGGAAAATAAAAAGAATTGCTCATACAAGCCAACAAATCTAGAACTCTCTACAAAACAGAAACAAGTGACAGCAAGCCAGATATAGTATTTTCTAAACACAGCTTAGATGTGGCACAAGGCCGAAAGTATGTAGCACTTAGACCAATTCCTATATAGAGAACTAACGGTGAAAATATACGCAACGAAAAAGATTAACGACAAAACGCTCTCTGTTCATAGAAACAAGAAAGAGAAAAACCTTTAATATAAATTAGAAAATAAACTAAAAATAAAGCTTACAATAAGTTCCAAAAATTCCAGGATAAACACTTAAAACGACAGGCAAATAAAAAGAATTGCATATACAAGCCGACAAATGTAGAACTATCTACAAAATAGAAACTAACGTCTACAAAAATCTAGTTAAAAAAAAGATCTCTAAGTTCTACAAAACAAAAGAAACGGAAAACAACATAAACAAAGAAGCAAGAGACATAGCCGTCAAACTAAAGCTAGAAAATACAATCAAACCGAATGCGCAAACATTCACCAAACTAAAAGACAACAAGGATAACTTCGTAAACAAACCAACATGTAGGTAGACTAATAAATCCCACAAAAATCAATATCAGAAAAATAAGTAAGAAATAGTAGAAAAATATGCACAAAAGTAATGATCACACTAAACCCAAACCAATGAAAAAACACAAAAGAAACAATTGGTTTGACAATAACACACAAAAAAAAAACTGCTCCTTCATACAACGAAATATAAAAGACTTCTATCCATCCATCAACGAGCAAAAGCTGAGCAATACACAAGTCCTGGCGAAACACCGCATAAACATCCCAGACGTAGACTTAGACAGTATCAAACACTGTAGAAAATCAATACTATACTACACCAACAAAACACAAACGAAAAAGTAAAACAATAGCGATCAGAACTTTGATGTAAAAATGGTCAGTTAAGACAGCGCAAATATATGTGAACTTTCAAACATCGTTAGTCATTTTTCAGAAAAGAATATAGTCGATAGATAGACGGGGTAGCGTTTATGTTGCTAACATCGTAATATAAGAAATGACTGTCAGTTCACATGCTGTGTTTGTGGTATGATTTTGAAACTTACAGTTTATGACCTAACAATGTTGTACGGGAGAATGTGCAATATAATAGTCATACTATAGAGGCCCACTCTAGAAGACTATCCTGCCATATCTCTGAGCAAAGTACCACATGCTAACTAATGCAAAAATTTATTGTCTACAGAATTATAACGAATATACTAGAATATTCTGGCTAGCTAACTAAAAAGAAAATAGATTAAAAATTTTGTAAGCTAGTCACATAAAAAAACTGCGCTCTCCATCATTAAAAATTTGTTTCACTCTAGCCACTAATGTGCCTTTGATCTGGAAGGTAATTTTAGTCCCGTGACGCAAAAACCATCTGTATGACCCAACGTACATTTCAGACATCAAACGGTTATCTTTCAACCAAATTTTATTGTCTTTCTTTGAGTAGAACCAATGATAGTCGAAAGTACTATATATATATATAATTTAAAAGTAGTTACTTTGTTTCAATACTTATCAAGTGATGATGTTGGTCATCATTACTTGATCAGACTCAGAGTCGAAACAAAATAATAGCTACTTTTGTAGTGATATTATAACATATTAATGTTATAAATTCTAACTAAATATTAGTCGCTCTAAGATGCTATTAAAGTTTTATTTTCTACTTTATTGAATCCTGATTATTTTTTCATTATATTGTAGCTCAATTTTTATCAAAACAATCTTTGTAAATTTGTAAAATTTAAATACCAGAAATTTAAAATATTGTATTTTTGTAAAGATACCCTTCTTTAAATAAAGGCGGCATTCTAACTGTACTGCTTTTTCTCATTTTATATTGTTTTACAAAGAAATATATTTAAAATTTGGGGTAACTGAGAAGAGAGATTTTTTAAAAATCTTATTATCTGAATATTTGAAATCAAAACATCTCATCCTTTTCTTGATAAGGAATAATTTCAAATGTCAATACTTGATTCTTTTCTTTATCATCCATTTGAGATTCATACGCAGCCATTCACCATCCCTACACAGATATATGCGTGTGTGTGTATGCATGTGTGTGTTCCTCTGTGTGTGTGCGTGTGTGTGTGTTTTATATATATATATATATATATATATATATATATATATATATGATACCATTTCTAGAAAACGTAGCTAAAAAATGTCGTCTTGTATCTTACCCATAAGGTAATCCGCCTCCTAAGGCTCACTACCGTATAATTTATTCTGAGTCGGTCACTTCCACCTAACCCGATTTCTTATTCAATATTATTTACCTAAACAATATTGTTATTATTATTTAAAACTACTTTCCATCTTCCGCGCGGGTTTTCGTCTTATTTCAACCACCGATCTTGAACTATTACATCAAACAATTAGCACCTTTAACAGAATATTCGCCAAGTGATGCAATGCAGATTTCTGATTACTAGGATTTATTTTGATTTACGTAAGTTCGGTTGGATAAACTGAAACGTCTCAGCGATTTTTACGATTTCTATTTTATTTCCTTTGATTTCCGGTCTATAGTCATTTCTTTCCCGGTCTCAACCAGAGAGCTAAAGTCAGAACTGGTATCAGGATATTTTCCACTGAGAATATTTTGAGGAAATTTCAAGCCCCTATGATTACTTTACATAAAGTCCTTCGTAAAGTATGACCTATCGGAACCTTTTTCAATCATTCCGAGGGCTCCAATTACAACTGGAATTACTGACGTTCTCATATGTCACATTTTTTCAATAAGAAAGCCCATCAGTTCTTGTGGTCTTTGATCACGAAATTATTATTATTATTATATTGTCATTTTTCATCATATTTTGATTTCTACTATGGTCGCACTACATGCCAAGTCTGCGGGAAGACCTAAGGCAGTTCGTGGTGTGTTGTTATGGCTCCGTTTCATGTATTTTCTATCTCCCTTATCATCCCTATCGTTACATAGACAAAGTTCTTCTAAGTGTTTGGGCTGTACTTAACAAGACAATTTTCTGTATATCTCTTAAGCTTGGGTTTCCAAGGATTCTTTCAATGTGTTGTTTTGTTCCATTTTTTATCATTCCAAGTGCACCTACTATCACTGGCACGATTCTTGTTTACAATTTCCACATTTTCTCTATTTCAATTTCCAGGTCTTTATATTTTGACAGTTTTTCAAATTCCTTGATTGCTATGTTGCAATCCGCTGGACAAGACATATCAATTAATAGGCAAGTTTTCTTTCTTACCAATAATGTCTGGCCTACTTGCTTCAATTTTCTCGTTCCTACATTGCAATATTTTGTATTTGACTTATATGGTTCTTGATTTCTTCCTTGAATCTTCTTGTATACTATTCTTGTTTTCCGTAAAATAATTCTGTTCAATTTGTTTTGAACGCGTTTTATTGTCGTCTTGTAACTGACTCAGATCACACCTTTCCAGCACTTCTAAGCTTACAGCATTATCTTCACAGTGATTTGTGTGTATCACGGTTTTTACATTCCGGTTCCCTTTCATATTTTGTTGATTCGTCTATTCTGGTTGCATTTTGTGGACGGGTTTGTGGTTGTAAGTATCTTTAGTATATGGTTTGTACAGGTCATCATTTAGGTCAAAAGTTATGTCAAGGAAGTTGAGCACTTTAGCGTTAGTGGTGGTAGTGATGTTAAGTTCTTGATTTTTAAAGAATTTCATCAGGTTATTTCTTAGCTGGTCAGTTAGTTGTGGGCTAGTATTTCGTAGGAGTATTAATCCGTCGTCTCTGTATAAATCGGTGTTTTTTTTTATCTCAAAGAAATACCTAAGTCTCCACAATAATAAAATACCGCTCAATTCACTGTCCTTTGTGAAATCAAACATACCGATAGCAATGCAGAAATCTGGAATGGTTCTTCTGATCCACAGGCAGCCACGATGAATTAGGATAGATTTTTTGGCTTTCTCGATAATATTGAAGTTTTGGTCTTTAATTGGGCAATATTATTGTGGCTAACTTTCAAGCAGCGTATTTTCAGTAATAGAAGTGTAAAAATTGCAAATATGAAATAACAAAAACTTGCATTTTTTTTTGTTTTTTGTTTTTTTCTTTGGCGAAATATTATATAGATTTAGCTATGCTACACTATTCGTTCAAACTTAAAGCATTATTTGTGTTCTTGCACTCTATTTCCTGGATGATTTTGCTAATTTTACCGATATAGTTTTTTCGTTAAGTAGACGGTATTGTTGGTTGCTTATGTAATTCTGGTCTTTGACTGAGATGAAAGCCTGTTGCATGAGCAGTATTTGATTTTTATCGTCCAATTTTGTAGCTAGTTTTTTAACTTCCTTGTTGATAGAATTTTCCCAGTTACTGAGAAAAAGTTCACAAATATTCTAACCATCACCATAGAATACAATACAATATTCATAAATCTATCCAATGTAGATTATCTTTTAACTCTAGTTATAAGGAAGTTTTTGATAATTGTAAAATTGAATATATTAAAGCCTTATCTAAAACTGAACATAATGTAAGTTTAGAATATACTGATAAAAGTTAAGAAGGTAAACATATATCGAAATTGCACAAACGTAACATCACATAGTTTAACCAAACTTTTAGTCATATCCTTTTCAAACAAGTTTTGCCTAGCATCAACTTTACAATATTTAACAAAAAAAATGGAGTATTGAAAGTTATTGAAAAATAGGCAAACGCTCACATGATGTCCAGCCACGCGAATCACGTGATAGCATCAAAGATCTCTCCTTTTCAAAAAAACACTAAAACACAAAATATACATCACATTCAAACATGAAGACATAAATCACCGAAAAATGACATCCTAGAAAATGGCCCGTGAAGAGGCTGAAAGCGTTTGGAAAGTCAAAAATTATGGAACATTTTTACATTCCCTATCTACAGAAAAAAAGGAAACATGCAAGAATAATGAAAAATTAATTAAAAAATTAATAAAATCTTTTTTATCCGTTTTTTAACAAAAGTATATATATATATATATATATATATATATATATATATATATGTATATTGCCAGGAATAATCGCAGTTTAAATGGCATTTTTACTAAAAACTGAAAAACAATCGGTTTTGTCCCAGCCTTATCAACTTTATTTCTGAGAATAGGAGACATGTTAAATCAAAGATAATTAATGGGAGAAAATGCAAAGAAAATTAGACTCCAATAACATTCAAACCTAGCAAAAAGTCCCTTTGTTTATCAAGGTAAAGCTTACGAAATTTGATGTATAAAGACTGTAAAATCTTTAAATGATATAAAGAATGGGACCTTCATAAAAAAAGAAACGTTCCACACTCAATCCAAAAACACAATTTCTGTTATCTATAACATGTTGTGCAATGAACGAGCCTGATGTATTAACTAGTTAGCCGAATTCAAAATTCTAGGAGGTACATATTGTTTTATTCTTAAATTGAAACGCTGAGACGTCCTCCCTATGTATTCGTGTCCACAACTACATTCATATTTTGTAAATTACAGAATTAACATGATGAGTGGGTTTGAATGTTATTGGACACTAGTTTTCCTTGATATTTCCTCAATTAATCATCTGTTATTTTAAATGTCTCCTATTCTCAGAAACAAACTTGATAAGGCTGGGACGAAACCGGTTTTTTAGTTTTTAGTAAAAATTCCATTTAAACTACGCTTATTCCTGGATTATATAAAATTTTGTACGACAAAGAATTTATTCATCGGTCAAGTTTCGATCCCGGTCAGAAGCAAGTGGATATCTAACCACACTGATGAGCTGTGATACAACGAAATAGGCTTGTATGTGAATGACGAATATATATATATATATATATATATATATATATATATATATACACCTTGTCAACACATACACTTTCCCGTAGGTTGATTTGTAACTTTCAGAAATTTAGTGTAGTAAGTGCATATTCAAACCTTCAGTTCACTAACAACTAAAATACAGCTATCGACATAACCCAAATATTAGAAGATAAATTCATATTATTATACAGCAGTCATTTCAATCATTATATTATAAAACAGTCATTTCAAGCATTTATACAGCATATATATATATATATATATATATATATATATATATATATATATATATATATTAGCTATTATAATTTATTCGCTTTGGTTGCAATCTTTACAACGTAAGATACACAGATGATACTGTGTTGATGGCACACAGAGGGGATACTAAAACATCTCCTAGACAAATTAATAAATGAAAGCGAGAAGAAAGGACTAACTGTCAGCGGTAAGCAAACATAAATCATGCCTGTCACAGAAAAGATGCAATCTTCAACTGAAGCATTTTTATATCTCACAACTTTCAAAATGGCTCTGCAATAAATAAATAAATAAAATAAAATAAAATGATATTTCAGAAGTATATACACAAGGGGTTGGCAACATCTTACGATTTATGTCCAGCTGAAGTCACGTACCCATTTTTGGTTGATCGTGAGAGCGGTCATACCTGTAGTAAAACAAGGAACTTTGTTTAAAAAAGGTAACATTAACTTCATTGATTTTCTTCAAAACTCCAGACCAGGTTGACGGAGCGGACTGAGGCTGAGACAATTTATTTTATTATATTTGATATCATGGCTCTCCTCTGAAACAGAGCATAACTTTCTAGTCCTTTTTTTTTTCGAAAGGGTTATCGACCCTAAGCTGGATTTATTTGGAATTGCTGAAAAAAGGAATACAAAAGACACAAGACAAAGATAAAGAAACAAATATTAATTGTTAATAACAGAGAAGAAAGTCCTTGCAAAACTAGTTGTCTTGGCGGCTTTAGAAGTCCAACTATGAAATGTTCTATAACGTCCAAATAAATTAGACGGGTCTTAGAATGTTCAAAGTAGCCTCAATTAGGAAGAGGAAATTTCCTACCTGTTGTTCCTTGCTAGAACATTTGAAAAAAGAGGAAGATAAAAGGATTTTTGCATTGAGCTCGCCAAAATTGGGTGTCCACTAATTGGTCAAGGAAAATCGTCTTGGCCAATCAAACAGACCCCATTTAGATTAGAAGTGGGTGGGAAGAAAAATTATGTGGGAGAAGTAGTAGCAAACCCCCTTTTTTATACTCTCCCGACGACAACAAAAATGCGACGAATGAAATTAAGAATTTTTTTTAAAGAAAAAATGATTGCAATTTCAACATAAACTGTTAAATTAAATTATACAGAATTTTCTGTTTAATGTGAATATAAGGATATTTTAATGTTTCAGGCATTATTATGGCCCAATTATAATTGGGCCATAATAATAAAGGTATTCAGGATTAAATTTGGATGTGGATTTCCTGACCCTTTTAGGCCTGTAACTGGCCATTTCTACTGAAGAATCAGATGGCTCCATATTAGGTTTCTTAAGAGAGGATGCGGCTTCATCAGGTTCTTCATCGGCTGGTGTGTCAGGGAAACAACTGTATAACAACTCCAAAGGATATAAATGTTTGAGGCTATGTGTTTCCACAGTATCACCTCTTTTTATTCGGACCGAACGAGCTTTGCCCTGCACATCAGTGGCGTTACCGCCTTGCTCGGGGTGGGGGGTACGATTAAAAAAATATATATATTAAAATGTTGCACATTTCCAAATGGAGCAGTCCCCTGAGGCAAATCCTAGGCACATCCATTCATGCATTTAATAATCCTGGAGCCTGTCATGAACTGAAAAATATCCAATGATACCTTGTATTTTCTTGTATTTTTATAGCATTGTTTTGGTTTTCATTACTAAATGTCAACTTGTAATTCAATTTGTTTACGTTGGATTTCACCTTTCCGAAACAACTAAATTCAAAGTGGAGATTAAAATTATTGTCAATCAAGACTGGAATAGAGAGTTGTCTCCCTTTTCCCACATTAACATTTAGTACAACCGGATCATGTTTCTTCACAGTAGTACTCGTATAGCTTTTTATTTTGTAGTTTGTTGGATTAAGAATATCGTCAGGATATCTCAACTCCTTTAATATTTTTTTTGAGAAATAGGAATGCTGACTTCCAGTATCCAATAGTCATTTTACTATTACCGTTATTCAGAGAAATTGCCACAACAGGTAGTATTGTGTCGTTCTCATGCGCGTGTGAAAATAGATAAATTATTCCTTTAGAACGATCTCACAATGGTGTTATATGCGCTTTAGAGAGGCATAATTTGCATGTGAGAGGAGATTTGCTCTGGAGTCCTGGGCAATTCTAGCTTTTGTGTTTGAAACTGGAACATCCTGTGCATAATTTTAATTGTTTGCACCTCTCAATTCTGTCCTTATATGAAGAAAATTTGGTGCAACTTAACATGGAGAGGCCACGTACAGTACAAAGTTTGCAGTATGTACTGATAAAGTTTTGCAAAGCAGCATCTCCATTCCTTTTTTCATGATTCCTGATTTGTCCCTTATCAATTTTTGAATGATTTTCTGACGATCGAAATTGTTTTTTTACTCCTGGACAGAGCACGAATAGCCTCATTATAGTTTTCAAATATTTGTGACAGGGTAGGGTAATTTGTTCCCACTCTTTGACTAATCTCCCTTCTTAAAACCACTGGTAATTTTTCAAACATAATGTGACTGATCAACAAAAAACCCGGAGACTTATCTTCAAAAAAATCAATGCGATACGAAGTTTTTAATTCGGACAAATCTGCCCTCACCTCAGCAAAGTATTGTCTCACAGACACAAATTCGAGGTTGTACTCAGCCAGAAGCAGAAATGATCTGCTTGAAAACTTCATTAATGATGAAAGGGACATCTAAAAATTCTTTTGTTAGCAGGTCCACAGCAACACCGTAATTTTCATCCTCTAAAGTTAGATGGGAAACTACTTGTAAGGCATAATCGCTCAAATATCCCTTTAAAAGAGCCAGCTTCGTCTTACTGGACTTAATGGAGTCAGTACAGTTTTTGAACTGGGAGATGAAATTTTTAAACTCAAACTTGGAAGAATTGATTCCACTGAAGTTTGCACATTGCAGCTTTGGAACGAATAACAAAGGAACCTGGGCAGCTTCAGATTTCTCCGCCGGAGCGAATTCTTCAACAGAATTTTCAATGACGGCATGACGATCATTAGAGCTAGTCCGAAAACTAATCTCCTTCTTCTGTTCTTCCACAAATCCGCACTCCTTTAAATGAAGTTCTGCCTTAATGCACAGCCCCTTAATTTTATCGTTTGAGGAAAGAACTTCCAGTTGTAGCTCTTTAATGATAGCTTCTTCCTTCAGAAAAGTCCTTTTCCTTAGTCTTTCGCATTGTTCTAACATCTCTAAGTTAAGGGTAATTTCGTCTTTCAAAATATTCCGAGAGTCCACCAGTGCCTTCACACCTTTTAAGGCTTTGAAATTCTCCATTTTCCAATTTCTTTAAAATAGTTACAGACGACAATAAAAATAATTTCTGTCTTAATTAGACAAGTGATAAGGAAATATGATTTTAACAAATAATTTCAAGAAAGTCGCAGAAGTGCTCTCCCTTCGAACACGTTTAGTATTTTTTTTTTTCACGAAAAAAATTAAAATTATTTGATATATAACTTTTTTTTGGTAACAAGTCACACGCGAGAATTTTTTCTTTACTTAAAGACACTGTTTTTTGGTTTAACACTTTTTTTTACATGCGTATTATGTTTAAACAATTTTTATATTTCATAGGGCTCCTTAAGTCGACTTACCTTTCGGTAGATGCGTCTACTCGTTCCTTCGTTTTTTTTTTCCTTCAAGCAACCAAACGTATAATAGTTTTGTAAAATAAGGTGAATTTAGTTGGAATTGTTGGAAAAAAAAAGGAATACAAGACAAAGATAAAGAAACAAGTATTAATTATTAAGGCAATAACAGAGAAGAAATGTCCTTGCAAAACTAGTTGTCTTGGCGGCTTTAGAAGTCCAAATATGAAATGTTCTTTAACGTCCAAATAAATTAGACGGCTCCTAGAATGTTCAAAGTAGCCTCAAATAGGACGAGGAAATTTCCTACCTGTTATTCCTTGCTAGAACATGTGAACAAAGAGGAAGATAAAAGGATTTTTGCATTGAGCTCGCCAAAATTGGGTGTCCACTAATTGGTCAAGGAAAATCGTCTTGGCCAATCAAACAGACCCCATTTAGATTAGGGGTGGGTGAGAAGAGAAATTATGTGGGAGAAGTAGTAGCAAACCCCCTTTTTTATGACCCCTGATATACACATTAGTCATGTATCGTCAGAGATTTCGAATAAAAAAATTGACAAGATGATATTAAGGGAGAGTAAATTTAGGACCCTGTAGATTTTTTAAAAATTTTGTTTTTTAGGTAGTGGTGTATATTAAGGTCATTTACAACAAAAAACTCGAAACACTGGAAAATGTTCGCAGAATAGTTTGCATTAGAAGTAGTTTCACCCAATACCGCACACTACTGCAGAACCAAAACATTAATCTAAGAAACTCGAGGAATGTTCTTAAATAACCACGTTAGATCAAAATTTGTATATGTATGCCATGAATGGTATGAAATATTTTAAGAAATATCTAAACTCAACTATATCTAACTACAATCTCAAATAGACAATTAAAAGCAGCTTAATAAAGATGTTGACGTTCTACACTACTTCGAACGAAAGGTTAGTAATGGAAGTTACCATCAATACTGGAATGAGCAATAACAGTCACTGGAATAGAGAAACTTATTTTGTCGGATATATAATATAAATATCGGAAGTTCAATATAAAGATTTTAAAAATGTCGAAAGAAGCTAATCCTAGATACTCAGTCAATAAATGGCGAAGGTTTCTTTATAAAGAAAAGGCTTAATATTACTGTTGTCATTAGCATAAATGTGCGGGTAGTGTAAAAGATAGCTGAGAAATCAAAGATCCGAGTTCGAATTCCAGTTGAGCTGGTTACACAATATCCCCAACAAAAGTTAAATTTATTTGAATTATCCCTCCTCACCCAGCTAAGATTAAAAAATGTTAAACACTTTACTCGTTGATATTTTTCGGCAATGGTTAAATCCATCTCATTTCTCCCAGCTCTGGGTTAAATAATAAAGCAGATGGCCTCCTCCAGCTGCAATTGACCATCAGTCTGTGAGAAGGACAACTCTGAATCTGAATTTAAAATCGTATGTGGAACAAATAGCGGATTTACTTTTGGCAAGGCATAATATTCAGTAGACACACCTATCAGGGTTATCGTGAAGGCATCGACAGCAGGATGCTGAATGTGTTCAATGACAGAATTTAAATGATCACATATGTAACATTTAACTGCAATGTTGTCATACAAAAAGATCCTTCATACAATCGGTGCGACCTATTTATTCTGAATCAGATGGAGATTGCAGGAACACACATCTTGTGTTTCCTAATATCGGCGCGACACATGGGGCTGTCCTGACGGACGAGCAAGAAATAAAGAAATGCCAGGTTTGATAACAGCAGAAATATGCCAGAAAGCTATTCGAAGTTTCCATAGACATTAAATATGGCGTCGAGAGGAATTGCTGAAATTAATTGTTTGTCTAGTGAATAAAAAAAAAATCTTTAATATAATATTCTGTTTTATTTTTATTTTTTTGCTTCAAGTTTCAAATATGTTAATTACCTTAGCTATACAATGTGCTGGTGCAAATTAATAGAGTAAACCTTAAAAATTTGGTATATTAATAGAGATACGCACACACATACACACACCAATAATAGCATTGTTAATAAATGCAAAAAAACTTTTCTAATGTGTAATTGATTCATTTCAAGTGTTTCACTGGCTGTTACTAATGTCATTGGTAGAAAATTCAGGGAAGAAGTGACTCATGCCTTTCACAAGTGCTTCATTGCAAAATGAACATAAACAGCCTAAGTCATACATAACTAGATGCAGTACTACATTCATGCGTGTGCGTGCGCATGTGTGTGCATGAGTGTGCGCCTGTGTGTCTGTGTGCGTATGTATGTTTGCGTGTGTGTGTGTCCATACACGCGTGTGCATGTGTGTCAGTACGCAGGTGTGCGTGCATGTGTGTGTACATACGCGCGTCTGCGTCTGCGTCCATAGGCGCGCGAGCGCGTGTGTGTGTGTGCATGCGCGCAACTTTCTCTCGCTCTCTCTTTCTTTCTCTCTCTCTGTATAAGGATTCATGGTTTTAACCATTTTTTTTTGTTGTTGTTTAGTTTTTAGATGCCCCTCAAGACATTTCGGAAATCCTTTTGATTGCAAAACAGAATGTTACGAAAACGGACAATGCTTTCCGGGTAAGTAATTATGTTTCCTTGTCGTATGTAATGGATTCTAATGTTCCTCTGTTAGATATTCTCATGAACGTTTCACAGGTGGTAAATTAAGTTTCTCCTCTTCCGCAGTATGGGTGTCAGAACAGAATACAATTCATACATATTTAGTAAATAGATGACTTAACAGCGATGCCAAAATCTTTGAATATCCAACAGAAAATTATTTATTATTAAAACATGGTTATTAAATGGCAATATTTTATGTGTAATCAGCATCTAAATGTAGGTTAAGTAATAAAAACGTATTGTATTGTTAGGCAGGTTCAATATTCTCTGTCTTCCAGTACTGCTTCAAAATACACTTGCGCTCTAATTCTGTTAAAATACAAACCGTTGTTAATTTACCACTTTACCTGCAAATCATTTATTATTATCAGTTAAAAAATAAAATTATAATAAATGCATTGTTGTAAAATTTATTAAACTAATAAAATTAGAATGATTTTAACGAATTAAATTAATTCTAATATTAAATGAATAGTAGAGCAACTATTATACCAATACTACCAGCATTATACTGGTAGTATTGATATAATACTTACTGCTATTGTATACCTATTTTACAGACTCAATATGCATATATGGAGTGTATCTGTAGAAGAGACAAAATAAAAAAAAGTGATAAGAAGAAAATCTGTAATTAGCCGACATGTTTCGAGTCCTGAGGAATTTTATTAAGGTAATGTAAGATTCAGTAAATATTCCTACATTGTCTTGATAAACTTCTTCAGAGGACGAAACGCGTAGGCTAAATACATATTCTCCTCTTATATATATATATATTCGTCACGTTCTTTGATCCATATTTCTGCAGTTTTTCTAAATTCTTACTTTCTAAAACGTTACTCTTACAGGAAGATGCTGCCGTTATGGATGTAGCGCAGTATGTGTTCCTTTTCCTACTCTCCCACAGACTACAACCACTACACCAGTTCCGACTACACCAGTTTTCACTACACAAGCTACTACACCAGCTTCAACTCCAGCTTCAACTCCTACAGCTACTACACCAGCTTCAACTCCAGATTCAACCCCAAATACAGCTACTACACCAGCTTCAACTCCAGATTCAACTCCAAATACAGCTACTACACCAGCTTCAACTCCAGATTCAACTCCAAATACAGCTACTACACCAGCTTCAACTCCAGCTACTACACCAGCTTCAACTCCAGATTCAACTCCAAATACAGCTACTACACCAGCTTCAACTCCAGCTACTACACCAGCTTCAACTCCAAATACAGCTACTACACCAGCTTCAACTCCAGCTACTACACCAGCTTCAACTCCAGATTCAACTCCAAATACAGCTACTACACCAGCTTCAACTCCAGATTCAACTCCAAATACAGCTACTACACCAGCTTCAACTCCAGCTACTACACCAGCTTCAACTCCAGCTTCAACTCCAAATACAGCTACTACACCAGCTTCAACTCCCGATTCAACTCCAACTACAGCTACTACACCAGCTTCAACTCCAGATTCAACTCCAACTACAGCTACTACACCAGCTTCAACTCCAGCTACTACACCAGCTTCAACTCCTGCTCCACCTTCTACACCAGCTCCAACTTCAAATCCAACTGTAACTACAGTTGTAACGACAACGACTGCCACGACTCAACCACGTAATAAAAGAATTTTTTTTCATTGTTAAATAACCAAAATATAAAATTAAATGATCCAGTTATTGTCCATAAGATATCTACCCGTATTAAATTACAGCTTTGTCTGCATCGTTGTTATCCCTCCATTACCGCTCATTTTAGCCATCACCATCAAAACGGTATCTCTCTCTATACTGTTATATCAGTACATTGCTGTATGCTGTGGATTATATTTGTTTCAGTTTTTAGCATTAATGAAAACGCGAGTCAGTATGGTGACATTAATAAAATGGTGTAGACGTGTATTTTTCACCCATTTGAAAGACGGTCAATGAGGTGATGGCATATCACTGACTAACCTATCAAGATTCGTCCTCTTTCTTTCTTTCTTTCTTTCTTTCTTTTACTCTCTCTCTATATATCTCTTCCTCCATTTTTTCTTTTTCTCTCTCTCGCTTCCTTCAAAAAACGAGACTACTAGTAGAATCTTACTTCCACACACATGAAATAATGCTAGGAGAAAACTAAGAAAATTGTTCGTTGTTCACGCGTTCTGTGATGCAGCGCTAGAAGTCTGAGGAATTTCCAATAAGCCAGTAGAATCCAGTGTCAATACGCAACACAAGATCAATCCTGTTCTTTTGAGTATTTCACTGGCTAGTCTAACAAAATATTACAATGTGAAAAGTTCGAAACCCACCAAATTATCCGGTCTTTTTCGAGACGAAGTTGATGTTTGGTGCCTGACTTATTGCGACAGTTGACCATTTCGTCACGCAACCAGTTTATTCGGGTAGTGATTTCCGTTCTCACTAGTGTTTTATTTTTGTAGCCTTGTACCAGAGAAAGATAGATTAATTAAATAACTAAACACCTTATCTATGTAGAAATTGTCCAGTAATCACTGCAATTTATGAAAATTCATATCAGTTCAGCAATATTTTCTTAATTTCTAATTAAATTTTTATGTATCTTAATATGTTGAGCTTTTGGGAGGCATCTTCACTATCTCAATATACACTCAAACTTTTTTGTCTCATTCAATCACCTGTTTAAAAATTCCTGTATATTTAAATGTATCCACATGCTTGTTTCCAATTCGTAGCTTGGAGCTGACGATAATACATTCTGTCCCTTACCATAGATTGTAGTGTCATCCTGCTTTCTACTTCTAACTTGTTAATGGAGTTCTTGGTAATTTTTTTCCATGTCTGATATCAGCACGTGTACATCGACGTATGTTAACATGTTATAGCTGATGTTTTGGTCTAGATTTTGGTCGGATTCCAAAAATGTCGAAATAATATGACTCGTATCTGTGTTATGTATTAATAGAAACTAAGGTTTACTTAACATATTACCTTAGCTTTCGTATGCATCATTATTAATGACGTGTTTTCAAATAACACACTTTTTATTTTATTTTTAGCATTATGTCCGAATGAGGATTACTGTAAGCTGCAATGCCCTTTTCCTTGCTATCGTAAGTAAATATTTTATTCATTATTTATATATATATATATATTCCATTTGTAAACGAGTTATTACGCAACCTAGGTTTCTATAATTAGTGGTGTGTTCAGGCGATTTTTCGATTTTGTTTTTTTGTACGCTCACGAAGCAGGAAAGTTTTTAACGCGCGTTCAAAAATTCCTTGCCACGTGAGCGTAAAAAAAACCGTTACGTGAACCTTCTTAAAAAAAACTTAGACGGTAAAATCAGTTTTTGAAAATCGCCCGAAGACACCACTAATGGTAGAAATCTAGGTCGCGTAATAACTCGTTTACAAATGGTAAATGTTCAAAAGTTCAACAATAAAATTTTATTGAACACTTTTTAATACAAATGTGCACTGATCTAATCTTATTATGACCCAAAACTAAAAGATTAAACAATCAACACTACTGGCCATAATTATTAGGCGACCCCAGTGTTTTGAAAATATGATGTATTTCATCCTATTTTTTATTATTTATTGCCAAGTGAATAGTTGTAAATGAAAATAGAATGGTTCCTTTGTTAATACTGCACTATAACATGTGCATCTAATGAATTTATAAATATTTAATAATTACCTATATTGCAGTTTCATCAATAAAAGAATGAAGAAAATTTAAGGTGATTCGAATGAGTTTATCATTGCTTTCTTGCCTTGTAAAGCAATAATAACAAAATTCACGGGCAAACAATAATGAGAGTCTGTTTTTGTTTACAAGACAGATCTCCAAGCAACAACAAACTCATGCTGTATGCATGACGCTGGAAGTGTATATTGCACCGCACCTCATGACGTTACACATGACCACGCGAGAGTGAAAACAAGAAATATTGATTATGGGAAGCCATTGAAATAAACCAATGACTTCTGATATCAATTATAGGCATTTAATGATATTTGTGGAGATTTCATAGTTTATTTTGTTCAGATTAGGTTTCAACTGTTTTATGTATATAGCTTCAAAATTTTTATTGTGTTCATGTTTAAGTATAGTTTTGTTTTCAAAAAGGGTTTTCAGAATTGTGTATGTAACCAGGCATGTTGTTTTAAATGCCTAAAAATGTTAGAATTATTGTTAAAATATAGTGTCAAGCATCGTGAAACCGAATTTGTGGTTTGACCAACATAAATATTATTTAATCTGTTGGAGATACACTCTCCGAATGGGCACTTAAATTTGTAAACTATGTTGGTTTTTTGCAAATTATTCTTTCCTTTGTCCGTGATTTGTTATAATATAATGTAATTGACATCTTCGAAAATGACTTACGTAAGCCGAAAGCTTAGACTGGATTATAAAAATAATTGTCTATCAATATTGTGATTTTCTTTCTTCATTTAATGATAATGCTATTAATCTTATCAGACAATATGAAAAAACATTTACATAAAATAGACAAAGCTTGTCTATATTATTTAATGAAACATGCATCATTGAAAAAATGCTGTCTAAATGCACACAATATATATATATATATATATATATGTGTGTGTGTGTGTGTGTGTGTGTGTGTGTGTGTGTGTGTGTGTGTGTGTGTGTGTGTGTGTGTGTGGCGTTAAATTTAATGATGCTTAATTTCAAAATTGTTATTTTGGAAGTAAGCATCTAACACACACACACACACACACACACACACACACACATATATATATATATATATATATATCTATATATATATACACTCGATCATTTTCCGGTAAAATATTTAGATTTTTACATTGTTCAATAGTGTCAAAAATACTTGAATATGATCACTTTTTAAAAATTTATAAATTATTATGATGTTTCATTTTTAGCTGAGGAATTATCATTATGATATTCTTCTTTATACCAAATATCACCAGTCTTTTTTTTAAGCTAACAACTCTTCGAATATTTTATAATATGGTCATCTTCAAGTATCGTCGTAACTTTCTTGACATTTCAAATTAAACACTTTATTTTATCCATGAAAGAAAATTATTCTCATCCTATTTTCCATGTTTAGGAGAGACAACTCATCTCAGTTAAGACTCACCTGTCTTATTTAGTTTTGTGTTGCTTAAACGTTTATTTCATTGAAACAAGTGTATATGACTTTTCAGCATTACCAAATCAAGTTACTGAACTACCAACTCTCAGGAACCAGATATTGTTTTTATCATGGTTTTATTCCACTAGGCCACACATCTTGTGGAAAGTGGAATAAGAATAGACTACCTCCACCTCGTGAGTTTATCATAAGGTTCACTTCTAGAGAAATAGATTTTTATTGATTTGGTTTGATTTTGACGGTTTATCAACACTTGCATGGATGCGCACTGAATATCGGCTCAGAACGAGAAATCGGAAACTCGAGTTCGAATTCCAGTTGAAATTATTGCATTCACTTACGCGCAAATGCCATTCAGAAAAGTATTAATCCGTCTCTTTAGTCTAGCTGTGGATTAAATAACAGAACAGATTGGGTTTTAGAGAAGTCTACCGCAGAAAGTAATGGCAACCTACTTCAGGAAAAACTTCAGCTCAGCCAGTCATAACTCTTACGAAACATAATCGCCCAAGCGTGTTTTCAGTATGTCTTTTAACTGACTGACTGATCAACACCTTGTGTGTTATTTAAAGCCGAAATATTTTTTTAGTTTGTATGAATGATTTTCTTTAATACGAGTGAATATTACGTTAAGAACTTTTTTAGAATAATACTGATTTATTCCGACTGTTTAATCCATATCTAGCGGAAAAGGATGGATTCTAAAGACACGAAGACTAAAACGATTGAAACGTTGTGGGCTCATCCGAATTCAAAAGTATATAATATGGTTAGAATTATTGTTTTTTTTTTCTTTTTCAGAGTCTTTTTGTCTATTCTGTGCTGAATTGTGCAAATCTGATGCTAATTGCCCAACAGGTAAGTTAAGAAACACTCGAAATTCTTGAACTCCTTTCACCAAATAAATGTGTACCTAAAATTCAACTGCATGAAAAACATAAAAAAAATAAGTGGTATCTTCCATTTATGACTTTGAGAGATGTTTCTAATGAAGCCAGACAAATAGTGAAACATGATATATTTATAAAGGGTTCGTACTTATTTCTCCTTATGTGATACAATGTCACATCTCCCTCTTTCTCTCTCTCTCTCTCTCTGGTTGTTAAAAATATTTTACATGTTGATCCTATTCCTCTTAAAAAATTCTATGATACATGTGTCATATTTTCAGCCAGCTGTTACTTTCCTACCTGTCAGAAAATGTCCTTTTTTTCCTTCAATACCTTTAGTGAGTCAAATTTACGAAACCCTCTTTCTACCTCATTATTTTCCCAAAAATGTCAGCTGTCTTTTTTCGATTCCAACTGTAATAATATTTTTGTTTTCCTTAACATTTCCTTATTGCTTACACGTTCTTACCATAGTATTTTAAACATATTTCTGTAGAATCACTTATCTGTTCAGTGTTCCCTGACATACAGGGGAATTGATATTACGCAGCAGTTCCGCACTCTTTTCGTTGTTTCTAATTAAATTTCCCTGTTATTTATTATTTTGCACAGTTTTGGAAAGTCATCTTTTATTATTTCAATGTTCCATGGGGTTTCGGTGTCATATTTTCCTTCCTCCGTTAAAAATACATGTTGTTCTTCCTTTCCAATACATGCTGTTCTTGTTTGATTTTAATATCTCCAATTTGTAGTTTGCATCTTGGGCATTTTCTTATTTTCTGGCATTCATTGTTCTTAATATAAATATTTTACGAAAAGTATTAAATACAATTAATAGAAAATGTTTAAATATCTCGACATAAATTTATTTAACCAAATATGTGGTATTTCATTTCACTACATTTCCTGATCTTTGAAGCATCTTCATTAATCCATTTCCACAGGCATTGGTATCCTTCTGAGTGATGAACTGGTGGGAGGGTTTTTTAAAGACTTCGAAAGAATTGAAGTTATTCCCATTAAGACAATTTTTAGGAAACAACGAAACAAATCACAATGAAAAGCACAGTGAGAAGAAGATCAAGTGTAGCAAGATGGCACAATCAAGCTGAGAGGTCTGGGGTTGTCAAAGGCTATACCCATTTGACTAGCCAATTCCACGAACTTTTCATCAATTGCTGCCTTTAGTTAGCCTAAATTCTGATTTTTGCAGAAGGAGCTTAATACGTTAAATATGTTTTTCGTTATATCATGAGGTGCACAAACGTCGTAACAATTTACGTATCCGGGTGTTTTCAAATGCCTTACAAAATTCATATGAAATATGTGGAGTATCTCTGCGATGTCCCATATCGTACTACCAGGATTATGTTTAATCACCTAATTGATTTGAACTGCATCAATCCTCTGCAGGTCTGTCAGAATGTTTTTTAGAGCGTTTCTTTTTCTTTTCGGATTTAAAAGATCATTGAATGATGAAAATGCATTTTATTTTCCCCTTTTTTCAATTTAAACGTAAAACAAATTCAGGTTCAAAATCCACAGTATATATGTACAGACAGACAGACAGACAGACAGACAGACAGACACACACACACACACACACACACACACACACACACACACACACACACATATATATATATATATAGATATATATATAGGGGAAAAATGTGTAATTCACAGTAAATTGTAGAGATTTAAATAGAGACACGTTTTGATAGCTTGTTGCGGCCTCTTCTGTCCTGATAGACTCTAGATAGGTGATTTTTTAAAACTTCCAGAAATTCTTTTGATCTTGGCATATATTTTAAAAATCTTTTGTTACGACTTAAACTCAACCCAGAACTCGAGTAGAACTTGGACATATTATCCATCGCTAAAGATACTGCATGTATCTCGCTCCAATGCTCTTCATTTACAAGAACCACATCAGACCGAAAATATAGTACTGCTGTTATATATGGACGAGAGCTGCCCGGTCTTAACTTTCCATTCGCGATTGAGTCCAATAGCATCAAATCTCACGAAGCTCTATCGCTATTTCCATGGAAAGTGTTCACTCCTAAGTTCCGCCAGTCATAGCCTTAGCAGCTAAGAAGACCCGAACATTGTAGAAAACCACCATCATGTCCTTTATATTCAGTGGTAAGATGTAAGTTCCACCCAAGCAGCTTTTTCCCACGAACCACTTGCTTGTTGAACAAACTCCCAAGAGAATACTTCTTTAGTGACTACTATCTTAATCTGTTCTATTGAAGTTTTTTTTTTTTACAGTCATGTTCAATCTGTACAAAGTTCAGAAGTCACTTGAAGTAGAGAATTTCAGAGTAAGGAACAAAGTTTATGAGGATATGTGAGGAAGATAACGGTTAACCCTAGACTTGAACAGGTTAAGATTATAGTGATCGGAAAAACATCCTCTCATGAGTCGAAAAAAAGCTACTCAATGAAATACGGAGGGAATGATGACCGTTCACTAGAACGTGCGTGGCATGGCGGATGCTAGTCGTGAAGAAGCGTTATATTTCCCTCACATATCCATATAAACTTTGCCTCTTATTCTGTAACCGTCTACTTCGAGTAGCTCCCGAGACTTGTATAGGGCTAAGAAGGCCTGGTGCAGCAGCATCGTTAACGAATGCTCGACTGCCCCTAAGAGGCTATTCGTTTTTGCGCGTGTTTCTTACATCAGAATTTACACCGTGACTATCCATCACTGTTAGGATTTCACGTTCACGGTCTTAAACAATCCATACTCACCTCATTTCATTTCAAACCCAAATTCAGACCATTGCAGCAGGATCTTTTCACTCAGACTAAAATTTTTTAAACAAAGTAAAAAGAATATTTCCTGGTTTTACGTTGAAAACACCGATTAAGCAACGTTGAGCCTGTTTAGTAACTAGATGGGAATACTAAGATATGTAGACTTGGATGTGCAGGTATGGGTCATTGATAACGTTTTCGAATTGGAAATCAGAGAGCCGAATTCCGATTCGAAGTGTAAATACCCTTGAAAAAGTATATGAATCCACCACTTCTCCCACCAACTATGGGTCAATTAATTATCTTCAAAAAATCTTTGCAATTTGAAAACATTTTCTCTCTTTAAATAAGCGGAAAAGGGTTGATAGGTCGTAAAAAGAAAACCAATCAATCATGAATTTTCATTATGTTTATTATTCTAGCTTGTCTCGTCACCGAATAACGTAACACATGCTAGAATGTTCACTGTATTTATTCTACAGGATTTGGTTACAGCTTTGAATTATTCAGATATTTTAATAGATTTTCACTGTATCTCTAAAAAAAATCTAATCGCTGTTTGTATTTTGTTTCCAGGTGAACGATGTTGTTACGATTCTGATTGTAATAGGAAATGTACAACTACATCAGTTTTGTAAGTAGAAGTTTCTAAATTTTTGTTACACTACTCCACGAATATCCCCATCAACAGAACATTTTTTATCCATTTATCCCAAGCAAAGCTGTAATGCCACAATGAAGTTACGAAGAATAAAAGAGAGCGGATAGACTTTAGAAGGAACCAGAAACCCAATCCTAAAAAAGAAGCAAGGGATAAATCTCCATTATTGTTCAAAACACTGGATTGGGCGATAGGTAAACATGTGGTAATGGATAAAAAATACTGACAAATTCTAATTTATTTTTTTGGGACATTCTTCTTAATTGATACTCGTATTTGAGGAGATATATTGTTTTTAATTCAAAAGTATATATATATATATATATATATATATATATATATTTCTCCTGGCACTGGCGATTCTAAGGGTAAACAGAAATGGGTCAATGCCCCAACAGAATTGAGTTTTACCTGCTTCTCCTCAGAAAATTCCACAATCGCTACTGTGTACCGGGCTGATTATTTAAAGGAATTTTTGTTAATTCCATTTCGTTAATCTCCGGAGCTTTCCGCAATATATATAAATATTGTAGTAAGACTATGTCAATTGAAATCTTATTAGCCAAATATTATTTAGATAGATAGATAGATAGATAGATAGATAGATAGATAGATAGATAGATAGATAGATAGATAGATAGATTAAAGAAACCTTTTGCGAAATTGATTTTCCGTAAAACCACCAGTTTGACAGTCTAAGATGAATTGATTCAATTGTATATATTTGAAAATATATTCTAAAATATGTGTGTGTGTGTGTGTTTGTGTGTGTATTTAAAATTCTGGAATATGTCTGTATTCCGGCAGAATCCTTGTAGAGCATAAGACTGCAACAAATCTAATGATTCTGAGATTTGTTCACCAAATAAGATTTACGGGATGGAATTATTGTCTCAAAATACAACCTTTTGATTTCAAAGATATTCTCCTTGGCAAAATGTCAAGATGGAACTTTGTTAACCATAGCTGAACAGCAGGTAACTGATGTGATTTGTTACGTGATTTCTACACTCATATGTGGCAGTAAACGCTGGACAATCTCCTAAAAAATGACGAATTGACTTGAAGCAACAGAAATGTGATTTCTCAGAAAGGTGCTGAGGATACCATGGATGGAATATGTTAGCAACAACGATGTTTTTGGAGGGGATAGAAACAAAAGGGAAACTGATACTTAACAGCAGGAAGAGGCAGTTAAAATTTCTGAGGCTCGTATGTGGAAGAACCGCTTGGAAAATCTGAGACTCACGGGACAGATTGAGGGAAGGAGGGACAAATGGAAACAGCGCGTAAAATGATCGGCTTGAGCAGAACAGAGTTTGGAAGAAGTGAAAAAACACTTATTAAGAGACGAAAAGATGGGAATGGTCATGATTGCCTATATCCTGAAGGGACACAGCGCATAAAAGACCAGCAGAGACTAATAACAGCCCTCTTTCAAAAGGAGATTATTGCGAAAGAGGAAATAAACTATTTCAGTCGCAATCTATACTGGTTCACCCTCCATGAAACTTCTTTTTCAGATTTTTTTACAAATTTTTAATTTTTAAAAAATTAATAAATTAAAATTTTAGATTATTTTATTTTATTTTTTTTTTCTATAAAAAATCCTTTTACCCATATTTGAGAGGAAAGACGAATATGAGCTCACATTTATTGCGAAATAGACATAAATTGCTTTTGTCGCAATCTAAACTCGGCTGACTCTCCTCTTAAATATCTTTTCTTTTTTTTAAATGAATGAATCAAATTTTTAAATGAAAATTTTATTTTATTTTATATTGTTTCTATTTTTTAAAAGATGAATCTTTTACCCATAGTTGAAGTGAAGATACAAATACTGGCTCTCTTCCTAAAGGGTCTTACTACGAAGTAGACTTAAACTACTTCAATCACAATCTGAGCTCAGCTCACCCTCCTCTTAAACATTAAGGAAACACCACCTCTAACTTTTTGAAGAATACCACTGAGAAAATCTTGAGAGTCAATTGTTAAACTATCCCGAAATAATTGCTATTTCAGTGACCCGATCCCCCTGTTAATTTCTATGAGTCAACTCCATCTTGTTTGTCTGCAAAATTGTCTGTTTCAAATTCTGATTCATCCAACTTAATTAGTAGTTTGCTTCGTTGTGTTAATTAGCAGTAATAAATCTGTTCTTTATTACCATCCTCCTGAGTCCGATTCTCATTCAGTGGTACATATTTGTGCTATGACGAAATGTCGATTAGTAACGATCAACAAACATTGGTAATTTTTAGTTATTACTTCCCCTTCTTACAAACTCACCTAACTTTCCACTCCCCAGTCAATGACGACTCTACATTGCCCTGTCGTTCGCATCAGTTTGCACCAAAAATTTGGGTGTGACTCGGAGGCAGCTCACAACGAGCAACAGATGAAAAAAAAAACATTGCGAGAAATGAGGACTAGCCGCCGATGTTACTACTGGTTTATATGGTATCTGTATTACCAATAAAGAGGCCTAACATAATAATTCATCGTTGTATACTCGATTAATATTGAAGTATTAAATTGATTGGATTGCATGCATTCAATCTGAAAATGACTAATATTTGTTATTCTTTCATTACAGTTGATGAAGAGCTTGGTTCTGCTTCGCTGAAACCACCTTAAACCTTTGAACAAGAGCGAGTTATATATATTTTATATACCCTATCTGTGCAATATTTATTATTTATCAAAATAAATTATTCAGAAAGATTTTGTTTTTGATCACAGCTTGTTTTTTCTCAATACTTACCTGAAAATGGTATAACTTGATACAAAATCGTAAAATGATGGAACCATTTTGGCAGTCTAGTAGTATGCTTAAATTAATAAAATCTAGGTAACAATGAAAAACGCGCATCAGAAAAATAACCATGAAAATATTTATGGAAACTACATGGAAAATACATTACGGCGTTGGATAAGTGACTGAAACCGAGATGCCAGTCCAGGACTAATAAAATTGCAGATTCTTCTTTGCATTTCCTCTAGAATCTCTAAATTCGCAGAAAACAGGGCAGATCAGATATGACAGCTATATTCAATGCATGAACGAATTTCTTGATAACAACAAGCTTAGGGAAGAAATATTGTTAGCAGAAGTTTTCAAATATTAAAGATGAAGTAATTTGAAAATGTGTTCCTTACGTCAAGAAATATAATAGTTTGTCTGACTTAGTTTGCTTCATTCATTCTAGACAGATACAATGACTTTATTGTACGCATGTAAAATATTTTACACACTTTGCAATATCCCAGCACAATTGTTACAAAAGAACTGACTGGGACTCTACACGATTTATTTTATAAATAAAACTGCTACAATATTGAGCCAGATTTTCTTTAGAACGCCTCTTTCTCGAACCGTGTTGTCAAAATGGAGAAGGGAGAGATTAATTGCCTTCTAATTATAAAAAAACATTCATTGACCGAGACACTAGTGCTACTTTTGATTGAAGTTTATAAAATGTTTCTCTTAAAAGTAATTTTAATGAAAATAGTGTTCTCTATTCGCTGTTATCACCCTTTTGATGAAGATTTCCTTCATAACCTTCTATTTCAAGTTGTGTGGAACGTAAATATCTTCATTATTTCATTATTTTTCATCGATTTACATGTGC
Organism: Ascarosepion bandense; assembly: GCA_037127315.1. Taxonomy (NCBI): domain Eukaryota; kingdom Metazoa; phylum Mollusca; class Cephalopoda; order Sepiida; family Sepiidae; genus Ascarosepion; species Ascarosepion bandense. Next base: position 90,552 of record JBBBDQ010001271.1, read on the forward strand.
CAACCATTTTAATTGTTACTGCCGTTGATTGTCTTCTAGTGATTTGGTTTCTGCTAGACTCTTTTGCGATTCTGTTTTGCCAGACAGCATACTTTGAAGAAGCGTGATCTTCGCGAAGACCTATAGGCTTCATTCGCACAAACTTTTTTTAAATATTTATCTCAGGAAGAGATTGTATTCAGCTGACATTATATATTTCTGAGAGAGTTTTGATCTATGCATGACATCCATATGAAAGTCTCCATCTGGCGAGGCTATTCAAGAAGATGCCTTGAGTTACTGTTTAGCATTAATATTAGTGATAATATGTCATACATTGTTAAATGTGGTCGAATATTTTACAAAGGGAGTCTTATATTTCTTTGGAAAATTAAGGCAATTCAGGACGAATATATCAGGTTTTGCATGAGAATAGTTCGCTCGTGTGACCTCGATTAGGACGAAATTGAAACTTTTGCATGAAGATATGCTCTTTAATTAATCTTTTAAAGACGAATACAAAAATATGTTTAAAGATTCTGGTTTCATATAATGCTGTTGATATAGATGGGATTATGAGAGTAAGCCTCAAATAGAGATTTAGAGAATGACTAATAGATAGATAGATAGATAGATGTCAGACATATTTTTTGAATGTTGAAATAAAATTATTGTATATCCATATACCACATGTTTGAGACAAGTTGCTTGTTTCACAAACTAAAATATAAACATATTTTCTGTGATGTAAACAGAAAAGAGACAACGCAAGACAGTTAATACTAAGCAGACATTTAATACCATAAAATAATAATACGATAATCTCGTAAGCAAAGCTGTCAATATATAATCTTTTTTAAGAAACTTTTAATTTAAAACACGGTGCCGCCACTTATTTTCGATATCTCAATTTAAAATTGTATTTTGAAAATAAAAAAGTTTTCTTGATACTTTTTTTTAGATTTAATTGAAAGCTAAACGATTAAATTTACTATTTCCAATAAGCAAAATACACTGGTATATTTCAAACAGAAAATATTTTGATAGGAATTTAACTTTTTTCAATTTTTTTTTTTTAATCTTTCAAATTTTTGGCCATTTTCAGGCGATCGACACATTTGTAAACGAAAATTTATTCGCGGTTTTAAAGATCTTGCAAAAAAAATATACATCTGTGGCACATTATTTTTTGGAAAACTAGCTAATTTAATGTTGAATTAATCTGATTTCAACAAGTAATACTTATTTATAGCGTAATATGTAGAATAAAACTATTTTTTAATCACAGATTTGACTTTTTTTGCCTGTCTGCTTTAATCAAAAGTGTAGACAGGTTGTTGGTTAGAGATAATATATAAGTGTATGGCCTTCACAAGTGACAAAATTGTACACATTTTTTCGGGTAAGAGTAAGGGGTGGAAACTCTGACCTTTAAATTTATACATAGAAATTAACATATAAAAAAATTCCAATACACGAAAAAAAATTAATTATTTTAAAAATACGAAGGCGAAACGATTTGCATTAAACTTTACAATTTTTGATAGGCAATATAATCTTCAATTATTAACTTAAAAATATAACCGCAACAAATCTTTGAAGTATTTTTATGATATTTTTGAAACTTTATAAAATTTTATAATTAAAAAGAAAAATGAAAACATTTTTTGGGAATTTCATTAGTAATCGAAATTTATTTTTTCTTCAGACTATAATGTTCTTTATTTTTATTTTTTATTCAAGCAATTAAAAGCTTATCAAATTAAATAATATAATAATTTTATTGCATTTTCTATTTTACTATTCGGAGCAGCATTTCGGAAACAGAAGACAAATAAAGGTGGTTTATATTCCCCAATGAGTCCTTCGTTTAACTAATAAAACCATTTGCCACAACAAAGTAAAATTTATAAAATTTCACGTATTTACATTCAGGTAACAGATGTAAAAGTAATATATTTTTACCAAGATGTTTCAAAAATAAAAATTTCAAAAATAATTTAATTCATTTGTAAATAAATACTAAACGCTTCATTAAAACCCGACAGTTATTTAGTTTTTATGAAAATTTCTAAATTAATGTGACTGTCAGCAAAAAAAAAGTGAACGAGGTAATATTACGTTTCTTATTGTAAACTCTCGTAACGTTTACTCAAATCGAAACAAGATATTCTACCAAAATTTCGAAAATGTTAGAACGGGTTAAAAATTAAAAAAAAAAATTAAAAATTACCGTGATCTTCCTTCTTAATAATAATATAAACATTTTAATGGAAATGTTCGTTTTTATTAAGCATGCGACCTTTTTTTATTCATACTATGCTGTTTTTTTTTTAGCGATTTAGTAAGGTACATACTCAAAACGTTGATCGTAAACCTTGTGGTTCTTAGGACTTATTTATAAACCTGAAGAAGTGATATTCGAGACATACTTTCGAAGGTACGAGGAAATTTTCTAAAAAGTTTGTAAAAACTCGTCCGACGAGAAAATATGACTTCTACTACGAAAATTTGGGGACGCTGAACACGAAAAATATGAAAACTTTACTCTGCCGAGGCACGCTGATGAAATGACGTTTCGAGAAACTATTCAAATATTGACGAAATTATTTGGTCAATAAAATTCATTGTTTAATAGTTGGTGGCAATGTCTAAATATTAACAAAAAAAATTGTGAGGACTACACAACTTTCCCCAGTACGGTGAATAGATATTGTGAAAAGTTTCGTTTAAAAGAAATAATGCCCGACATGTTTAAATGTTCAATTTTAATTTAGGGGTTAACGTCACCGTATGAATAAAAAATGAGTATCAGGTTATTAGCCAAATTGAAACTTGACCAAAAAAGTACTTTGCAAAGTTTAGCGGAAGAATGTTAACGTTTTTTAAATTTAATAGCAGACAACGCAAAAATTGAAGAACTGCATAAAGCAAAGATTCAGGCGATAAAAATCAAAGCACAAGATAAGAAAAATAAAAATTATTTTAAGATTAATCCGTGTTACTGTTGTGGAGAATTGCATTTCTGTTCATTTAAGCACAAAAAATTCCATGTTCGTATGTTCAGAGACATAAAATTTCACACTGTAGACACAAAATAAAAATAAAAACTTTGAGGCAAAAATATAAAAATCTTTGTGCAGTAAACTACTGAACAGGCAACGACCAAGAAAGTACAAGGGAAATATATCAATATCTGTCTCAATAATAAAAAATAAAATTTCAGATAGATACTTGGTCTGATTTAACTTGCAAAAAACAAAATACCCAACCCTGTTTAACTCGAAAAAAATAGCAAAAAGGTGTTAATGAAGAAAGGTTAAAATTCATGGGCAATACCTTTATAACTGTTTGATTCAGTGAAAAAGAAAGAAAATTAAAAGCATTTGTCATGCGTAATTCTCAAAATTTATTCGAAACTGATTGGATGGAAGAATTCGATCTATTTAACGCCCCAATAAATAATTTCTGCAATTATGGTACTACGACAAATTCAGATAAACTAAAAAATTAACTAAAAAAAAAAAAATTCCCAGAAATATTGTCAGAGGGACTTGGATTTTGTGTCAAATTTAGATCAAGGTTTGAATTAAAAGAAAATGTAATGCCAATCTTAAAAGATGAATATCCTATGCGTCGGTAGAAATTATTGACAAAGAATTAGAGCGACTGGAAAAACTGGGTGTAATAGTAAAAACGGACTAAAACCCGTGGCAAGCTCCAACGGTGTATGTCAAGAAAAAAAGAATCTGTGCTGATTATTCGAACGGTGTTAATGGTTGTTTAAAAGAAATAAATTAGCCTCTCTCAACAGCGGAAGAAAATTTTGTAAATTTAAACAGTGGGCGAATATTTTCTAATCTAGATTTGTCAGAGGCGTATCTGCAAATCCCAGTGGAAGAAAAAGTGTACAGAATTATTAACCTTTAACACACACAGAAGGTTATTTAAAATCAAGAGACTACAATATGGAATAAACGTAGACCCCACCCACCCTACGCCACCATCTTCCAACGAATAATGGACACAATGTTAGCGGATCTGGATTTCGCAACAGTGTATTTGGATGAATTTCTAATAAAAAGAAATATCAAGAAGATCATGCGGAACATGTTTCAAAAGTGTTAAAAAATAATAGAATTTGGTTTTAAATTGAATATAGAAAATGTAAATTTTTATGCCGAAAATGGATGTGCGTTGTGGTCCAGTGGATATCGGCTCGGAACGAGTAACCGGGGAGCCGAGTTCGGATTCCATTCGAATCCATTGTATTCACTTACGCGCAAATACCCTTGGGAAAGGTATTAATCCGTCTCTTCCTTCCAGTTATGGGTTAAATAGCAGGACGGACTGGGTTCTATAGCCTTGGTCGGCAACTAGTCTACCGCAGAAAGCAATGGCAACCTACTGCGGGATAATCTTCTGCCCAGTCAGTCATGTCTCTTTCGAGACATGATCGCCCAAGCGTGTATCACGTATGGCACTTAACTGACTGAATTGATGAAAACTCAGAACTAATCGGGCGGACGCTATAAAATACATGCCCGCAACGACTAAAGAGGCATCATTACAATCATTTTGTGTCTAGCTAACAACTACAATAGTACTACAATACTACAATACTACTATATATCAAATATGTAACACGTCGCTGAACGCGACTGCTGGCAACCCTCAGGTCAGATCCTGGTTGAGATGGTACCAGTAGTGACGCCTCAGGCCGGGCTGGCCGTGTGTCTAATGTGACGCTCGTTTTCGCTGACGGTCGTGACGATCCCAGTTGCGACACTGCCACCTGGTTGTGCGGTTTGTTTGTTTGGTCGCTGTTGCTGGTCGTGACGATCTCGTCCGATGATGTCGCCACAAAAGCTGGATTACAAGACGTCTTTTGCAACAACGGGCCACTGTCCCACGTTGTGATTATATCCCAGAGAACACGTGGTGCAATCTTAATAGTCGTCTTTTTGAGCCAGTCCGGACACAGGTGTACACTTGTAGTTTGAAAAAAAAATAAGTATGGCACCAAAAAAAAAAAAAAAAAAAAAATTAATAAAATAAATGAACATGGTCGAACACGTCTGGAGAGTTACGAAGAATGTCTTTATATAAAGCAAAAAGCAATGTCTTTCTTTTCCCAGGAATACAGTTGTCGAAAATGATATTTACAACGGAGAGAGAAAGTTCGCTAAAAGCATCATAGCTTCCAATCTTTAAATAAAATGTCTTGTCTAAATTTCGTTAGCGTTAAAGTAAACAGATCTCTTCACATTTTCACTAAAGTGTTTTCACGTATTCATTAAATTTTCATTAACGTCTTTTCACCTATTCTCTATAATCAGGGTTGTCAATTTTCTATGTAGCTTCTAAAGCAGCAAAGTGCTTTCGGGTCCTTATCAGAATTTAACGGAGTTTACCGATTCATAGCGAACGAAGAATCAAAATTTTCGATTTTACCGTGATTAAAAAAAAAAATAGTAATAACGTTCTTTTCGGGAATCATATCGATGGCGTATTATTCCAAATTAACTTCTTTGAGTTAATTTGCGCTAGGCTTCATTCGAAATTAACTCTTTAGCCATAAGTTTTATGGTGGGCGACCAGCTGTGAGTCATGGCTCCCCGGTTGGAAACACTTTTCCCAGTCGTTACATTTCGACTGATAGCAACTCCAAATCCAACTAACTGCAACTGCAACTCTCCGAGAACTTTCGCCAACTCCAATTTTCTCACCGAGTCCGGATTTTTATAACCAGTTTCGATCCTCTCTGGGGATCCCGCCGGCCCTCGGCCCTCGTCAAATGAAATCATTTTCCGTCCAGGCTTTAGCTCGACGAATGAGATTTTGCCAACTCACATCGGATTTCAATTTCCTACGAGTTTCCACAGATTCTTGTTTTACCAGCGGGTCTGTCGAGGAACCTTGACCTCGCGTAACCTTATCAAATAATTCTGACACTTGTTTTGTCTAAGTGTTTTCAGCTTACCTAAAATGTCCATTTCAAACCCGAAAGAAGAGAAATGTATATAAACCCGAAAGAAGAGAAACGTATATTTCCCTTTTCTCCTATTTCCCAGAATAGTTAGATTTTATCTTCCTCGGATTTTAGAAGTAGATGATAGTAAAAATAGTTGACTTTTCTATTCCCCATATTTTACAAGCATTTGATAGTATTACAATTATTATTTTTTTACACAACCTCACGTCGCGTATTGCAATAAAGCATTAATAATATTACCAATATCAATTTCTGTCTCCGTTGTTTTTAACCAACCAAGGGAAAGCATCCCCGCGGGAGAAAGGAAAGTATCTCTGTGGGAGATGGTATCACGAATATGCATATATTAACAGCCCCGTTGAATCAGTTACTTAAAAAAGACGTAAAGTGGAATTGGACGGACGACTGTCAAAAAGCGCCCAGAAAAGTAAAATCTGCGTTAACGTCAAACCTTACTTTGATGCATTACAACCCGAATAAACAAATTTATGTTGCAAGTGACTCAAGTATTTTTTGGCTTAGGGGCAGTTGTGTTACACAAAAGAGATGGCAAACAAAAACCGATTAAACATGTTTCGAGGACGCTGCTTCCGGCGGAAATGAACTATTCACAAATAGAGAAGGAAGTTATAGCTATTTACGATAAAATAAAAAAAAGAATTCGTAAATACTTGCACGAAAGACAATTCATATTACAAACGTATCATCGTCCATTGTTATAAATATCTGGTTCGAAAAAAGGAATACCAACGCGTACTGCGAACCGCTTAGAGAGATGGCTAACGATGCTGCTAAATTATTTATTCAAAATGGAATTCTTACCGTCAAAAAAATCGCACATGCGGATGGATTATACATATTAATTCCAAAAACTAATGAACCACTAGAGGAGACGGCCATTGCTTCCTTGAGGTCCGAGATGGACGCAAAATACGTTTATTGAATACAGTAAAAGAAATTCCAGTTACACTACAGGAAATTAAATTAAAAGCAACATTTGATAAGTATATAGATCGTACAAAAAAGGAATTAATGGATCAGAAAAATAAATCAAATAATATATTTTCATTGTGCAATGGCATATTGATTTACAGAGACCGGGTGGTCGTACCCGCAGTTCTAACAAAGAAAGTTTTTACAGATTTCATACATCCATAGATCGCTTCCCTGAACCTATGTTTAATGACAAGTATTAGCAGTGGACTTAAAGGCATAAATGTTTACAAATGCATAAAGGCAGATCTTTAATAAAAAAGCAGCAAGATGGTAGAACCAAGAATTGAACCGCGATGGATGTATGCATTGATCTCATAAATTTCGGAACACTGAGAATTCAAAAACGCCTTAATGGAACTACATGACTCAGCTGACTTAAGTGCGTAAACTCTTTCTGGGTTGCCAGAACCGAAAAGTTTGTGTAACGACTTCCTATGTCATATCTTATCGAAAGCCTTTGAAATATGTAAAGTAATTTTTGTGATAAATCTACCATAGATTGCTTCCCTGAACCTTTGTTTAATAACAAGTATCAGCAGTGGACTTAAACAATCAAAATACATACAGTTTGTCGCTTAAATGGTAGCTTCACGTGAGTTGATAACAAACATCCTTGTTGATTTGGTGATATGCTTGTTGATATGTCTTCTCATTGCCGAAAAACTTGTTTTCAAATTTGACGCGTTTGTAATTATTAGCGTAACATGAATCATATTTTTGAACCTACTACAAACGGAAAATAATTCTGCTCATAAAAAATGTTTTGAGTTTTTTGCACAAGCATAAAATAACAAGAAACACGATTTTATTTTCCTTCGGTTTTATTTATTTCACTTTGGAAAATTATAAAATTTCATCTGCGTCTGTATTTGTTGCAGCAAATATAACCGCCATGAATCTATTCGATTTTATGTTGTTTCTTGAAGACTAAAAAATAAAATAAATTATGCAGAACATAGAGATTTTATTAATTTCTTCAAAATTAAACGCTTACAAAAGATATATATATATATATATATATATATATATATATATATATATATATATATATGAGTTTAATAGTAGAGATAGTAACTTAGTATACAATAGAATTTATAAGGCATATATTTTGCGTCTAACATATGTTAGGGTTATGACTATTTCAAAAACCTGTATTATTATCATTATTTATGCTACGTTGGTTATAATCAATATTAGACTGTTTAGATTTTTATTATTGTCTTATTTTTATCATCATATCGATATGATCATTACAGCTATAATTATATTTCAGTGTATTTTCATTAATAATTTTGCTAAGTGATTCATTTGTTGGAAAGTGTTTTTTCTTAACTAGATTATTGTCTAAATTGGTACTAACCCTTTGGTTAAATTGTGGTGTCTACCAATTTTTTAATACGCCGATTATGTTTGCTATTATGATTGATTAGTTTGTGATATTTAGTATTCTTCCAATTATAGCCGCTATTTTTATGGCTGTATTATAATAATGACTATGCTGATAGAAAATGTCTTCAGTGGAGAAATTATTGTTCATTCTGTGTTCAAGTGAATTTTGAATTACTATTATTATTTTATTTTTACTTATGGACAAATCACCTTAAGAAAATATATCATATTTGATGTTATTATTAACATTATTCTTATCTTTCTTTTGGTTTCGGTGTTTTCTTATACATATTTTATTTTGTTTGTTTTATCTTCTTTTATGTCTGAATTTTTCATGGCGAAGTTTTCTTTTTTCTTCTCTTCTAACTTCTTTTTTCCATTATTTTTATTTATTTATTTATTTATTTATTTATATATTTTATTTGTTTTTTTATTTATTTATTTATTTTTGCTTTTTATTGATTTGTTCTACTTTATATTTTTCTTCTTCCGGTTCAAAATTTTTGATATAGCTGGCTTTCCATGTCAACATAATGCTACAATATTGTCTTTTAAGTCTTACACACACCTTTTTTGCGGTGGTATAACCTCCCATATCACTTAATTCATATAATTGGCTGACCTTGTTTTTATTTATTTCTTCATTTTGATTTTATATATTATTATTTTTTAATCATTTTACTGCATAGTACAAAAGGAATGAATCATATTTTACTGTCTGATGATAGTCTTTTAAGAGCGAAACATTATAGCTACTGACCTGCAATATGCTATTAATATAGCAATGATAACAATTACCATGTATTAAGGATACTTTTTATTGAGTACTTTTTAAACGTAAATATCTAAATTTGGAATGTACTAACATTAGTAACAGCTACTAATATCATATTTATGTGTGTGTGGGTATGTGTGTGTATTTAGCAAAATTGCATTGTGGATAATTTGTACGTTATAATGAAGCAATTTGTGAACAATTACATTTGAAACAAGAACAACATTTACAGTAATTTTTAGCAACACAGTTTTACGGTTATTGTTTGCTACACAACTTACACCACTGAAGTTGATCTCGAAAAATGATTGAAAGTAGTTGGCAACATCGAAAAATGAATAATAAAATAAACTGTCAAAGTTACAGCGCATTTCTTACATGTTTCAATTACAATATGCGAAAGATTATCCCTAAGTAGAAACGGATTTTATTAAAAGTTAGCAGACGCAATGTTTACAATTGATTTGATATATATATATATATATATATATATATATATATATATATATATATATAATGAATAAATTCATGCCGACTTCAAAGTTTCCTGAAAACATCAGTTGAAGTCGGCATGAATCTATTCAGTTCAAAAGTCCAACACTTTGTACTTACATATATCAGTGTATATATATATATATATATATATATATATATATATATATATATATATATGTATATACTCTCAATCCCTCCACCAAGGAGCCTCCTACCTACCAAAGAGCTGACTGGGACGCGTTTCGCGATTTTCTATGCGACAGCTCTTGGAAAAATGTGTTCAGTCTCCCAGTTGAGGACTGCTTCTCTGAGGTCTTTTCTGGGGTGAAAGCTGACGTTGATGCCTTTATACCGATCAGGAAATTTCGGCTCAAACCTCACTTCCCATGGTTCTTTCCTGCCTGTTCGACCGATATTATCTACAGGAACCACTGCTTCCGGCTAGTTTGGAGACATGCATCTGACCACAAAAGGCGCCTATTTACCTCAGCCCGTAAATGTAAGAGGATACTAAATGACTCCAAGCGATTGTTTGTTGAGAGAATGAGGCAGCCCATAGCTGACAAACGTGTGCTGAACAACAGCAAATCCTCCATCCTTCCCTTAATAAATTCGAGATCCTCACTGCATCAGTGGACAAGGCCGAGTGCTTTGCTCGCAGATTCTCATCAAACTCCACATTTAACTTGTCTAAAGTACCTTCACCGGACCTCTCTCTTAGAACTGAGGATCAACTGAGAGATGTTTACATTACCCCGGCTATGGTATTTAAGGTAATACCAAAACTTGACACCCATAAGGCGAGCGGAGGTGATGGAATCTCAGTCTTTATCCTCAATAAATGTGCCCCTGGACTCTCCTCTGTGCTCTCTAAAGTCTACAATTGCTGCCTTTCTGCTTCCTCTTTTCCTGCATGCTGGAAGTTCTCTTCTGTCGTTCCTGTATTAAAGAACTCAGAGGAACTCTCGGACATCCAATTATCGCCCTATCTGCCTTCTACCAATTTTCGAAAAACTGTTCGAGGCTATTATCAATTTTGAAATAATTCAACATCTTACTGCACATAAACTATTCTCAGACAGACAATATAGATACCGCTTTGCCAGATCCACGGCCGATATGCTAACAATCATCACGGAGTACGTATACAAGACCCTTGATAAGTTCGGCGAGGTTTGTGCTGTTGCCTTAGGCATTTCCAAGGCTTTTGATAGCGTTTGGCAAGCTGGCCTTCTGCGCAAGCTGCGGGTTATGGTATCACCGGGCTCTTTCTGGATCTAATTCAATACTTCCTATCTAACCGTATAATGATGGCCGTCTTGAATGGTCATGCCTCCACACCCTACTGCACGAACACTGGTGACCCCAGGGCTCTATCCTAGGTCCGACGCTCTTCCTGATCTTCATCAATGATCTCTCAAACGTGATTAAGTTCCAAGTAGGTATCTACGCAGGTCACACCACAATTTACTCCCGCATTAGTAAGAAATCCGGCGAGGCGGACAAACATAACCTCACTGCTGATCTTGAGAGGGATCTACACTCAGTGGTGGACTGAAATCATGTGGGAGTTTGCATTTGTTGCAGCAAATATAACCGCTATTAAAATATTTCTTGTGGTCAAAATAAAAGTTTAAAAAATAATACATATATAAGATTATCATTCGTAGAAATAATAGCTTGGCATACAATGGAATGTACAAGGCATTTACTTTGCATCGGGCATGCGTAAGTGTGATGACAATATTGCAGAAACCTGTGTCATTGTCATTATTTATAGCAGGTTAATTATAATAAATATTCTAATGTTGTTTTGAAATTCTGTTATTGTATAACTAATTTCCAGCCTATTTTTATTAAAAAACCTTGCGATGAGGAAGTGTTTTTGAATTAAATTAAGGCATTTATTGCCTAGATTGGTACTAACCCTTTGGTTAAATGTTGGCTTTTACTTATTTTTCTATTTTGATTATGTTTGGTATTATGAATAATTAGTTTATGATATTTAATATTCTTGAAATGATAGCCGCTATCTTTTTGGGCTGTATTACAGTAATGACTGTGCCGATAGAAAATGTCTACATAAATAAGACTAATCAAACCCCTTTAATCATGGACTCATTGTTACATAGACATAGTGGATCAATCAAATCAAAGCAATTTCTTATTGGAAGAAGATAAGAACAGACACTAATAATAATTAGCTTGGTCATTAACATTAATATTTGGTTAAAATAAAGATCAGCATTATTAATGGTTTATTAATTTCATTTTACTTAACGTTATTTTTATTACGAATTTTAAATTCTAAGATTAACAAAAGCATTAGACGTGGGCATGCACATATTCAAATCTAAAGACATTTTCATCTACAAAAATAAACGGGTATATGCACACGTGAACACACACTGGCACACATACACATGTACAGATGTATATACGCACACTCATATATATAGATAAATTTAAAACATATTGTTTTATTTTTCGTCGTATCAATATATCCGTTAAATTTCAGTGCCAGCTTTGGAAGTCGTCTGTAAAGGCTACAATATTGGAGACACGTAAGAGCGAACTCGTAAGATGACAAAAGACTAGAACCAACGAGATCAATTTAAGTACAATCATATTTCAGTGTAAGAACAAATAAATACTCACGCAAATACACAATCTGAAAACAAAAACGTACACGACAAAAATCTCCAGAGATCATCATAACCACATATATGAAACAACTTATAGACAATTTCTGTCGTAAATATACGCAAAAAAGCGCAGTAATATTCACACAGATGCATAGGCGCATATAAATATGAATAGGCAAGAAATACGAATATTTATACATACATACATATATATATTTATATATACATATATATATATATATATATATTTATTATAAATTATGTTTTAGAACATGTACATAATTTTTTCTATATATGTCCTCTTCTCTACAATCATATCGTTGTTTCAATGTTAGGATTCTAACATATCATCGGGAGAAGGAAAGAGTAAGAGTTTTGAATCATCCTCTGTCTATATTTGGTTCGTTTTTGTTGGGGGTTGGTTGGGGTTATTGATAATTAAGGGAATGTGTCTTTCGTTTTGACCGTTAGACTTTTGAAGAACTTGGTGTGTAATTGTTGAGTAATGGTATTATCTGTAGGAATGTACGTTTTATCGGTCGGGCATATCTTTTGGTTAGAATTTCTAAGAGAGCGGCGTGCGGAGTGGTCAGTTTTGTGTGTTTGTGTGGAGGTTCCTTTTGGGTGTGTGGGATTTAGGAATTTATTCTGTTTGCTGACCTTAGGAATTTGTAGGACGGCTTTATGGTTGGCTATCGTTTAATTGATTGATGTCTGTTGTTAGCGGACCTATTTTATGTATTTACTTTGATCCTGTGGCTAGGTTTTCACCTTGGGGTTTCTTAGATAAATATGATAGGGGTGGGGTGTTTTTTTTTCTTTCCAATTTTGATTTTTCCGGTTTGGAATATTTTTTTTATTTTTATGTTTGTTTTTGTCCTATTTTTATTTTAGCGGGGTAGGGTTTTTTATATTTTTTTATTTTATATTCAAGTTTGGAATATTATTGTGTTTAGGCGAAGTTATTTCAAGAAATCTAAACTTGTATTTTTTAGAAAGTAAATGCAAATTAGCATTTTATCAGTTTTTTATATAAAGTTGTATGTTTAATCTTAATTTTAAGTTTAGAGAATCGTTTTTTCTTTTAATTTTTTTTATATTATTTTTTCTATAAATTATCCTTTGGAATCCTATTTATTTCTTTTAATTTTTTTTATATATTTTATTTATTTAGATATTTTTGCGGGTATTAGATCTTACTTTAAGGATTTATTAGATCAATTTTTTCTATAGCATTTTTTATCTTTTATAATAAAAATATCTCCTCAAATTTCCAGTATTTTTTAGTGTGATTGTAGGGTTAGATCTTACGTGTGCTTACAGTTTATTTTTGTGTATGATATAATTATTCTGAAGTAGTATATTTAATCTTAATTTCGAATATATGAATTTTGATTCTTTTTCGAGTTTGGGAGCCATTTGTTTAATTTTGATTTTTCCAGTACGGAATATTTTTGTATTTAAGTAAGGTTATTGCGTTACGTAAGGTTATTAGTGTAGGCTTTAGTGGTAGTTTGGGAGCTTTTTTATTTCTTTAATTTTACGTTTTATTGATTTAGATGATTTTGTGGGTATTAGACCTTCCTTTAAGGATTTATTGGGTAGATTTTTTCTGTAGCATTTTTAATATTTTATGATAAGAATATCTAATCAAACTCTTAGTATTTTTTAGCATGATTGTAGGGTTAGGTCCCTAATGTGCTTGCAGTTTACTGTGGTTTCGTGTCTCTGATTTAAAAGCTTGTTACTATTTATATATTTAAGGGTGTCTATTTTTTCTTGAAGGCAAAGAAAGCATGGTTCTTTTAAAGATTTTGCTGTTCTTGCTTTTTTGAGGATTTTCTATTTTACCTTAGGTGTTTTATTTTCGTCTTTTAATTTCCAAAAGTATTTGGAGAGAGATGTCATGTTTTGTTTTTCTTTGTTATTGAAGGATGAGCGCTTTTTAAATACGTTCATGGTATTCCCAATATATATTTTTTCATCTTTAGAATTTTCTATAGATGAAATCGAACACATATATATCAGAGATTTCGTCAGACATTTATTGGCCATGGGACATTGGTTGGGGTTTCTACAGTTACAGAGGGTGTTATCATGGGATGGACTTGTATTAGTGTTGGATTTATTTTTGCTGTGTATTTTTAATATTTTGGTGTTATGCATTTTGATTATTTTTTCTAGATTATTGGAACAGCTATAGCTTAATTTTATGGTATTTTTATTGAAGATTTTGCTCAGAGGGTTATTTTTGGGAAAGTGCTTCTCTACTAATTTAATGAAATTCATGTCCCAGCTTGAAATTAACTGATTAATCAAAATTAACTGATTAATCAAAAATATCTAAATAAATAAAATATATGAAATAAATTAAAAGAAATAAATAGGATTCCAAACGATAATTTATAGAAAAAATATGAAAAAAATTAAAAGAAATAAAAACGATCCTTTAAACTTAAAATTAAGATTAAACATGCAACTTTATATAAAACACTGAAAAATGCTAATTTGCATTTACTAATTTTAATAATTATCTAATTACTAATTTGCTAATTTTAAAAGAATTTTCATTTATTTTTAAATTGTAATAATTTATAAAAATGCAAAAATATTTTCAAGATCATTGTTTGTGAAGTTAGATTTATTTATCGAAAATTTAAAAGTATAACAAAAATCATTTAACCTTACTATAACTAAATTAATTTAATTTTTTTGTGTATTTGAAGTTTTTTTTTAATTTTTTGTATGCTAATTTCTATGTGCAAATTAAAAGGTCAATTGTACAATTTTGTCACTTATAAACGCCATATACATTTATCTCTTTTAAAGAAGCTGTCAGGTTCAAAAGTTCAAATCTTTGATTAAAAAATAGTTTTGTTCTAAATTTCACACTATAAATAAATAATACTTGAGTAAATCAGATTAACTTAACATAAAATTTGCTAATTTTCGAAAAATAATCCGTCACAGATGTATATTTCATTTTTGGAAGATGTTTAAAAGCAAGAATTAAATTTTGTTTACAAATGTGTCGATTGATCAAAAATCACGGCAAAATTGAAAAATTGAAAAAAAAATCTCAAACTTTCATATTCTAAGCATTATAAATTCTGTTTGAAATAAACCAGAGAGTATTTTGCTTACTGGAAATAGTAAATTTAATAATTTCGCTTTCAATTAAAAATAAGATAAAAGTATCATTTCATTTTTAAAAAAATCAGTTTAAAATTAACTATGCAGTTTTTTTGCGATTTAGTGGAGGTACATACCCTAGTGTGACTTTCCTTTTAAACTCTGTTTTGTTATTATCTGGGGTATACCTAGCAAATTGGGGGTATCATAGATCATTTTTGAGAACAAAATCTTCTGACAGACAATAAATTTGATCAACACCGTCTGGTATTTCCTGGTAGGAATCAGACGTCACAAAAAAAAGAAAAAAATTTGATTATTAGTTCAAACAAAACGGCATTATTAAACACTTATCAGCTAACTGGATCTCTGAACCTAGATGAGTGAGGTGGAAGGAATAAAGTCATTAGATATTTCACTTAAGTTTAAGCAAAACAATTAAACTTACTAAAAATTGGGTTCATGCACAGACGAGTAAAACCAAAAGAGCAGCATTTCATATCTACAAAGGAAAAGAAAAACAATAGATTACAGTTCCCTAATGTGATTGCTTATGAAAAAGAAAAGTGAAGATTTCGAATTTAAAAAATGAAACTAAAATGATAAACTGAATATAACTAAGATGCGAACATTCAACGAAGATAAAAATAATAAAATTTAAATATTTTTTTTCTTTTTAGGTGACGTCTCAGTTCAGGTGTAAGCAATCAAGTCTAATATTATAAGATAGTCACAGAATTACATCATGTAAACGTATTGTAATTTTATATGCCGTGTCTCTTCATGACACCAACATAAATATGGCCTAAGTGGTAAGATATCTGAAGACAATATTTTCTAAAAAGTTAAGATATCGTAAAACATTACGGATTTAATAGTTTAAATATCTTAAAACACCAAAACATTTTTCCTAATTCATATTCAGACTATTATCAACATCTTTGTTGTTCTTATTACGTTTCAAGTGTTGTACCCTCAGGCTTACTTCAGGATGATATCGATCTGAGTACTCCAGATGGAATACTGAACACTACCCTTTCTTTAATTTTAGTGGGTACACATTTATTGTTCCGCTACCATCTTGTTTTTGTACTGTTCATTTGAGATTAAATACACACTGACCCACCCAGGTAGTGAACTAACAATTACTATATCACTAAATTAACTAACCAATGAATTAATCAAAAAAGGCTATCTTTCCCATTTATTAATCGTGTCTGTCGTCAAGTTCTCACAATAACTAATGCTGCTACAAAAGTTATTCTTGCTAGTCATGTCGCTAATAGAATCTTTGTCGTAGTTTGGAGAATGACTTACATTTTCAAGAGTTACAAAAAACAGGAAATAGTGGAGAGCCACTCAACACAGTTTTCTGTCTTTTGTAGCTCTTAAAATGTCTTATTTCTGTATCACATAAGCTATATTTTGCCATCCATTTACTAGATAAGTTAAACATTGTCTGTCCTTTCTGCTTTGAATCTTTCGTGTGAGTATCAAATTTTCTCAGCTCTCTTTTCTAATATGTGCTCAAGAGAATTCAAATGTGTCTTCCTGGCGTAAAGTATAAGTGTCCAACTTGTTTGCATTTTCTCAAAAAGCTTCATCGTTGCTCACATATTCAGTTCATGTTATTCTTTGATTTATTCTTTAAAAACACATTTACTTGTTCATATCTGAGGAGATTGTCCAGCATTCATAGATCAGAACTGATAACATATAAATGTTTAGTGTTCTTTTGTGTTTCTAACTAAATTATTTTTTATTAATACTTTGCTTAGCTTTTAGTTTCTTACTATATTGTCGAGTCTTTGGGAAATACATTTCTTTATTTCAAAAATCATTCGATTTTCGATCTTTTGTTAAAACAGTTATAATTAAATTTCTTTATTTGTGTGATTTTGCGATCTCCACTTTGTCACTTGCATAATGTGTTGCCCTTTTTGCTAACAACCATATAATTTTTTCGTTAATTTTTGGGCATGTCAAAATACCTGACTGCAATCATATTCTTACATCTAATCTAGTCGGTTTTTGGTTTTGTTTTGTATTTGACTTTTCATTTTATCAATATAAATTTTGTGAACTTGTAAAGGTTATATACAATGCAAAAATTGTCTTAAAACTTATTGAATATTAATTTCACTTACTTCCTGCACAATCCATATCATGAGAACACCAAAAATGACAGCAATCCTCTCCAAAACGACAAAATGGATTACATTGTAAATTCTGTTTGATTGCGTAAGGGACGAAATTGGGACACCGGCCTGGTTTTGCTGCAAAAGAAGGACATCGGCGAGATATTATTAAAAAAAACTCTTTGGTAAAATAATAAAATTCGTTAATTTTGATATTTTAATACGAAATAAGAAACAGAAAATCTAAAGTGAGAATTGCTGAAAAGATGATTAAGGCACTTTACATGACAAATAATTGTAATTAATATTAGTAATTTTCTTATTAGAAGATATTCAGCATTCATTGACAAATTTGCAAGCGATACATTCATTTGGAATTCATCAAAACTTTCTATTAATCAATTTTTCCATGAAATTAAATCCACATTCTGCCATGGCTGTTTCCAGTATTGGAGTTTCCTTCCTAACATTTTTGTTCATGTCAAGCGTAAGATCATCATGTTCATCATATAATTTTTCTTTGAGTGACATGCGCTATCTTTTTTAATTATTGCTTTTAATGAAAATCCTTAAGTCACGTTGCCTTTGTTATTCGGTGCAGTTTGTGATTCTGTGGCATTGGTTTACTAAATTCGGGGAAACATGGTCATCGGTAAGATCGAAATGTTTTGGATTACTCGAAGTGATTGTAATTATTGTTCTGGGAAAGCAGTTGCATAAAACGCTTGATATTTCTAAACGAGATTTCTCTCAAGCATGGCGCTCATTTGAATCTGTCGAGGATACTTAAGAAAATGAGTTCATCTGTTAATTTTTCAGCATTGTCGAACTACTTATTGTGCAGATATTTTATGTTTAATTCACATATCTTCGATGTTAACTTTGGATAAATTCAGGGTAGGTCTTATCATTGCTTTCATTTCAATTCCAGATCATATTTTTTATTCTGGAAACGTTGGTACAAAACCTAAAAAGTGACGTAAAAACTCAAGTCACTTTCTTAAATCACCTCGTCAGAGTGAGACTTTTATATAGACTTCATGTTTGGCACCAAACTCATTCAGAAAGATCTTGTGTTTAGCTTCTTGGAATTTTTGGTAGAATACGTTGATTTTATGTTCAAGATCATTCTACCACAAGTATGTATACGTATGACACGAGCATAGACAAACTCATACATTGGTCTCGGGTGAGAAAACCAGAAAGCACCCATTACAACATTTATTCAGTTCGTGGTATGGAATGCGTAAATGGTCAGTGCCCATCTTCTTATGTCTGTGCTTGTATATAAGCAGGGCATGGTATATGTAATAATTAAATTGACCGACACTCACATGTCTTCCATGTCGTTCATCCGATGTAGTGTTAAGTATTTCCGCATTGGGATACTTGCCACCCATGTTTGATTTTCTGGGCCCATATAATCCTCCTATCGTATCAAGATATTTCAAAATTAGAAGATAGTTTCTAATGGATGAAAAAAGTATATCTCGATCGATGTTGTCATTTTTTTAGAAGAGAGATATGTAATCTAGTGGCATTTTTTATTGACATACATTCTATTGTTTCAATCTTTGAAAGAACGAAAACAAAATTCGATTGTGAGGATTTGACTTTTATAAAACAGATTTGTGTTTGGTCAATAGTGTTGATTATGTACTTTCATCATAAACTGAACGTAGGTTATGCGGATTACGCTTTTTCA
Source organism: Ascarosepion bandense (assembly GCA_037127315.1). Classification (NCBI taxonomy): domain Eukaryota; kingdom Metazoa; phylum Mollusca; class Cephalopoda; order Sepiida; family Sepiidae; genus Ascarosepion; species Ascarosepion bandense. The sequence continues at coordinate 109,801 of JBBBDQ010001271.1, forward strand.
AGAAATCTTTTTCTTGAAATCATTTTCAAGAAATGCACGATAAACGCGAGATTTTCCGGTTATTTCACTTTCCTTCATGAAACTGAAAAAGTTGTTATTGAATCTAAAAAAATAAAATAAAATATTTTCAAAAGTTCAACCTCGAAGTTAAGTGATGATTCATTACCTTTTAGTCTTTGTTGATATCGTTCTTAATATCCTATTAGTATTTCATGTTGAGAGACGTAGTTTGTAGTGATTATATTGTATATTGATATATATTTTATTTTGGCGTGCATCCATGGTGTGATCAGTGTTTAAATTTGACTCAGTAAATGTTTAGAGACAAGTACATTTCTTCAGAGTCAGTTTCAATTGTATGATTTCATCGCGAGTTATCGTTTCTTTTCATATTTCAAAATATTGTCTCTTCTATGGCTAGGGCCACTTAACGTGTGTTGATATTTTTGTATAATTTTAGTCAATATAAATGTTAAAATAATATGTTAGTATTCTTTTTCCTTTTTGTGGAATTTAGTTCATAATTTATCCATCTCACACAGTATGAGTTTCACTTGTGTAGATGTTTAAAGCTTGCAGCTTCATTGGGGGTACAACCAAGTACCATGACTTGAGAAACCTCTGAGTTCAAACACTGATGGTATTAGATAGATTTTAAAAGTACTGAAAGTTACAAATCATTTCCATTATAAACATGTTAGTGCTAACTCAGATAGATCAGCTGCAACTTTTCTTACGGTATGATTTTTGGAGGTGTTTATTAAATTCCGATGTCATCTGCATAAATCATTATTAATGTACAAACGGTCTTCCGAGGCAGATCGTTAATAAAAAGAAGCAAGATGGTAGTACCGAGTATTGAAACTTGGGGGACGCCTATATTGATCGGATGTTTTGGAAGACTGAAAATTTGTAACAACCTTTATGGATCTACATGAGAAAGCCGGAGGCTCTTTATATTTGTGTCCTGCAAACCTTCTCTATGTAAACAGCGTGCATGTTTGTTGAGGCTATCATTTGTCTATAGATTTTTGTTTTCTATTAATAGTTTTTCTCTTACATTTGTGTTGTTACATTGTGTTGTTTTTTTCATTCTATCACGCATTTTATCGCTTATTTTTTTCGAAGTTCGATGAGTCATGAAGATAGTGAGTGAAACCAATTGCTTTGCTTTTAAAATGTCTTGTGATATCAAGCTACACACTTTTATTTCGATAATTAAGTATCAGATATCAGAGTAATATATATATATATATATATATATATATATATATATATATATATATATATTAATCCTATATTTTACACACGACTTTGAGTTTTATAAATTTCATCAAATTTCGAGTGCTTATCATGCACTTATCATAACATACGGACTTTTTCTAGGTTTGTGGCACCATTCAGAGTTTCAAGCACTACGCAATCATAATGTGCATCTTATACACCCTCAAATATATTTATATTTGCGTGTGAATATTTATCAGTGAGTGATTTTGGCTATGTCTGATCTGCTTATCTATATGTGCGTGTGAGACACTAAAATTGAGACAAATTATAATTTAACTTAGAGAATATTTTGTGCACATGTGGCCAATGTAAGAATTTAATGTTGTTTGTTGATTGTCAGTCTTAGAGATCCGTTGGATATAAGAATTAAGAAAAAACATCATTTTTACATAGGTAAATATCTTGGGGTAGTTATCACTAAAAATTGCATTAGACATTTGGTTTAATAGATAATTATGCAACATTAATCAAACAAACCTCAACAATTGTTTCACTAACCATAATCTTATTGAAGAAATAGGATTCATTTAAGTAGATTTATCAAAATAATACGAGCAAGTAAATTGATATGAACAAAAAGAAGACGCCTTTAAAAAGTTTAATTTTAACAAAATTTTATTAGAATTATTCTTCGACGGTTATCGATCTAAACAAATGCCTTAGACTCAAAATCATCAAAAGTCTAATCTAATATTTAGAAATAATTCGTCTCTTTAAAAATACGGTATTTTCCAAAGAAAAGAGGAATGCAGATTCGAACCTCCCCAAGAATTATATTTTCTTTCACAAAACATCTTATCCACTGAAACAATTATATACACTAAAGTAACCTTTTAGTAATAAAAAAAAAACATTTCAAAACAATAAAATCTGCCTTACGGTCGTATATTGGCTTTGTACATATGCCAATGTGTCCATAAAAGCAGCATTTCATATCTGCAATAAAAGTAGAAAAACTGATTTCAAATAACAAAATAAAAACTAAATGCATTATATGATCATTGTGTTTGCACTATATATTTATTAATAAGAATAAAATCTAAAATATCACGACAAAAAGGAAAGAATACATGTGTAATAACAACAATTTAATGGAAGCGGTAATAAAATAATTTTGTGGTAAACGGTAATAAAAACAATTTGTGGTAAGTAGTATTAAAAACAATTTAGTGGTACGTAGTAATAAAAACAATTTAGTGGTAAGTGGTAATCAAAATATTTAGTGGTAAGCGGTAATCAAAACAATTTAGTGGTAAGCGGTAATCAAAACAATTTAGTGGTAAGCGGTAATCAAAACAATTTAGTGGTAAGCGGTAATATGAAAAGGTAAAATCCGTTAAAAATCTGTTTAATCGATTTATGTCCCCTCTCTCTCTCTCTCTCTCTCTCTCTCTCTTTCTCTCTCTCTCTCTCTCTCCAGAGCTTCACCGGTTTATCCATCCTCTCTCATCAGTGCTCATTTACGGACAAGAAACTTGTACAGCGAGCAAAATGAACATCACTAAAGAATGAATATTTATATATTACGAATTTACTGTAATATAAACTGTATTTTGAAATTTTTTTTTCTGTTCTTATTCCTAATCTCTTGCTTTAATAAGTCGGTTATGGTGCAGTGGATAATCGGCTCGTATCGAGAAATCGGAGAGACGAGTTCGAATTCCAGATGAATTTTTTGCATTCACTTATGTACAAATACCCTTGAGGCATGTATCAATCTGCATCTTTTCTCCAGCTATGGGTTAAATAGCAGCACTGATTGAGTTCTACAACCTTGAATAGCAGAAAAACATCTTTGTTGTTCTTATTACGTTTCAAGTGTTGTCCCCTCAGGCTTACTTCAGGATGATATCGATCTGAGTACTCCAGATGGAATACTGAACACTACCCTTTCTTTAATTTTAGTGGGTACACATTTATTGTTCCGCTACCATCTTGTTTTTGTCCTGTTCATTTGCGATACACACTGACCCACCCAGGTAGTGAACTAACAATTACTATATCACCAAATTAACTAACCAATGAATTAATCAAAAAAGGCTATCTTTCCCATTTATTAATCGTGTCTGTCGTCAAGTTATCACAATAACTAATGCTGCTACAAAAGTTATTCTTGCTAGTCATGTCGCTAATAGAATCTTTGTCGTAGTTTGGAGAATGACTTACATTTTTAAGAGTTACAAAAGACAGGAAATAGTGGAGAGCCACTCAACACAGTTTTCTGTCTTTTGTAGCTCTTAAAATGTCTTATTTCTGTATCACATAAGCTATATTTTGCCATCCATTTACTAGATAAGTTAAACATTGTCTGTCCTTTCTGCTTTGAATCTTTCGTGTGAGTATCAAATTTTCTCAGCTCTCTTTTCTAATAGGTGCTCAAGAGAATTCAAATGTGTCTTCCTGGCGTCCAACTTGTTTGCATTTTCTCAAAAAGCTTCATCGTTGATCACATATTCAGTTCATGTTATTCTTTGATTTATTCTTTAAAAACACATTTACTTGTTCATATCTGAGGAGATTGTCCAGCATTCCCTGGCATAGATCATAACTGATAACATATAAATGTTTAGTGTTCTTTTGTGTTTCTAACTAAATTATTTTTTATTAATACTTTGCTTAGCTTTTAGTTTCTTAGTATATTGTCGAGTCTTGGGAAATACATTTCTTTATTTCAAAAATCATTCGATTTTCGATCTTTTGTTAAAACAGTTATAATTAAATTTCTTTATTTGTGTGATTTTGCGATCTCCACTTTGTCACTTGCATAATGTGTTGCCCTTTTTGCTAACAACCATATAATTTTTTCGTTAATTTTTGGGCATGTCAAAATACCTGATTGCAATCATATTCTTACATCTAATCTAGTCGGTTTTTGGTTTTGTTTTGTATTTTACTTTTCATTTTTTCAATATAAAAAATTTGTGAAATTGTAAAGGTTATATACAATGCAAAAATTGTCTTAAAAATTATTGAATATTAATTTCACTTACCACCTGTACATTGCCAATCATAAGAACACCCAAAAGGACAGCAACCCTTTCTAAAGCCACAAGATGGATTACATGGTAATTTCTGATGTTTGACTGCGTTAGGGACGAAATTGGGACACCAGTCTGGTTTTGCTGCAAAAGAAGGACATCGGCGAGATCTTATTAAAAAACTCTTTAGTAAAATAACAAAATTCGTTAATTTTGATATTTTAATACGAAATAAGAAACAGAAAATCTAAAGTGAGAATTTCTGCCAAGATGATTAAAGCACTTTACATGACAAATAATTGTAATTAATATTAGTAATTTTCTTATTAGAAGATATTCAGCATTCATTGACAAATTTGCAAGCGATACATTCATTTGGAATTCATCAAAACTTTCTATTAATCAATTTTTCCATGAAATTAAATCCACATTCTGCCATGACTGTTTCCAGTATTGGAGTTTCCTTCCTAACATTTTTGTTCATGTCAAGCGTAAGATCATCATGTTCATCATAGAATTTTTCTTTGAGTGACATGCGCTATCTTTTATAATTATTGCTTTTAATGAAAATCCTTAAGTCACGTTGCCTTTGTTATTCGGTGCAGTTTGTGATTCTGTGGCATTGGTTTACTAAATTCGGGGAAACATGGTCATCGGTAAGATCGAAATGTTTTGGATTACTCGAAGTGATTGTAATTATTGTTCTGGGAAAGCAGTTGAATAAAATGTTTGATATTTCTAAACGAGATTTCTCTCAAGCATGGCGCTCATTTGAATCTGTCGAGGATACTTAAGAAAATGAGATCATCTGTTAATTTTTCAGCATTGTCGAACTACTTATTGTGCAGATATTTTATATTTAATTCACATATCTTCGATGTTAACTTTGGATAAATTCAGGATAGGTCTTATTATTGCTTTCATTTCAATTCCAGATCATATTTTTTATTCTGGAAACGTTGGTACAAAACCTAAAAAGTGACGTAAAAACTCAAGTCACTTTCTTAAATCACCTCGTCAGAGTGAGACTTTTATATAGACTTCATGTTTGGCACCAAACTCATTCAGAAAGATCTTGAGTTCAGCTTCTTGGAATTTTTGGTAGAATATGTTGAGTTTATGTTCAAGATCATTCTACCACAAGTATGTATACGTATGACACGAGCATAGACAAACTCATACATTGGTCTCGGGTGAGAAAACCAGAAAGCACCCATTACAACATTTATTCAGTTCGTGGTATGGAATGCGTAAATGGTCAGTGCCCATCTTCTTATGTCTGTGCTTGTATATAAGCAGGGTATGGTATATGTAAAAATTAAACATTGACCGACACTCACATGTCTTCCATGTCGTTCATCCGATGTAGTGTTAAGTATTTCCGCATTGGGATACTTGCCACCCATGTTTGATTTTCTGGGCCCATATAATCCTCCTATCGTATCAAGATATTTCAAAATTAGAAGATAGTTTCTAATGGATGAAAAAAGTATATCTCGATCGATGTTGTCATTTTTTTAGAAGAGAGATATGTAATCTAGTGGCATTTTTTATTGACATACATTCTATTGTTTCAATCTTTGAAAGAACGAAAACAAAATTCGATTGTGAGGATTTGACTTTTATAAAACAGATTTGTGTTTGGTCAATAGTGTTGATTATGTACTTTCATCATAAACTGAACGTAGGTTATGCGGATTACGCTTTTTCAAGAAATCATTAATGCACGATAAACGCGAGATTTTCCGGTTATTTCACTTTCCTTCATGAAACTGAAAAAGTTGTTATTGAATCTAAAAAAATAAAATAAAATATTTTCAAAAGTTCAACCTCGAAGTTAAGTGATGATTTATTACATTTTAGTCTTTGTTGATATCGTTCTTAATATCCTATTAGTATTTCATGTTGAGAGACGTAGTTTGTAGTGATTATATTATATATTGATATATATTTTATTTTGGCGTGCATCCATGGTGTGATCAGTGTTTAAATTTGACTCAGTAAATGTTTAGAGACAAGTACATTTCTTCAGAGTCAGTTTCAATTGTATGATTTCATCGCGAGTTATCGTTTCTTTTCATATTTCAAAATATTGTCTCTTCTATGGCTAGGGCCACTTAACGTGTGTTGATATTTTTGTATAATTTTAGTCAATATAAATGTTAAAATAATATGTTAGTATTCTTTTTCCTTTTTGTGGAATTTAGTTCATAATTTATCCATCTCACACAGTATGAGTTTCACTTGTGTAGATGTTTAAAGCTTGCAGCTTCATTGGGGGTACAACCAAGTACCATGACTTGAGAAACCTCTGAGTTCAAACACTGATGGTATTAGATAGATTTTAAAAGTACTGAAAGTTACAAATCATTTCCATTATAAACATGTTAGTGCTAACTCAGATAGATCAGCTGCAACTTTTCTTACGGTATGATTTTTGGAGGTGTTTATTAAATTCCGATGTCATCTGCATAAATCATTATTAATGTACAAACGGTCTTCCGAGGCAGATCGTTAATAAAAAGAAGCAAGATGGTAGTACCGAGTATTGAAACTTGGGGGACGCCTATATTGATCGGATGTTTTGGAAGACTGAAAATTTATAACAACCTTTATGGATCTACATGAGAAAGCCGGAGGCTCTTTATATTTGTGTCCTGCAAACCTTCTCTATGTAAACAGCGTGCATGTTTGTTGAGGCTATCATTTGTCTATAGATTTTTGTTTTCTATTAATAGTTTTTTTCTTACATTTGTGTTGTTACATTGTGTTGTTTTTTTCTTTCTATCACGCATTTTATCGCTTATTTTTTTCGAAGTTCGATGAGGTGTGAAGATAGTGAGTGAAACCGGTTGCTTTGCTTTTAAAAAGTCATGTGATATCAAGCTACACTCTTTCATTTCGATAATTAAGTTTGGTATCAGTGTAATATATATATATATATATATATATTCTAAACATCTACTGTTAAATATAAGAGACAATGAATGTCTATTATGTTTAATCATGAGCCATTCTAAACATTCTAAATGTTTAGAACGGCTCATTATTGTACATAATAGACATTTATTTTCTCTTATACATAACAGTATATGTTTAGAAAATTATTTACTGCCTCGATACTATATATATATATATATATATATATATATATATATATATTAATCCTATGTTTTACACACGACTTTGAGTTTCATAAATTTCATCAAATTTCGAGTGCTTATCATGCACTTATCATATCATACGGACTTTTTCTAGGTTTGTGGCACCATTCAGAGTTTCAAGCACTACGCAATCATGATGTGCATATTATAAACCCTCAAATATATTTATATTTGCGTGCGAATGTTTATCAGTGAGTGATTTTGGCTATGTCTGATCTGCTTATCTATATGTGCGTGTGAGACACTAAAATTGAGACAAATTATAATTTAACTTAGAGAATATTTTGTGCACATGTGGCCAATGTAAGAATTTAATGTTGTTTGTTGATTGTCAGTCTTAGAGATCCGTTGGATATAAGAATTAAGAAAAAACATCATTTTTACATAGGGGTAATTATCACTAAAAATTGCATTAGACATTTGGTTTAATAGATAATTATGCAACATTAATCAAACAAACCTCAACAATTGTTTCACTAACCATAATCTTATTGAAGAAATAGGATTCATTTAAGTAGATTTATCAAAATAATACGAGCAAGTAAATTGATATGAACAAAAAGAAGACGCCTTTAAAAAGTTTAATTTTAACAAAATGTTATTAGAATTATTCTTCGACGGTTATCTATCTAAACAAATGCCTTAGACTCAAAATCATCAAAAGTCTAATCTAATATTTAGAATTAATTCGTCTCTTCAAAAATACGGTATTTTCGAAAGAAAAGAGGAATGCAGATTCGAACCTTCCCAAGAATTATATTTTCTTTCACAAAACTTCTTATCCACTGAAACAATTATATACACTAAAGTAACCTTTTAGTAATAAAAAAAAACATTTCAAAACAATAAAATCTGCCTTACGGTCGTATATTGGCTTTGTACATATGCCAATGTGTCCATAAAAGCAGCATTTCATATCTGCAATAAAAGTAGAAAAACTGATTTCAAATAACAAAGATAAAAACTAAATGCATCATATGCTCATTGTGTTTGCACTCTATATTTATACAATAAGAATAAAATCGAAAATATCCCGACAAAAGGAAAGAATACATGTGTAATAACCACAATTTAGTGGAAGCGGTAATAAAAACAATTTAGTGGTAAGCGGTAACAAAAACAATTTGTGGTAAGTAGTATTAAAATCAATTTAGTGGTAAGTAGTAATAAAACAATTTAGTGGTAAGTGGTAATCAAGGCAATTTAGTAGTAAGCGGTAATCAAAACAATTTAGTGGTAAGCGGTAATCAAAACAATTTAGTGGTAAGCGGCAATCAAAACAATTTAGTGGTAAGTAGTAACAAAAACAATTTAGTGGTAAGCGGTAATAAAAACAATTTAGTGGTAAGCGGTAATAAAAACAATTTAGTGGTAAGCGGTAATAAAAACAATTTAGTGGTAAGTAGTAATAAAAACAATTTAGTGGTAAGCGGTAATAAAAACAATTTAGTGGTAAGCGGTAATAAAAACAATTTAGTGGTAAGCGGTAATAAAAACAATTTAGTGGTAAGCGGTAATATCAAAAGGTAAAATCCGTTAAAAATCTGTTTAATCGATTTATGTCCTCTCTCTCTCTCTCTCTCTCTCTCTCTCTTTCCCTCTCTCTCCAGAGCTTCACTGGTTTATCCAACCTCTCTCATCAGTGCTCATTTACGGACAAGACACTTGTACAGCGAGCAAAATGAACATCACTAAAGAATGAATGTGTTTTGCATTTACATATTACGAATTTACTGTAATATAAACTGTATTTTGAAATAATTTTTTCTGTCTTATTCCTAATCTCTTGCTTTAATAAGTCGGTTATGGTGCAGTGGATAATCGGCTCGTATCGAGGAATCGGAGAGACGAGTTCGAATTCCAGATGAATTTGTTGCATTCACTTATGTACAAATACCCTTGAGGCATGAATCAATCTGCATCATTTCTCCAGCTATGGGTTAAATAGCAGCAGTGATTGAGTTCTACAACCTTGAATAGCAGAAAAACTTTTAAGTAAATATTTTTTAAGCTAATTTTAAGGGGTCTCATATGGGCAGGACATACGCCAAATTTATATATGTTGTGTAATGCGACCCCCACGATATTATTTCATCATAAATTGCATGATACGTGGGTATATAAGGTATTTCTCGAATATTAAATCATTTTGACACTGAACAGTTCCATCATCTGCTGCGGGCGCAAGGCTCTAATGCTTCTCGTTCATTTTTTTAAAAATTTCATTTTCACCCTGTGTTCTCCAAGAGGATAGATTAAGTTTGTTGCTATCGTCCTTTCCGAGCTTCACAATACCTATGGTTAAAAGAAAATGGCCGACGACCTTGTCTCTTTTTATCAAATGTGTGATCTTCTAAATTTTGTTTAATAGTTGATAGAGGTTGCTGGTGAACAAATATTGTCTAACTATAAATCAAACTGACAGATTATTTCATTCATTAACATAGCAAATAGAGTTAAACACGCGTTAATTTACAACTACCCTGATTTGTCTCCCTTTTTTCCTTTTTTTTAAGTAATAATAAATATTTTACTTCAGTGTGAAATTATTTATCCTGATTTTTATACTTTTCATGACTTTCATCTTCACCTCGGTTAATTATACGGGAGCGAGAATGAATAAATACTAATAGTGAAGTGGTATTGAAAGAAGACAGATAAGAAAAGTAAGTATATTTCGTGTAAACGAATGCAAGAGAGGAAGAGTCAAAAACAATATTTTGTCTAGGACTTGGCAAAAAATTCAATATTTCTAAATAATGTTGGCAAAATTGAAAACCTTTAACAGGGTATCGTGTGAGCTGATAAAAAAGGTTATCAACTCAGAAAGAGAAACAGGCGAATTCGATGTGTTTAATTTAGCATACCTTTACAAATGTATGAGCGTGTTTATCTTTCTCAGTAACTATTGGTTAAATAGCAAGGTTTGCCGGATTCTCTTTTATTAGATGGCAACTAGTCTAGCAGAAAGAAAACTCTGAATTTAAAAACAGCCTGAAGTGGGAAAGGTACTGTCAGATTTTCTTGTCTAAGACCCTAACTGTCTACGAGACACGCAGATAACATGATATAATCATAAACACAACAGATGTCTTCAAATATCCAAATAGAAGTTTTGCAGATGGAAATTAGAAGAAAAATATTATGATCAACATCAATAATTATTTCCTATTGTGTAATTTTAAAATGTTTTCTCTTGATATCTGGAATCTAGAGTCATCATTATATATACTATTTATATTTGGACTATTGTCAACATCTTTGTTGTTGTTATTACTTTTTTTCGGACAGCTGCCTCAGGATGATATCGACCTGGGTAAAGTACATGGAATTTTGAACTCTAACCTTTATTTAATTTAAGGGAGTAGACTGTTCTCGTTCCATGACACATATGTCTGGATATAGTTTACTTCTTATTTTAGTACTGTTTATTAGACAATGAGTTCAAAAACACACTGACCAACCCAAGGATTGAACTAACAATTATGTCACCAAATTGACAAACCGACGAATTAATCCATTAAGTTATTGTTCCTATTTAAAAATCGTGCCGGTCGTCAAACTCTCTCAATAACTAATACTGCTACAAAAATTATTCTTGCTGGTCATGTCGCTAGTATAAGTTTTGCTGTACTTTGGTGAATGTCTGACATTACTAAAAGCTAAAAAAGACAAGAAATTGTGGAGAGCCACTTAACACAATATTCTATCTTTCGTAGCTCTTAAAAATGTAATTTTTCTGTCTCACATAATGTTTTGCCATCCATTTACTCAAACTCGCTAGATAATTTAAGCATTGTTTTACTCTGTCCCTCTTGCCTTCAATCTTTTGTGTGAGTATCAAATTGTCTAAGCCGTCTGTCCTAATATGTGCCCAAGAGAATTCAAATGTGTCTTCTTGTTGTTAAATATAAGTGTCCATTTTGTTCGCATTTTCTCTAAAATTTTCATCGTTGCTCACATATTCAGTCCATGAATTCACATTTAACTATTCATCTCTGAGGAGATTGTCCAGCATTCACTGCCATATAGTAGGATTGATATTTTATAAAAGCTCGGTACACTTTTCTGTTTCAAACTGAATACTTTTGTTTATTAATACTTTACTTAACTTTTGAATGGCACTTTTGCTAAATCAATCCGCCTTCGGATTTCAGAGGTGCAAAATTTGAAACTAGTTTCAAGTGATTAATTCCTCAGTTGTGGGCAGTCTAATGATTATCGAAGCGGAAGAAAGGGGAAAAGTCGAGTCGGTTTTTAAATTCCGTCCTAGTCTGATCACAGATTTAATTTTCTTGATTTTTAATGAAAATTTTACTTTCTTAGAATATTGTCAAGCCTTTAGAAAATACATGTCCCTATTTTTAAAAAAAGCATTTGATTTTCGATCATTTTTTTAACACTTATAGTTAAATTTCAGTATTTGCTTGATTCTGACATCTTCACTTCGTAACCTGCACAATGTCCTTTTTTGCAAACAACTATATAATTATTTTTATTTTTATTCTTTGGTAATTTCAAACTATCTGACTGCATCATATTCTTACAGCTAATACGGCTATAGTCGTTTTTTTATTTTCTTTTGTTTTTTACTTTTGATTTTATTAATAAAAATTTTTGAAACTGTAAGGATTATATGCAATGTAAAATTGTCTTAAAACTTATTGAATATTAATTTCACTTACCACCTGTACATTGCCAATCATGATTACACCCAAAAGGACAGCAATACTTTCCAAGGACACAAAATGGATTACAGCGTAAATTCTGATGTTTCATTGGGTTATTGGAGAAATTGGGACAGATGCCTGGTTTTGCTGAAAAAGAACGCTATCAACGCTGTCAAAGAAAGCTATACTGAAATTACAGACTTTACCAAGAATTTTAATATTTTACCACATAAAATAAGAAAAGGAACTTCTAAATCGAGGCATCAAAATAGTTGAAGCTCTTTGGATAAGAAGTAGAAGAGATAATGAAATATTAAACGTTTTCTTATGAGGCAAACAGTTGGCATACTTGGCCAAAGATCCAGTGCTAATTATGGTTGAAATTTATATAATCTTTCTCATAAAATAATATTCGGGTTGTAAATTGGTAGAAATTGAAGAGTTAAGATGACAAGTGTCTCCTGATATGAACTGAAAGGGTTTTAAGAAGCAAACACCCAAAAAAGCTGCAGTTCTCATGAAAATGGTGGAACAAGGCTATATATATATATATATATATATATATATATATATATATATATATATATATATGTTAATGATAATATTATCCGTTTTCTTATAAAAACATTTGGCATATATTGACCAAAGTCTTTCTCTTAAAAATATTTCAGAAAATTAGCATTTTCAAGTTTACTAACTGATACCGATTCTTTGAGTATTGATGACGGTTTTCTTCGTCACATTTTGGTTGATTATTGTGGAAGGTCAATGTCTTGATTATGCTACTGTGTTTTTGTTTTTTTAGTTAAATGAGCTATTCATTTTAAAATGAAGTACACCGAGAATCTCATTTCGCCCTTGTCGTTTAACTGATGAAGTTTAAAGTTTCTCCGCATTAGGGTCCTTACGAAACATGTATGATTTTCTGGATCGATTTAGTTCCTTTATTAAATGAATGTACTGATGTTAAGGCTCGAGAACGCACGATTTTGGGACGCATTTGGACTTCCACATTTTCTTCATGAAATTGGGATACTTGTTCTTAAATTCGAAAACAAAGTAAACTATTTTCCAAAGCTCAGCTTCAGTGTTAAATGATACTTTATTATCCGTTTCATTTAATAGCGTTTTAATATCCTAATTTATAGGTTTGTTATTGTTTTAGTCTGGGAAAATGTCTTTTTAATGATTAAATGTATATTGGTATATGTTCTGTTTTGACGGGCATCCTTAATGTGATCAGGGTTAAAATCTGATGCAAACGGTGTTTTGAGAACATGACTTTTCTTCTGCGTCCGTTTCGATTGTATGATTTTATCGTGAATTTTTACTTCACATTTGAACACTTTGTCTATGCCGTTTAACTTCATCAATTTGAATTCCAAGTTTGTGGAGATATTGCTTTCTTAGAAAATTATATATATATATATATATATATATATATATATGAATAATGAAAAATGGAAAACGCGTTTCGTTCTTTGTAGGATTCTATCAAGTGAGATTTAACTTGATAAAGCCCCACAGAGTATGAATCTCGCCAGTTATGATACATTTTCCTTTTTTTTTTTTCGTATTGTCTTTTTACAGATATACTCTATCTGGAAGTTTTATAACCTTGTCTATAATCTACAAGGAATATAATGGTCTCCTGCAAAATATAATGATCATGTAACAGCAAAATTTTAACTGATTAGTGGTTACTGAAAAGATGTATGAAAATATGAATTTATTATTGAAAAGAAAATATGTGGATAAAATATTTTTACCAAAGGATGGCCCGACTGTACTTAGGGAATCACTTTTTGGAACTGCAAATCAAAATAGAAAGAATGACATTTAAACAAAGTGAACAAGGAAGATGGAAAAGTTTAGTTTTCAGAAGGAAAAAAATAAAATGATAACTCTCAAAAAGTGCACTGATATCGGCAAAACACTCGCCATTCACGTCCACTAGCGGATGTTCGTTGTGGGGCAGTAGATATGTGCATCTACAAAACAAAACTAATAAAAAAGGAAATTTTCAAATATCTCCTTTCCTAAAGAATTACTCCTTCCTCAAGCCAATATACACGACTATAAAAATGTTAAAAAATTAAAAGAAAATCCGTAAAATTCATAACTTTCTTCAAATTAAAATGTATAATACATATACATTTAAATTAGTCCCAAACTTAAATAATATAAATATTAATTGCATAATAAATATTTCGACAACAATATAATTTATATCCTTTTGTTTATTAGCATCATCCATAAATGTATTAGGTATTATTAGATACTTCTTGTACAAAATAAAAAGAAATAATTATTGGTATCTAAAAGGTTTGAATAATTATCGATGAAATGATGGCAATATCTATCTGCGCAATTTACTTTGGCTAATAGTATGAAATTTGGGAACTTTCGTAAAATTTGTAAGAAAACAAAATTTGGGGGACAAATACTGGCGAGAGATGACTAAGATAATTTGACACTTCCAAGACATATTCAAGGCAAGAAAAGCAGAAGTAGGCCAACATGCAAATTACCAATTGCAGTTACCAAAATCAAACAAATATAACAATTCAAATAGACTGTTTTAAGAGAAAACGGAAAGTACAACACTGAAACCTGAAGGTGGATTAGGCATAGATAAAATGACTTTTCAAAGCAAAGCAAATTATTAAGAAACGTTAAAAATTCGTTAAAAAGATAAGGTTACTGAAATATTGCATAATATCAGTCCTCCTATATGGCAGAGAAGGCTGGACAATCTTCTCAGAGATAATGAAAGTGTGGAATACTACGAATGATTAGGTGATAGCTAACACCTGGTTTCAAGGACATACAAGATTATTATGAAAATGGAAAAACCCAGAAGGAGAAAATACAAACCAAATCCACTTCATGTCTATCAACAAGAGATTAGGAATGCGGGAAAAACGACAGAAATTGAAGTAGCCTAAAGCAGCATTCAAATTGCAATACGACAGACTTCTGAGCGACCGGAATCTGAAGGAAAAATAAATGTACAGTGGAAAAAGAAGATACGAGGAACAAAATGGAAACGGAAACTCGAAATGGGACACACTAAAAGAAGCTTTACTGACATCAGTAACCGACATTTTCTCAAATCAAAAAGGACGTCGAAAGAAAAACGAATGGATTACAAATGAGATCCTTGACATGAGACAAAAAACAATACCAAGACATGAAACGGAATTTAGAAAGTTACACACAGAAATAAATAACAAAGCAGATAAATTTCTCAAGAAGAATGTCTCAACGAAAAATGTCCAGAAATAAAGAGAGATTGAGTATTAGAGAAAAAGGAGATATACACAAAAAAAAAGAAGACTAACATGACAAAATGCATGCTCATCAGTAGGATGCATAAAATACAAGCTCAGAACGCTCATATTAGAGAAGAAAACACTTCACAGATGAAACGGATACATCGGAAATCTTTTGCACGACGAAGTAGAACAACCGGCAACAAGCAGAAATACCGACGGACCGGAAATATTAAAAGCCGAAGTGAAGCGTCATTGACCAAAATGAAGACCAATAAAGTGGCCGGGTCAGACAATTGTAATAGAGTTGCATACAGACTTGAAAGATTTCGGAGCAGACAAGATTGCAGAAATAATAAATTAATCAACCACAGTGGTGATATATATAAGCAGAACTATTTTCATAGCATTGTTTACGAAATCAGATACAAATGAACGTGTTCTCTATCGAACAATCATTTGAATGAGTCGCATAACAAAGCTCATCATTCGGATTCTGATGAATATATCGTGCAGCAGACTCAGGTCAGAGATAGAACAAGTGCTGGTTCACAAGAGACACCTGAACAATGAACGCAATATTTATGCTAAGAGTATTATAAGAAGGAGCAATACAAATGAAGAAGTACGTGTATCTATGTTTCATAGACTACGCAAAAGCATTCGACAAAGTACACCACAAAGATCTGTTGGTGCTGTTCAGCAACCTTGACAAATTCGAGAAAGTCATTAGAAGAAACAATAATCTATACTAGCAGCAAACCACCTGCATAAATACAGGAAAAGAGTTCCGCAGGTATACAAAAATAGAAAGGGGTGTAAGACAAGGATGTGTCTTCTCACCGGATTTATTTAACTTATAGAGTTAGTCACCAATGGCAGAACCAGAAAATTTGCCAGGATTATTTATTTGCAGCAACAATCTTAAGAATAGCCGAAGTGAAGCGGCATTGGCCAAAATGAAGAGAAACAAAACAGGGATCGAAAATGATGATACAGATGATGAAGAAACTCGAAGCAACTTAAATGTGGTTCTACAGAAGGATACTAAGAATACAATCGACTGAAAATATGACCAACAACAATACTTTAAAGAAAATGGGAATAAAAGGAATATTTATACTTAATATCAGGAAGAAACATTTGAAGTTTCTAGGACATATCATGAGGATAGAATGCTTAGAAAATTGGATACAAGACAGGACAGACAGAAGACAAAGTAAAAATACATGAGCTAGCTAGCCTGATTAAAGTCATGAATAAAACAGAGTTTAATAAAGATAACAAAAAATAAATTTATTATGCGCTGCAAAGGACAGCAAACTAAGGGACACGACACGTAGAAAAAGAATGTTGTGTAATTAATTTTGAAAAATATTTTCAATGGTAGAGAATTATTGTGCGTATTACTTCTAAATTAGAAATATGTCATTTTTGTATATCAATGATTACAGTGTTAATATCAGACATAGAAAGAAAACTACAAAATATTCTACAGACGGTAGTGAAGGAAAGAGCGAAGAAAAGACTAAACCTCAAATGCAGGTAAACAACTCGCATGGTCGTTAATAAGAGGATTCGTCCAAAATGCAAAATACAAATCTGATATACCATAATCAAATAAATACAATTTAAATATCTGGTAAATGTTTCCACAGAGGGAAGAACGTGTGACACTGAAATTCGAAGTCGCATTGAAAAGATATATTTCAAAATATAAGCGGTGTTTGAGTTTGAGTTTTAGTATTTTTAACGGCATATCAATCTCTTTAGGTTATTTAATGCCAATAAGGTGGGTTTTTTATTTTATTTTGTTTTAGAAAACTGAAGTTATCTTCCAGTTTTGCAGTTAAAAATGTATTGTAGTAATAATATTTTCCCTCAGAAATGTTTTGTTGGTAATCTTTTTCCTTCAAAAATGTATATATTTTTATGAAAGTCTATTTTTATGTATATAATTGTATAAAATTGTATTTTTATACTTTCATGGTGTTTTGATTTCAGTTTGGGTGTTAACTATTTGCCTATAGTTGGGACTTTAACAGGTGCAATCACCTCGGGACATGGGAACAACATCAATAAAGAGGTGGTTCCATTCTACTCACAACCCCTAATCAGAGACCTTTCTACCGGGTGTAGTATATTGTCATACCCAGGACCATTTAAGCAGTGCATATAGAAACATAAAAATTTTCTGAGAAACAAAGAAGAAACGGGTACTGAACTGTTACGTGATAGTTGACCCCCTCATATGACAGCGAATAGTAGACAATCCCTTCAGAATTTAAGTAGATAATGACAGCAACAAAAACGTGTTCTACAGAAGGCTGCTGAGGATACCATGGCCTAAACTTGTGAGCAACAACAGATATTAGAGAAAACTGAAACAAATGAAACAGACTTAACATCACGAAGGAACAGATGAAATTTCTAGGGCACCAAAATGCAGAATCAGGTCTTAGAAAATCTTATACTAAGTGGTCAGATTAAGGGTAAGAGGGATAGAGAAAACAATGCTTGACCTATTTAGTGAGCTTGAGTAAATGGTTGTCGAAAATGGGTTTAAGAGAATTAATATTTAAACAAAATTTATTAAGTGCTTGAAGTTGTGGAGAGCCTTCATCACTAAAGTTTTGAGAGAACAGTGGTACATAGACGGAGAAGTTTCTTCATTTGTTCGGTAAACGTGGCCAAAGTTGGCAAGGAGGAAAAAGAGGAAATATCTAGAAAACTCAGACTATGAACCCGCAATAAACGCGGTGAAAAATTGGTCCATAGATGCACGGAACTGACCAGGTAATAGCCAACACCTGGTTCTAAGAATATCTTAGACGATTATGGACATGCAGAAGCCCAGGAAAAGAAAAAAATCGACTATATCAACAAGCGCTTCAGGAATGCAAAACCAATCCAAATGCTGACTGTGGAAGCGACCACCTCTCTATTATTTGTAAACTGAATTTTTCATATACTAAAAGAATGAAACTACAGAAATTAAAGAAGCATAACGTAGCACTCAAATTGCAATGCAACAGACTCCTAAACGACACGAATCTGAGAGAAAAATATATGTACAGTGTGAAAAAAATACGAGGGACAAAATGGAAACGGAATCTCGAAATGAGACGCACAAAGACAAACTTTACTAGCATCAGCAAACAACATCATCTTAAAGGGAAATGTGTTTAGAAGGAAAAACGAATGGATCAGAAATGAGATTCTCTACATGATGAAAAGTAGACAAAAACAATGCCAAAACATAAGACGGAATATAGAAAACTATATACAGTGATACGAAACAAATGCAGACAGCTTAAAAAATGTGCAGAAATAGAGAAAATGAATATTACAGATAAAGGGGATATCCATGAAAAATAAGATAACCAACACGACAATAGATATGCCCATTAGCAGGATGCATAAACTCCAAGGACGGAACGCTCATATTAGAGAATGATAAAACACCTCAACGATGGAACCAAAACGATTTTTTGCTTGATCAATGTGGTTTCTTCAGAGGTGTATTTGCTTTATATTTTGTTGACTATTCACACACAAAGATATTAAATTGATGCCAAGTCCACACACACACACACACACACACACACACACACACACACACACATATATATATATATATATAAAGTAAAAAATAATTGGATGTGTGCGTATCGGTCAAACACAAATATTTATTTTCTTTTTATAATGCCACAGAATATTTTCGTTGGTATGCTAGAAAATAGAATGTGTCTATTTGTGATAAGGAATTTGTCCCGTATTTACGTAATTCTGCGTAGGCATTCGGCAGCTGATATGCAGTGAGCTGTCAGTAAATGTAGCTGTGTTATACTACCTTTAATATTATTGTGGTTAACAAGAAATCCGTTCTTTAAATCAACATCACTATAATATAGCATGCTCGCTCAAATAAATATGCAACAATGTGAGCAATTAAGTAAAGCTTGAGAATTTTAGCTAATATAAGAGTGAGCGAACAATCGACTCCGGTCAAAAGTTTAGGTAAAAGAAAAAAAACTGCAAAACTAATTTCTGAGAACTAGTACGTGCGCTTCCAAAACCGAGAAATCGGCCCCGAAAAGACTGAAAGTTAGATTGTATTAAACTCATAAATTTATTGGTTAATAACTATTTTCCCAATTTTTAAATATCTATTTTAAGGTGACAAAATGCTGTTGATCATTTTCCGGTGTAAGTATTCAAGAATTCAAAGCAGACAACAAATGAAAGTTCAAAGGTCTACAGTGCTTTTGTGATTACATCACTGATTGGTTAACAAATGCAAATGTAGAAATTCACTTCTAGAGTCTACAAAATGCACAAACATGAGTCGAGTTCTGTGTAATTCGATTTTGTTAAATCTATTACATTTTTAAATAGATTATTAACTGGGTTAATAACTTTCAATGTTATTAACCCAGTATAGCATGTCGAGTCTTAGCCGTGAAGGTTGTGCTGTTGGGACCAAAGATTTTAGTTCATCTGAACAATCTCTATGGAAATAGAGATGGGGCACCGAGAAGCTTGCGACGTTTGGTCTGGGAGAAATGGGTTGTAGGGTAGAAAACAATTTATCACACATTATATTATTTCATTTTTTTTTCCTTTTACTGTCTTTTAACACTCAGTAATGCTTTGCTTATTAGAGGTATTTTTGCCTTGCTTGGAATTTTGAGCAGTTAATCTCATCAGTGTTCGACAGATAAAATAAAGAAAAGAGAAAATGTTGCAAATAATTTCAAATCTGATTTCTATTATTGCGAGAGTAAGAAATCTGATATTAGCAACGATACATGATACAAAGTTTAATTTGTTATGTAAATGATAAAATAGCATTTTACTTACTGTTAGGTTTCTTATGCCACTTCGTAAAAAAAGAAAAATACAATGATTCATTATTTAAAAAAAAATGTTTAATCATTTCGTTAAATATGACTGTCTAGTGTTTTGTTAAAATATCCATACAAAGAGATAGATAGATAGATAGATAGATAGATATGAATATAGATAGATAGATAGATAGATAGATAGATAGATAGATAGATAGATAGATAGATATGAAAATATAGATAGATAGATATGAAGAAAGATAGATATGAAAATAGATAGATAGATATGAAAATAAATAGATAGATAGATAGATATCAAAATAGATAAATTGATATGAAAATAAATAGATAGATAGATAGATAGATATGAAAAGAAACAGATAGATAGATATGAAATAGATATGAAAAGAAATAGATAGATATGAAATAGATAGATAGATATGAAAAGAAATATATAGATATGAAAAGAAATAGATAGATATGAAAAGAAATAGATAGATAGATAGATAGATAGATAGATAGATAGATAGATAGATAGATATGAAAAGAAATAGATAGATATGAAAAGAAATAGATAGATAGATATGAAAAGAGATAGATAGATATGAAATAGGTAGATAGATATGAAAAGAAATAGATAGATATGAAAAGAAATAGATAGATATGAAAAGAAATAGATAGATAGATATGAAAAGAGATAGATATGAAATAGGTAGATAGATATGAAAAGAAATAGATAGATATGAAAAGAAATAGATAGATAGATAGATAGATAGATAGATAGATAGATAGATAGATAGATAGAAATAGATAGATAGATGGATAGAAATAGATAGATAGATGATAGATATAGATAGATAGATATAGAAATAGATAGATAGATAGATAGATAGATAGATAGATAGGATAGATAGATAGATAGATGGATGGATGGATAGATAGATAGATAGATAGATAGATAGATAGATAGATAGATAGATAGAGAATAGATAGATAGATAGATAGATAGATAGATAGATAGATAGATAGATAGATATGAAAAGAAATAGATAGATAGATAGATAGATAGATATGAAAAGAAATAGATAGATAGATAGATAGATAGATAGATATGAAAAGAAATATATAGATAGATAGATAGATAGATAGATAGATAGAAAGAAATAGATAGATAGATAGATAGATAGATAGATAGATAGATAGATAGATATGAAAAGAAATAGATAGATAGATAGATAGATAGATAGATAGATAGATAGATAGATAAAAGAAATAGATATGAGATAGATAGATAGATAGATAGATAGATAGATAGATAGATAGATAGATAGATCAATGGCGTAGATCTATTTAATTTTTTAATAGCTGCATTTGTTTTATCTGTCTGTCACCCACAGTTTCTCTCATCGTTTTTTCCATACTTCTTTAGAATATTGAAAGTTAAAACTTACCCTGTGGAGCTTCAGAGTCTGCGCCGTTTTGTGCAACAGTGGCAACAATCAGGCCTAAGAAAGCAAACAGAACTAGACGCATTTTTTCCATTTGTATTTTTCCAAATCTGTCAACTATTCGAATCAAATCTTGGAATTCACTGTGAAGCAAACTTTAAGAGATGGTACCTGCTTGCCATAAGCATCGGCTTCTGCTTTTATACAAACTCTCGCTGCTATTTAGACACATTTTCATGAATAGAGATAAATTTAGGTGGTGACGACACAAGAAAATAATATCATTCTGTGGAAAAAATCGTATCCGGGTTGCTAGAAATCTTCCTGATATAAAATGAATAATGCAGTCATTGTATATACACGTCGCAGGTACGTTTGTTTTCACGTAGCTTTGTTTTTTATTTGCTCTTATTCAAAAACCTACAAACGTTTGTTAAAAAAAGAATAGAAAAATAAAGAAATCTGTTCGACGTTCATTTGATAAACCTCAGTAAAAATGAAACGAATGCAACTTCATTATTTAGTTAATATTTTTGGCCCACTGATTATAAATTATTTTCTAAGTATCTTGGTGGCTCTTCATAACAAGTGCTGTTTATTATACATGTTAACAAAATGTGATTTTGATCGGTGTGTTTCGCCATATATATTTTTTATTTATCGGTCTTTATAGTAAGAATTATGTTGTAAGCTAGTACACTTTTGAGAAATATAAACAGATAGATAGATAGATAGATAGATGTAGACATTCGTAAAAACATTGATTGATTCATTCATTATGACACACATGAACACTTCGATAAAAAAATAATGTCATTATTATTAAAAACTAGTTGATTAAGTATATATATATATATATATGAGTAGTTTGAGAAGAAAGAAAGAAAGAACGGAAGAAAGAATGAAAAAAGAATTAATTATTTTTCAGACACACATGATACCCAAAATATGTTTCTTTCTTTCTTTCTGTCTTTCTTTCTTTCTTTTCGCATATTAATAAATCAACTATTTTTAATAATAATGACAGAATATCTCTGAACATCTGTGAATCACCGAGATACTTTACAATCTGTATATATCTATCTGTTTGTATGCTTATAACAATCAATAAATGAGTCAATCAATCAGTTACTTTTATAAGAATAACACTATGTTTATATCTATCTATCAATTAGTCTACGTATTTTTTAATCTATCAGTTAGTCAGTCTTTTCATACCAATCACGTATGTTCCTATCTATCTATCTATCTATCTATCTATCTATCTATCTATCTATCTATCTATCTATCTCTTTGATCACTCGGGTATATATCTATCTGTTCATATACTTAAATGACTCACTCAATCAATCAATTCTTCACTCACTCACTCACTCACTCACTCACTCACTCACTCACTCAATCAATCAATCAATCAACCAATCTCTCGTTCAATCACGCACTCACTCAATTAATCAATCACTAAATTAATCACCCAATCACCCATTCACTCAATCAATTAATCAGTCAGTTTTTTATTATAAAATTGATCTCGTTTATCTGTGTTGTTTCATAGACAGAGTTTATACATTGACTTGACATACGGTTTATTTTCCACGCGCGCACACTCTAGGAGCAGCTGGGTCGATCATGTGGAAACGTCAAAGTCAGATACTCTATAAGGTATAGATTTGCACATGGCAGCTAGATAACCAACCTGTACATAAAGTGACTTTTCTTAAGTCCCAAATATACACTGGAATTATCTGAGATGAGACACACTACAATAGAATATTATTTGATAATTATAATTTAATGGTTGCTTAGATATAATATTTCCATGTCTCCAGGAAAGGCAGTAATGCTACTGGACCGCAGGGGTTTACAGGGAGTGAAAATGAAAAACAGTAAGAAAACTAGGAATCATGATTGAGGTAAGGAAAAAATGATACAGAGTTCAAGAAGACGGAAGATGGTGATTGACGTTGCATTTAAATTGTTGATAATTTTAGTTATCAGAGGAAGCAAGGAATCGGAAAGGAGTTCCACGAGTAGAAAGCGCAAGAACTGTTAGAGTAGAAGTGGCGGTTGCATCTATCTAGTTTATTAGCATAATGGTGATACCTATTTGCCAATCAAGTAGAATGTTTAAATTCATGTAGTCGGGAGACCAGGCAAAAAGCTGATCGGAGAAGGTGTAATGAAAATATTTGTAGAAAAGGCAGAGAATAGCCACGTCAAATCGGCGAGAAAGTGACTGAAGTCGCGATGCCTGGTCCGGATTGATTAGATTAGAGGCCCTTCTTTTGGATGTGTGTTGTGATGCAGTGGATATCGGCTCGGAAAGAGAAACCGGGGAGCTGAGTTCAAATTCCAGTTGAATTCTTTATATTCACTTAGGCGCAAATAACCTTGGGAAAGATATTAATCGTTATTTCCTCCAAGTTATGGGTTAAATAACAGGACAGATTGGGTTCTATAGCCTTGGCAGATAACCAGTCTACCGCAGAAAATAACGGCAAACTACTGTGGAATAATCTTCTGCCCAGTCAGTCAAGTCTTTTTTGAGATATGATCGCCCAAGAATGTATCACGTATGGCACTCAACTGACTGACTGACACAGACCAGATATGACAGCAGTATTCAATTCACGGATGAATAATTGATATTATTTTTTAAATACTTATGCAGTAGTGTATCTAAGATATCAAGAAATCTGACATAATCGACAATTGTAAAAACACTAGGATCAACCAAAACAATTCTACATGCAGCTGAAATATTACATAAAATTTCTATGTATAGTAGTTTCGGGTTTCGCCTTTAATAGTTTCACCTCTTGTCGCGCCACTAAGGGTGTAATTAAAATGTTCTTATGACTGGAGTAAGTGGCTGAAAAACCCTTACTCTAATGTTCGATTCTGAACGTTTCTACCACAATAGTGGCTTTGCGCCAGACTAGGCCTTATGTTGTATTATAACTCTGCTTGCTCCTCCGTTAGTAAGTTAGCACGGGTGTTCGTTTCAACTTAAAATTGTCTCAGATAAATAATGGATCATTCCGTTTTCTTTGCGTGAAAAGACGGAAGAAAAAAATATAGGAGAAGCGCTGTTTGGTTTCAGTTAGAAAAAGAAAACCTACATATTTTTACAGTGGTGTTCACCCTGTACAAATCTCGAGTGACAAGCGATGTAGTTGCTTACAGTGTAAAAGACACAGACGTATGAAAGAAAACGGTTAAACCGAGACTTCAACAGGTTAAGATTGCAGTGATCGGGGGTGTAACATCATTGAAGCCAGTTCAACATGTAACTTCGTGAGTGAAACTTACATCTTACTAGGGAAATATGCAAGCAATAAGGGTGGTTCGTTACAATGTGTGAGGCACGGTGGGTCTTAACCGTGATGGTTAGGACTGGTGAGACCAAAAATTCTAGTTCATCTGTACATTCTCAATGGAATTTGCGAGAGATCAGTGTGAGGCTTGCGGCGCAGAAAAGAACTAGTCACCAACAAAGACGCGGAGACGCTTTTCGACTGTTGAGAGTGGAAAGTGAAGACTGAATCCCTCTTGTTTATATTTGGCGACATTATTCCATTTTAGGCCTGATCTGGCTCTTGTAAAAGTAGAGGATAGCAGGGGGGGTGAGGGACTTGCAGGAACGCTACAGATACTTTAGATCTTAGAAGTTTGCACTATCCGTCAGTTTTTTCAAGTGGATTAACCATTCTTTGTAGTGAATCGTGAAGTCACCAAAGAAAGAAAGAAAGTAAGAAAAAGAAAAACAAAGAAGCAAAGAAAGAATAGTGGTGGCGCTAACAATCTCAAAATCTGTTTCAATGACATGGTAAATTTAATCCAAAATATTTAAATTTAGACATAAAATAACCCGTTAGGGTTTATATGCCATTACACAAAATAACCGAACCAAACCATCAGGGAGATGTAAAACTCTAATTATTTTTAAACTTTTCATTTGTATTCTCTTACTTCTTTAAATAATGACCTGCATTCATACTATTTACATTATTCGGACTATTGTCCTCTTCTCTGCTTAGATGTTTCGGCCTTTGTGCGCTCTGACTTTCTTCTGGTACTAGGAATTTTGAACCGATGACTAAAATATATTATTCTCATTCCATGTGCGATGCTACTTCTGGAAGCCATGAGTTATTTCCCTTTAACTTAACTCTTTGAAGTTATTTGTTTACCAGTACTAGAACCCGGTAGTGAACTCACAAATTTGGGGTCAAATTACTGGGAATAACCAACGTCTATATCTACTGAGCCATATGTCGTAAATATGGCAGCAAAGATGAGGACAATAGTCCGAATAATATAAATAGTGCAAATACTCCCTCATCTCAGAAGTATAGACAAATACTGACTTACATGCATACTAACTGTTATTGTGCCATCATGCGAGGAATAAACTCTTCCTATTGCTACATATAGACTACTTGCGTGACTTACGGTGAGGAGTTTAACGAGCAGTTAGTTATGAGCAGCCAAGTACAGCAGTTAACGACAGCTACTAGTCAGGTAGCGTAATAATACCTTTGGACATTCTATATTACTATTTATTAACACTTCTTTTGAATATCTCGTTTCCTGTTATACTAATACGCTGTTTTGAACCTACCTCCTGAGTTCCGTGTCTTACTTCCGGCACAAACCGGACAATAAAACTTGGCGGCAAAGTTTCGCCACAACTCCACAACAAATTGGCGATGAAGATCTACAACAATTTGGAGACGAGGTTTTGCGACAAATATTGCGCAAATATTTGCGAGGACCACTGGGATTAAAAGAAACCTTCTGAAAACACGAGGGTTTCGTAAAGTACGACTTGAAGAGGAAAGAGACACGTAATGGAGGATTTCAAGAACGTTTTTTAAAGCTGATAAAGATCCAGACTGAACAACAAGAAAAATGGAAAAATTATTCGTTCAAGCGCAGAAGAAAAATCAAGACAGACAGATCGATTTTCAGAAGTAAGTGAACTACTAAGTCGAACAAAAACCAGTAAAAAAAATATTTTTCACAACACACAATTTGGAGCGTGAAAAAAAATTTTACAGACGCTCCCGAAGATGACATCAGCTTTGCGTCTTACTTTAAGAGGTATGAAGATATTTATGATACTGGTTGTAAGAGCTGGATAAAAAATTACGTTTCCTAACCCTAACCCTGGGCAGAAGTGAGCATACTAAATGCGTTAATTATATTTTGCCACGGAAGACTAGTGAACTGACATTCACCGAAGCAGTGAAATTATTCACTGAGCTTTTCAGTCTCAAAACATCTCTTTTGCATAAAAGGGGGAAATATCTTAATCTAAATAATAATGAATCGGACGACTATACCATTTTCGCGTCAAAAGTTAACACTAAGATGATTTTAGGCTGGCGGAGCTAAGTGCAAACAGCTTTAAATGTTTGATATTCGTACAAGGATTAGTTTCAGGAAAAGATGCAGAGATTAGACGTAGAATACTTAGGAAATTGGAAAATGAAGCAAATATAACTTTTCAGCAAATTGCCGAACAATGCCAAATGTACGTCAGTATAATGCAAAATTCTAATTATATTGGAAAATCGGGTACCGCTCAGGTCGAAAATGTAAGCTGCAAGCAGAAACAAATTTTCTGAAAACTCACGAAGTAAAGAAAAAGCAAAATAAATTGCCTCCTAGCCAATGTTACAGATGTGAGGCCATCCATTGGTCCAAAGATTGTTTTTTCAGAAACAAAAAATGCTATAGATGTAACCGAGTTGGACACAAAAGCTCGCAATGCCGAGCAAAAAATTTAACAAAAACCAAAGTTACATAAAAAATACAAGGTCGGACGAATTAGACGGTGTGAATACCAGAAAATTCGTGCACGCAAAAATGTTCAACGAAAAGTGTTGAATTTCAATTAGATTCGGGGTCTGACTTTCACTAAAATTAACATGCAGACATGGAAAAATTGGGCAAACCAACCATGATAAAATTCAGTAAATTGGCAATATCTGTCACTGGAGAAAAAATCAAATTCGAGGGAGAATTAATTGTCGACGCAACTTTCAACGGTAAGAGTCCTAAATTAAAATTGTTTTTCATGAAAAATACGAATAACCCATTTGGTACTGATTAGATGACACAATTTCAGCTTTGGGTTTTGCCTATAAATTCGTACTGCGAAGAAATTGAAAGTTGGAAGACCGAAGCTGATAAATTAAAAAAAGAATTAAAAGACGCCCATCCAGGAATTTTTGTGGTGGTTTGGGCAGATGTACCAAAATAAAGCTAAAATTGAACTTAAAACGTTCAGACAGTATTAAAAAAAGAAATGTACCTTTTGCCTCGTTCGAACAAATTAACGAGAAACTTGATTGATTAGAAAAAGCTGGTGTTCTATCAAAAGTAGAATACAGTGAATGGGCTGCACCTGCAGTCCATATAAAAAAGAAATCAAAGAACATACGTGTTTGCGCTGAATTTTAACAGGACTGATTGCTGTTCCGAACGATTATCACTACCAATTTCCTAGTCCCGAAGACATTTTTGAAAAGCTTAATGGAGGGGATTTTTTTTATCCAAAATTGACCTAAACGACGCTTATTTACATATCCCTGTTGAAGACGTGAGTTCAAAATTATTGTGTATAAATACATATCGTGGATTATATAAATTCGAACGTTTACCGTTTGAAGTCAATGTAGCGCCAGCAATATTTCAACAAGTCATGGATAATATACTGGACGGACTAGACTTTACTGTTACTTACTTACATGATATTCTAATGAAAAGCCAAAGCGTAGCCGAACATAAAGATCATGTCCACAAATTTTTTGCTAGAGTCCAAGAATATGGTTTCAAAATTAATGAGACTAAATGAGATTCTTTAATGGAAGAAATCACGTACCTATGTTATACAATTGACAAGAATGGTAGAAGACCGAATCCTAAACGGGCTACCGCGATTAAAGACATGCCGGCGCACAATAATATCGTTACATTACGGAGCTTCTTAGATCTAGCAAATTATTATCAGGCACACCTACAAAATGTTCATAATTTGCGTGCCCCTCTTATTGAATTATTATAAAAGACAAGCCCTAGATTTGGACAGCAGAATGCCAGTAGGGATATAAAAAAAAAAGAAACCTTAAATTATATTTATAATTTAAAATTGTATAAAGCAACGCAGTTACAACAGGGAAACTATTTATTAAAAACAGTGAACTTGTCTTACAAGGCAGCCTGTTTCAAAACACTTTCCCTCGTGGGACAGGTAAGGAGTTTTAGTCCCTGAATTATCTCACGTGTTACATAAAAGAAATCGCTTAATGACGCAGATGTAATATTATATGCCGCAAAAATATTGAAATCATGTTTTATAATGAATGTGAATTTTATCTTGTCGGGCGGTTTAATGTAAATGCTGCAATACAATTTGTTCATTTTGTTCGAATAAGCAGTTATTCAGCCTATTATATTTTATGCTAATACAGGCTGATTTTTTATCAGTATCAAGCAAGGCAATAAAGCCAATAAACGCAAGGCGTTACAGGATGTAGAAAAATTAGGAACACAAACATTAAGAGTGTGCAGAAAAAAAGAAAGTAATCAGGAAAACAGTGGGTAGCGATTAACATTGCATTTAGATTTTTACAGTTGGCTGGAAAGCATGGAACTAGAAGGGATTTTCACATGTGAGAAATACGGAAAAGAACTTACGGCTACATCTAGCCAACTCAACTTTATATTGATGAGACCTTGACGTCAATCTAGTATTGCAACTAAATTCATAAAGTCTGTGTACCATAGTGAATAGCTCATCCGAGCAATTACCATGAATGTATTTTTAATAAAAGGCACAGAGAAGCAATCATATGGAGGTGGGTATGTAACTGGAGCCGAGTTGCCAGATTAGAACAAACAATATTGCTGATTCTTTTTTGGATATTATCAATGAGCTCAGATAAATAGAAGGGGCACCGGACCATATCCAACAGCAATATTTTAAGCGTGGATGGATGAGAGACTGATAAATATGTAAGACCTGTTCAGGAGAGAAAAACCTGCTCTGCCGGACATAGTAGTGTTTCTACTTGAGAAAGATAGCCCAAGAAGGTGTGAATTAAAAATGAAATGGAATCTGAAATCAACCACTTTAAAAGACTGGGCATTTCAACGTGGTGTAATCAAACTTCTGTTGTTAGTTCATTTACGACTGAGTTTTGAGTTCGATCCTCAATGTGTGCTCCAGGATGTCAGCCTTATGCCACATCTAAGCTCTACTTAGAAAATCATTCGTTCACTTCGACGCAGTGTAATGGTTAGTAAGTTATCCTGCAAGAACTACTACGACTGAATAAAGTGTTCGATCCTCATAGGGTACTATAAACTTTTGGTCTTGTGTAGCATCTAAGCTACGTTTAGAAAATCATTTCAGCACTTCGACATAGTGTAATGCTTCACAATGTTTTCTTGCTAGAACAATTACAACTAAATAGGAGTTCGATTCTCACTGAGTACCATATACTTAGGAGCTTGTACCATATTTATGCTACTCTTAGAAAATCCCTTGTACTTTAAAAGATTTAGTTTTTGCGATCATAGTATTGCCATACTTTCGCAAAAGAACGTATACATATACCTATTATTTTAGGCTGGGTAGCAAGGTTTTGTTGTCAAGAAACAAAAAACGTTTTTTACCTAATTTGATGGTGCTTATTCCGAAAATGACCTTAGATTTTCATGATTATCTATTGTCTTTAATGTATTGAAATTGCTCATTTTTGGTAAAAAGATCAATTTACGATCTTAGCTGATCGCAACTTTTATATAATAAAAGTCGTAGAAACCCATCAAGTTTCATGTCGTCCGAGCAACTATGTTTTCCACCTGAAATAAAATAGTTTTATTTTTAAAAAAGTGCTTTTGGATTTATATTTTGATATTTATCGAAATATAAATTTTTTGCCAATAAAATATAACAAGTAAAAGTTAGTTTTCTCGTTGAAGTACCATCATTTACAATATATATTCATGGGTTGGACTTGTATTTTGGTATTGTAGGTCAACTTTATGCATTGCTATGGTATCAATTGTTTAGATAGGGGCATAAATTTATCGCTTTGCCATTGGAGCAAAACGTACGCCCCTCCTTAACCGATGGCGCGTGTTTTGCTGTTGGGTTGTGTGTCTGGAATCGGCCTATACCAGTTATATAGAATTAAGAGAAAGATACGTATCAATATTTAGCTAAAAATGTTGAATAGATCAATGCTGTCATGTGTTACTCAATGTAAACAGAAATAACGTGCAGTGTGGTACGTATACGTCTTCGGAATGCAGCACTATTTTTCGCAATTTAAGTTAAACGAACACTAAATCTATTTTCAGATGTGTAATTTTGTTTTCAAAAAGAGGTCTCTTGAGAATTTTGCAAACACATAATATATATATATATATATATATATATATATATATATATATATATATATATATATATGTAGTTGAATGAATAGTGAAAAAGAAAAAGGCAGATAAAAAGTGTGTGAGAATAAAGAAATAAAAATATTTACATATGGGATTTCAAGGATTGAAAAGTCACATCACTTACAGCGATAAAAAATAAAAGATATCCTGATTAAAAAGTTTCTAAATTTGAAAATGAATTACATAATCATGTGAATTTTCATTTCTATTGTGATGGCTGAGAATGTTTTTGAAGCCTTTGGTAAAAAATACGTTACACATTTGTGTCAAAATTTGATCAGGAAAATGAATACGAAAATATAATTCTTTATTAGACGATGTTTGTTCTTCTTGCTTATCTTATCATATGTCTTCATACCTTAGCATTAATTCATGTTTAGAGGAATAGATAAGTTTATCTATTGCCCGGTTTGCACTTCTCTCCTCTTGAGTAGAAATTTATCCCTTCCTTACTGTGTATGATTGCGTTTTCGGTTCTTTCTAAAGTCTACTTCAACTCTATTCTTCCACTGTCTCCATCTGAATTTTAAAATTTTAGGAGTAGGTACGTTCACCTGTCGTCCGGTTCACACTGCTCTCCAGTTTTTTTAACAGAAGTTGAACCTCAGAAGTGGAATAAATTCTACTACAAAGGCTGTAAAAACTGGCATAGTTAAAGCCTGGGCCGCCTTGAATTATATGGGTGTCATTTTGATCTACTGGACAAACTCAAACGGAGATTTTCCTGTGCCACTCTACACAGGTGTAAATGTTTAAAGCCAGTGCGTGGAAATTAACTAAAACACTTGAGTCTAGGTTAGATGGAACTACACCCAGACTGAGAGGACTCTTTTTAACATCTCTTGGAGACAACATTGAACTAAATCATAACTCTACGGGCCGTGATATTTCTCCAATCAAGTGAACACAGAATGCGATTTTCAGGACACTCCTGGAGATTAAAACAAAACTTGCGAGTAATCTACTGTTCTGAACACCTAACCATGGCACAAGATGGGCTGATCGCCTAACAATAATCTATATTGTCAAACAATATTATGTCACAAAATTCCACTCTAATGATCATATTATCTTCTTGCAGGACCGTGATGGTTGTCATTAATATCCGATCTATGTCGATCAAAAAAAAAATTAATATAGATTTATCCCTTGTTCTCTGCTTAGTATTACGTTTTCAGCTTCTTCTAAAATCTTGGACTCATCTGGAGTACAGGTCCCTCCTTACCGAACCTGGAGTTAATTCTAATAGACTTAACCCCCTTCACGCCGTCAGATTTTATAAATTGGTTGCTAAATGCCATGAGTATTTTTTGGACTGAGAGAAGAGTTATCTTCTCCACGGTGATTGTATTGAGACACCACCTCCAATTAGCTGGTAGTTGACTCATTAAGAGTTATTCCGCGCTTTGATAGGTTTTATTTTTCCTTCCACAGAATTGATGATAACCCACCTCTCTCGCCAGAAATTGGATTGGGATGCTGATTTAGTCACCGACCATCCGACAACAGCACACACACACACACACACGCACACACATCTTTATTTTTGTCAATAAATGTTGACGATTATGGACAAAAAAGTGCTTAATAAAAAATAATTAAATATTAGAAATTAAATTAAATAGTAAAAGAATTAAAAAATAATTCCACAAGTTAGCCTGTTTACAAACATTCTCCCTCATGGGACAGGTTAGGTGTTTTAACCCCTCATCTATCTCACATTTTACATAAAAGAAACCTCTTATTTGCACAGCCGTATTAATTCTTGTCAAAAAACTATTGAAATCATTGTTTCGTAATGGAGGTGATTTTTTTTTTCAGACTGTTTAATGTACGATGAGTTCATTTTATTTGCATCGGATATCTCAGTAGTTATTGAACCGATCATATGTTATGTTAATACAGAAGATCTGGGTAAACATGACAAATAGGCTATTTTAGTTGAAAATATTCATGATTCAGCTATCTAGTTATGTGACATAAAAAATAATTATGAATCATCTTTTAATCTGTTTTTAGAAATAAAACAAAAAATAATCTAATAAAAATAGCATTTAAGGAAATACTAGAGTAATACAAAAAAATAAAATTAAGTATTTTGTTTTCGTTCTTCAAAGACTGTTCTGAGGATCCTTAAAATTTTCATCATTTGTTGATTTTGTTTTTCCAACAATCATCTTTTTTTTTCTTGGCTCCAGCAATTTTTAAAAAATGTGTGATACCTATGGCAGTGATTTAATTCATTTAATTTCTGGGCAGAGTTAAAGTTCTGTTCTCAAAATTTAATTTATTTTTTGCATCCAAATTTATTCAGCAAAATATCTGCCGAGGTTTGAATGCAAATAAATAAAAACAAAAACAAAAAAAAAATAAAAACCGAAAAAGATTCTACAGAAGAATGCTGACAATAACGCATTAGAATCATGAGAACGAGGGAAATTTAAGGAAATTCGAACAAAAAGAACACGTATATTTTTTTTATCCGTTCAACCCAAGCAAGTCAGTAATAACACTAAGATCCAAGGGGCAGCGAAAGAGAACGAAAAAGACTTTAGAAGGAATCGGAAATCCAATCTTAAGTAAGAAGCAATGTATAAACCTAGACTCCTGTTTAAAAATTAAGGGAGAAGTGAAAACCGGACGATATTTGATCATATCTAATCCTACTGAGGATAAAAAGAAATTAATAATAAATAAAATTTCCGAGTTTAAGCGGAGATGTTAAAAGTACAGAGTTAAATTAGACTTTAGAAGGAAGCAAAAACACAACACTAAGCGGGAACCGGGGAATAAACCTGTTCTCCTGTCCCTGGGAATAATGTAAACCAGGTGAGAGACGAAACTATCTACTTCTATTACTTGGAATCAGAAAGAGGAATTTTAAATTTCCTGGTCAATAAAAACGAAAGTGAATTACGGGGATTCAACACACAGAGGAAATAGTGAAAACAAGAAGGACAGAGGGAAACAGTTTGTAACCAACCTAACAAACTCATATAACTGGACAGCTAGGAAATTATATCAAGATTAACTAGATGCTTCTACTTCTTTAATGTTTCATGTCACTTCGGGGCTTGGGCGAGCATGGCACACTACAACTACATTTCTTTTATAACACTGGACCGCATTTTCCCGCTTATCCATTTGCATAAGCTTTTTAGGTATTTTTTGCGATTTCACTCAACCTCTGTTGCCTTCAATGTATCCTGAGAGTGTCAAATTTGTTTAAGACATTTTCTCATTATTTTTCCCTGAAATTTCAACTCTCTGATCCTAAAGACAAAATGTCGTTTTCGGTCCCATTTTCTTTAAGACTTCGTCGTTGCTCCCATGTTTCGTCCAAGTTGTTTACAGTATTTTTCTGTAGAACCCCATTTCCGTTGCTTGAAGACTTATCTTCATTTGTAAGGAAAATGCCCAGCATTCAATATCAGGACTGATATCCCACGACAGCTGTTCACTCATACCTTCATTTCTGATTATATTCTCTATTTCCTAGTATTTTTCTTAGTTTCTGGAAGACATTTTTTGAACAGCCAGTTGTCAGTTTATCTGGAAAGAAACAATGCCCTTATTAATAAGAAAAAAAATTAATGAATGGATCCAAAATTTCACAGCTCTAACATCACTTACTCATATGAACTTTTCAGCACCCCCTTGGATTTAACTACATATTGTTTCAATACCGTTCCCCATCTTTAAGGCAACCTCATGATTCTATCTTATAATAACTTGGCATCTCTCCCAGTGATGAATTAGTTCGAGTAGCTTTTCAGGTTTCCAGATGAAGTATGAAGTTCTTCCCAGTAAGAGAATTTTGTACAGATCGAAATTATGTCGTAATCTGGAGGTACAAAAGTTTGTGAGAGTACGGTGCTGTAGTCGGACATCTCATCCAAGCTGTATCGATTTCTAACGTGTCAGCAAAAAAGAGATGTGTTCTCCCATTTTCCTGACGGAAGATGATATCCTTATCTAATTCCTGGCGCTTTTAATTGGTTGCTGACTTTAATTCAATTTCTGATTTTTCGTATGAAATTCGTAATACAGAATGCATTGCTGAATAGTGTGTTCGATCCTCACTGGGTGCTCCATACCTTCGACTTTGGGACGTATCTAAGCCAAGCTTAGTATATCACCATGTACTTCAAAAAATTGTTTTTGAAATTATTGTGTTGATATACTTTCGCAAAAGAATATATTCATGTGGTACCATTATATTCAATTAGACAGTTAAGTGCACTACGTGATGCGCGTTTGGGCGATCATTTTTCTTTCTATACGTGACTGACTAGGCAGAACATTTTCCCGCTGTAAGATGCAATATGTACCATTTATTTCTGCGGTAGACTTGTTCTCAGCCAAGGCCATAAAGCCCAATCTGTCCTGCTATTCAACATATAGACCTATACCTTTCCCAAGGATATTAGCGCTGAAGTGGGTGCAACGAATTTTTACTGGAATTCGAACTCTGCTCTCCGATTTAAATCCCCTTCGAATGAAATAGACGTATATAGTTATCTTGTTGAAGTATCATAATTTATTATATTAATTATTAACGGTCATGACTTGCATTTTGGTACTTGTAGGTCAAAGTCTTTGGTAGTGTATCAGTTGTTTAGATGGGAGCGTAATTTTGGGGCCTTGCCATTGGCGCTTTTAAATGTTGATCTTAGGAATCGTTTAAGCAAATCCGTGTGTTTTGCTGTGGGGTTGTGTTACTGGAATAGGCGTCGACCCGTTATATGGAATTAAGAGAATCATACATAGCAATATTTTTATTCAAAATAATAAACAGAACTCTGCTGTCATGTGTTGCTGAAGGTGAACAGGAATTATGTGCAATGTGGCACGAACATGTTTCTGGATTGATGCCATGTTTTTCATAATTTAAGATAAATGAGCACTAAAACTATTTTCAGCCGCGTATTTTTGTTTTCACAAGAGGTCTCTTGGAAATTGATACGTAATATATATATATATATATATATATGCGTGTGTGTATGTGTGTGTGTGTGTCATCCACATACAAGCCTGTTTTGCTGTATCACAGCTCATCAGTGTGGCTAGACATATACTTGCTTCTGTCCGGGATCGAAACTCGGCCAATTTGGTGTCAGTCGGAATCTCTACTCAGTAAGAGATAAAATTAGAAAAGAGAAATTTTAGCGTGTTATATATAAGTGGTGTATGCACACGCCATTCACCCGAATAACTCAATTCATTATATATATATATATATATATATATATATAGAGAGAGAGAGAGAGAGAGAGAGAGAGAGAGTGAGAGTGAGACAGAGACAGAGAGACAGAGACAGAGAGAGAGACTGTTGAAAGGTGAAAGAAAAAAAGTAGGTTAGAAGGTGTGTGTTGGTAAAGGAATGAAAATTGTACACATTGGATGACTATGAATGGAAAATTCATATCACTTGCAACAATAACAAAAATATTCTGAATAAAAATTCTTTAAATTTAAAAGTTAAATATGTGTGAATTTTCATTTTTATTATGATGGCTGAGATTTTTCTTGGACCATTTGGGAAAAAACACGTTGCACGTTGGTGTTAATTAATGCAAGATTAAAAATAAAATTTTTATGATGCAATTTTTGTTCTTTTTTCTTATCTCATCATCCGTTTCTATATCTCAGTTATGAAGCATATATCGGTTCACTAACTGCCCATTTCACACTTGTGTCCTGTCTTTTGAGCAGGAGTAGAAGTTTATCACTTGCTTGGTTCCGTCTAAAGTCTACTTCAACTCTATTCTTCCAACATCTCCATATGAACTTTATAATTTTATTTACTGATTATATTTATCCTCAATGAAACTAGATACATTCGCCTATCGTCCGGTTTACTGTCCTCCCCATTTTTTTAAAGAGAAGAACCTAGGAGAAGGAAAAAATTCTACTAAAAAGTATGTGAAAATAGACGCAGCTAAAGACTGAATAAAATGGATGTCATTTAGAGACCTGATCTACGTGACAACCTCAAACGGAGATACTTCCGCGCCTCTGTAGAAGCGGCTTAAATATATACTGCCACTGCTTGGATATTAACTAAAACTATTGAGTTTAAACTAGATGGAACCTACACCTGGATTGTGAGAACTCTACTTAACAACATCTCTTGGAGACAAAATCGAACTAAATCCTGATTCTACTGACCCATTCCTGATATTTATACAATTTTAGGTGAACGCAGAGGGAACTTTGTAGAACATTGCTAGCAATTAAAACGAACCTTGCGAGAAATCTACAGTTCTGGACACCTAACCATGGAACAAGATGGGCTGATCGCCTAGTAATAATCTATATTGTCCAACTATGTTATGACATAAAATTTCACCTAATGACCTTATGACTTTGATGCAGAACCTTGATGGTTGACATGAATGTCTGATCTTTCTCGATCAAATAAATAAGAATATAGATTTATCCCTTGTTTCCTGCTTAGGATTCTGTTTCCAGCTTCTTCAAAAATCTTCCACTCCAAGTAGTTCCTTGGCTCTTAGTGTCATTATTGCCTTGCTTGAGATGAATTGATTTAAAAAATCGGGTGTAAACAATAAAATGCTTTTAAATGGAAGTAGAATGTGTGTTTCACGACACAATTTAAAGATTTTATTCTATTAATACATGGACAATATTTATAGCCCTTATCCAGTAACTGTTAACATGGTAAATTTGCAAAAAATCCTCAGTGAATTCTATCATTATTTTAATAAAAGTGTCACTGGAATATACAGAAGAGATATTTTTTTCTTTTTTTAACGTTTAATTATCTAATGGCTAATTCTGGAGAGACGGTCGTCTTATTCCACCATTCCAGAATTTACTTGATTCTATCTGCCACATTTTAAATTTACAGGAGTCTTAGAGTATTTGTACACCATCAACCCAATTCTCTCTTTCCAGTTTTGAGTTTAGAGTTCAAAATCGATTAAGCGACCTTGTAGTACACATTTCAGTCTCTTTCCAACAAGCGCCACATTGCAAACCTATTGCGACCAAATTGTTATTGCCATGTTAACTTTTCAGGCGAGCTTTAATTCATACAGCTAGAACATATGCTATTCCCACGGGGTCAAATCAGCCTCATTACCTTCGTATTTCAAGTTTAAGAAGAAAGTTCCCGAAAGAATTGTTCTTTTAAACAATAGACTCTTGCGTAAATTCTTCTCTGAACAGGTCGAGAGTGAATCATCATCTATCCTCATCCTCAAATTCTTTACTAGCTACCGCCTCCTTTTTAACTCGTATGAAACATTTCATACACTATTGCCATTGTAGCCGTAAGAATCTACCTTGTATGGCACCTGAGCTTTGTATTTTGAGAAATATCGTATTGAAAAGAAAAAGCGAGTATTAGTAAAATCTGAGGAAGTTAAGAATTTGTCTAGCATGGTCATGGGCAAACTGCAGCCTGTGAACCTCATTCGCTTGTGTGTCTTTCTGCGTAACAAGTTTCATTTAAAAAAGAAAATATCGTTTACCAAAATGCTATGTTTTGCTTCATTCTCACTTTTTCACTCTTTCACGCAAAGAGGCCGAGAGTTGCCGGTATCAAATAGAATTAACTATTAAATGCAGGAGTAATCTCCCCTACTAATTAATTCCCACTTTCACTAAGGCCACAATTTGCACATCTACAGTGGTATCGAGAGGTTCACTTGGGAGAGGGGAGATCGAATGACGTCGAAAGATGACAACGGGTACTAATTTCATGTAAGAGATGCCTGTTTATGAGTCGTGTAATGTATATACTTCTGGAGCTAAATCTCCTGGAATGCTTTCGCCTACGATACAAGGACCCAGATTGTGACTTTATAGTAAGTTACAACCCGAAACGCTCTTTGATGTGCGTTGCGTAAGATAATTGCTTGCACTCATAATCCTAAAGCAACTCAAGATATTCTGATAGATATTTTCCACAGAGAGAGAGAGAGAGAGAGAGAGAGAGAGAGAGAGAGAGAGAGAGTGAGTGAAAGAGAAAGAGTGAGAGAGAGAAGAAAAGTATTCTGTTTAGATGACGCTGATGAAGTTCGTCACAAAATCTGCTGGAAATGATAGAATAATCCATCACATATACTGGCAACAAACCCCCACCATACGGATACAAAAAAAGAATAGTAGTTATTTGTAGTAACAATCTTAGCAATTTAAGAAGATGCTGTCAATGATTTCAAACACAGAAAAGAACCTACAAGAGTTTGTGGCGAGAGAAGTAAAAATGTATTAGAATATATGCTTTACTACTAGAATGACAGATAACATATCTCTCTTTTTCTCTCTACACAATACATATTTTCCTTCTTTTTCTATAACTCGGACATCGCGTACTTGGTCAGCTGACGTCATGCAGAAGCCAACCAATCACTGAGGATCCCGCCAAAGTTTAAGCAGAAAGACAATTATAAAACAACAAAAACCACATGTATAATTCTCTTCGATTCTTTTCGCTTTTTGCCTCGTTCTCGAACGCCCGCACGTGCATGAGAGATACGGTTCAAGTCGTCGGAAATTCAACGAACATAAAACCAAAAGGATGATATATCAAAAGAAAATATTATTCCCACAAGAATAGAGATAAAGAAAATCAAGGACTAGATGAAAAAGAACAATCCACACGTGTAAATACCGGAACAATTTACATGAAACCTTTTATAACCTACACTACCAAAATACACGCAAAGTGATGAACCTTCACTAAACCAACAAAAATATGTTCGAAAAGAGGCACCTACAAAAATAACAAAAATGATGGTATAGTTCGTACAAACCTGGCCTTTGTTATTATCCTAACCCCATTAAAACCATACTGGTAACCCTATATTACGACTATATATTACAAACTCATACAAAATGTAATGAAGCAAAAGACTAAGCAGAAATTGCAAGACAGAATGCATTGTTGTTAGTAAAGAAACAACTACACATGCAAATTACAAACTGGAAATACCAAATTTAAACAAGTACAACAATTTCAATAGATGGGAAGTGTTTTAGCAGAGGAGGGAAAGTGTGACACAGAAATCCGAATGCGTACTGTATAGCGAAAGTTGCCTTTCAGAAGCTAAGCGAAAGATTGAAAAACGGGAAAATTTCGAAACAAAGAAAAGAGTACTAAATTGTTATGTAATATCAGTCTTCTCATATGGCAGTGAATCCTGGTCTGTCTCCACATCGATGAAGAAGAGACTTGAAGCAAGAGAAATGTGGTTCTACAGAAAAATATTGAGATTATCATGGACCAAAAAACGACGAAGTTTTACAGAAAATGGTAACCAAATGAATACTTACATGAAGACACAACTGAAATTTCTAGGGCACATAATAAGGAAAAAGGGCTTGACAAATTTGATACTCACAAGAAAGATTGAAATTAACACAAAGAAAAGCAACACATAACCTTCCTAGCGAACTTGTATAAATGGCTGACAGAACAGGGATTAGGCGTGAAAAGAAAAATCAAATTTCCTAAGAGCTTCTAAGGACATGAGATTGTGAAGAGTTAATGATCGACATCGTCTTTAAGGGGCATGGTAGAAAAAAGAAGAGAAGCTACACTAAAGCTATCTCTCCTGCATCTTTTAAACATATAGGCTACGTAATGAGACGATATCTGACTTGTTCAGTTAACCTATTTAAGCATATTATACATCATTATAATTATAAGGAAATATTTTATATTAATTGACCTAGCAGTCAGTACTATCCTCGCTTGAAATTTATCAATATTTTCTGTTAAAACATTTTTCCTGAAAAATCCAGTAACTGTTATAGCTCTTTCCAATATCGAGAGAGGTTTCCTTCCTAACCTTTTGTTTGAAGTAGTTTGGAATGTCAACATATCAATTATGTCACTATTTTCGTTTCGAATTACATGCGATATTCAATTTAGTTGTTGCTGCTGTTAAAAGTTTTTAAGTTATGGAAATTTTGTTACTTGGTAGAATTTTTGTGGAATTCTGTTTTGCTAGTCAACAAGGTGCAATGAAGGGTGGTTCTTCGCCAAGAACAACAGGTTTTACTCACTCAAAGCTTTTTGTTAAGCATTGATTTGAAAAAGATATTGTTTAAAGCTAATAGTTTAGATATTAATGAGCTGTTTTGGCAAAATGCATGATATTTATATGAAGTCTCGTTCTATTTAAGAACATGGCTCGAAGCTTTACTTTTAATATTGTGTAGCAATTTGCGGTGTTGGGTGAAACTATCTCTGAGGAAGTTAATTCTATGTTCAATCATTTATCTCATACTAAATTTGTTGTGACTGATCCAGATACCGTGCTACTTGAAGTATTTAGTATTTACTAATTTGACTTCTAAGATTTCTCTTAATTACCAAAGTACGCTCCCTTACTGTTTTTATTCTAATGAAGATTAAATTAACATGCAATATTTCTACATGTATCTGTTGAGATTACACGCTTATATACCTGTGCAAATATAAGTCTGGAAAAATTGTTCTCATGTGCTGACAATATTAATTACAGCAACAATTGTGCATCAACAGAAACATTATTCCCACGTAGTCGACAAATGTATACTTTCTTATGTCTTCCAGTCAAAGGGAGTCTTTTTGTGGTTTTCATTTTGTCTGTTTTAAGATTATATACTTCTAGCCCTTGTATATTATGGTTCCTGACGTCATATTTATTTCTGTAAATGAATAATTTGTTTCGTTATATAAAAATCTGTCCGATTTTTGTACAAATCATTATTCACTTCTTCCACCGACAAACTCTTTTTTGATCAATTCCAACAATCAGGCAAGAATGAGATTACTCTTGACCCTATGCTTTGCAGCAACAGCAACCTAGGCAGAGAATTCTGCAATAACAACAACAACAACAACAACAACAACGAATTCTAGTTTACTCGGATTCTGTAAGTAGTTTTTTCTTTCATTTTCTTTGACGTTTTCAAAAATATTCCTATTTTGGTGTCATATCTTTTCAGTATGTTGATGATCATGGCTCTCTACAACTTTCGATCATCTTGCTTTGTCTTCATGATATCCTGAAAGTTAGCAAACGATTTGCGTATTTCTCTTTGAATTATTTCTAAACCCTTCCAATGTAATTACTTCTTTGAGATTTGATTTGATATTTTTATTTCGATTTTTAAAATTATTTTATTCTCAGTCAAGGTGAGGAAACCACTAAGACTTAAGAGGGTTTCTAAGTATGAGAGAATATGACAAGAAAAACATTAATAAGGAGAAAAAACAAAATAAAAAAACCAAGAATTAAGGAGATAACGATGAACATGAAATTTCAATTTAAGGGCATC
Organism: Ascarosepion bandense; assembly: GCA_037127315.1. Taxonomy (NCBI): domain Eukaryota; kingdom Metazoa; phylum Mollusca; class Cephalopoda; order Sepiida; family Sepiidae; genus Ascarosepion; species Ascarosepion bandense. The sequence continues at coordinate 152,245 of JBBBDQ010001271.1, forward strand.
AAAGTTGACTAGGAGGCAAGAAAACGAAACTACTAGCATAGAAATTACGGTTACATCTAGTCATTTCAAGTGTAAAATGATGAGACATTGTTGCCAATTTAGTACTTAATTTGCCAATCTAGTATTTAACTTAAAGTCTAGGTACCATGAAAGTATTTATAGAAATATAACATGGAAACTACGTTACAGTAGAGGGAAACTGACTGGTGTTAAGATGCCAGGTCATATCAATAACAGGTTCTTCTTTGTATTTAATCAAGAATTACTAAATACATAGTAGGAGTACCAGCCCAAGCCAGACATGGTAGCAATATTTAAAGTATGGGCAAATGGTAGACTTGTGAGAAAAATCTGGTGAGAAAGATTGTCTCGAAGAGAAAACTGATGAGAACCTCGAAGTCATCAATAGATAATTATTGCATAACAAATATGAAAAGTTCAAGATATTTACGTAAGTTTTATGATGTTTCATATCTGGAGCCTAATGAATGAAACATCACTATGTTTTAATTCGGCCTTCGATAGGTATAATTAAATTTCTATATTATTGATACAATATATATATATATATATATATATATATATATATATATATATATATATATATATATATATATACTACCGGCCATAATTATTAGGCGACACCAGTTTTTTTTTAAGAAATTATGTATTTCATACTATTTTTATTATTTATTGACAAGTGGATAATTCTAAATGAAAATAGAATGGTTCTTTTGTTATTATTACCTTGCAAAATCTAACAAGGCAAGGAAGCATAGATGAACTCGTCCGAATCACCCTAAATGTTTTTCATCCTTGATGAAACAATAAAAGTAATTACATCATAACACCATAAAAAACTGCTCTTTCATACAGTGAAATATAAAAGACTTCTATCCATCCATCAATGAACAAAAACTGAGAAATACACAAGTCCTGGCGAAACACTGCATAGTCTTAGACATTATCAAACACTGTAGAAAATCAATACTATACTACACCAACAAAACACAAACGAAAAAGGAAAACAATAGCGATCAAAACTTTGATGTAAAAATGGGCAGTTAAGATAGTGCAAATATATGTGAACTTTGAACCATCGTTAGTCATTTTTCAGAAAAGAATATAATCGATAGATAGATGGGGTAGCGTTTATGTTGCTAACATTGTAATATAAGAAATGACTGTCAGTTCACATGCTGTGTTTGTGGTATGATTTTGAAACTTACAGTTTATGACCTAACAATGTTGTACGGGAGAATGTGTAATGTAATAGTCATACTATAGAGGCCCACTCTAGAAGACTATCCTGCCATATCTCTGAGCAAAGTATCACATGCTAACTAATGCAAAAATTTATTGTATACAAAATTATGACAAATATACTAGAATATTTTGGCTAGCCAACTAAAAAAAAGATTAAGAATTTTGTAAGCGATTCACATAAAAAGAAAAAAAAATTGTTTCACTCTCGCCGCAAAAGTGCCTTTGATCTAGAAGTTAATTTTAGTCCCGTGACGCAAAAATATATTCCACAGTCAAAGCATCTGTACGCCCCAACGTCCATTTCAGACTTCAGATGTCACTAAACGGTTATCTTTCAACCAAATTTTATAGTCTTTTTTTTAAGAGAACCAATGATAGTCGATAGTACTATATATATATACAGAATTTAAAGTAGTTAAGTAGTTATTTTGTTTCAATACTTTTTAAGTGATGATGTTGGTCATCATTACTTGATCAGACACAATGTCGAAACAAAATAATGGCTACTTTTGTAGTGATATTATAACATATTAATGTTATAAATTCTATCCTTTTTTCAATCAAACTGGAATTACTGTACTGACGTTCTCATATGTCACATTTTGGGGATTTTCTTTTCAAGATACTTGTATTTTGATGTTTTTTGAAAATCTTCAAAAATACATTACAATCTTCAGGGACTGCCAAATCAATAAGAAAGCTCATCAATTCCTGTGGTCTTTGATCAAGAAATTTGTATTATTATTATTATTATTATTATTATTATTATTATTATTATTATTATTATGTTGTCATTTTTCATCATATTTCGATTTCTGCTATTGTCGCACTACCAACCAAGGCAGGTCGTGGTGTTTTGTTATGGCTTCATCTCATGTATTTTTTTATATCCCCTATCATCCCTAGCGTTACATAAACAAAGTTCTCCTTAGTGTGCGGGCTGTACTTTTTGTATATCTCTTAAACTGGGGTTTCCAGGGATTCTTACAATGTGTTGTTTTGTTCAATTTTTTATCATTCCAAGTGTACCTACTATCACTGGCACGATTATTGTTTTCAATTTCCACATTTTTTCTATTTCAATTTCCAGGTCTTTATATTTTGACAGTTTTTCGAATTCCTTGGTTGTTATGTTACAATCCGCTGGACAAGCCATATCAATTAATAGGCAAGTTTTTTATTTCTTGTTTTTAACAATAATGTCCGGCTTATTTGCTTCAATTTTTCTGTGTAGATGGTGTAATCCCATAGAATACTGACATCTTCTATTTCTGTAACTGGGCAATGTTCATACCAGTGATTGTTTACAGGTTTTCCATAGTGTTTGCACATTGTCCGATGTAAATATTGCCCCACACTATCGTGACGATTTGTATATTCATTTGGGGCAAGTACAGAACAGCCTGAGATTAGATGGTCTATTGTTTCTTGGTATTTATCACAGAACCTGCATTTTGGATCCACATTATTATGTATAATATTTGCCTGAAATTTCCTAGTGAAAAGACTTTAGTCTTGCGCAGCAAGAATAAAGCCTTCAGTCTCAGACTTTAATCCAGATGCACGTAACCATCGATGAGTATTAATTTTATCAACATTGGATTTATTGGCACGTTCTGGATATTGGCCATGCAGACGTTTGTCTTGCCAGTGTTGTTTCATCTGTTCCAGAGCTTTATCTTTGGCTTTCATGTTCATACTTTTTGCCGCAATAGTTGGTTCTTGGCTTCTGTTTTGCTTTTCTAAAGAATCTACTAAATGTAAATCTTGTTTGTATTTACTGCCTTCTTTTATTCTTGAATATTGTTTTCTTTCTGTTTTTATGTTGTTTGACTAACTGTAACATCCAGCCCTTTGTTGTTTCTATGTTTCTTTGTTGTTTTCTAGTAAGCCAATAGTTGTTTTCTTGTATGACAATTCTAGCTGAATAAGACCTCTTCCACCTTCTTTACGGGGTATGTATAGACTGTCTACATCAGCCTTTGAATAATGCATCTTATGCTTAGAAAGAAGCTTTCTTGTTTTAGAATCCATTCGCCTGATGACGTTTAGAGTCCAGTTTAAGATGTTGAAACTATATTGGACAACTGGGATTGCAGGGCTATTAATGGCCATAATTCTGTTCTGAGAATTCAATTTAGTTTTTAATATCAATTGTAGCCTTCTATAGTACTCTTTACGCACTATCTCTTTCATTTTTATGGTGAATGTTTTCACTTTCATTTAAACCTAGGTATTTATAAACTTCTTCTGGCTTTAATTCTTTTATTGTTACAGCAGGGTCTAAGATTGTTGTAGCGATCCACGTAAAAGTGTAGTTTTAGCACATTTATTCAAATTGAATTTGATTCCAGTGCATTCGCTGAAGCATTTTGCAGTTTGGAGAAGACCTTCCACCTCGTTATCATTCTTAGCATATAACTGTAAGTCATCCATGTAAAATAGATGGCTTATTTTCTTTTGGACTATTTTATAACCACATTCTGTCTTGTTAAGTTGATCGGTTAGTGCTATTAATGTTATGCAGAATCTTTTGATGTTTATTTCACCAGACTTATATAATTTATGTGATTGAGGTAAAGGTTTGTTTTCCATATCGCCATACATTGTTTGATGAAATTAATGATGATGGGTGATATATTGTATATATTTAAAGTCTTTAAGATCCAGGAATGTGGTATAGTATCGAATGCATTACGATAATCTTTCCAGGCAGTACTAAGATTTTTCTTTGCATTTTTCCAGTATCCTTCTGTTAATAAGCAATTAGTTTTTACATCCGTAACAGCCAAGTTTGCACCCTTTTTGTCGGGCGGTAGTGTGTCATTTCTTTCCAATAAGAAATGAGTCCGTTTTGTTAAAATAAATGTTAATACGTTGTATGTTGTCAGAAGACATGTAATTGGTCTGTAGTTTTTCGGGTTGTTTGCGTCACTATTATTGGTTAGAAGAAATGTAATTCTTTTGGTTATTCATGCAGGAATTTTAGTGGGATCGTTAACCATTTCTTGAAGTTCTTTGGCTAGTTTTTATGTGCTGTATTTAAACAATATAGCCAAAAGTTAGGAATTTTATCTATTCCTGGAAATTTCAAATTGTGTGCTTTTTCAGTGCATATTTAACATCCTCTTCTGTGATCCCAGCCCATGTCTGTTCTGGTTTACTTTGATTCGTTCTATCTCTTGTGCAATCCAATCTACTTCTTTGTTATGTTCTTTAGGGCAAGCCCATATTTTCCCCATAACTGTAGAACTTCTTCCATTTTGGTAGGGAGTCACTTCAATTTCTTTCCCTATTTCTCTATAACATTTCTTTGCATCGGTTTGAAAAATCTTGTTTTGTCTGTAGAGTCTTGGTTATTTTCTCATAGCGTCTTATTCTTTGTGTCTTCAATTGTATTGTTTGCTTTATTTTTTCCTTAGTTGATAGGACTTCATTTTCATTACTAATGTCGTATTTTATTTCGACTCTTCTGCATTTTCTAGTTCTTACATTTATTTCTCTTGTCAGTTCATCGAGTACTGACAGTTCACTTCTAAGTTGTTCGATTTCTTTTTCTATTTTTCTTTTCCAATGTGGATCTTCATGTCCGCGAGACTGCCTTGTTTTTAATCTGATGTTCAGTTTTTTTGGTTGCTGCTATTGCTGATGCATATATTGCTTCATTGAGATTTATATACGTGTCTTCTTCATCCAAAATTAATTTGAGTGCTGCATTGTCGAGCTTAATAGTTTTGAGGTTATGCTTTGTTCGTTGTAGTTTTGAGAGTTGTTCTGGTTCCTCCATTGCAATATTTTTTATTTGTCTCATAGGGTTCTTGATTTCTTCTTTAGCTTCTTGTATACTGTTCTTGTTTACCGTAAAATAATTCTTTTCAATGTGTTTTGAACTCGTTTTATTGTCGTCTTGTAACTGACTCAGATTACACCTTTCCAGCACTTCGTGTATCACGGTTTTTGCATTATGACATGTGGCTTGTTTGATGTTACTACTTTTTATTTCTGATTCCGGTTCCCTTTCGTATTTTGTTGATTCGTCTATTCTGGCTGCAATTCTTTTTATCTCATTAATTTCAGCCTCTGTCAATCGGTTATTTTGCATGATGCATCTTCGTACATTGGCTAATTTATTTTAGTCAATGTACTTTCTATTTGTTTGTCCAACATTTTCTCGCCAAATGTCATATGTTTGGGGAATGATGTTTTTTTGAGTTTTGAGTTACGCTTCATGAAATGCAGTCATAACGACTTTGTACTCCTCACAAGACCATTGTATTTTTTCTTTCTTTAAATATACAGTTATAGGTTTAGCTGGAGAATTTTCAGGGACATCATTAGGATTATCCTGGTTGTGAGTACCTGAAGATTCATTTCTTTGTGTATGAGTTTGTTCCTATGGCAGATTTTTCAACCTCAGGTAGGTTCCCTCCTGAAGGACGGGCTTCCTGTTTACCCACTGGAAGAGCCATACTGAACTTTTTATTTCTATTTGTATTTCTCATATTTTTCCTACGGGTGACGTTCGATTCGAAAAGTCCACCCAAAGTTGTTCCGAAGCCTGTACGGGATCGTTTGTGACCTCATAACGCAGTAGCCATTTACTCCTCGGCACGATTAACACCTTGAGTTGCGGGTTGTTGTTCGGAGTTTTCCTACTCCTAAATGGATTGTCAAACAATATTTTTTAAACTATTATATTTTTCTTAAAAACAAAAAACAAAACAAAACAACAGGAAAATAAATACGATGAAAAACAGTTTCTACGATATTCTTTTAAAGAAAGAATACGTATTTATTTATATATATATATATATTTATTGATTTTATTTATTTAATTTCTTTTAATTTGATGGCCCTATTAAAAACGAACGACTTTAATGAAAAAATAACTGAATATACAGTAGACGAAAAAATTATTTTTATTTTAAACCTAACAGCACTAATAAACGTATGTCAACTTTTTCTTTTCCAGAATTTATTTTTCTTAACAATTTTTTTTTGTTACAAGGACTAGTGATAGTAGCAACATTTTTTAACAAAATATTCTAGTGCAGTGATGTTTTGTTTCGTTGAGCGGTTGCTACGCCCATGTTTGTTTTTTTAAACCAGCGTCATTCTCTTTGATTTCCAATCGCGTCTCTATCAGCTGTCGATTATTATTATTATTATTATTATTATTATTGTAAGAAACAGCAGCAAATAAACATCATAATACTGGGGCACAAATATACAATTCTCAATATACCTTCATGACAACAAGTATGACAAGTGCATACTAGGTACATGTATCATAGCCAGATGTACGCTGTAAAATGACAGGTTTTAATAAAAGTAGTGCATAACTCAGAGAGAATACCTTCGATTGGGTTACCTTATTCACTCAGATGGTCACAGATTGACGGTGTTTCTAACTACACCCCAACAACCAAGTCGCTTAAATCATTATCATATTTTTGGGGAGGCAAATAAATAATACCCTTAGTTTTCTACTGAATAATGAATGAAAATTAAACTTATGATAAGTATAAAATAGTGAAAAACTCAGTTGACAAAAAATCCAAATTTTGCTAGTGTATGCTGAGTTCCAATACAGTTAATGATAACAATACGACTGTGGATACTGATCCTTTTTTGAACACAATCTATAGGAGTGGGGAGACTGAAAAGGACTTTTTAGATGGAAATCAAAACTAAACAGAAAACTAACTGAGTGTTCTTAGCCTCAAACTATGACCGAACTATTGAGCTAAATTGTATCAGTTGTCGTGTTCTTTCCACTTGGCCCTGTCCTATGTAGCTCTTAATTTCTTTTATTCTTGGTATCTCTCCCAAACCTCGCTCTACCATCCATTTGCCCAAACCCATCAAAATATCTTGCTTCGTTTTCTTCTATCTCTCTTTCCTTCAATCCATCTTGTGAGTATTAAATTCTACAAACCCTCATTCCTCATTAGGTGTCCCAGAAACCTCAACAGTCTCTTCTTGATGCTAAGTATAGGTTTTCTTTTCCTTCGCATCCTCTCTAACACCTTGCTGTTGCTGACTTGCCCGGTCCATAGTATCCACAGCATATTTCTGTAGAACCACATATCTGTTGCTTCGATTCACTCCTTCATCATTTAAGAGATCGTCCAACTTTCGCTGCCATTTGGAAGGAGAAATATTACACAGCAGTTTAGCACACTTTTCTTTGTTTCTAATGAGATCTTCCTGTCCATCGGTATTTTGGTTAGCTTTTGAAATGCATCTTGGTCATGCCAATACGACTTCGGATCTCAGTCTCACACTTTCTATCCTCTGTCCAAACGCTTCCCAGGAATTTATGCTTGGTTCTTTCTTCTCGCTTTCCCTTGCCATCTTCTGTCGGAGGTCCTATATTTTCCATTCTGTGTGCGCTATCAGCACTGTGTCATCCGCGTATTTTATTGTTACTTGAGTTAATTTGAAAATAACATATCTTTCTCTTCTTTTGTTTCTCATCAATAGGTTAGCTTGTAAAACTTCTATATAAATATATGCAGAAAATATTTATCGATTTTATTCAAGGAACTAAACACAAAAAAGCAAAATATGTGTATTTAAAATCAAAACAAAAATGCTTTGTGTGTTGTATTCTTTTATGTGTTGTATTCTTTCAAGAAGTGGGTAATCATGATTTTCTACAACTACACATATATTTTTTAATGTTTTCACCCCAAACAAAGTAATAAAGCCACTAAAATGCAAGATGTTATTGAGTTTCAGGGAATATAATAAAAGAACCAATACTAAGAAGAAAGAACATTAAAAGAACATGAATTAAGAAGAGAGAAGTTAACGATTGATATTGCATTTAAATTTGTGAAGATCAAAGTTGACTGGGAAGCAAGTGATTTCCACATGCGAGAAGTGCGATAGAAGAAACTATTAGCATAGAATTTACGGTTACATTTAGCCATGTCAACTATAAAAGGATGAGAACTCACTGCCAATCTAATACTGAACTTCAATTCATAAAATCTAGGTACCATAAAAAAAAGTTCATCAGAACGACTACCATAAAAATATTTGTAGAAAAAAACATGAAAGCTACAATACAGCGGTGGGGGAGCAACTGAAGGAGAGATTCCAGGTTAGGACCCAAAAATTGCAGATTCTTCTTTGGATTTTATCAAGAATCATTTAATATATAGCAAGGTCATCATACCACATCTGGTAGCGATATTCAAAACAAGAACGAATAGTAGACTTATTAATATGTAATATAGATTTTGGCGAGACAGATTGTCCAGCACGGCACAGTGAACCAAGTTGCCTAGCAGCAGACCTAGCAATTGATTCGATATAATTTTACACTTTATGTCAAAGAAAAACTTTAGTCCAAAGAGGCGCAATGAGCCACTCTCCTGGAGTTTAGCATCAACCATTCTGATGGAAAGTACCAATGTTTGTTGTTTATATAACTATCAACACCGGCTTCACAGTTTATTTAGACTAACTCGTTAAATGGGTTACTTCTTGTTTCCCTCCTGCCGTCTATATCCTGGAAGTGTTAAATTCGTTAAGCCCACTTTGTTATTTGTGTTTTCTATAAATTCTAACCATCAATTTCTGATTCTATGTAATAAGTTTCTTTTTCGTTGCAATTTTCCTTAAAAATTAAACATTTCTCACGTGTTCTGTCCATGGTATTCTCAGCATCCTTCTGCAGAACCACATGTTTTCCCAAGTACCCATTCATCCATAATGAAATTGCTCTTCATTCATGGCGATAGATCGAGAAATATTAATTTTATGAGTGGATCAGATAAAAAGAAATATGCTTAAAACTTACTGAATTAGAGTCACCATTTTAACTTCCCTCCACTATTTTCTATTTTGTGGAGCCGTGTTTGATGTAAGCATTCGAATAAATTAAAAATTTCAACATAATTGTTAATAAATTCTACCAGTGATATGAGGCTGTGTAATTAATGTTCAAATCATTTGTAATGTATTACGATAGCAAAATTACCTGCGTTTTTATAATGAAATATTTTACAATGTATTTTTATAGATAGAAATTTTACAATGATTCTCTATGACTAATCGAAATAACAGAGATTTACGGCCGCAATATATTGAAGTACTTTTTCGCGTACGATAACCAAAGTTAAGCAGGGTCGAGCCATGTCGCTACGTACATGGATATCTGCGTGAGAATACCAAGTTTTGTAATAAATAATTAGAATAACGAAATTATTTTACATGTTTGTTTAATGAGCGCACGAATCATCAAATTAACACAGGTTTTCTTGCTTTTATTTTGAAGGCCTGTGGAAATAATTCCGGATGAGCATTCTATTTAGAGTGATAATCATCTTCATTTTCTATTTCTTTTTTCTTCTTCTACTTTCAGCTCATATTCCTCATCAGCCACCATTCTTTCTTAAAGTTAAGTAAATTTGTGGACGGATTTGTGGTTGTAAGTAACTTTCGTATATAGTTTGTACGGGTCATCATTTAAGTCGAAAGTTATATCAACGAAGTTGAGCACTTTAGCGTTAGTGGTGGTAGTGATGTTAAGTTCTTGATTTTTAAAGAGTTTTATCAGGTTATTTCTTCGCTGGTCAGTTTGTTGTGGGCTAGTATTTTGTAGGAGTTTTAATCCGTCGTCTCTGTATAAATCGGTGCTTTTTTTTATCTCAAAGAAATACCTACGTCAATAATAAAATACCAATCAATTCACTGTCGTTTGCGAAATCAAACATACCGATAGCAATGCAGAAATCTGGAATGGTTCTTTTGATCCACAGGTAGCCACGATGAATTAGGATAGATTTTTTGGCTTTCTCGATAATATTGAAGTCTTGGTCTCTAATTGAGCAGTATTATTGTGGCTAACTTTAAAAAGATTTTCAGTAATAGAAGTGTAAAAATCGCAAATATGAAATTGCAAAAACTTACATTGTTTTTTGTTTTGTCTTTGTTTTTCTTTGGTGAAACATTATATAGATTTAGCTGTGTTACACTATTCATTCGTTCAAACCCAAAGCATTTTTCGTGTTCTTGCACGCTATTTACTGGATGATTTTTCTAATTTTACCGATACAGTTTTTTAGTTAAGTTTCGTTGCTTATATAATTTTCATTCTGGTCTTTGACTGAGATAAAAGCCTGTTGCATGAGCAGTATTTGATTTTTATCGCTCAATTTGACTTGTTGATAGAATTTACCCTGTTACTGGAAAAAAGTTAATAAATATTGTAACCATCATCACATAGAATACAAGACGATATCCATAAATCTATCCAATGTAGATTATCTTTTAACTCTAGTTATAAGGCAGTTTTTGATAATTGTAAAATTGAATATATTAAAGCCTTATCCAAAACTGAACATAATGTAAGTTTAGAATATGCTGATAAAAGTTAAGAAGGTAAACATATACCGAAATTGTACAAACGTAAGATCACATAGTTTAACCAAACTTTTAGTCATATCCTTTTCAAACAATCTTTGCCTAGCATTAACCTTACAATATTTAACAAACAAAATGGAGTATTGAAAGTTATTGAAAAAATAGGCAAACGCTCACATTATGCCCAGCCACGCGAATCACGTGATAGGTTTAAAGATCTCTCCTTTTCAAAAAAACTCTAAAACACAAAAATACATCACATTCAAACATGAAGACATAAATCACCGAAAAATAACATCCTTGAAAATGGCCCGTGAAGAGGTTGAAAAGTAAAAAATTATGGAACATTTTTACATTCCTTATCTACAGAAAAAGGAAACATGCAAGAATAACCAAAAAATTAATTAAAAATTAATAAAATCTTTATCTTTTTCATGCATTTTTAACAAAAAATTTTATACACGTATATATATATATATATATATATATATATAGGAAAGAGTATTAATAAAAAAATTTTTGATTTTTAAAAAAAACGTACTTTTTTAAACAGTATTTGTTTATTTTTAATGTAGTTTTATATTTCAAACCGACCTCGGTTCTTCATCGGAAACAAGTGATTTTTTAAAATTAGAATTGGAAACGCGTTCTACGGTAGCGTTCGCACATTTGTTTGTTTACAACACGTGGTGTCGATAAACTAAGCAACATACGGCACGTCCGTTTGTTTATTATCGGTAAACCAGTCAACACGTGGCACCTCCGTGGAGAAAGTCTGTTTGTGTTGGTTAAAAAATTACTTGGAATATCTATTTTTTCGTTGTTTGTATCGCGTGGTGTCGATAAACCAATTCGCATGCGGTACGTTCATTTGTTTATTTTCGGTCAACCAATCAACCAATCAACACGCGGCATGTACCTTTAGAGAGTCTGTTTGTCCTAGAAAAAAAAATTTTTTTGGAATGTCTTAGAGAGAATTCTTATTATCTATTGAAATATTTGTAGAGATTCAACACACCTAAGTCCCTATTTAACCCTAGTTTGTGTGTGTTTAATTTTAAAATCCAGTATTTTTCTTTCTTTCTGCGTGTGTATGTAGAACTAAAATTGGAGTCTATTAGTAAACATTTGCAATTTTCTAAAGTGTGATCGGGTTGATTAAAATGTGTTGCAATTGGGGAGTATATATTATTTTGTCGTATATTTAGTTTGTGATTATTGAAGCGGAATCTAAAGCTATTACCGGATTCGCCGATGTATCTACTGTTAGGGCAAATTGAGCAGAAGAGAAAGTATATGATGTCTTTGCTATCACAAGTAAGGTTTGGTGGGTGTAATTTTATTTTTGTGTTGGGTACAGAGAATGTTTTGTCTGTTATTAGATGTTTACAGATTAAACAGCGGGGCTTTCCACATTTTAGATTCCCTGATAGGTTTGTATTATTTAAATATTTATTAGAAGTGAGGATGGTTGATAGGTTAGGTGTTTGTTTCTTTGCATTTATGGGTGGTCTATCGAAAATGTCTTTGATGTTTTTGTTTGATTGGAGGTTCCTGTAGTCATTTTTTAAATTTTTGATGAGTGTGTGGGAATATTGATTATGGTTAAAAACCATGGGAATTCGGTTATTATCTTTTCGTTTTTTGTATGTGAGAAGTGTGCTACGGTCTATGTGGATGGTTTTATGTAGTGCTTCCTTTATTATTTTTATTGGGTATTTGCATTCTAGAAATTGTTTTGTTAGGTTGTTAATGTTATTTAGAAAGTCTTTATGGTGTGAGCAAATGCGTTTTATTCTAATAAATGAGCTGTATACTATAGATTTTTTTAATTTGAGGGGATGACAGCTGTTAAAGTGTAGGAATTTATGTTGGTTTGTGGGTTTGTTGTATAGACTGGTGGAAAGTGTGTGTTTGTTTAATTTTACCATGACGTCTAAGAAAGGGACAGATGTGTATGAGTACTCCATGGTAAATTTGATTGTATTGTGGAAGTTGTTGCAGAAAGTGAAGAAGTTTTTTAATTTTTCTAATCCATGAGTCCATATTAAGAAAATATCATCAATGTACCTAAAATAGTGTGATGGTTTGCATTGTGAACTGTCTAGTATCTTTTTTTCTAAAATATGCATAAAGATGTTGGCATAACTAGGTGGATAATCATCAATATATATATATATATATATATATATATATATCATATATATATATATATATATCAGCATGCAGTGTGGTTATAGAAGAATCCAAAAAAGTATGCTGTACATACAGTGGTAGGATAACTCTCTAAGAAAGTTCTAAACATTTATGCATATAAATACATATAGAGCAAATATAATAAAAATTAACACAGACACGTTATTTCATGGTGAATCGGGAGTATGGCCTATTTCAGGAGAACCATCGTCAGCTTCCGTCTTTATTTTACAAAGGATTATACATGAATGTGATTTACAAAGACCTAAAAATAATATAAAAATAACGGTTGCTCTCTTCTTCTTCTTCTTCTTCTTCTTCTTCTTCTTCTATGTGCCCTGTCCCTTCAGGACGTAGGCGATCATGGCTCTCCACGTCTCCCTATCCCTTGTGGCTATTAGTATGTTTGTTCCTGTTGCTCCTGGCAACCCCCGTTCCGTCATCCACCTGATCAGGCCCTGCAAATATGTTATCCGCTGCCTTCCTCTGTCTCTCCTTCCTTCTATCTGACCAGTCAGTATCAGGTTCTCCAGGCTCTCCTTCCTCATTGCATGTCCCAGGAACTTCAGTTGTCTCTTCCTGATGCTCAGCATCAATTTCCTTTTTGTTGCCATTCTTTCTAACACCTCGTCGTTGCTTGTATGCTCAGTCCACGATATCCGTAGCATCCTTCTGTAGAACCGCTTCTAGTTTTGTCCTCATTTTCGATGATATTGTCCAGCATTCACAGCTTAAAAGAAAAAATGTAAGAAAACATACACCAGTTTGGCGAACACATACACATATTCATACATAATCATATATACATGCAGCATATAATCAGATGACACGCGTAGCGGCCAATGTCAACAAAAGTTCGAAGATACATTCTTCTAACAGTTCAGTTGCGGACGCGTGGATTTGAAACGTAAAAATGTGGGTTAGGTGAGAGAGAGAGAGAGCGAGAGAGAGAAAGAGAGAGTAAGAGAGAGGGAAAGCGTTAAAAGGAAAGGGTAAGTATCTTGAATCGGAAACGAAAAGGGAAGAAGTAAAAAAGAAAAAAGAAAAACGGAGCAGAGGAAAAAATTTAAATTAGAAAGAAAAGATGATAGAATAAATTTAAAATAGGAATAAAAAATAAAAAATAAATAATAAAAGTATATAAATTTGAAATAGGAATAAATAATAAAAGATGATAGAATAAATTAAAATAGGAATAAATTTAAAATGGAAAGAAAAGATGATAGAAGAAAATGAGAAAATTACATATAAAAATAAAAAATAAATAAACAATATGAGTTAACGGTAAAAGAAATTGGAGTCTAAAAGTTAAAAATATATATAGTTAATCTGTTGTGATCACAAAATATTCACACTATTATATAAACAAAATTATACTAATTATACAATCAACAAAACAAATATAATACAATATAAAATTTTAAAAAAAAATTATTTAAATATTTTTTTTTAAATTTCAAAAAGTTTTTTTTAATTTAAAAATAAACCCAATTAAAAAAAAACATTTTAAATTTAAAAAAAAAATATTTTCTGATTCACCATGAAAAATATATACTTACGATTCACCATGAAATAACGTGTCTGTCTTAATTTTTCTTATACACACACACACACACACACACACACACACACACATATATATATATATATATATATATATATAATATTGTAAGAAAGTTATGGGACACGTAGGTTTTAAGCCCACTGTTCAAACATTTACTTTTATAAAGAGTGCTCGATACAACGTAGAACTTTATATTGTAATGGTTGTTTCAATGATTTATAAAAGCATAGTATCACTACACAAAACTTTTCGCGTTTCGGAACTACGTTTGCCCCTCAACTGGTGATCAGCTTAAATGAAAAATAAATGGTGAAAACAATTTATTTTTTGGTAATATGATATTTAAGTGAATGTGGTGGAAGTGTAGTACGATTTAGCCGGCAGTTTGTAGCCATAGTGATACAGCCTTGGGATATATTGGGATGTAAGTTTTTTTAAGAAAGGATAGATACTTTTTATTTTACTACTATCTGTGAGTGGATGGAATAAAGTTGCTGTTAATGTTGGGGAGTTTATTTTCTTTTATTTATACGATGTTTGTTTTTTTTTATTTATATATTGCCTCGTACCACACTTTAATGAGAACTGCTACTTTGTGGAATATTGTATCCGGTGCGTGTTTGCTTCTTGAAGCTCTTTCATTTTAACCATTTCCTATCAAGAGACAATGGTTATTTTCATGACCATTTAATTCCTACCAATATATATATATATATATATATATATATATATATATATATATATATGTGTGTGTGTGTGTGTGTGTGTGTGTGTGTGTGTGTGTGTATGTGTGTGTGTGTGTGTGTGTGTGTGTGTGTGTGTGTGTGTACATGTACATGCGTGTATTTAAAAATGCATTTATTGATATCCATGTGCGAATTAGATTATATATATATATATATATATATATATATTTCCTCTTTAATCCTAAATGGAAAAAGTAGGAAGGTAAATTCCAAAAACCTGATCCTAATTAATATTAATTTATTTTTTTTAACATTAAAAATTGATATAGGAGGAGAGCTCAATGTGCTTAAGATTACAGAGCCAATATAAATTAAAGTAATCTTTCAAAATTCAAAACTGCTGAATGAACATTTCAACATGAAATCCCTAAGAGAGAATTCACGTCTCCTCAGCAGCAACATTCCATCTCAAAATGAAAAAAGTTAAGATTAAGAAGGAGACACAAATAAATAGCGGTTAAGATTTGAGAAATATACGTCACAAAAATTTATTTTAAAGGTCAGTCTATTTTTGGTTTTTACTTTGTAAGTGAAGAGACACCAATCTCCCATCTCTTCCCTCACAAAGTAAAAAACAAAAATAGACTGACCTTTAAAAGAAATTTTTGTGACGTATATTTCTCAAATCTTAACCGCTATATATATATATATATATATAGAGAGAGAGAGAGGGAGAGAGAGAGAGAGAGAGCACACATGGATATATTTAAAAAATCTAGATCTGTTAAGACCACTGTTTGTGTGTGTGTATGCGTGCGTGTTTATTAAGGTCAGTCATTCAGTCAGTTAAATGCCATAGGTGATTCATACTTTTGCGATATATCCTCGAAAGAGACATGACTGCCTGTGCAGATGATTTTTTGCCATTACTTTCTGCGGTAGACTGGTTACTAACCAAGGCTATGGAACCCAATCTGTCCTTTAACGCATAGCTGGAGGGATAAGAGACGAATTAATACCTTTCCTAAGAGTATTTGCGCGTAAGCGAATGCAACGAATTCGACTGAAATTCAAACTCGGATCCCCGATTTCTTATTCCGAGCCGATATCCACTGCACCACAACGAACATCCTCAAGGTTGAGAAGCTAGTGGACGTAAAAGGCGAGTGTTTTGCCAATATCACTGCACTTGTTAAAAGTTATCTTTTTATTTTCCCCTCCTGAAACTTTTACATCTTGCTCTCTTCACTTCATTTAAATGTCACTCTTTCTATTTTGTTTTGTGGTTCAAAAAAATGATACATGTTTGGCAAGAATTCTAATGCGGAGAAACTTCAAATTTCATCAGTTATACGACGAAGAAATGAAAGTCTTGCTGTGTTTCATTTTTAAATGAACATCTCATGTAACTTAAAGTAGAAAACACGATAACATAATTGAAACGTTGACCTTTCACAATATATCAACCAAAATGTTAAGAAAGAAACCGTCAACAATTCTAACAAGAATTAGTACGAGTTAGTAAACTTGAATATGCTAATTTCCTGTAATTAGTATGCCAGCCAAATATTTATTTATAAGAATACGGCTAATTATTTTTATTATCATTACAATATATATATATATATATATATATATATATATATATATATATATATTAATTCAGATACTTCAATCCAAGGGAAAAAAGCAGGAAGGTAAATTCCAAAAACCCGATCCTAATTAATATTAAAACTTTTATTTTAATATTAAAAAATGATACAGGAAGAGAGCTCCATGTAATAAAATATTACAGAGCAAATATATATTAAAAAAGGATTAATTCAAAGATGTTGAAAACACGGCTGTCTGTTAATTTTTAGTTACAATTCTCTTCCTTTTTTTTACGAACCCAGACGATGTCAATTTTTTTATTTGTTTATTTGATTTGATTTTATCTTTTTCTTTTTTTTTTCCTTTATTTTTCCTTTTTATTTTCTTTTTTAATTTTAATTTCTTTGCAAATCTATTTAAAAAGGAAAAGTAGACTAATTTTTCTCCAGTTTCTGAAAGGATTTTTCTGTTGCTGAGGTGATGTGTTATCCCCCGTGGGGATCTTCATATCGAAATGGCCATTCAACATCTTTGAATTAATCCTTTTTTAATATATATATATATATCTCCAAGTGAATAAAGAACGAAGAAAGTATTAACAACGTTCAAAACATTGATTTAAAACAGTTCTCAATATAGAAATAGAACAATGAATATTTATTATAAGTTATAGTTCAGAATGTGTACAAATTATAATTTACTACAAAAGTGGGCATTTTGTTTTGACATCGAAAAAACAATGTCTCATCAGTTGACATAATGATGGTACTATAAGTTATTTTTTAAAAAGAAGATTAAAAAATCTCACTTCCCTCTTTATTTTTGGAAATCTGTACGCGATAAAAAGGATAGAAATGAAAAGAAAACCAAAAAGGAAATCGGAAAAAAGGGTAAAACAAAAAGGAAAGAGAGATACGTAGGAAATTAGGAGACTAGGGAGACAGGAGAGAAAGAAAAAGCAATAAGAAAAGAGCCGATGATAACAGTTCAGAGAGAAATAGACCCAAAATTTGATTGGAGATGAAATATAGATATGTGACACTACTTAGCTATGATAATTGGCTAATTAATTAATCATAGAAATTAAAAAACAGGGACAGAAGACAAAATAGAGACAGAAGAGACAGAGAGAAGACAGAGAAGTGTTGCAGTTCGAGTTTCGCTTCGCAGAAGGTGACCACAAGATTCACGCCTTTCGACTTCGATTTCTCACCAAAAGCAATCATTAATAGTGAAGGACTTAGACTCACAGCAATAAAGCAGGGCTTAATGAGCGCCGACTGAGGATGCCAAAAAGCAGATTATTGAAATATGACTTAAGATACCAGGACTAGATTAAGAAACGCAAAAGTGTCACGAATCCATAGAAATGGGCTGGGAGAGAGACGCATTCATGTATTCAGCGGACTGTTATAAAGACATTTGTTATTAATCAACATATTTGAACCTCTTGAGTTGTTCATTATTTTTTTCCCTTTTCTTTTATATACCTGTGCGATACCACCTCTGTCCCGGATTCAGCTTGCACTACGGCCCGAAGACTGATTGATTTCGTCCTCCTAAAATCAACTCACAAGGTGGGTATTTTGGACTATAAATCAAAGCTGTTACCAGACGTTGGAAGCGAGCTGGGAACGGCGGAGCTGGCATTGACTCCAACCAGGCATCGACCGCGACGAAGGCAACCAGAGGGGTTGGTGTCATATATGGGGCCGTGGTAGACCGGATTTTTATCCAAACCAGCCTGCCAGAAGGGTCAGAGGGCCGTCACAACTGGCGTAGCGACCATAGGATCAAGGCCTGAATCGACCACTACCCCTCCGGTAGGGTTAGACAGTCACAGATAGATACACATAAGGGTCACGCGACGCCTGGGCTTAACAAAAAGAAATAAATGAGAAAATGCATGAAGTGAAGAAAGTGTGTGAGAAAGGGATGAGAGTAGAAGACTTAAAAGAAATAAAAACGTCAAACAGTTGGCCGTCAGTAGATTGGAGTTACATTCATTCGTAGTTACGTAGTACACACTGAAATCTTGGCATGTTTTTTTTTATAAAAAATGATGAAATCACATACACAAAATTATGAATTATTTAAAAGGCGCAGATCTGGGGATATTTAGAAGAACCCCACGAGAATGTAAATTCATTAGTGCTAATATAACAAATCGGTGAGGTAAATTAAATTTTTTAAAAATTAAAAATTAATTTATATAAAAATTAAGTAACAATTTACCAGGAGAGATATCATACAATTAGAAGTGAATATCGTGGTACTAAGATTAATACTATAAAGGTTTATCGTTTCTTGAGATCCGAACTTTAAATTTACTAATTTTAGCAAGATTGTAAGGTTAGTTCTTTAATGTGTTCACAATTTGCTGTAGTTTCATGTCTCTGATTTAGTAATATGTCGCTCCTCATGTTTTAATGATTTCCATTTTTTTCATGTAGACAAAGAAAGCATGGTTCTTTTACCGATCTAGATGTTCTAGCCTGCTTGAGGATTTTCATTTAACTTTAGGTGTCTTATTTTCGTTTTTTCACTTCTAAAAATATTTAGAAAGTGATGTCATATTGTTTGTCCTTTTTGTTGGAAGATGAGAGGTGATTGTAAAAGCGCTTTTCATAGTATTTCCTATATAGATTTTACCATCCTTAGGATTCTCCACGGATGAAATCGAACGCATATATACAAGGAATTTTGTTAAGTATTTATTAGGTAGTGGACATTAGTTCGGGTTTCTATAATTACATGAGTTATTATTATGGGGCAAACTGACATGGATGTTAGACTTGTTTTTGTTGTATGATTTCAAAGTTTTATTCTTGTGCAATTTAATTTTCTCCTACGTTGTTGGAGCAACTATAACTGAGTTTTATTGCATTCTTGTTGAAAATTTTGCTTAAAGGATTATTTTTGGGGAAATGTTTATCTATTAGTTAAAGAAATTTATGTCCCAGTTTAAAATTAACCAACTGATTAAATAGAGGGTTATACCATATAAGTTTACTGCTTATGTTTTTTCCTTTTTGAGCTGCTAAAATTTTCCACAAAATTGATCTCAGAAGATCGATAACAACTGTCTCTAAAAGTTTTATCGTCAGTTGATTGTGCTTATCGAATATTTCCTTATTTGAGGAGTGTTTGCAAATGCGGCGTTCAACTGATGCATGAATATGTTTGATAACGGATGGTGGATGATTAGAACTAGTGTTTATATAGATTAGGTTAGAGTTATTTTTCATGTAATGTTGAAAAGTGTTAGAATCTAAGTTTAATGTTATGTCTAAGAAGTCAACTTGTTTTATATTAGGGTTAATTACTATGCTGAGACCAATAGATTTAAAAACTCTCTGAATTACTTTTTTAAGTCTATCAACCTTAACTCCAGTGGTTTTATTTACTATACTGAGTCCGTCATCTCTAAAAAGTCTTATATCTTTAAATATCGATTTCTTCATACGCCATGAGATTATACAAGAGAAATCGTCATGGATAAGTACTGATTTCCTGCAGTTCAAGATAATTTTGATTTCCTCTTTTGAAATGTCCGAAACCTGAGAGCCGAATTCAAATATTAGTTGGGTTCGTTACAACCACTTACACGCAAATAGATTAAGGAAATCTATACCTCCTCCGGCTATGGGTTAAATAATAGATCTTGTATCATTAATCTAAAACAAAATTGTTTATACAGTATTCATTCTCAATAATAATTTTTCTTACAATGCAAAATGTTTAAGTTTTAAATAATCCATGAAGGCTTGATAAGAAGTAAAAAACAAAACAAATCAAACAATAATCTAATTTGTCTATATTTAAAGTTGTTATAGCATATTATACCTTTATAGCAAAATACAAAAAGTTTTAATGAGAAAGCGAATACGTAAAATGAGGTAAATTTCGATAATATCAAAACACTTTTCCCAGAAATATAAATGCGTACCAATAGTTAAAGTCTTCACACTATCCCGAGCTCATGTACTTCAGCCGCAGTGGTTATTCCTGGGAAAGATACCCAGACAAATTTCTAACCTTCTAGCCTAGTTTGATTTCATAGTTTTTTACCTAAATTAATTGCCAAGTAAACCTGGGAGAGAATAGATTAATTCATACCTTTCCTAGGTAGCATGTAAGTGAATGTAAGTGAATGTAATGAAGTCGACTGAAATTAGAACTCAGCTCTCCGATTCCTCAATCCGGACCATTATCCATTACTCCAACGCAGCTCTTATATTCAAAAAAATGTTTATTTTCAACAAGTATTCTCCAATAAGAACTATTTATACCCGAAAGTCTAAACTAAGACTTTCTAAAGACGACATTCTAATGTGACAGTCAAAGGATTTATGAAAAGATTTCCTATGTGACGTCTCTTAGAAAAATGTGTTCAGTTCCCCAGTTGAGAACTGCGCCTCTGAGGTCTCTTCCTGGGTAAAAAGCTAGCAATGATGCCTATATACCGGTCAGAAAGTTCCGACCCAAACTCCATTCCTCCCCCCGGTTCTTTCCTGCCTTTTCGGCCGCCATTGCCCACAAACACCACAACTTCCGGCTGTTTTGGAGCCAGGTATCTAACCACTATAGGCGCCTATTTGCCTCTGCTCGTAATGACTGCAAGAGGATCCTGAATGATGCTAAGCCGTTGTTTGCTGAGAGAATGAGGCAGCGCATAGCAGCCCGCAAATTTATTTTCAAAGACTATTGGCATCTCTGCAAACGTGTGCAGAACAACCACAAATCGTCCATCCCTCCTTTAATCAAGGTCTTCACGGCATCTGTGGATAAGGCCAAGTGCTTTGCTCACAGATTCTCATCAAACTCCACATTTGACTGGTTTGGAGTATCCGCACCCGATTCCCTCTTAGAACTAAGGCTCAACTAAAAAATGTTCGCATAACCTCGTCTCTTGTATTTAAGATAATAGCAAAACTTGACCCCCATAAGGTGAGCGGAGGTAATGGAATCCTGGTCAATGTCCTGAAGAAATGTGACCCTTAACCTTCCTTTGTCATCTCTAAACTTTATAATTACTGCCTCTTTGCTTACTGTTATCGTGCCTGCTGAAATCATCTTCTGTGATTCCTGTTTATAAGAACTCAGGGAAACACTCCGACCCATTCAATTATCGCCCTATCAGCCTCCTACCAATTTTCGGAAACGTGTTCGAGGCTATTTTCAATGCTGAAATAGTTCAACATTTTACTGCCCATAAACTATTCTCAGACAGACATGTCTACGGCCAAACATCACGGAATACATATACCAGGCCCTCGATAAATCCGGCAAAGCTCGAGCTGCTACCCTGGATATCTCCAAAGTTTTTGAAAGGGTTTAGCCCGCTGGCCTTCTGCGCAAGCTACATGGTTATCGTATAGTATTATCTTTACCTTCACACTCCTACATGTATATCAAATGAACAACACTTCAATTAAAAATATTATTACTAACAAGAATCTTCTGGGAGTACTGATAACGCTTTTAGCACCATACTGATAACACGTTTGCCATTTGTTTAAAGAGATAAATAACTGTTTTTACTATTAGTAATTTACAAAACCTTTTTATTATCCCCTGATCTTTGTTGCATAAAACGCTCAAAGATTATCAGTTCAACTTACATGAGAGTATCTATTATGGTGCCCTATCTATAGGAATGGACTCTTCCTCAGTCAATAAATACTAACTTGTGTGACTTCCGGGGGCGCAGCTGTAAGATAGTCGTGAAACAGTCTAGAGGCAGTTTAGATGCAGCGTAACTATACCGTTCGGACTTACACTTCTAATTTGCTGATTACTAACTCTTATGTGTTCTGTTATTCTAATATACTGTTTGAACCTACGTTTTTGTTTCCGTGTCTTTTTTCCTGGTCCTAACTAGGCCACAACAAATTGGTGACGAAATTACCATAACAATTATTTCGATGCTGTGTTATTATTAAAATTTTAATATTTATATATTAGATAACGCAACGTATACTGTTGTAGGAAATAAAGAAGATAAAAATGTAATGCATTTATGAACACGAATCAGATATGGTGCTGTACTGGAACTTGGAAAGTAATAGAAAAATTAGATTACGAACTACGAGAGATGTTGAAAAAAGTCTTCGCTCTGGCCAAAGAAAGATTCTAAAAGAAATTATCAGTTTTTTATTGATTTGGGAAAATGAGTCAAGCCGAATAATTTACAATACTCTCATCATAGTAACAATCGCACTGATGGAAGCGTTATTATTGCTTATATCGAACCGCATTAAGAAAAGCACACTAGCAAATAAGCTTATAATAATTTACATGATGTCTCACTGAAGCTCACTTAGGCGTTCAATGAAAAGGTGAGGCTTAATATTCACGTAACCAATGAAGAATATTTAATACTGCACTGATTAAGTTGAAAGGTTCACATATATTATTAATCTGTATGTGAGAATGAATACTACTGTAAATAAATTTGTTAACTTCTGTATTTATTGTGAATACAGTTGAAAGCATTGTTTTTTAAGACTCGGCATCTGTTCTGATTAGACAGAAAATATTTATTATATTGTACCGTCAATTTTAGCATTTTAGCTCCGTTGATTATAAAAAGTTTGTAAATGTTGCTTTTGTACCTGATTTTCAATCATTGAAGAGAAAGCTTAAATTAGGTAGCTCGATTTTGTTATTAATGTTGCCTTGTGACAAACACAACCATACTCCACACATTTTACAGTTATCAAAAGTTTGAGATATATAAAACTGTTTCGTATGTATAAATAAGTAGAACTTTATTTATCAAACAGTATAACAACAAAATGTATGTATGAAATTAACTGTGAAAATATGCTTAAGCATAAGCTTAAGCTGCAAATCCCCTAGTCTCCACTTCTATAGGAGTGCAGCTAGCCCTCCAGCCTTTAATCTTGCAACTCTCCAGCAGTTCGTCATATTTTAACTTCTTCCTTTCATGAGCTTCCTCTGCGTTTTCTTCCCAGGTGACCTTCAGTTCCCACAAGACTATCTTCTTCAATTTATGTGAGAAGAAAACTATATCTGGGCGAAGTTTTGTGATGGCAATTTGCTCTGGGAATTTCAATCTTGAGACTATATCGGCCCTTAGTTCCCAGTCTGTTACAGAAGATAGCAGGTTTGGATTTACCTTTCTATTTCGTGGGATTTTAATAAATTTTATCTGCCTTGTGTCTGGGTTGTAAACATTCTCTTTGATAGCATTTTGAACTATTTTCACGATCTCTTTGAGAATTTCATCATGGCGCCACCTGTAACGCCCATCAGCTAGTGCAGATTTACAGCTACTCAGGATATGTTTTAAGGTACCTCTGCACCCACAAAGATGACAATTTGGCGACTGGGTTTTATACCATAATTGTAAGTTTGTGGGGCTTGGCAGGGTGTCGTATACTGCCCGAATCAGAAATTTTAATCTGGTGTCACCGTGCCATATTTCGGACCATTTGATTTGGCGTTTCAACACAGAGCTCCATTTGGTCCATGACCCTTGCTGTCTTATTCCGACTTAGATTGCTATTCGTTTCTGATTTCTGATTTCTTCCTGCAACGATATAATGACGTGTAAACAAAAACTAAATGTTAAATGTTACCTGATTTATGGCATTAATAATCGGCTTCTATCCTTCTTAATAAAATCTATTTTCTGTAACAAGAGTCATTTTTTTATTCTTTGTAGTGTGTTTCATGTTAAAACCGATCCGGGATATTCCACACTATATAAACAAATACGTTATTCTTTTTATACGCAGAAAAGAAAAGCAAAAATTTTAATAATTCTTTTTCAGATTGTCCTCATATCGCTGACATCGTATTTATACTTGATTCTTCTAGAAGTATTAGAAAAGGGGGATTTCAAACGATGCTTAATGCTGTGAAGACATTTGTCATGAATTTTGATGTTGGAATAAACAAGACAGAAATGGCTGTATTCACATTTAACGACGTTATATCGAAAAGAATAATTAATTTGAACGATTTTACGAACAAGAAGTCGTTTCTAAAAGAATTACAAAAATATGCTATAGATTACATAGGCGATGGAGCTAGAACTGACAGGGCTCTGGAATATCTACGAACGTCAGTCTTTACACGACCTAATGGAGATCGTATCAATGCGCCAAACATTGCCTTGATATTCACAGATAAACGATCAAATTATCATCGCTTAACCAAAATTCAATCCCTTAAAATGAAAGATACAAATATTAATGTGTTTCCCATTTGTATTGGAGATAAAATTGATAAAGTTGAACTAGATTACATGGCTACAAGAAAAGAGTATGTATTCGTTACAAATCTCATTAATTTGTCTTCCATTGTTGGCAAATTGGTAAATAAAACGTGTGATGGTAATTTGAAAGATTATTAATTCTTACTGTGATAAATTTCACTCAATTTTAAAAGTTCAATATTCTTTTGTGTATTTATTTGTGAACGTAATATGCTATATTTCTATTTTTGATAAAATTAGCAATTACTTGCAGTGAAATAGCAGATCTTTGCAAAACCTCGTACCCGATTTTTGTTAATATTAAATACCGAAACTTGACATTAGTGTTTTTTGGGTGCCGAAATATGTTGTATTATAAACAGAAACATTGCATTGTTCAGTTATGAGTCAAAATTTGTTGAGTGGAAACATTTTGACCACAAATGAATGGCGTAAAGATGGAGGGTGAAAGTTGCACTTTCACCATATTATGCTCCATGAATTTTAGAAAGAATTAATCATCAAAACTGCGACAAAGAATATTCAGGAGGTTTATTTAGATCGTGCTCCAGCTCATCAAGGGGGACAAAAAGTGGTTTGGAAAATTTCGTCAGAGGGATTTTAACCTAAACAAACAACCACGCTCTGGCCAACATGAGGATGGTCTACTTGTTATTGTAGAGAATAAACCAAACCTTTCAACAAAAAAAGATGAATAATAGTTTAAAATTCAATACC
Organism: Ascarosepion bandense; assembly: GCA_037127315.1. Taxonomy (NCBI): domain Eukaryota; kingdom Metazoa; phylum Mollusca; class Cephalopoda; order Sepiida; family Sepiidae; genus Ascarosepion; species Ascarosepion bandense. The sequence continues at coordinate 177,893 of JBBBDQ010001271.1, forward strand.
CCAATTACCTTTTCAAGATACTTTCGAAAGTCGTTAATTTCGAAAGTCAAAATATAGGTACCGTAGAGGGAACAGTATAAGCTCAATCGTGTTTTTGCGACAATTTCTTTTCTGTTACGCCTCAAAAAGAAGCTGTTTGTGTACAGAAATTTTACATTTGATAAAAAAAAATAGAACGTTTTCAACAACGTTGAACGCAAGCAAAACTTGAAAAAAGCTTGAAAAAAACTTGAAAAAAGCTTGTGAATGTGTTTAAACCATTGCTAAAGCAGGATTACGTCATCTCTGGAATGACTCAAGATATAGGGTTATAAAATAAAATGCACACAGTTTATGCTAATATGTGGGGAAGATAACGGCTTTGTGATCAAAGAAGAATCCTCTTGGGTATCAGTTTCAGAAAACACCGTTTCGTGGGAATTAGCTACTAGAATAGAACTTATTTCTTATCACTGGAATACGAATGGAATGAGGGTGATTGGCTACAATGCGTGCAGCATGGAGGTTATTCTGGGACTAAGGAATATCTTCTTAGCACTTTCCATGGAAGTAGCGATAGAGCAGTAAGAGGATTGAGATGCTTTGTATATGAGAAATGGTAGTAGGAAAATAATTCGTCACTCACAAGGACGCCGAAACGCTTTTAGACTTTATCGAAACTGGAAAGTGAATATTGGGCAGCTCTTGTCCAGATATGCCAACAGTACATTATTTTTGGCCTGATCTGGCTTTTGTAAAGGTAGAAGATAGCAGGAGACAATTTTCACAGTATCTTTAGTGATGGACTGTTTGGTTATTTCAGTAGATGTTCAAGGTACGTAACCTCCCAGATGGAACATCAATTTATTTGGTTTAGTAATAGTTCTGATCGACGATGATGGAATGTAACTAGTTTGGATTTTGCTACAATAAATGCTACTAGCCAGTTTTCCCACACTGAGATGTTAAAGCTAGGTTAGAAGAGATATCAACTTATTATCTGGTCTAGACGTTTAGAGGTGACTTTATATGCCGTTGTATCATCAGCATAAGCGTTCACAAATTATCAGAGTAAAATCTCAGGCAGATCATTTATGGAAAATAAAAACAGGGTTGGTTCTAGAAATACTCTGTGGAATAACAAATTCATTACTAGGATTTCGGGGGTCTTACCGTTAAAAACTACTTTCAGGAATCTACTCTTTAGGAAGGATTTTATAATTTAGGATACTTTTCGTGATTTCATAGCTGTAGACCTCGTACAGGAATTCTTTATGTCAAATTTTGAAATACCTTTAAAAAAACTGAGTGCATGGTCATCAGCAAAAGATACAACCCAAAATGCCAAATACAGGTGGGGGATAACAGAATCAAGCAAGTACAAGAATTTAAGTACCTAGGAAGTGTTCTAACAGAAGATGGAAAGTGCGACACGGAGATCCGAAGGCTGGACAATATCATCGAAAATGAGGACAAAACTGGAAGCGGCCGAAATGTGGTTCTACAGAAGGATGCTACGGATATCGTGGACTGAGCTTGCAAGCAACGATGAGGTGTTGGAAAGAATGGCAACAAAAAGGAAATTGATGCTGAGCATCAGGAAGAGACAACTGAAGTTCCTGGGACATGCAATGAGGAAAGAGAGCCTGGAGAACCTGATACTGACTGGTCAGATAGAAGGAAGGAGAGACAGAGGAAGGCAGCGGATAACATATTTGCAGGGTTTGATCAGGTGGATGACGGAACGGGGGTTGCCAGGAGCAACAGGAGCAAACATACTAATAGCCACAAGGAATAGGGAGACGTGGAGAACCATGATCGCCTACGTCCTGAAGGGACAGGGCATATAGAAGAAGAAGAATGCGATCGTGCTTGTTGTCTAGTACCTCACTGATTCTGTTAGGACGTCAGCTGTGGATCGGGCCGATCAAAACCCGTAATGCTATTTTAACAGAAATATTTACCAAAATTACACACTGTTAATACTTGTCGTCACACTCTCACACACGCATATATATATATATATATATATATATATATATATATATATATATATACTATAGTCATCCGCAGACAGATCTGTTTTGCTGTATTACAGCTCATCAATACGGCTTAGACTCCGGTCGCTTCCTAAACCAGGATCGAAATCCGACCGAATTGGCGTCAGTCGGCGATTCTACCCCTAGGCCACGAGCGTCCAGTAGTAGACGGCAGGCTTTTTAGAGCGTATAAACACGCCCAATAGCTAGAGTGATCCAATTCATTATCGAATGAGCGGTGAGGGAATTATCCCTGGGTACAAACGGATTTTATTAAGAGTTAATCTTTCGAGTATTGTAACTGAAATATGTAATACGCTGTAACTTTGACAGTTTTTTTTTATTGTTCATTGTTGTTTTGTAATATAGAGCAAAGGTGATTTAAAAATACGCTGTAACTTTGACAGTTTATTTTATTATTCATTTTTCGATGTTGCCAAGTACTTTAAGTAATTTTTCGTGATAATCTTCAGTGGTGTAAGTTGTGTAACAAAATTAACCGTAAAACTGTGTTGCTAAAAATTACTGTGTTATTCTTGTTTCAAATCTAACTGTTGACAAGTTACTTAGCGTTCATTAGAACGTTAAAATTATTTTCAATGCAATTTTGCTAAGTACACACACACACACACACACACACACACACACACACACACATATATATATATATATATATATATATATATAATATTAGTAATAGCTACTAATGGAAGTACATTCCACTGTTAGATATTTACTTTTAAAAAGTATACCCAAATATGTTGCAATTATTATCATTGCTATAATAATAGCATATTACAACTAAGTAGCTATAATGTTTCGCTGTTAAAACACCATTATCAGGCAGTAAAATATGGTTAATTTATTTTGCAATATAGAGCAAAAGTGATTTAAAACATGAATAAAATAAAAATAAAACAATAATAAAAACAGCCAAACAATGATATGAGTTCAGTGTTGTGGGAGGTTATACTACTGCAAAACAAAAAACAAAAAACAAAAAAACAAAACAACGGTGTGTTTACGACTTAATAGACAATATTGTGGCAATATTTTGCCACGGAAAGACAGACATATCAAAAATTTTAAACAGGAAGAAGAAAAATATAAAGAAGAATAAATCAATAAAAAGCCAAAAGAAAAAGAAAAAAAAAGGAAAAAGAAAGAAGAGAAGTAAAGAAAAACCACAGACAAGAAAAATTCAAACGTTGGAAAAGATAAAACAAACAAAATAGAATAAAATAAATGTAAGAAAAAATCAAAACCAACAGAAAGATAAGAATCATGTTAAAAATCAAATAAAATATAATATCTATTCTAAAGGGGATTTCTTCATAAGTACAAATAAAATAATAATAGTAATTAAAAATCCACTTGAACGCAAAATTGACAATACCTCCTCGACTGAAGACAACTTTTCTATCTGCATAGACATTGCTATAATACAGCCCTAAATATTAGCAGTTATAATTGCAAGGATATTAAATATCTTAAACTAATTAATAATAGTACCCAAAGTAATCGATATAGTAAAATAATTTAGTTTACACCACCATTTAACGAAATAGTAACATTTTAGGCAATAAATTCCTTAATGTAGTTCAACAACACTTCCCAACTAATAATCTACTTAGCAAAATTTGAATGAAAATATACTGAAATTTAATTATAGCTGCATTATCGATATGCTGATAAAAGAAGACAATAATATCATTCTAAAACAGTATAATACTAATTATAACAAACTTACTATCTATAATAGTGATAAAACATGTTACTTCAATATCATAACCCTAACGTATGTCCCATGCAAAATAAATGCCTTAAAGATTCAATTGTATACGAAGCTACTATCTCAACTAATGAAACACACCGATATATATATATATATATATATATATATATATATATATATATATATAGTAAGCATTATACATGTATATAAATATTTGAAACTCCAATATATACACATATATAGAGTCAGCATTATATTTTTATATATTACATATATATATTACATCTCTACTAGTGAAAATCCTATATATATATAATCTGCATTATATTTTAACCAAATTATTAAAATCATTATTTTGTGAATTATTTTTTTTATTTCTTAGTCGCTGGATTGGATTACAAGGAATTACATTAAATCGAATAGATTCATGGCGGTTATATTTGCTGCAACAAATACAGGCGCAGATGACATTTTATAATTTTCCAAAGTTAAATGAATAAAACCGAAGGAAGATAAAATCGTGGTTGATGTTATTTTATGTTTGTGCAAAATTCAGAATATATTTCATGAGCACAATTGTTTACAGTTTGTAGTAGGCTCAAATATGTATGATTTATGTTCCGCTAAGAATTATAAACGCGCCAAATTTGAAAAACAAGATTTTCAGCAATAGTAAGACACATCAACATGCATATCACCAAATCAACAAGGAAGTTTGATATCAACACACTAGAAACAACCATTTAAGCGATAAACGGTATGTATTTTGATTGTTTAAGTCCACTGCTGATATTTGTCATTAAGTACAGGTTCATGGAAGCGATCTATTGTAGCTTCATCACAAAAATATACTTTACATATTTCAAAGGCTTTCGATAAAGTATGGCATAGGGAGTCGTATACAGATTTCAAGTAAATCTCATTTATTCATATATACGATGAATTAATAAAGATGCCGAAAAAAAAAAGGATCGGTTCATTCTAGAGGAGCAGAAAGTTTCTGACTCTCTCTGCAATAGTGTGTTTTTACAGGGTTGAATTGCACTCATTACTTCTGTATTTCTATTGTAAAATGGAAGTTCCACTCATAAAACTCTCCCCAATAACTGTAACTTCGTAGTACAGATTCCCGAGTGAATGCTTCCCTTATTACTATAAATACAACAACAACAACAACAACATTTACTTACCTTTCTTTCTATTAAAGAAAGTACGGCAAAAGTACGATACATAGTGTTTTCTATACTTTAGCTTTCCTTACACATTATTAGGCTTTTAGAATATTTTACAGCATCTTCAAAATAAAATAAATTGAAAACTTAATTATATTTTTCAACATGTTATTTCTGTGCATGAATATAGTTTTGCATATAAAATTTCCACACCATGACAATGTTCCCCAATTAACGAAACCCGTTGGCACAAAAAGTTTTTATCTTGATTTTTTTCTTTTATTTATATTGTCTTAATAGAATTATTTTTATATTTATTTCTGAATTTTAAGCATATAATTCGCTTTAACTATATATATATATATATATATATATATATATATATATATATATATGACCTTCCCAGAATTGCGTGCGTGTAATTTCACATAGGAACGCATCTATTAAGAATGGACTATAAGCGAGCTTGAAATTCAGTGTATGCCACTTCACCGAAGTGTATAGAACGTTTTTCATCGATGGTAGCACACACGGATTTCGAGTCAAAGAAAATGTATTTCTGAAGAATTTTATAGCACTACTTTATTCAAACGAAAAATTATGAAGATGAAGAATTGGAGGCATTTCTTCATGAAGACTCGTCCCGGACGGAAGAAGAACTTTTAGAAAAATGAGGAGTTGATTACACCACAATCTTGAAACATTTTAAAGCATTGAGAATGTCTGAAAAGCAAGTATGTAGATTGCGTAAGAGTTGTAACAGAGCCACGTGCGAACAACTGCTTCAACGGCAAAAAAATAATTTTTTTTAAAAAATCGTATCGTGACCGGCTATGAAAAGTGAATAAAATACGATAATCCGAAGCGTAGTAGATCGTGGAGTAAGCCCGGCCATGTATCAACATCGACGGTAAAACTTGAATATCGATGGTTGGAAGCTTCTGTTCTGCAATTGTTGAAATCAGTTGGGTGTCGTTTATTATGAGTTACTTAAACAGACCGAAACAATCATGAGAGATTGCGATCGACGACAGTTGATGCGTTTGAACCGAATGTTGAAAAAAACGACCACTATACGAGCAAAGACAAAACGAGTGATTTTTCAATACGACTACACTAGACCACATATTGCAGAACGAGTGAAATCTATTTGGAAACGCTTAGATGTTAATTCCTACCTCACGCACTGTATTCTTCAGACATTACTCGTTCGAATATAACTTGTTCGATGGATGGCATTTGGCCTGGCTAAGCAGCACTTTTGTTTTCATGAAGATGTCAAAATACTGCTCAACAAGTGGTTAGACTCATATAGATGACATTTTTTCCGACATGGAATTCAAATGCTGCCAGAAAGATGGGAAAATATTGGCTAGCAATGGACAATACTTTCAATGAGAACTTATTCAAGGTCTTAGAATTTATGAGATGGCACAATTGAGTAATGATCAAGGGCTAGGATTGAGGAAACGGGAGTGTTCAAATTCCAGTCGACTTCATTATATTTACTTAGGTTCTAATGTCCTGCGAAAGATATGAATCCATCTCTTCAAAATCAGACTAGGTTCTATAACCCTGGGTGCCCATCAGTCTAGAGGAAGACACTCTGAATTTAAACCTCCTGCTGCTCTGTAGGCGATGCCACTTTAGACAAAGGCTAATATAGGCAACTTCAAAAAAGTAATCGATCTTTGAGAGGAGAGACGAGTAACCTCAGCATCATCGATAGAAAAGGAACTGGCAATTGTAATGTTCTCCCTTGAATGTTACCATGAATTACAAATGTGTGATGGAGGGAAGTAGTGACCACATTGGTGCTAACTGAATAAGAAATATATATTTTAGCACTTATACTGCTGTCTAGTTGTATTGCCTCCTTTTAAGGGATATATAAGATATTGCAATTTATTGGGAATAAATGATTTTAAAAATGCTGACGGAGATTTCACATGGTCGCCGTCTATTAGGTATCTGTTAAATACTTTCCAATACAGACTAGATAAACAACTGTTACAATACACATATGAATAGAAATACGTCATGATAAAGGTCGTGTGATCTACGTTGGTTTGGAAATAACATTAGCACTAGTTAGTTTGTAATACAAACTTTAAGAACCGACATTTTACGGTGTCTTCAGAATATATATATATATATATATATATACGTAGACAGCAGGCAACGTAATCTTTATTAGGATGTACAAGTTCATCTTCAGCAGGAGTGTGAAAATATACTTGCAGTTGTGATTGATTTGAGACCATCTAAGCAAACCACATGAAGATTTATGTATTTACCTTTCTTGTTAACTAAAGTGGTGACGTGCTGGGATTTGGTGTTGTTTGGTGATGTCCGGGGCTAATTGCTTGATTGTATGCCCGTAAGACTCATGTAGTGAATCTTATAGAGCCTACTACTGAAAATGCGAGAAAGAAAGATATTTTTAATATATAAAAACAGATGAAGCATGAAATAAACAATTTATTCAAATTAATTGATTGGCTCTCCTCCATATTTTCATGCCTTGGGCCGTCGCATCCTCTGAACTGAAGCAGAAAGGAAAGCAGAAAGCAGAAAGGCAGAGGTTGTAGAGCTTAGAAAGAGGAGAGGAGACAGAGGAGAGTTCAGGGGCACATTTCTTCAAGACTATGATTGGTATTCCGTCGCCTCCGCTCGCTTTGTGAGGGTCAAGTTTTGAGATTATGTTAGAAACTAACGAGAGTAATGTGGACGTCATTCGGTTGAGCCTCAGTTTTAGGTAGGAAGTCGGGTGTAGAAATTCCAGTCGAATCCAGTCTCGAATTGGTCGAGAATCTGCGAGCAAAGCATTCAGCCTTGTCCGCTGAAGAGATGAGGACCTCAAATTCATTGTTTAGCGGGTGTATTGAGGAATTACTCTTGTTAAGAACGCTTTTACAGAGTCGCCAGTAGTCTTTGGCGCCGAACTTAGAGGATGCTATGCGTTACTTCATTCTGGCAGCAAACAACATCTTAGCTTCGTTAAGTATCTTTTTACACTTATTACGAGCTGAGGTGAAAAGGCAACTGTTTTGGTCCGACGGGTAGCTACGATAGAGCCAGAAGAAATTGCTCCGGTGGGCAATGGCAAGCGGGCGAGAACAAGGTAGACGAATGAGATTTAAGATGAAATTTCCTGGCAGGGATGAAGGCATCGATGCCAGCCTTAACCCAGGAGGAGACCTCGGATGCACAGTCTTTGACAGGAAGGCTAAAAACGTTGTTCCAAGGGACGTCACAGAGGAGGTCTCGGAACGAATCCTAGTCTGCTCTTTGGTAGCAGTAGGATATTCTGCTGGTCTCGGTTACTTGGGTAGGGTGGGAGTGGAATGAGATGTTGACGTTGACGGAAGCTACGGCATGGTCAGAATTTCCGAGAGGGCAGAGCTGTCTGGTAGTGCAAGAGTCTGGGATGGAAGTGAAGCAGAGTTCTAGTAGTGAGTCCCTTCCGTTAGGATTATTGGAGAAACGCGTGGGGAAGTCCACCACTTGCGTAAAAGATTGGGTGATTGAAAGATTTATGGTGTGCACACCAGCCAGGTCGGTGACAGAGTTCTCCAGCCACTTGGAGTGGTGGGCGTTAAAGTCACCAAACACAAATATATGGGCAGATGGATGAGAAGAAATGGCCTTGTCGATATTGTCAGAGATGCTGTCAAGTACCGAACAGCATATGGACATTGGAGTCCTTCCTGAAGAGGGGAAAGTAACCAGGAACGTAAAACTCAGAAGAGGGGAGAAAAGAGTCAATGTTAGTTTTACATAGGGCTAAGATATCAGGTGAGTTAGTTTGAAGGAATGATTCTACGCTGTAAAGTTAGTGTGTATACCTCGTATATTTGTGAAAGAGACGCAGACAGGTTTGGTCGTTTACTGACTAACTGATTTAGTTTTGCTATTTTGTTTGCTTGTTTTCATAGTGATTTAGTTAAAGAGAAAGGTCTAGGGTAGAATCAGCCGGTCACTGTTTGCAGCATGTGATGGATGGAGACTGGTCAGCCTGCAACATAATGTGGCCTCGGGGTTGCCCACCGGTGGTTCATGCAGGGACGCCCGTCCATGCGCGATATGGCACTACAGGAACCCCGATATTATTCAACTCTTGGTCAGAGCAGCCTCACAAAACGCTACGCAAAAGTTCGGGCTCCTAACTCCCAGTCGGAAGCAGCAACCAGGAAACTGCCAACCCGGTACCCTCAGAATGAGGAGACGTTGCCACCATACTCAATAACTACAAAGAGCTTCCAGCTGAACTAACACTAAGACCGAAGAAGAAGGGAGATAAACCGGGAAGACCTTCCTAAACAAGAAACAAGGAGATCACCTCTACTCCTGTTCAAAAGAAGTGGGTGAAGTGTGAAACCGGGCAATAGTAAGTACTACCTACTCCAATTAAAAAAAAAGTAAATTAAAAAATTTACTAAGTTTTAACAGTATAAGCCAAAACTAAACATGAAAGTCAAAAAAGTTAATAACAAACAACAAACAAAAAGGGAAAAAGAGACTGATCCGACCAACTTACCATGCAGAGAACAAAAAACTGAAATTTGAGTGAAAATTTCGGAAGACAATATTACCAAAATACAATTTCGACTCATTTTTCGGATATTGTAGTCGAGTTAACTGTCTGTTAAGTAGTCTAGAACGGGGTGAAAGAGAGAGAGAGAGAGAGAGACAGACAGACAGACAGACAGAAAGAAAGAGTCAGAGAGGGAAGAGAGACTACGAAGCATGCGTCAAATAGCTGGGTTGAGAGCGGGGGAAAATGACCGAAAGAACAACTACCCTTAAATTTTTTCATAGAACGGCGTCGCTAAGAATATAAATAAAACCTCAAACCTATTTATATGAAAACGAAACTTGAAAGTCAAAAAAGTAACAAACAACAAAAATAAGGAAAAAAGAGACCGATCCGACCAACTTACCATGCAGAGAACAAAAAGCTGAAATTTGAGTGAAAATTTTGGAAGACAGTATTACCAAAATACAATTTCGACTTTCTTTTTACAGATATTGTAGGCGAGTTAACTGTCTGTTAAATAGTCTAGAACGGTGTGAAAGAGAGAGAGAAAGAGTGAGAGAGGGAAGAGAGACTGCGGTGCATGCATCAAATAGCCGGGTGGAGAGGGGGTAAATGACCGATAGTCAAAAAACAACTACCCTAAAATATTTCATAGAAAGGCATCGCTAAGAATGTAAATAAAACCTCGAACCATCAAAACGAATCTTGAAAGTCAAAACAAAAGAAAAAAGGGAAAAAGAGACCAATCCAAGCAACTTACCATGCAGAGAATAAAAAACTGAAATTTGAGTGAAAATTTTGGAAGACAATATTACCAAATTACAATTTCGACTCTTTTTTCAGATATTGCAGGCGAGTTAACTGCCTGTTAAGTAGTCTAGAACGGGGAGAAAGAGTGAGAGAGGGAAGGAGAGACTACAGAGCATGCGCCAAATAGCCTGGTTGAAAGCGGGGTATAGTGGGTTATCCGTTCTAGTGGAGAGTAGTTGTATGTTGAAACAGATTAACTGAATTTGGTCTCGTCAGTAGATAGTTATAAAATGGGTTATAAAACAAGAAAATCAAATTGAGTATAGAAACAACATTTTATATGTATAGAAACATTTTATATGTACACTGATATCAATTAAGTTTTTTTTACAAATAAAGGTATGTCTTTAGGATGGGCCTAATGGACGTTAAAATGTTCATAGCAATAAATGCTGAAAAGAGAGTTTGTGCGTCTGTATGTAAGAGCGTTTGGCAATTAGGAATGTCTTTGATGTTTCCGCTCCTTTGCTCGGGTAAGTAGCTCAGAGAACAGCAAAGAAGAAGGTGAGAGGGAAAGGCGAGGCGAGCATAGTGGATCGCTTGACGAGGTCAAGGGGCGTACTAGCTATGCTCGTCATTTTCAACTCTCTGGCGATGCTTTCTGTGTCGGCTGTTTCGTCTTTGTGGGTCCCAACAGGTAATTTGGGAATTCACATCCGTATTTTATTCTGGGCTTCCCATTGGATGATAAATAAATTCGCGTAGGCTCGCAAACTGGAATTTGATATTTAATTAATTTTTGGTTTTCTGCCGGAATATATGTGTGGAGCTGGGTGCTCAAAGACCAGTTTTGGTCATTTCCTTTCTGGTCCTAAGAGTGCAAACATCTGGTCCCTCGCTTTGCTCGGTATCAACACATAATTTTAGCCCCAGAAAACAGAATTGTTGTTGTTATACGTTGTCGCTTTTTTAAATAGTATTTTTGGTTTTGTTTTGCTGTTTCCTTTTTGTTTTTTTGTTTTTTTTGTTTTTTTTTTTGTTAATAATAAAAATGTGTTCTTTCTTCCATTTAACCGTTCTACCGGACTTCGTTCTTTTTTCTGATTTGTTATTATTAGTTTCCTCGATACCAGATGGGGAGTTACCCAAATCCCGTCTCGATTCGATGGAATCTTTTGATTTTATATTTTCAGAAATGTACACCGGTTTTAATCTGTCTATTGAGACATTACTATGGACGTCGTCTGATCTTTTTAGAGTAACATATTTTTCATGACGACTTAATGGAATGGACCTGTGTACGGAGCTTCCAACGGTTTTCTTACTCTGTCAGTTCTTAGCCAGATACTTTTACATGTTTGTAACTCTTTTGGAATGTAGGAATTAGGTATTGAATGCAGGTGTCCACTGGATAATTTGTCCATGTCAAATTTTTGCGTTTCGTCGGTTAAAATTTTAACGTGCGAGTTTGTTATTTCGCCGTTTTCGCTCTTGGTAAGGTCGATTAATAATCGGGGAATTTGTGCATGACTCCCTTTTACTGCAGTAAATGGAGAATAGTTTGATTCATTAGATGTTATCCTCATTCCCAAAAGGACGATAGGTAGAGCTGATAACCACGATTATTTCCTGGCTATAATAGCCGTTTTTTAGGGTTCTCTGTGCTCGCTCTACTAATCCATTCGTTTGCGGATGGTATGCCGTTGTTTGTAATCGGTGGAAACCTATTATTTTTTATAGTTCTGTGATTACTTCGGATTCAAATTCGCTTCCTCTGTTTGTAACAACATGAAGAAGAACCCCGAATCGGGATATCCACAGATTGACAAAAGCTATTGATATTGATTTCACCGTAATTTCTGTTATTGGGCATGCTTCTATCCACCTCGTGTTTCTGTCGATGCATGTTAATAAATATCGGTATGGTGAAAATAAGAGTCAGTTTGGTTCTTTACTGGTGGTAAGGGACCCACAGCGTCTACATGCACTGTTTCAAAACGGCTGGAAGATAATTCAAATGGACTTATTTACTCTTTGTGTGTTTTATTATTTTTGCTTGTTGGGAATACTGGCATTCTGTGCACCAAATTTTTATTGATTTGTCCATCTTCGGCCAATAGTATCTGGATTGTATTATTTTTCTTGAAGATATTATTCCCGGATGTGATAGATTATGCAAACTGTCAAATACCGATTTTCTGAGCTTCTCTGTCACAAATGGTCGTGGAAAAGGTAATGTCGTGTCACATAATATGGTTTCATTTTTATTTATTGTGTATGGTTTCAGTTGATCTTTGAATGCCTAAATTTCGTTGTCAGTAGCTTGATGTTTTATTATTTCTTGTAAGTCACATACATGTGATCGCATTTACACGTCATGATAAACAATCAACTACTATATTTTGTGAGCTTTTTATCTGTGAAATGTCATTCACATATTCGCTGATAAAACAGAGGTGACGCTATTGTCTATCTGATTTTAGGGAAGATTGACTTTTAAAAGCATTGCAAAGTGATTTGTGATCCGTCAGTAACATTACATTTCTGCCTTCTATTAAAGGTTTAAAATGGAGTACTGCTAGATAGATAGCTAGTAGTTATCTGTCAAACGTGGAATATTTTTGTTGGGTTTGGAATAATTTCCTTTGAAAAGAAACCTTTGGGGATGGGTTGATTATCAATCTTTTGGTGCAGTGCTGCACCCACCTCATAATTTGAACTGTCTGTTATAAGTTGATAGCTGTTAGCTTTCGAGCTGGGGAAAGCCAGAGGGTTACATATGATAAAGATTTTTTTATGTTTTCGAAGGATTCAATTTCTTCTTTTGTTAAGGTTATGGATTTTGAATTTTGGTTTAAAAGTATTTTTTCCGTGAGAGGTCATATAATATTGCTGAAATTTAGCACAAGTTTCCTATAAAAAATTTGCCATTCCGAGGAATTGACGTAGTGATCTAGAATCGTTTGGTTGAGGAAATTAACTTAATTCATTCAACTTTTAGCACCGGTTTTGAAACCATTAGAAGAAATGTGAAACTCTAAACAGTCTAACTCACTAGCACTAAATATACATTTGGAGAAACAAATTTTAAAATCGTACTCACTTAGTTTTTGTAGTACTTGGTCGACATGCTTGGAATGAGTTTCCTCGTCTTCTGAGAATGTGAGGATATCGTCGATATATACAAAGGTATAATTAGTATCGCGAAAGATATTGTCCATCATTCTTTGAAAAGTGCATGATGCATTCCGTAGTCATGTAGGCATATAGTTGTATTCAAATAACCCGAAAGACGGGAGCACTGGTATCTGGTGATAAGCAGACGACAGGTCTATCTTTGAAAAAACTTATTGTTATGAAGATTCAAAGACAAGGAATTTATATTTGGGACCTGATATCGATCGGCTTTTGTTATGGTATTTAAATGTCTGTAATCTATATATGCCGTCTGACTCCGGTACCATGTGTAAGGCTGAACTCCATTCTGAGGTCGAAGGGGAAATTATTCCTACCTTTAGGAGTTACTTGAATTCCTCTTTCGCAATTTTGCAACTCTGAACTGTCTGGCTCTAGAGAAGGTAGGATTGCTACCAGTTTCTATTCTGTGGTATATTTTTGGTTTTGTTGCATTCGTGTCGCGATGAGGAGAAATTAAGTTTGGGTATATCTTCAGAATTGTTTGTACCGTTTTATTATCATATTTATTTGGTACTACATTTATATTCATGATAACAGATGATGGATGTGCATTGGATTGTCTGTTGGTCATTTTATAGATTAGGTTGTTGTTTTTGCAGTCCACAACTAACCCAAAATGGTTTAGGAAATCGTATCCTAGGAGTGGCTGAGCAGTTTCGGCTATAATAAATGTCCAGGTGAATTCCTGTCTTAGGTTCTGTAGTGTGAGATTCAGTACTGTTTGTCCTGAGCATTCAATATTTTGATCGTTAGCAGACACTAAAGAGATATTGGTTGGGTATGTTACGGCTCCATTTAAATATCTCTTTGGAAGTATAGATACGGCAGCTCCTGTATCCACAATAAAATTTAAACTTTGGGCTCCTAACCGTGTGGCTACAATGAGAGGCGGCAAGGAAATGGAAGCTAACATCTCTCGCCTAGTTAGTTTTCCGAAATCTCACGAGGAACTAGTGAAGTTGAGCGAGAGTTGGGTTGCATTTGAACATTCCGTTTATTAGGCCATCTGCACCACGTCTTGCAAAATTTTGCACGTTCCACAAAAATATAAATGCGCTCGGCAGATTTTGGGTTTTGGTCCTTGTTAAAAGAGCGAACACTGGTGGGGATTTTTTTTTCCACTGTAGAAAAAGCCATGTATCCTTTTAGATCCATCTTTATTTTGTTTCCCGGAAATCTGTCGAATATATGCTGCGTCTTGTGTATTAAAATATAATAAGTCGTCCGCCATTTTCCCAAGACGATCTTTGTTTAAATCGACTTGCGCCGCTACTACTGGTTTAATAGAGTGAGGTAGGGCTTGAATGAATTTGTGGCGTACAATGTCATCTCCTACACCAATTCGACTTGCTATTGACATGAGTTCATTCAGGTACACTGAGGGACGATCTGTTACTGTCGATAACGACATTAATTTGTCCAGCATCTCTGGTTTTGTTTTTTCGTAAGCGCCCGTCACTGATTCTTTTAGTGCGTCATAGTCTTTTCATTGCAGGATAGTTGACTGTATATTTCCTACTATGTCTACGGGGAGTGCTGCTAAAATGTTGAAAAGTTTTTGACTGGGCTATCTAATATTTGCAATAATAAATTGCGCCTCCATTATCGCAAACCAAGCTATTACGTTTGATTCCATGAAGTTTGGTGGTTTTATCGCAACAACTAGGATTGGTTGGTTTGGGTTTGTTGCAGTTTCTTCAGCGTCAGTTGCCATGTTTGGTTTGTGTTGAAAAGAAATATTCTGATTCCGCTGAAAGCCAAAGTTTTTGTATATATATATATATATATATATGTGTGTGTGTGTGTGTGTGTGTGTGTGTGTGTGTGTGTGTGTGTGTGTGTGTGTGTGTGTGTTGAAATCACGTCGGGTGTTCACTCGTTTATATTGGGTTATCCGTTCTAGTGAAGAGTAGTTATATGTTGAGACAGATTAACTGAATTTGGCCTCGTTAGACGATAGCCCACTATAAGTTATAAAATGGGTTATAAAACAAGAAAATCAAATTGAGTATAGAAACAACATTTTATATATACACTGATATCAATTAAGCTTTTTTACAAATAAAAGGAATGTCTTTAGGACGTTAAAATGTTCATAGCAATAAATGCTGAAAAGAGAGTTTGTGCGTCTGTATGTGGGAGCGTTTGGTGGTTAGGAATGTCTTTGATGTTTCCGCTCCTTTGCTCGGGTAAGTAGCTCAGGGAACAGCAAAGAAGAAGGTGAGAGGGAAAGGCGAGGCGAGCATAGTAGATCGCTTGACGAGGTCATGGGGCATACTAGTTATGCTCGTCATTTTCAAATATCTGGCGATGATTTCTGTGTCGGCTTTTTATTTCATCTTTGAGGGTCCCAGCAGGTCATTTTGGAATTCACATCCGTATTTTATTCTGGGCTTCCCATTGGATGATAAATAAAATTAGCGTAGGCTCGCGAATTGGAATTTGATATTTAATTAATTTTTGGTTTTCTACCGGAACATATGCGTGGATCCGGGTGCGCAATGACCAGTTTTGGTCATTTGCTTTCTGGTCCTAAGAGTGCAAACATCCGGTCCTTAATTTTTTTCATCGAACGGCTAAGAAAATAAATAAAATCTCAATCCATTTATATCAAAACGAAACTTGAAAGTCAAAAAAGTTAGTAACTAACAAAAAAGGGGGGAAGAGATCGATCCGACCAACTTACCACGCAGAAAACAAAAAACTGAAATTTGAGTGAAAATCTCGGAAGACAATATTACCAAGAAGGAAATTACTGGAAAGTCATTGACACTCACCTAAAGCGAGCTGAATATAAAATGCTCCTCTTACCAATAACAATTCCACCGAACTTCTCTACGGCATATGACTTCATTGAACTTTGTCCTTTTGAATTTATATTTTAATTCGGGTCATCAGGAGAGAATGTGCACAGTTTCGGGGCTTTCCTCTCAACGGTTTCACTTGCACACCGGTCCCACTCACTGATGTGAGGCCCCATTATAACAAAATACATGTGTAGTTATACTTGTTCAAATGTCTAACAGCGAAATTACTTTATGAAAAACGAGAAACGGCAAACCTTGCGTTCCGAGAATGCAACGAGAATCTCATTACGCACTCACGATCAATCATGTCATGCCGTCATGTTCGCTGAAACACTCCACGGAATATTTCTTTTCTTCCATATCCACATAGAACTATTTTCAGTGATTTCTATTAGGCGTTTCATACTTTTGGTCCTATTACGCCCTTTGATTCCAATTTGACCCAGAAATTGGTACAGAGTTGCTGCAACGAACCCCCTTGCTCCAATTTCCACTGCTCTAACACTTACATTATACCCATCCTTTATTAGCTCTGATTTTAGATTTTCGTATTTATTAGTTTTATAATCGTGGCTTTGTTCCATCCTGCTTTCATATGGTAATGTTAATTCAACCAGGATGATTTTGTAATTCACCCTTGATAGAAGAACAATATCTGGTCGCAGACCTTTACTTGATATTATTTTGGGGTAATCATTACGCCAACGAGGAAGGTCTGCAGATACCTCCCAAATGCCACCAGAACTAAGGAGATTTTTTTCCGGGTATAGCTTAATATTTGCTTGTTTGCTTAGAACCGCCATACCTTTTGGCCTCTGCAACAAATTCCTGGGTTGAATTAGATGACTCAGCCTTCATATATTTCTTTATAATTCTGACCAACTCATCCAAAACACTATTATGCCTCTATGTATATCTTCCATTGCCAAGGGCTGTTTTACAGGAACTAAGAACATGTTCTAATGTTTGTGGATTTTCCTTGCACAGGGGACAAGTTGGATCACTCTCTTTCTTCCACTTAACAAGATTGTTCTTAGATGGTAGCAGGTCATATGTGGAACGTATTAAAAAACTCAACCTGAGTGGGGCCATCTGCCAAATGTCCTTCCAAGTAACAGATTTCTGCAGAGTCTCCTCCCAGTTTGTCCATTGGCCTTGTTGGGATTGTTGAACTCCTTTTACGAGTCTTTTATTATCTTCTTCGTTCCTTACATTTTGGATGACCATGTCTCGGCGATCTTTACCAGACGTTTTTGACCACCATTGCCTTTCATTTAGTTCTAACCCTTGTTTTCCTGCTTGAGTATATCTGATGACTTCTTTGAAAGCTAAATTGTCTTCAGCACTTGTTATTGTCTCTCTGACCTTCCACTTTCTGCCTGTTTTTAATGTAGGATTTAATACTGTTATTGCTGTATCCTTGGAGTCATCCAACATCATTTGAAGTCTAATTTTTCCGGATTTATACTCCTCCACAATCGATTTAAGCGGTAACTTTAACTTCGCTTGTCTGCAGTACAATGCAATGTCAGACAAACCTGGAGGCAAACCCAACCATTTTCGGATATATTTGTTTACTTTTCTTTCCATGGACTCAATTTTACTCATTCCAAATTCGGATACAAGTAGGGGCCATAGTAGCATTGGAATGAGGACATGCTCTAAGCACCATACCTTGTATTTTCCTTTTAGAGGACAAAGATCTATCTTATGGAGATCTTCTTGCAATGATCTGGATGTTTCTTTTACTTGGTTGGTATCTTTTAACGATTGATCGTACCACCGACCTAAACTTTTCACTGCTTTTCCTGATACAGTAGGGATTCTTTGACCACCTCCTGCAAAATTCATGTTTTTATTCAATTTTCCTTTCCTAAGAGAAAGACTTCTGGACTTGTTTGGTTTAAATTTCATTCTACACCACCATATTAGATCGTCTATCAAACTTGAGATCTTGTGAGTTGAATCGACTTTGGATGAGAGGATTGTAGTGTCATCCATGAACGCCTTCACTGGTGGCATTTGACACTGTCCACCAAGTTCAACAACATCGGCCTTGTTGTTTATTGCTTTGAGAATCAGCTGCATGGCTAGAACGAAAAGTATTGGTGACACTGTACATCCCATTGCAATTCCAACCTCAAGTCTATTCCACTTAGTCGTAAAGTCTTTTTGTAGTGAAATGCATGAGGAAACCATCAAAATAAGTTCCTATCATCTTAGATATTTCCTCAGGAATATGGTACATTTGTAATGATAAATGTATCATTTGGTGAGGTACTGATCCGTAGGCAATAGCTAAGTCCAACCAAATGACATCCAAATCTTTTCTTTTACTCTTTGCTTTTTGAATGGCCTCCCAGATCATGTTTCCATGCTCTAAGCAACCAGCCATTCCTGGAACACCATCCTTCTGTATTGAGGTATCGATATACTCGTTATCAAGTAGATATTTGGTCAACCTCGATGCGAAAACTGCGAAAAATATCTTTCCTTCTACACTGAGAAGCGAAATTGGCCGAAATTGACTGATGTCCTTGGAATTCTTTTCTTTGGGTATGTACACGCCATCACCTATCATCCATTGTTGGCTGATATGGTAATTTTTCCATGCTAACTTTAAGTTAGTATGTAATCATTTAAGAAGTGTAGGACATTTTTTGTATAAAAGGAATGGTATTCCGTTACGGCCAGGTGTAGATTTATACCTGCCTTTGTTGATTATGCGCTTTATTTCTTCACGTGTGGGTGGTTTCATGTCAAACTTCGCTTTAGAAACGGCTGACCAAAATAAATTGTTATTATGATCTAGAGGAATATGTCGTTTAGGATTAGAGTACATATCTACCAAAATACAATTTCGACTCTCTTTTTTCAGATATTGTAGGCGAGTTAACTGTCTGTTAAGTAGTCTAGAACGAGGTGAAAGAGAGAGAGAGACAGAGAGAGAGTGAGAGAGAAAGAGTGAGAGAGGGAATAGAGGCTACGGAACATGCGTCAAATTGCCGGTTTTATAGGTAGGGGTAAATGACCGATAGTCAAAGAACAACTACCCTTAAATTTTTTATAGAACGGCATCGCTAAGAATAAATAAACATCAAACCATTTATACCAAAACGAAACTTGAAAGTCAAAAAAGTTAGTAACAAACAAAAAAAAAAAAAGAAAAGGGAAAAAGAGACCAATCCGACCAACTTGCCATGCAGAGAACAAAAAAACTGAAATTTGAGTGAAATTTCGGAAGACAATATTACCAAAATACAATTTTTGGAGCAGTAGAAAAATACATCGCTCTCACAGTTCTAAATGGAAGGTACCAGTTATTTTTTAATGTCTTTCATGCAGTTGAATTTTAGCTACACTTTTATTTAGTGAAAGGGGTTCAAGAATTTCGAGTGTTTCTTAACTTACCTGTTGGGCAATTAGCATCAGATTTGCACAATTCAGCACAGAATAGACAAAAAGACTCTGAAAAAAAAAACAATATTTCTAACCATATTATATACTTTTGTATTCGGATGAGCCCACAACGTTTCAATCGTTTTAGTCTTCGTGTCTTTAGAATCCATCTTGTTCCGCTAGATATGGGTTAAACAGTCAGAATAAATCAGTATTATTCTAAAAAAAAGTTATTGACGCAATATTCACTCGTATTAAAGAAAATTAAACATACAATCCAAAAATATATTTCGGCTTTAAATAACACACAAAGTGTTGATCAGTCAGTCAGTTAAAGGCCATACGTGATACACGATTGGGCGATCCTGTTTCGCAAGAGATATGACTGAATGGGTAGAAGTTTTTCACGCAGTAGGTTGCCATTACTTTCTGCGGTAGACTTCTCTAAAACCCAATGTGTTCTGTTATTTAATCCACAGCTAGACTAAAGAGACGGATTAATACTTTTCTGAATGGCATTTGCCCTTAAGTGAATGTAATAATTTCAACTGAAATTCGAACTCGAGTTTCAAATTTCTCGTTCTGAGTCAATATCCAGTGCGCATCCATGCAAGTGTTGATAAACCGTCAAAAGCAAACCAAATCTATTTCTCTAGAACTGAACCTTATGATCAACTCACGAGGTGGAGGTAGTTTATTCTTATTCCGCTTTCCACAAGTTGTTTGCCTAATGGATTAAAACCATGATTAAAACAATATCTGGTTCCTGACAGTTGGTTGTTCAATAACTTGGTTTGGTAATGCTGAAAAGTCATATACACTTGTTTCAATGCAATAAACGTTTAAGTGACTCAAAAGTGAATAAAACTGGAGTGTCTTAACTGAGATGAGTTGTCTCACCTAAACATGGAAAACAGAATGAGAACAATTTTCTTCCGTGGATTAAATAAAGTGTTTAATTTGAAATGCCAAGAATGTTACGACGACACTTGAAGATGACCATATTATAAAATATTCGAAGAGTTGTTAGCTTAAAAAAAATACTGGTGATATTTGGTATAAAGAAGAATATCATAATGATAATTCCTCATCTAAAAATGAGACATTATAATAGTTTATAAATTTGTAAAAAGTGATCATATTCAAGTATTTTTGACACCATTGAACAATGTAAAAATCTAAATATGTTACTGGAAAATGTTCGAGAATATATATATATATATATATATGTGTGTGTGTGTGTGTGTGTGCGTGTGTGTGTGTGTGTGTGTGTGTGATGCTCAGTTCAAAAATAGCAATTTTGAAACTAAGCATCATTAAATTTATCGCTACACACATCGAGACACACACACACCTACACACACCTACACACACACACACACACACATATATATTGTGTGTGTATTTAGTCATTATTTTTTCAATGATGCATAATATACATTTACATAATATTGGAGTAGATAGACTTTAATTGGAGTAGATAGACTGAACTATCGCCCGGTTCACACTCCACCCACGTCTATTGAACAGGTGTAGAGGCTCATCCTTTGTTCCCTGTTTAGGATGTGGTTTCCGGCTTTCTCTTTTCTACTCTTTTTTACTCCTATGTAGCCCCCTGCACATCAGTGGCGTTACCGCCTTGCTCGGGGTGATATGATTAAAAAAATAAGCAATGAACGAGAAATCTGGCTAAACGCAGCGCGCTGCTCCAAACGGAGTTCTGAGTACGTCGTAAGTCTAGTCAACTCGATTCTTGTTCTCCGGAATGTTGCGGAAATTGCCGAAGTGCTGGGCTATGGGTAGGTTGGCACGATTCGTCTTCGGAATCGGAATCGAGGTGGATTTCTTGTTCCGGGCTGGATCACTCTCAAAAATATGGTTGCTTGATTGGCGACAGGCTTCTCTACGGTGGCACTCAACGGCATAGCAATTATCTCTCTATCTCTTTACTTTTTTAGCTGGGAACTGTCTTTGGCAGGCGGCGATTTTTCTATGGTTGGCACCCAGTTGCGTGGCAATTATCTCTGTCATTACATATCTGGGCCGGGAACTCGAACTCACTGCCACTCGAACTCGAACTGATTTTGGTCCCTCGCGACCCTGTATTCATGCCCATGCCACGGTGTGGGGCTGACGGACGCTGGGTGTGTAACCCCTCATCTCGGCAACCAATAGAATGCTGAGGTTATCTGCTACTCGTTGTTGCCTTCGGTTCATCCAATGAGATTAGCCTTATTTCCATGACGTCAACTGCTGATCGTCTCCCACTTTCGGGCGCTGGTTCACAGGACCAATGAGATTCCTCTCAGTGTTATGACGTCATCTTCCCATACCCCTTTTCTGAGCTGGATTTATCCGGCAAATTTTCTTTCTCACGAAATAATTTTGAGGATATTTTTAATCCATTATTATTAACCTTTTCAACTTGTCCCTACCGTGTCTGTTTACGTTGTCACTTAGATAAGAATTTCTGCATCTGCGTTTTCAATATCTATTTTCGAGTCACACATATTTTCAGAAGACAGAAAATATTTTGTTATCTACTTTTTTTTCTTTTTAATATCAGGCTAGCCAGGCAATTCTCTATTTCCTTTGTTATCACCTTGGCAGGTGACTGATTCTTCTAAAGTTTCGTCTGAGGGCATCTAGATTTTATATTTCAATCAAATTACTAATGTCCAGCGAGAATAAAAATTGAATTTATTTCTCTTTTCTTTCTCTTCTTTCTCTCTCTCCCTTTCACGTTTAGAATAACAACAGAGAAACAAAAAGTGTTACCTTTCATGCGTGGCTTAGTTCTTTTAAATTCCAATGTCTCTTGGTCTGTATTTTATGTAACTGCGAAAATAAAAGCTAAATTTATTTCTCTTTTCTTTCTTTTCTTTCTCTCTCTCTCCTTTTCAGGTTTAGAATAACAACAAGGAAAACAAAACTTGTTGCGTTTTGTTTCTTTTCCTTCGCTCATATTCGGAGAATAAAAAAAATCTTTTAGTAAGTTTTCTTCTGATCTATAATAGCAATTAAAAATTTTTCCAATTAATGATCAATTAATAAAATTAATTACCTCCGCTCCGCTAAATATTGTTACCGCTATAGACATAAAACAGTTGAAACCTAACCGAAACAAAATAAACTATGAAATCACCACAAATATCTTTAAATGCCTATAATTGATAACAGAAGTCATTGGTTTATTTCAATGGCTTCCCAGAATTAATATTTCCTGTTTTCACTCTCGCGTGATCATGCCTGACGTCATGAGGTGTGGTGCAATATTCACTTCCAGCGTCTTGTATGCATCAGTTTATTTTTGCTTGGAAAACTTCCTTGTAAACAAAAACAGACTGCCATTATCGTTTGTCCGTGAATTTTGTTATTATTGCTTTACATTGCAAGGAAGCAAAAATAAACTCATCCGAATAACCCTTAAATTTTCTTCATTCTTTTATTGATAAAACTGCAATATAGGTAATTATTAAATATTTATAAATTCATTAGATGCACATGTTATAGTGCAGGATTAACAAAAGAACCATTCTATTTCATTTACAATTATTCACTTGGCAATAAATCATAAAAAATAGTATGAAATACATCATATTTTCAAAACACTGTGGTCACCTAATAATTACGACCGGTAGTGTTGATTGTTTAATTGTTTAGATTTTGGTTATAATAAGATTAGATCAGTGCACATTTGTATTAAAAAGTGTTCAATACAATTATATTGTAGAACTTTTGAACATTTTTCATTTGTAAACGAGTTACTATGCGACCTAAATTTCTACCATTAGTGGGCGATTTACAATAACTGATTTTACCGTCTACTGTTTTTTTAAGAACGTTCACGTAACGGTGTTTTCTTTTTAACGCTGACATGGCAAGGAAGCTTTGAACGCGCGTTAAAAAATTTCCTGCCTCTTGAGTATTCAAAAAAACAAAATCGAAAAATCGCCTGAAGACACCACTAATGGTGAAACCTTAGGTTGCGTAATAACTCGTTTACAAATGGAATACATATTTATAAAACGAATAAAATATTTACCTACCATAGCAAGGAAAAGAACATTGCATCTTACAGTAATCCACAGTTGGTATACGCGGGCATAATGCTAAAAATAAAATAAAATAGAATAAAATAAAATAAAAAGTGTGTTATTTGAAAACACGTCATTAATCTATATGTCAATGAATGATGCATACGAAAGCTAATGTAATATGTTAAGTAAACCTTAGTTTCTATTAATACATAACACAGATACGAGTCATATTATTTCGACATTTTTGGAATCCGACCAAAATCTAGACCAAAACATCAGCTATAACATGTTAACATACGTCGATGTACACGTGCTGATATCAGACATGGAAAAAAATTACCAAGAACTCCATTAACAAGTTAGAAGTAGAAAGCAGGATGACAGTACAATCTATGGTAAGGGACAGAATGTATTATCGTCAGCTCCGAGCTACGAATTGGAAACAAGCATGTGGATACATTTAAATATACAGGAATTTTTAAACAGGTGATTGAATGAGACAAAGAATTTTGAGTGTGTATTGAGATAGTGAAAAATGCCTCCCAAAAACTAAACATATTAAGATACATAAAAATTTATTTAGAAATTAAGAAAATAGTGCTGAACTTATATGAATTTTCATAAATTGCAGTGATTACTGGACAATTTCTACATAGATAAGGTGTTTAGTTATTTAATTAATCTATCTTTCTCTGGTACAAGGCCACAGAAATAAATCACTAGTGAGAATGGAACTCACTACCCTAATAAACTGGTTGCGTGACGAAATGGTCAACTGTCGCAATAAGTCAGGCACCAAACATCAACTTCGTTGCGAAAAAGACAGGATAATTTGGTGGGTTTAGAACTTTTCACATTGTAATATTTTGTTAGACTAGCCAGTGAAATACTCAAAAGAACAGGATTGATCTTGTGTTGCGTATTGACACTGGATACTAGTGGCCTAGTGGAAATTCCTTAGGCTTCTAGCGCTGCATCACAGAACGCGTGAACAACGAACAATTTTCTTAGTTTTCTCCTCGCATTATTTCACTATGTGTGGGGGGGTAGGATTCTACTAGTAGTCTCGTTTTTTGAAGGAAGCGAGAGAGAGAAAAAGAAAAATGGAGGAAGAGATATAAAGAGAGAGAGAGTGAAAGAAAGAAAGAAAGAAAAAAGAAAGAAAGAGGACGAATATTGATAGGTTAGTCAGTGATATGCCATCACCTCATTGACAGTCTTTCAAATGGGTGAAAAATACACGTCTACACCATTTTATTAATGTCACCATACTGACTCGCGTTTTCATTAATGCTAAAAACTGAAACAAATATAATCCACAGCATACAGCAATATACTGATATAACAGTACAGAAAGAGATACCATTTTGATGGTGATGGCTAAAATGAGCGGTAATGGAGGGATAACAACGATGCAAACAAAGCTGTAATTTAATACGGGAAGATATCTTATGGACAATAACTGGATCATTTAATTTTATATTTTGGTTATTTAACAGTGAAAAGAATTTTCTTTTATTACTTGGCGGAGTTGTGGCAATCCTTGTCGGTACAGCTGTAGTTACAGTTGGATTTGAAGTTGGAGCTGGTGTAGGAGTAGAATCTGTAGTTGGAGCAGGTGTAGAAGTTGGAGCAGGAGTTGAAGCTGGTGTAGTAGTTAGAGTTGGAGCTGAAGCTGGTGTACTAGCTGGAGTTGGAGTTGAAGCTGGAGTTGAAGCTGGTGTAGTAGCTGGAGTTGGAGTTGAAGCTGGAGTTGAAACTGGTGTAGTAGCTAGAGTTGGAGTTGAAGTTGGAGTTGAAGCTGGTGTAGTAGCTGGATTCGGAGTTGAATCTGGAGTTGAAGCTGGTGTAGTAGCTGTAGTTGGAGTTGAAGCTAGAGTTGAAGCTGGTGTAGTAGCTGTAGTTGGAGTTGAAGCTGGTGTAGTAGCTTGTGTAGTGAAAACCGGTGTAGTCGGAACTGGTGTAGTGGTTGTAGTCTGTGGGAGAGTAGGAAAAGGAAAACATACTGCGCTACATCCATAACGGCAGCATCTTCCTGTAAGAGTAACGTTTTAGAAAGTAAGAATTTAGAAAAACTGCAGAAATATGGATCAAAGAACGTGACGAATATATATATATATAAGAGGAGAATATGTATTTAGCCTACGCGTTTCGTCCTCTGAAGAAGTTTATCAAGGCAATGTAGGAATATTTACTGAATCTTACATTACCTTAATAGAATTCCTCAGGACTCGAAACACATCGGCTAATTACAGATTTTCTTCTTATCACTTTTTTTTTATTTTGTCTCTTCTACAGATACACTCCATATATGCATATTGAGTCTGTAAAATAGGTATACAATAGCAGTAAGTATTATATCAATACTACCAGTATAATGCTGGTAGTATTGGTATAATAGTTGCTCTACTATTCATTTAATATTAGAATTAATTTAATTCGTTAAAATCATTCTAATTTTATTAGTTTAATAAATTTTACAACAATGCATTTATTATAATTTTATTTTTTAACTGATAATAATAAATGATTTGCAGGTAAAGTGGTAAATTAACAACGGTTTGTATTTTAACAGAATTAGAGCGCAAGTGTATTTTGAAGCAGTACTGGAAGACAGAGAATATTGAACCTGCCTAACAATACAATACGTTTTTATTACTTAACCTACATTTAGATGCTGATTACACATAAAATGTTGCCATTTAATAACCATGTTTTAATAATAAATAATTTTCTGCTGGATATTCAAAAATTTTTGCATCGCTGTTAAGTCATCTATTTACTAAATATGTATGAATTGTATCCTGTTCTGACACCCATACTGCGGAAGAGGAGAAACTTAATTTACCACCTGTGAAACGTTCATGAGAATATCTAACAGAGGAACATTAGAATCCATTACATACGACAAGGAAACATAATTACTTACCCGGAAAGCATTGTCCGTTTTCGTAACATTCTGTTTTGCAATCAAAAGGATTTCCGAAATGTTTTGAGGAGCATCCAATAACTGAACAAAAAACACTGGTTAAAACTATGAATCCTTATATAGAGTGAGAGAAAGAAAGAGAGAGTGAGAGAAAGATGCGCGCATGCACACACACGCGCGTGCGAGCGCCTATGGACGCAGACGCAGACGCGCGTATGTACACACACATGCACGCACACCTGCGTATTGACGCACAAGCACACGCGTGTATGGACACACACACACGCAAACATACATACGCACACAGACACAAGCGCACATACATACACACACATGCACACGCACACGCATGAATGTAGTACAGCATCTAGTTATGTATGACTTAGGCTGTTTATGCTCAATTTGCAATCAAGCACTTGTGAAAGGCATGAGTCACTTCTTCCCTTAATTTCGTACCAATGACACTAGTAACAGCCAGTGAAACACTTAAAACGAATCAATTACACATTAGAAAAGTTTTATTGCATTTATTAACAATGCTATTATTGGTGTGTGTATGTGTGTGCGTATCTGTATTAATATACCAAATTTTTAAGGTTTACTCTATTAATTTGCATCAGCACATTGGGTAGCTAAGGTAATTAACATATTTGAAACTTGAAGCAAAAAACAAAGAAACGAAAAAAAAAACAGAATATTATATGAAAGATTTTTTTTATTCACTAGACAAACAATTAATTTCAACAATTCCTCTCGACGCCATATTTAATGTCCATGGAAACTTCGAATAGCTTTCTGGCATATTTCTGCTGTTATCAAACCTGGCATTTCTTTATTTCTTGCTCGTCCGTCAGGACAGCCCCATGTGTCGCGCCGATATTAGGAAACACAAGATGTGTGTTCCTGCAATCTCCATCTGATTCAGAATAAATAGGTCGCACAGATTGTATGAAGGATCTTTTTGTATGACAACATTGCAGTTAAATTTTACATATGTGATCATTTAAAGTCTGTCATTGCACACATTCAGCATCCTGCTGTCGATGTCTTCACGATAACCCTGATAGGTGTGTCTACTGAATATTATGCCTTGCCAAAAGTAAATCCGCTATTTGTTCCACATACGATTTTAAATTCAGATTCAGAGTTGTCCTTCTCACAGACTGATGGTCAATCGCAGCTGGAGGAGGCCATCTGCTTTATTATTTAACCCAGAGCTGGGAGAAATGAGATGGATTTAACCATTGCCGAAAATATCTACGAGTAAAGTGTGTAACATTTTTTAATCTTTGCTGGGTGGGGAGGGATAATTCAAATAAATTTAACCTTTGTTGGGGATATTGTGTAACCAGCTCAACTGGAATTCGAACTCGGATCTTTGATTTCTCATTTCGAGCAGCTATCTTTTACACTACCTGCACATTTATGCTAATGACAATAGTAATATTAAGTCTTTTCTTTATAAAGAAACCTTCGCCATTTATTGACTGAGTATCTAGGATTAGCTTCTTTCGACATTTTTAAAATCTTTATATTGAACTTCCGATATTTATATTATATATCCGACAAAATAAGTTTCTCTATTCCAGTGACTGTTATTGCTCGTTCCAGTATTGATGGTAACTTTCTTACTAACCTTTCGTTCGAAGTAGTGTAGAACGTCAATGTCTTTATTAAGCTGCTTTTAATTGTCTATTTGAGATTGTAGTTTGATATAGTTGAGTTTAGATATTTCTTAAAATATTTCATACCATTCATGGCATACATATACAAATTTTGATCTAACGTGGTTATTTAAGAACATTCCTCGAGTTTCTTAGATTAATGTTTTGGTTCTGCAGTAGTGTGCGGTATTGGGTGAAACTACTTCTAATACAAACTATTCTGCGAACATTTTCCAGTGTTTCGAGTTTTTCGTTGTAAATTACCTTAATATACACCACTACCTAAAAAACAAAATTAAAGAAAAATCTACAGGGTCCTAAATTTACTCTCCCCTAATATCATCTTGTCAATTTTTTTATTCGAAATCTCTGACGATACATGACTAATGTGTATATCAGGGGTCATAAAAAAAGGGGGTTTACTACTACTTCTCCCACATAATTTCTCTCCCTTATTATCATCTTGTCAATTTTCTTTATTCGGAAAAAAGGACTAGAAAGTTATACACTGTCTCAGAGAAGAGCCATGATATCAAATATAATAAAATAAATTGTCTCAGCCTCAGTCCGCTCCGTCACCCTGGTCTGGAGTTTTGAAAAAAATCAGTGAAGTTAATGTTACCTTTTTTAAACAAAATTCCTTGTTTTACTGCAGGTATGACAGCTATCACGATCAACCAAAAATGGGTATGTTACTTCGGCTGGACAGAGGTCCTTTGCGGATCAGATGTTGCCGACCCCTGGTGTAGGTGCTTCTGAAATATCGGTTTATTTTATTTTATTTATTTATTTATTGCAGAGCTATTTTGAAAGTTGTGAGATAAAAAAAATGTTTCAGTAGAAGATTGCATCTTTTCTGTGACAGGCATGATTTATGTTTTCTTACCACTGACACTTAGTCCTTTCTTCTCGCTTTCATTTATTAATTTGTCTAGGAGATGTTTTAGTATCCCCTCTGTGTGCCATCAACAAAGTGTCGTTTGTTTATCTAACGTTGTAAAGATTGCACCCATCGCGAATAAATTATAATAGCTAATATATATATATATATATATATATATATATATATATATATATACTGTATAAATGCTTGAAATGACTGTTTTATGATATAATGATTGAAATGACTGCTGTATAATAATATGAAATTATCTTCTAATATTTGGCTTATGCTGATCGCTGTATTTTAGTTGTTAGTGACCTGAAGGTTTGAATATGCACTTACTACACTAAATTTCTGAAAGTTATAAATCAACCTACAAGAAAATGTATGTGCTGACAAGGTATATATATATATATATATATATATATATATTCGTCATCGACATACATGCCTGTTTCGCTGTATCACAGCTCACCAGTGTGGCTCGACATCCACTTGCTTCTGACTGGGATATGAAACATAAAATTTGAAACATAAAATAAAAAATATAAATATTAAAATACAAAGAGAAGAAATCAAGAGGGGTCAATCATAAAATATAAAAAATTAAATATTCTAATATTACATGTAGATAAAAAAAATTGAAAGTTTTTAATAAAAATAAAATTAAAATTAAAATTGAAAATTAAAATTAAAAATGAAAGTTAAAAATAAAAAATAAACAATACAGGGAGCGAAATTAAAAAGGCGTAATTCATAATTGTTAAAAGTAATATTTACTGGGAAAAAAGAAAAAGGGAAGTAAGAAAGAAATAGAGAAAGAGAGGTGCAAACGTATGGAGGAATCTATATCAATCTGGTGCTAAATATTAAGTAAATATTTTTTCTATGACAGAAAATGATCATTATATTGCTTTAATTGATGAGTAAATTAAGATTATTAATATGAAACTTTTCTAAAAACATAATTTGAACCTAGCTCTTTTTCCGTTGTAAGATTTGTATTTAGCTACGAATTTCCAGATCATAATTGGGTTCTTCTTATTTTTTTTAATTTCCAAAAATATATGGATAAAGCAGTACTTTTGGGGTATTTATCGTTGTTTAAAAAAAAAACCTGTGATTGTTAAATCTTATATTCCACCTGACAGCTTCCAAAGTAAAATTAAACATCATCTTCAGAATTAATTTACGCTCTCTTTCTCTCTCTTTCACTCTCTCTCACTCTCTCTCTCTCTCTCTCTCTCTCTCTATATATATATATATATATATATATATATATATATATAATCCTACGTCTATAGCACAAATCTGAGTTTCTGAAATATGCAATCATTAGGTGCTTATTATCAACTAAGGAAAATGCATGAAACTCCGAGTCATACTATTGACATGGGAAAATATGTATATCTATAAACATATAAATCATAGCTCTGATATATTACTTTGACCACTGTTTTATTAACACCAGAAAATTATAAGTTCTAAGTGTGATCAGGGTTTTGAAATGTGAACAAAACGGTGTATTGAGACCAGGATATTATTTCGTGTCAGTTTCTTTTGTATGATTTTAACGTGAATTTTTACATCTCTTAACATTTCAACACTTTGTCAATGCCGTTTAGCTTCGTTATATTGCTTTCCAGTTTTACGGATTTATTGATTTCTTAGAAAATTATATATATATATATTTTTTATATATATATATATATATTTTTGTATATATATATATATATATATATACAAAAAATTATATTATAATAATTATATTATATATATATACAAAAAATTATAATTATCATTTATATATATATATATATATATATATATATATATATATGGATAACGAAAAATTGAATCAGCGTTTCATTCTCTCTAGGAATTGGTTTGATAAAATATGAAACGCATCAGTTAAGATATTTGTTTCTTTCTTTTTTTTATTCATATTGTCATTTTACAGATATACTCTATCTGGAAGTTTTATAAGCTTGTCCATAATCTACTGTGGTTATAATGGTTTGCTGCAAAATGCAATGATCAAGTAACAGCGAAATTGAAAAATTATCGTAACTTGTTAACTCATTAGTGAATACTGGAAAGATGTATGAAAATATGGACAGAAGTAATGAATCAAATATTATTGAAAAGAAAATTAGTGGATAAAATATTATTACCAGTGGACGGCCCGACTGTGCTTAGGAAATCACTTTTTGGAGCTGCAAATCAAAATAGAAAGTGTGATATTGAAACAAAGAGAAGAGAGCAAGATGCAAAAGTTTACTTTAAGGAGGAAAAAATAAGATAACTCTCAACGAGTGTAGTGATATTGGCAAAACACTCGCCTTTCACGTCCATTTGCTTCTCAACTTTACGGACATGCGTTGTGGTGCAGTGGATATTGGCTTGGAACAAGAAATTGGTGATCCAGGTTCAAATTCCAGTTGAATTCGTTGCATTCATTGAGGCACAAATACTCTTGTGAATAAATCCGTCTCTTTTCCTTCCTGCTATGCGTTAAATAGCAAGACAGATTGGATTCTATAGCCTTAGTTGGCAATCGGTCTACCGCAGAAATTAATGGCAACCTGCTGTGGGAAAATCTTCTGCCCAGCCAAACAAGGAATCAAGTATGACACTTAACTGACTATATGAGTGGCCTTCTTAATACATATACGCACACGCACGCATACACACACAAGGGTTTTAACAGACCCATATTTTTTATATATACCCATATGGGTTTTATATCTATCTATCTATCTATCTATCTATCTATCTATCTATCTATCTATCTATCTATCTATCTATCTATCTATCTATCACATACTGAGTGCTAATAAAACAGTGCTCAATGTAACAGTGAGTTAAATGCCATGAGCGATATACGCTTGAGCGATCAGGTCTCGAAAGAAACATGAATGATTGGGCTGGGGATTTTCCCACAGTATGCTGCAATTACTTTCTACGTTAGACTGGTTGGCAATCAAGACAGTGGGACAACATTTAATCCATAGTTAGAGGAGAAAACGACGGATTAGTACCATTCTCTTGGGCATTTGCACGTAAGTGAATGCAACGTATAATAATGTATAATAAAGATAGAATTTGAATTAATATTAAACATATATTTTTGACAATGCGTATTAGATGTATGTACTTGTATTTTAATTATATTTATGTTTTTGCATTTAGATGTATTTATAATTTTTCTTTAATTAAATGAGGTAGTCTACTATCACTACAGATCTTATGCTACCGATGAAAACAGAAAGAAAGTAAATCTTAGGAGGTTAAGTTTCTGCTTTTTAAATAAAAAGATACAAAATTTAAATATTCTAATATTACATGTAGAAAACAAATTGAAATTTTAAATTTTTTAATAAAAATAAAATTAAAAAATTATACATAAAATTTTAAATTAAAATTAGAATAATAAAAAAGGTTAATGTATAAAAAGTAAACAATACAGGGAGCGAAATTAAATGGTGTAATTCATAATTGTTAAAAGTAATATTTGCGGGGAAATAAAAATAGAAAAAAGTGGGAAGTAAGAAAGAAATATAGAAAGAAAAGTGCAATTCTATACAGCAACCTATATCAACCTGGATCTAAAAATTTAAGTAAGTCTATTTTACTATGACAGCAGAAATTGTATGTTAGTCAGGTTTAGTATCGTTTCCATGAGAAAAAGTTACATTGTGAAAAGATATACATAATAAAAAGTCCAAGGAAAACGGTTAAATTTCCTTTTGTCGTGACACTGACAAAACATAAACGAATTCTAAAACTAAAAATGTTCTGTTAATCTTTTTGATGAATTTGTGACCTTTTTTATAGTTGCCAGCACTGTTTCTTTATGAATATGTAATTTAAAATAAAGCTCATTTTGTCTTTTTGCCTTGATAAAGGTGAGTTAAATACAGTTTTCCTCTTCTTTTTATTTAAGTATCCTGTTCTTAATCTCATATCATAACTGAGTATATTTGAACATATATATATATATATATATATATATATATATATATATATATATGTATGAAAGAATTTAAATGTGTAAAAAAAAAGAATAGAAAATAGAAACCTTATGGAGACAGTTTTTACTTGCTTACGCTGTAAATAAATAGGATTTAAAATGCATCTGTTACTCTTTTATATAGAACTACAAATTCCGTGGATCCAATTCAACACCAAATTTATTCAAACAAAAATTACAAAAAATGTCTTACAATAAATGTCCTCAAAGCAAAAAGTGTAACAGATATTAATTATTATTTGATAAATGAAATGATATTTTTTGTTTGTAACCAGCCGTCTAGTTTGGAGTAAGTTGTTTCCCTTACATCGGCTGTATTACTACTTATATTAATTAATTTACGCTAATTTTTTAACGTAACATATTAAATTGTCCTTTTGTTAATAAAGAGACAATATTTTAAAATCTCAGTATTAAATTTAGAGATATATAGTAATTTGTTTTACTTATAGAAAAAACATTTCATAGGTTCTTTCTAATTTTATATATTTTGCACAATTAAATACGCAAAATGTAAATAACATTAATGATGTATTAACCTTATGGTCTAAATACTTTAAAAAACTTTATTTAGGCTAAAGTCAATGCCATTGAATACAAGTTATTAAAACTGTAATTTTAATTTGAAGAAATTACAGATTAGAGCAGTTAATATGTAAATTATAAATGAAGCTTAAAATAAAACAGTTAGTTTTACTTCACTTCAAAAATAGTAGCAATTACTCACTACTTAAATTTTACCGGAAAAATTCTGAAAACGTAATTTAGTATGTTACGCACAGTTTTTTTCTCACAGTTAACATAAAAGGCAGAGGTTAGTAATATCTACCTCTAAATTATAAATTGCTAAATATTGCAATTTAAAAAATAAAGATTTCACTTATAGTGAAATATAAAAGAATCTGAAACGTCCATCAACTGGAATCGTTAAAAGATTCTTGAATTAAAAAAGAGAGGAATTGGATTATCTTATAGATAGATGCCAGAATTTTCCTCCAAATATCTAAGTTGCTAAGTTTACAACTTAGAAAATAAATAACGATTTCACTTATAGTGAAACCGGAGAAAATCTGACACGTCCAAACGATGGAAACGATCAAGAGATTCTAATTAAAATTGGTTATCTTAGCAAACAGGAAAACTCTTACAGACGATAACTATTCGCGCCTTTCCGAGAACTAGGTCTTATTGCTTCGCGTTCTTTGCCAAGAAACGGCCATTTTCCCAAATAAGGAAAATTCCAAATATGGTTATTTTTACAATAATACCAAACGCGCTCTTGTTTTTAAAAATAAGGAATTTTTAAAAATAAATCCTTATAATTTAAAAAATTTCAACCTAAAAATATTTCACAAGTAAAATATTAAAAAATAATATTATTATTATTTTGTTGAAATACAAAAATAATTCTTACATATGTATATATATATATATATATATATATATATATATATATATATATATATATGCAGGTGAAATAAGTCAACAGGTTTAGTCAAACAGAGTTCTCAGGCATTTACGTTTATAAAAGTGCTCAATACAACGTAGGTCGTAGAGCGATATGCAATTAAATTTAATGCCATCAATATGACATTTTTCCGTAAACATATATGAATGCACCACATCCCTTAACAGCAAACCTATGTTTTCATTTTTCAAAGTCGACCTTCATTCTGATTAGGGAAATTAAACACATCCTTGATCTGAATGTGATGTCTTCTCCCACTCCATGTTAATTTTTTCATAAGCAAACGTATTGTTTTCTATTTTCAAATGTAAATCATTTTCATCAAAGTTATTGAACATTGCCTGATGACGAGGTATAAACATTAAATCTGGAAACATAGAAATTTTTGTGTTGCAATGTGAATTTAATTAATTTTAAATAAAAACAAATTTAATTATTTATTTTAATTTAAAATCAGTAAACATTTGCGTGCTAGTGAGCTTATTTCTGATCTTCATGCGAAATTATATATATATATATATATATATATATATATATATATTGTTGTTGTTGTTGTTGTTTCTTTTTTTTCTCTACCCTTACTTCCGTTTTTTATACACACAAAACAAATAAATTTATCTTCACTTAATGTTTTGGTTTCGCTAATGAAATGGGTAATTAAGATTACCCGTTAAAATGCTCACACGATATAAGAGAAATTGAATGAATATATATATATATATATAATAAACAAAAAAAATTAGTTGAAAATATAAATGCTTCTAATAAAAGAACATCAGGGACAGACTGATAACACGCGATAGAGGTGCAAAATTCAGTCCTAATGGACTATAAGCAAAACTTTGATACAAATCCTACCACTAATATAATAAATCCCACAATATCTGAAATTGAAAAAATAAGTAAAAATATACATGAAAGAGTAAATAAGCAAATTATGGAGTACCTTGGATTAAAACTATGGATCGATACCGCCAATGCAACAAATTGGTTTTGTAATATAAAAGAAAAGAACAGCTGTTATTTAATCCAATTCAATATTTAGGAATATTACCCATCGATATCAAGGGAACAATATATTCTTCTTCTTCTATGTGCCTTGTCCCTTCAGGACGTAGGCGATCATGGCCTTCCACGTTTCCCTATCCCTAGTGGCTCTGAGCACGCCTTCACCTGTTGCACCATGCAATCCTCGTTCCGTCATCCACCTGATTAGGTCCTTCAAATATGTTATCTGTTCCTTTCCCCTGTCTCTTTTTGCCTCTATCTGGCCTGTTAGTATCAGAGTCTCTAAGCCCTTCTTCCTCATTACGTGTCCCAGCTGTCTCTTCCTGGTGCTCAGTATTAATTTCCGTTTTGTTTCCATCATTTTCAAGACCTTATCATAGCTCACATACTCGATCCATGATATTCGCAGCATCCTTCAGGCATTTAAATTTTTGTACCTGCTTGATTCTGGTATCCCCTATCTGTATTTGGTATTTTAGGCTGCCCTTTTTACTGATGACCATGCATTCGGTTTTCCTGCAGTTTATTTCTAGTCCTTTCTTGTTACTTTCTTCTGCTACCTTCTGTAGGAGATTTTTTTCTAATCGTATCACCCCGAGCAAGGCGGTAACGCCACTGATGTGCAGGGGGCTACGTAATAGTGAGAAGATTGGAAAAGAGAAAGCCGGAAACCACATCGTAAACAGGGAACAAGGGATGAGCCTCTTAACCTGTTCAATAGATGTGGGTGGAGTGTGAACCGGGCAATAGATAGATCTATCTACTACAATTGAAAAAAATAAATAAATAAATAAATAAAAATAATAAAAATAAAAATAAAAAAGTAGGGGCGTTGAGTTCACTAAGTTTTACCTTAGTTGAAGTCCAGTAAAAAAAATTTCTTTGAAAAAAAATACAAAAAAAACGCACTCGTTCAAATAACTATGAAACTTTTAAAATTAGCCACAACAAAAAATTAAAATAAAATAAAATCATGACTTACTAGTGAAGTTGTTCCCCCCCCCCCCCGCCTCCAAAAAAGAAAAAAAAACACGTGCTCAGCCAGTGATAAAAGAATTATTTTATCTTTTTGGATACTACGTGGTTCTTGTAGCTACCTTTCTGTGTCTGCTATCAGCACTGTACCATCTGCGTATCTACCCAAAATCTAACCCTCATCAATCTTTTTTTAAGCATATGCCCTCTTCCATAGAATATAGAATTAGCAATAGATGAGGCAAAAAGTTCCTGGCTTTGATTGAGAAACATTTTCCAAATAATAATCTAATAAAATTTTCAATAAAAATACTCTAAAATTATTTTACACTTGTACGGATAATCTGAAAAAATTATAAAAAAACATAATAATAATATTTTAAACAAAATTTAAACCTAAATTAAAATAAGATTAATTCAAAAACTGAAATCAATAATTGTCATAATTTTGGTTCTCTGTTAGATATTTCTCAGATATTTAAATTTCTGTAGTTGCTGGATTTTAATAACTTCGATTTGTAATTCTTTGGTTTTAACGAAATATTCTTGTTGTCTCTCAGTACTCTACTCAGCTACGTAAGAGTAAAAAGATTGGAAAAGAGAAAGCCGGAAACCGCATCCTAAACAGGAAACAAGGGATGAGCTTCTTCACCTGTTCAATAGACGTGAGTGGAAGTGTGAACCGGGCAATAATTTAGTCTATCTACTCCAATTGAAAAAAAAAATAAAGAAAAGAGTGAAAAGATTGGAAAAGAGAAAACCGGAAACCGCATCCTAAACAGGAAACAAGGGATGAGCCTCTTCACCTATTCAATAGACGTGGGTGGAGTGTGAACCGAGCGATAGTTTACTCTATCTACTCCAATGGGAAAATAAATTTGTTTGTGTGTGCATGAGAAAAAACGGAGGGAAAGGTAGACCAAAAGAAATAAAGAGACTAATCATCGCAACCCGAACATGTTAGATCCAACCCTTCAATGACAGTAACGAAATCAGATACAATAAAATAAATTATAAATAAAAACAAAAGTAAAAATAACAAAAACCAGGTCAGACAAAATTGTGACTTTTCAAGTCCACTGTTCAAGGGAGAAAAATAATGTTAATACCAAAACAATGAACATTTATATATATATATATATATATATATATATATATATATATATATATAAAAATGTAAACGTGAGCCAAAACCTACCGATCCTATTCTAACATGGGAAATACTAAAACATGTCCCAAATATAAAATTGGCAGTAGGTTCTGTAACTTATACGGGGAGAAAAAGCTAGCTATTGCACTATTCAAACCCGCGCAGAACTTACTTAATTCAAAAACGGAAATATTAAATAAATGTAAACACATGAAAAATAGTCTCTTAAATTAGCATTTCTGTATTACTTGATTTGCCTTAATATACTGATTTGGATATTTTTTTTTTTTTTTGTGGATAATAAAGTTTGTCTTCCCCCCTGTTTAGGTTGGTTTGTTACATATCTGAGTGACTATATATTTGCTATTTTAATCTAGGTTATTAGCCACATGTATCGAGCACTTTATTGTTAAGATTTCGTAGGGTTTTTTTTTTCTTTCTAACGGGTACTCGTCGTTTTCTGCTTGTACGCCGTTGGTTTCTTTCCCCACCTTTGCCCTAGGAAGAGGTTCTCTTAATTAAATTACAGTTGAGTTAGCGCCAGTTGGTGTTGGTTACACTGTGATTAATAATATTATTAATATATATATATATATATATATATATATACGTTTGTTCTCATCGGTAGAACAATATCTGTAATAAAGAGATATAATTACGTCTAAATACATAAGTATAAATATAATTAAAATAAGAATATACACATCTAAGATGCAATGCCAAAAATGTATATTTTGTATTGATATTCCTTTTCAGCTTTTTATACATTGTTATACGTTGTATTTACTTACGGGCAAATAACTTTGAGAAAGTTACTAATCTGCTGATTTCTTCTCCTGCTATATGTTAAATAGCAGGACAGATTGTGTTCTTTAGCCTTGGTTAGAAACCGGTCTATCGCAGAAAGTAATGGCAAGATACTGCGCGAAAATCCTCTGCCCAGTCAGTCATGTGTCTTTCGAAACAATGATCGTCCAACTGTGTATTATGGATGGCATTTAAGTTACTGATACATTGAACACTGTTTTTTAGCAGTCAGTATGTGATAATGTTTGTATATATATATATATATATATATATATATATATATATATATATATATATATGCAAATATTATCACATACTGACTGCTAAGAAACAGTATATATATAAAATTAGAGAGATATAGAGGAGAAAAAGACAGAGAATATTTATAAAAGAATACAAAAAGAAAATATGAGATGGGAATTAAAATGTAAAGCTAAAATGTAAACTTAAAAGAAAGAAAAGAATGAAATAAGAAACATAAGACAATGGAAGGAAGGATATTAATTTGACGGACGAACAAAAGAAAACAAAAGAATAGAAATATTCAATGTGCAACTGAAAAACCAAAATGACATTGAAATTAGTAAAGTTTATAAATGTGTTCACTTAGTGATAACGAAGCAAACAAAAGAAAAACGTTCGGAATATTCATCTTCTACTCTTCGATGATAAATGTTTTAGATTTTGATATCGTATGTGGACACTTTCAACTAAATTGTTGACGTAATACAGAGAAATGTTCTTTGGTTGTCTTCAATTTTGGCTTTTATATACCTTTCTATAATGGGATGATGGATCAAAAAGTTAATCTCTTTAACAGCTTAGATTCACATAAAAGAAAACACAAAGACACTTCTAGTTTGCTTGGTAAATTCTATGCACAAAACGGAACAGTAAATAAACTGGTGTTGACTAAAGAAATGTTGATTAATCTGACTTTATTCATAATCGCCTTTAGAATTACGCTATATTTCATCATCAGTAAAAATATGAAATCCGTTTGTATATCTAAATATGTTTTCTATCATTTCTTTTTAAACAATTGAGTTGTTTTTTGTTTGTTTGTTTTTTTTTTTTTCGTTTACTTGTGTGATTTCAAAAGAATAAACGTATTAAACATATCAATCTCAAATGCCATCTTGTTACTGGATAACGCCCCCTACAACTGAATCAAAGTCACAATGTTAAGAAAATCTGATACAGAATAGGCTGCGCTAGAGGGAGTATTTACTCAAAACCCCAATATTGCTTCGAATAATATTTATACGAAAAATTGACTCATATTCTTAAATAACTTTGTCAAAGCTAATAATTCATATGGATATTATACATGGAACCAAACCTGCACAGAAATATATAAACTGTCATCTGTTCAGAAAAAGCTTTCTCGGTCCATTGGTTAAAATGGTGACGTCGCCCCCGAGCCGCTATTCATGCTGACGGCCTTGACACAGCAGCTGGTCTTCAAGACGTCTATTACAATGGCGCTCCCCCTTGCCCAAACTGTGAATACTAATCCAAAGGCCGCCGAATTCTTGCAAGCTGTGTTTTTACCACGTCAAACCAGGGCGGACGCGCGCGCTTAGATATGGTTAACAAAAAAAAAAAAATACGGCACCCAAAAAAAATAAATAAATAAATAATTTCGATAATACCTGAATAATTTATAGAAAGTGTCTTTATATATATATATATATATATATATATATATATATAATAAATAAATAAATAAAAATAATTATCAACAGAAGCAGAATATACAGTCGTCGAATTCAATTTTCACAACGGAACGAAAGAGCTGTCTATTTTCCAAAGAAAAAAGTATTTTCCGAACTCTTTACGGAGACTGCCGAAGTGGGGTGTTTTGGAGACAGCGGTATTAAATTCGTCTTGTCTCTTTCGCTCGACCGCTGCTACTGATTTGGCTCACTGGGTTCTCGATTTTTATACTTTTCCCAAACATTTTGGGCGGTGTGGAGAGACCAGGGTTATTTTATGCAAATCTAATCTTTGACCAATGAGATTATTTACAACTTCACATTTCGAGGGTTGGTTTTGCTTCAACCAATGAGGCAACAATATTTTCTCTGACGAAAGTTCTCTTCATCATTTTGTTCTTGATTCAACTGATTACGTCAGCGAATCCAGCATTTAGCTTGGAAACATTAATGCCATTGAGAGTTATAATTCGTTTTTATTCGCATAATTGAAACTTTAACCTTCTTAACTTCATCAAAAGTTTTTGACAATTTGTTATGGCTATAGCTATTTTTCACTTCCACCGGCCGAAAACACAGCTTCCGAATAAACAATGGAGAAAGATACATTTTTCCTTTCTATTCACTTCAATTTTCAGTTATTTTTTCTGTTTTTCAGATTTTACAAGTTTGTGCAACAAATCTTCTGTTTTTTTTAACGTCACTCATATTGCGATTTACAATAAACTGCATCATCAACAATACCACTAGTAATAATTTCTTTTGCTCCGTCGTATTGAACTTACGATTACATTTTTTCATATACAGAAATAGTGTTACAAAGTGGTTTTGAGCGAATAAGTCCTGTAGGTCAAGCGAAGATTATCGCTTTTCGAATCTTGGAGAATGACGCTACAGAATGCCAAATCAAACAACTCTACTAAATAAAGAAGTCGACATCACATAAAGACTTTCAATAACAGCAACAACTAAAATGGTTACCACATGTAACACGGAAGAAAAATAATAGCATTATCAAGATACTGACTTTTCACACTACATCAAACAAAATATAAGGAATGAAGCCGCATTCCATACTAGAGAATGTGATAACGACACCGGACTTGAAAAACCTAATTTGCTGAAAAATAGTTTATATAGAAAAATATTATAAATTTGATGTTTAGCCCATGATCGCCTTATAAGGAAACAGTTTTTATTACCAATTACTTGTTACTTGAGTAAACCAGAGAAAAATTATTGTTTTGGCAGAGATGTTCATTCAAGCATTTTCACACCCAGAAGGACGCGGATATTAGTCCAATGCAAATTTTTACACCCTAATCCTGGAAATTATAACAGTATGTAAAGCAAATTATTCTATTATTTTTGTGTGCTTTTCGTGTACCGATATTATAAAAAATATATAACTTTTCTTATAAATCAATTTCATGACTTCGAACTCTATTTTTAGCATTGCCTCACGAGAGAAGAGTCCTCAAATTATATTCTAAAATTAAATTTCGTGAATTAGGTGGCGGAGTAATTGTGAGTTCAATCCATAGGTCAGCAAGTAGAAATCCAGATTCAATGGAAACAAGACGAGCAATAATTTTACAATAATAAAAATATATAGACTGAAAATACAACGCGGACGTTATATATGTAAAAGTGGTCAACGAAACTAAAATAAACTCCACAGTTCATTTCAAAATTCCCTGACGAAGGATGCTGGTACAAAGTCCGAATTATTTTTTAATTTATTTTTTTAATTTGTTTGCAATGACGTTCTCTCTGTACAAAACCAAAGAACAACTCCAGGTAAAGAGTTACAGACTAAGTTGCACAGTTTATGGTAATATGTAGAGAATATAACGAGGAATTCTAGAACAGGTTAAAATTGAAGTGATCTTGGGGGTAGGTACCACAAAGCAGTGACTCGTTGGAAGAAGCTGCTTGAGGCGAATTTTTATCTTATCAGTGGAATACGAAATTGTTGTGTTGTGTTGTGGCTCGTACCATCTGACATCCCGTCGCCCGGATGTATAAAAGACAATGTGCGCTTAGCACAGGTGTTGTCAGCATCAAGGACTTCGGGAAGTAACACCTACTACTGCTAGTGATTGTACATATTGTATATACATCTTGGTTGTACCACACTGCTAATAAAGTAGTTTATTTACATTTCTCTGTGTATCTCTTCATTACGCGATACAACAGTTGGCGACTAAGGATTCGAATTCATAGCGATCTACAGACAAAGCGTCGCTCAAGGGTTAAAAAGAGAAAACATATATATATATATATATAAAATGGAGGACTTTAAAAATTGCATGTTGGATTTCTTTAAACAACAGGAAAAACAACGGCTAGAAGATTTGATAAGTCTTCAAGAGAACATTGAACGACAAGGGAAATGATTTGTGAAACTGCTGGAATGCTTTACAAAGAAAGAAAATTATTCAGTAAATTCTAATACATTCTTGTAATTAATTCACCCGGTGAATTTATTTACAAACCTGAAGAAGTGACATTCGAGGCATATTTTCGAAGGTACGAGGAAATTTTCTAAAAAGACTGTGAAAAGCGGTCTCACGAGGCACCCTGCCGAGGTACTTCTGGTGAAGTAACGTTCTGAAAAACTTTTCAAATATTAACGAAAATATTAAGCGAACAAAGTTAATTGCTTAATACTCTTAGGCAATGTCTAAATCTTACAAAAAATTGTGAGAAATACAAAACTTTTTCCAGTACGCTGAATAGATATTGTGAAAAGTTTCGTTTAAAGGAAATAACTTTAAATTTTCATTTCGCGAGCCTACGCGAATTTTATTTATCAGCCAATGGGAAGCCCAGAATCAAATACAAGTGTGAAATCCCAAACGAGCGGCGGTGATCCAAAAAGTAGATATAAAAAGCGGAGACAGAAAGCACTCAGCAGACAGATCGTCGGTGACAAGCGAGAATAATTAATATCTCCCTTGACCAAGTCAAGTGGCTACTATGCTCGTCCCTTCACCTCTCCTTCCTTCTCCCCTGTCTCAAAACTACTTACTGACCTAAGGAGCGACTACATCCAAGACCTTCCTCACTTATACGCTCCCCACATTCCTAAGCCTTAAATCTATTTCAGCATTTTATTTGCTATGAACATATTAACCTCCGTTGGAGCTATATTCAAGTATTACTTTAATTGTAACAACATTAATTGATATATATATATATATATATATATATATATATATATATATATATATATATATATATATAATGATATTTTCAACTCAGTTTGTCTTTCTTGATTTTATAATCATTTTATAACTTATAGTGGGCGATCTACAACAAGATCAAATTCCGTTAACCTACAACAGTATACAACTACCCTTCACTAGAACGGACTTCCACTACAACTAGAAAAAGAATAGATAAGCAACCCACTATATAACTTTGAAATGTTCCACTTTCATTCAGAGATTAATGTTACCGTCTGGAAAAGAATTGCGTACCAGGTTATTAGCCAAATGGGAACTTGACGAAAAAATTACTTTGCAAAATTTATCGGAAGAATGTCAAAGTCTTTTAAATTTAAAATCGGACAACGCAAAAATTGAATAACGGGATATAGCAAAAATTCAAACGATAAAAATCAAAGCAGAATGTAAGAAAAATAAACCTTATTTTAAAATTAATCTGTGTTTTAGTTATGGAGAATTGCATTTACGTCTATTTACGACAGTCTATTTAAGCACAAAAGGCGGAAAGGAAAT
This sequence comes from Ascarosepion bandense, assembly GCA_037127315.1. Lineage (NCBI taxonomy): Eukaryota > Metazoa > Mollusca > Cephalopoda > Sepiida > Sepiidae > Ascarosepion > Ascarosepion bandense. Next base: position 221,933 of record JBBBDQ010001271.1, read on the forward strand.
ATTCGGAAATAGAGAAAGAAGGTTTAGCTATAATATTTGCGATAAAAATATTTCATAAATACTTGCACGGGAAAGAATTCATATTACAAACACATCATCATCCATTGTTAGCAATATTTGGTTTGGAAAAAGGAATACCAATGCATACTGCGAACCGCTTACAGAGAGGGGCAACAATGCTGCTAAATTAGTCATTCAAAATGAGATTTTTACCTCACATGCTGATGGATTATCCAAATTAATTCCAAAAACTAGAGAACCACTAGAGAAAACGATCATTGCTTCCTTAAGGTCCGAGATGGGGCGTAAAATACATTTTATTCAATACATTAAAAGAAATTCCTGTTACTCTAGAGGAGATAAATTGAAAGCAAAATTTAATAAGATTATTAATCGTACAAAAAAGGAATTAATGAATCATAGAAATAAAGCAAAAAATATATTTTAATTGTGCAATCGCATAATGATTTACGGAGACCGGATGGTCGTAACCGCAGTGCTACTACAAAGAAAATTTTAAGAGATTTTCATACATCCATAGAACGCTTCACTGAACTCCTGTTTAATGACAAGTATCAGTAGTGGACTTAAACAATCAAAATACATACAGTTTGTCGCTTAGATGGTTGTTTCTGGTGAGTTAATAACAAACTTCGTTGTTGATTTGGCAATATGCATGTTGATGTGTCTTCTCGTTGCTGAAAATATTGTTTTCCAAATTTGACGCATTTATAATTGTTAGCAACACATAATAATATATATTTATGAATCTACTACAAACGGAATATAATTCTACTCGTAAGAAATGTTCTGACATTTTAAACAAACATAAAAAAAAAACGAACACGATTTTATTTTTCTTCCGTTTTATTTATTTCATATTGGAAAATTATAAAATGTCATCTGCGTCTGCATTTGTTGCAGGAAATATAACCGCCATGATTGTATTCGATTAGATGTAATTTCTTGTGAAATTTCTTGTAAAATTTCTTGTGTAATTTCTCGTGGTCAAATTAAACGGCTAAAAAATAAAAAATAAAAATTATGCAGAAAATACAGATTTTAATAATTTGGTTAAAATATAATGCTTACTCTGCATATATATATATATATATATATATATATATATATATATATATATATATATATACAGGAGTTTAATAGTAGAGATAGTAGCTTAATATACAATAGAATTTGTAAGGCATATATTTTGCATAGAACATACGTTAGGGTTATGACAATTTCAGAAACCTATGTTATTACCATTATTTATTGTACATTTATTATAATCTGTATTATAATCTTTAGAATTTTATTATTGTTTTATTCATTATTATATCGATATGGGTAATGCAGCTATAATTAAGTTTCAGTGTATTTCATTAATAATCATTAGTTGGGAAGTGTTTTTGAACTAGATTAAGCAATTTATTGCCTAAATTGGTACTAACCATTTGTTTAAATGGTGGTGTGTACCAATTTTTTTACTCTTCCGATTATGTTTTTTATTATGATTATTAGTTTATGATATTTAGTATCCTCTCAATTATAGCCGCTGTTTTTAGGGCTGTATTATAGTAATGACTATGCTGATAGAGATAATCTTTATTGGAGGAATTAGTGTTAGTTCTGTGTTCAAGTAAATTTTTAATTACTATCATTATTTTATATTTACTTATGAAGAAACCCCCTTAAGAAAAGATATCATAACTGATTTTATTTGTAACATTATTCTTAATTTTTGTTTATTTAGATTTTTTCTTATACATATTTTATTCTATTTTGTTTATTTTATCTTTTCTTACGTTTGATTTTTTCATGGCTAAGATTTCTTTTTTCTTCTGTTCTCAATTCTTCTTTTTCCTTTATTTTTTTTTCTGTTATTGTTTTTTAATTTTTTGTTTTTTTATTGATTTATTCTACTTTATATTTTTCGTCTTCCGGTTTAAAATTTTTGACATGTCTAGCTTTCCGTAGCAAAATATTGCTACAATTTTGTCTAATAAGTCTTGCACACACATTTTATGCGGTGGTATAACCTCCCACATCATTTAATTCATATCATTGGCTGACCTTGTTTTTATTTATTTCTTCATTTTTATTTTATAGATTATTATTTTTTTTAACCCGCTTTACTATATAAATAAATTCCGGAAAACACCGTTGAAGTCGGTATGAATCTATTCAGTTAAAGAAACAATCTCTTTGTAATTATATATATATATATATATATATATATATATGTATATATATATATATATATATATATATATATATATATATATAATCCAAAATAGATGAGCAAATAAGTAAAATCACAAAACCCGATCCTATTAACATTAATTTTATTAATATTAAAATTTATCAACGTCTCGATGTAAATAATATTGTCTGTTTAGAGAAGCAAATATATAAAGTAAGTCAAAAACTTCCGAAATTTAATAGAATCGCCATATATATATATATTCTTCATTTCTAAGTAAGTTATTACGCGACCTAGGTTTCTACCATGTGGTGTCTTAAGGCGATTTGCAATAACTGATTTTACGGTTTACCGTTTTTTTATGAATATTGTCAATCCGAAATCGTCTCTAACTCTATTATTTTTATTATGCAATGACAATACCCATATCTTATCCACTTGACTCCAGTTCTGTCTACATCACCCTGTATATCTTGTTCTTTTTCTTTCACTCTACCTTTGCAACTGTCTTCACACCTGTGTTCCCATCCTTCTCTTGCCTTATCTCTAACAAACCCTGTAACTGGTTCGTCTTTCTATTTACTCTTCTCTTATCTAAGGTTTTACTCTTATGTAGCCCCCTTTGCATCAGTGGCTTACTTGGGGTGAAACGATTAATATATATATATATATATATATATATATATATATATATATATATATATAGGAGAATGGCACTCTGTAAAGATAGAGAGGGTTATCTAAAAGATGTTATTTTATTGAAATAAAATATAATTTAGATAATAAAAAAAACAGTTCAATCGATATCATCCATAGTAATATAAAATATTGTGAGGAAAACTATTTATGTGTTGAGTTTTCCCTTCAGTATTTTATATATATACTAGCATCATAGCCCGGCGTTGCCCGTGCAACTCAGAACATTTTAGTAGTAGGAGAAGATGCCAATGAGAGTAGATAACAACAACAAAAATAAAAAATAAAAAATAATGATAACAATAACCTCCTTCTCGAGTATTGAAGATAGCTTCGCGGGCATTGGCTTGGGCCTCGTAGTCAGAAATGAAATAAATTTGTCAGAGAGATTTGATGTTTTGTGTGACATTGTAAACAACATTGCGTTTGTTTTTGTTAAAAATTACAGCGAAAAATATTTATATTTTTTGTTGACTAAATGAATTTAACACAAAATAAAAATTATTTATTTTGTTTTACTGATATTAGAAATATAAAAACTATTACGCTCTCAGTTCAGAAATTTTCGAAGAATATTTTAGAATGTAGACATTTAATTTTAGAGGAAAAAGTTACATTAATGTCACATGATTGATTTCCTGCATGAAATATTTAGCGAAAAAAAAAGAAGCTGTATGTTTTTTTTAATTTTATTTTCGGAAATATGAAATATTAATCTGAAAAAAAATATTTATTTTGGGACAGTATTTATTTCTATTATTATATTTGATATTTCAGACCGTTCTCGGCCTTTCATCATGAAAGGCCGAGAACGGTCTGAAATATCAAATATAATAATAGAAATAAATAAATAGTCACAAAAATACATTTTTAAACTTACAATTTTTTAGTAGTTTTTCCTATACATTAAGACAGTATACGTGGATCATCACTCTCTCTCTCTCTCTCTCTCTATATATATATATATATATATATATATGTATACATATATATATATATATATATATATATATATATATATATATATATATATTCTTCGTAGCGTAGTACATGTGTAAACGTAATTTAACCTCACTTTGCTCTTGGGACATCCATCACTGTACAGTACGTCCCACCTTCACTAAATTGTTCTTTCCCAAGGGAATACATACGTTTTTAATGATAAAATTTTAATCTCTTAAATACAGTAAAATTTGTCTTACTTAAATGAACTGGATTCATACAGAGACGATAGGGTCCATGAATGCAGCATTTCTGTTCTGCAATAAAATTAGAAAGAAAATCTATTTAAAATAACAAAGATTAAAATGATTATATTATATAATCATAGTGCTTGCATTTATCTGCTAATTAATCGGAATTAAATCGAAAATCTCAAGACAATTGGAATGAATAAAAAATGAGAACTAACAAAAAAATTACATTAGTTGGAAATGGTAATATCAGAAGGCAAAATCATTTACAAATTTGTTTAATCGATTTATCAGCTCTCTCTCTCTCTCTCTCTCTTTTCTCTATCGCTCAACAGAGCTTTAGCTGTTTAGCCACCCACTCTCATTATGAAATATGTACAGCAATTAAAATGAATATCACCAAAAGAAAGATGCATTTTGCACTTTACTATTACCAATTGACTGTAATAGAAATTATTTTTGGGACTAAGCTTCTTTTATTATTTATTCCTTTTGTTTTAATATCTCTGTTTATATTTATATTATTAAATTTTGCAGCCATTTTAAAATAATTATACTTACAAATACTCTTTTATGCTCAACAAATTTCTTGCGTGATTGTTATACTAAAATTTACTTAATACATGCTTCGAGAGACACCGAAATTGTTATTATTAAAATGAACGGTAAATGACAATAAGAAAGAATTATTAAAATGAGAAGTAGCGAAAAACTGTTACATTAGTGAAAAGTGGTAATAACAAAATGCAAAATAAGTAAAAAATCCATTTATTCGGTTTATCTGTCCTCCCTCTCAACAACGCAACCCCAGTTTATCGGTCCACTCTAATCAGAGTTCATTTACGGATATGAAATATGTACAACTAAAATGAAGAGCACAGAAGGGAAGATGCATTTTTACATTTTGATATTCCCTATTTGCTGTAATATAAGCAATTTTTGGTATTCATTTTTATTATCAGATTTAAACCGTCTTCATCTTTGCTGCTATTCAGTCAGCTAAGTGTCATACACAATACGCGCTTGGGCAACCATGTCTCCAAACAGATGTGACTGACTGGGCATAAGATTTTCAAGCAGTAGGTTGCCATTACTTTCTGCAGTAGACTGGTTGCCAACCAAGGTTATAGAACATTATCTCTCCTGTTATTTAAACCATCGCTAAAGGGAAGAGACAAATTAATACCTTTCTCAATGATAGATGCGTGTAAATCAATGCAACGAATTCAACTTGAATTTAAACACGACTCTCCAATTTCTCGTTCTGAGCTGATATCCACTGCATCACAACGCACATATTGTTATTATCACAACTTTTCAACTGTTGTGCCTTCATCGGGTGTATATCTACAGGGAATTATGAACTGAACCCTTTATTTAATCTACGGTTGTTTCCATGTTCATGTCTGATTTTTTTAATTAAATACTGCTCAATTATTGTTTGCGCGTTACCACTGAGTCCAAGTAGAAACTGACTGGCCTAAAGATTAATTTTAATTCTGCTAGGTTTTGTTCCGTTTAAAAATTATAGTGAATTCTCTCAGATAGCTAATGCGGCTACAATCGTACTTTTTGCTAGTTCTATTGCCAGTACAAGATTTAGGGTAATTTGAAGAATGGCTTTCCATATGATAATCTTCTTAAATTCACTTACCTCTTGGACAGGCTCTGTCAGACGAACAAAAGAGAGGAAAACATTTTTTGGGACAAGCTTTTTCATTTTTGCACATATGCAGACAAGGGATTTTAAAGAAATCTTCGGTGAATAAGATAGGACATCTTCCAGGTTTGTCTGGAAAAAAGAATGCTACTGAGAGTTTTAGTTAATTAAAAAATGAAAATAACAGTGTGAAATTCGAAACAATAATTATATACGGTGTTCCATTAAGATGGATCAAAGCCAGCAGTAAAGAAAACAGTGTTACTGGAGAAATTTTATTGATTCTATGTTTCACTGTAAAAAAAATAAGAAACCACAATTACCATAAAAATAATTGCAGCCTGATGAACATCAGTTTTAATTTATTTTTACACTTAACGGAATACACAGTTTGAGTTACATTCAGTGTTGAGGCTTACTGTTATATATCAATTGGATATACCAGAGCAATGTAGGCTGTATAATTTGCCAACAAATGTTGATGATCGGCTTGAAATATAAGGACGGACAACGTGTGTACAAAATATATTCACTTATTTTATTCTCTGCAATGTGACGATTGTATGTAAAAGAAAATTCAGAAGACCACGCATATATGAGGGAGTGACGACTGGAGTTGTCTTTCCTTGAGTACTTTTAGCGTCCTGAGTTCGTCTCCTCTGTCCTCTGTCACTCCTTCGACCCGGGATAACCCGGCCTTATATATATAAGTTCAGGTTTTGCCTAGATTTATCCATTACGTCTTTCATAGGCAGGCCTAATCACCAATTGTTGTCTTTGGCCAGTTGCATTTTGATTTATTTCATTGTTCAAATTTTTTCCAGCTTTGACATGCTGACGCAAATACCTGTTTATTCCAGTGTTTCTAACAACCAAAACATATTTCTCTCTGCATTTTTTATAACATGAAATAATTTAATGTAAATTATATTCACCTCTGACCAAATAATTTAATTAAATTATTTTTATTCTTTATATTTCATAGACTTGAAAACCGGCATTGTTTCCACAATACGCTCTTATTTTGCATTCAAACTTCGACTGAAATCATCGAGGTTTTTTTTTTCGCCTTTGACCGGAATAAATTATTTCCAAGTTCAATTATATTCTATAAGTTTTCATTAACATGTGTGAATTGTATGTGTACATATATATGTTTTTTTTACAGTACTAAAGTTATAAGGTATTAAAATTGTAACGCTGACCGAAAGATTTAGCTACATTATTGTATTATTATTATTTTTGTATTGTTAACCGAATAATTAGTATAATTTTGATTATATAGTGTTGTGGTGGTAATTAGGATTAAAGCGGATTGATTAACTAGTATATCTTAATTGTTTAATTTTCTTAGGTTTTTTAAAATTCCAATTTCTTATCCTTTCACTAGTAATATGTAAATTTATATGCAGTGGAGAGTAATCTCAGAGATCCGTTACAATTATCGGAGAGTTCCGAGACATACCGAATTTATCCAGAAACCAGACTATCTCTGTGCTTCACTCAGCTAGAATAATTTTCCCGGATGTACTATTTCCTACGACTTCAATTCCAGAATATATTTATTTCTGCTAATAGTATTCCTGGATTTACCAAACTGCGTTTAAGTTTGTTTATTACGTTCAATATAACCTACTTTTCTATATCCATGCCTATTTTGTTGTTTATTATTTTGTGTGGCTCCTCACCCGGAATTCACAACAAATTGGCGACGAAGATTCGTACACAAGTCGCCACAACAAATTGGCGACGAAGACTCGAACTCACGTACACGGAGTCACCACAACAATTGGCGACGAAGATTCGAGCTCACGTATACCACACAACAACAGAACTCATACAGAACAACGTAAAAACCATAGTGCCACACAGGTCGACCACAATGTGGCGACACGATAGCAGATAATATGTAGGCATCAAAACTTTGGAACGTAAAGAGATAGAATGAAAAAACTGTAAAAAGAAATTGAAAGTCAATATTTTTCCCCTTCAACAGAAAAATTTTTTTACGAGATTAATTGCCAGAAAGTAATAGTTAAAAAACCAAACTCCTCACGGAAACAAACAATAAACCATGGATGACTTTCAGAAAAGAATACTAGAAATCATAAAAAGAAATGAAGAAAGACAATATAAATTCGAAGAAGGACAAATTAAATTAGAAGAAAGACGATAGAAATGCAAAAGGCAAATGAAGAAAGTCAATTACAACTACAAGAATTATTACTAAAATTAACAAGCAACACACAAGAAAGGAACACGGAAAAAGAGGAGTTATTTTCGCAAGATGCTGTGTGGAATGCGATAGAAACCTTGAAGTACTCGATTGATGAAGACAAAATTTCTGGAGAATATTACAGGCGATATAAAGACATTTTTAATATCGATTATCAGAAATGGACAGAAAAGAAAAAGTTAAGGCTTTTGCTCAGAACATTAGGTACGGAGGAGTACACTAAATTTGTAGATTATTTTCTATCAAAGTAGACGAAGGACTTAACGTTCGAGGAGGCAGTAACATGCCTCATTGAGCTATTTAGCCCAAAAATGTCTTTGTTTCATAAAAGGTGGAAATTCTTTCATCTCGTGAAAGACGAAAACGAGGACTATTCGGTATTCGCAGCCATCGTCATCAAACATTGTGATGAATTTAAATTGGCCGAGCTAACTCCAGATAACTTTAAATGCCTCATATTTGTCCAAGGATTAGTCGCTGCTAAAGACAGCAAAATGCGAAAACGAATGCTTACCAAATTCTAAAATGAACCAGGTTTAACGCAGCAAAAACTATCAGAAGATTGCCAAAAATGCCTAGGTATTAAAAGATACAGTAAAGATATTGAAGAATCAGGAATCGCGCATATTCGTAAGTTAAACAAAAAGTTACGTTTTTCACCCTCACCAAAGTAAAATAAGATTTTAATGACAAAATTACAAAATATAAAACAACAAAATTTAATGACAAAACTACAAGATATAAAGCAACTAGTGACAGAAATCAAATTAAAAAAGCCTCTACTATTTGCATATTACAGATGTGGTGGATTGCATTGGGTTAGAGATTATCGATTTAAATACAAAAATTGCCTAGCGTGTGGAATGATGGGACAGAAGGCAGCTGTATGCAGAAACAAAAACCAGTCTAGTAGGGTAAGATCTACTAGAGTGGAATATAAAAACACACAAAACACGAAGAAAGAATTTGAAATATTGAGCAAGAAGATCAAACTACAATTGGATTCAGGTTCAGACTTAACAATAATCAACCTACAGACATGGCGGAAACTGAATAGGCCGACCATGTTACACACAAAAAAATGTTAAATCTGTAACAGGAAAACGGATTAATTTCGAAGGTGAAATAATCGTGAATGTAAAATTTCAGGGAAAACCAAAATATCAAAAATATACGTTATGAAAAACACAGACAACCTGGTAGAAACGAGCTGGATGTGAAAGTTTAATGTATGAGATTTACCCATTAGTTCTTTTTGCCAAAAAATAGAGTGTGAGCCTTCAGACGCCACAAAATTGAAGGAAGAATTATACAAACAATTTCCTGAAATATTCACAAGTGGGTTAGGAGGATGCAACAAATCCGCAGCAAAAATCGAGCTAAAGCAGTATGCTCAACCATTATTTAAAAAAAGGAGAAACGTACCTTTTGCTACAATAGATAAAATAGATAAAGAGCTTGATAGACTAGAACAAACTGGGATCATTTCAAAAATAGATTTCAACGAATGGGCTGCACCGGTAGTACATGCGAAGAAAAAATCTGGAAAAACCAGTGTGTGTGTGTGTGTGTGTGTGCAGATTTTTACACTGGTTTAAACAACGCGATAAAAAATTATCATTACCCACGCAAGCTCACGCGGTGTAGGAGATTGTATCCTCCATAGAATGCAGGACGGCACAGAAAACCGGTAGCCCACGCATCAATATCGCTGCTACCAGCCAAAAAAGATTATTCACAAATAAAAAAAAGCATTTGATATAATATTTGCCATAACTCGCTTTCATAGATATATATATATGGAAGCGAGTTTACGTTACAAACGGATCATAAACCTCTCCTTACCATATTTGGATCTAAAAAAGGATTACCAGCAAATATACTCCTGGGGTGGGGAACAATATGACTAAACTATAATTTCAAATTAGAATTCATACCATCGAAAAAATAAAACATGCAGATGGATTATCGAGACTGATACCTATGAAAAGTGAACCTTTAGAAGATTCGGTAATAGCGGCTCTGAGAGCCGAGGACGAACTCAGTAAAGTGTTAAGTAATACGATGTAAGAATTACCGGTAACATTATTAGAAATAAGAAAAGAAGCAGAAACAGACGAATTCATAAATATCACAGAGAAAAAAATAGGAGATAAAGACAGCAACTTGGCCGACAGTTTTCAATCTGCGATAATGTCCTACACGACAATGAAAAATTGGTAATACCAAAACCATTACAAAGAAGAATTTTGAAGGATTTTCATTTAGGACATCCGGAAAAAAACCGCTTGAAGGCACTTATGAGAAGTTACGTGTACTGGTCTAACATGGACGATGATAATATTACGCAGATGGTGGAAAAATGTAAGGGCTGCGTGGCGGCAGAAAAGTCACCATCTATCATACAGAAACCATGGCCAAAGATGGACAAACCTTGCCCGAGAATTCATGCGGACCACGCAGGACCCATTGACGGCTACTACTACTTAGTAACGGTAGACAGTTTTAATAAATAGTCTGAAGTTTTCAGGTATACAAATCCAACAACAGAAAATATCATTTACACGAACTATTCACTAGATTTAGCATTGTAGATTGCTTAGTAACGGGCTATGGTACGCAATTTACTTCAAGTGATTTCCAAGAATTTCACGAGACGTACCAATTAAACACATAAAAATAGCGCCGTACCATCCACGGTCGAACGGCTTAGCCGAACGATTCGTGGATACTCTAAAGAAAGCATTAAAAAAGCTGAGAATACACCAACGGAAAGAGCGTAACAACAATTTTTTCAAATATAGAGAAACACACCATCAGGATTTCACCAGGTGAGGTGATGTTTGCGCGCAAGATACGGTCTGTTTTCGATATATTGCTACCATGCAAAATTAAAACCCGGAATACTTCCATAGTTACAAAAAGATCGTTCAAATCAGGTCAACAAGTTTACTTCAGAATGTTTAAAAATAATATGGCGTATTGGGAACCGGGAACGATAGTAAACAGACTAGGAAACGTTATGCACACAATACAGGAAGAAAAATTTACCCACAGAAAACACATAAACCATATACAAAAAAGAAGGTGTGAAGAGCCAAGCTCATCACCCTCAGAAAACGATAACGCGATGGAAGAAATTTTTTAAGCCTTTGACATTCAAAGACCTCAAATAAATACAGAAATTAGAAGAACTAGCAGAAAACGAAAATTTACGGAGCAATTATTCATAGATCCCAAGCCAAAAAAAATATTAACTACCCCCAGAAAAGAAGCTAGGGAGGGAGTGTTGTGGGATCTCCCCCCTTTTGTATATGATAATGAATTTGACTGAGGGTACATATAATCCTGCCATAGAGAGAGCTGCAGTTGCAGTTGGCAGTGGAGAGTAATCGTAGAGATCCGTTACAGTTACCCGAGAGTTCCGAGAGATACCAAAGTTACCCAGAGACCAGTCTAGCTCTGAGCTCCACTCAGCTAAAATAATATATCAGGATATATAATTTCTAACGACTTCACTTCAAGACTTGTATATATTTATTTCTACTAATAGTATTCCTGGATTTACTAACCTGCGTTCAAGTTTGTATATTATGTTCAATATAACCTAGTTTTCTATCTCCATATCTGTTTTGTTGTTTATTATTATGTGGGGTTCCTCCCATGGGATCAACATATATATATATATATATATATATATATATATATATATATATATATATATATATATATATATATATATATATACGTAAGTATTCATACATTTGTATAGACACATATAAAATGACATCCAAACACACATGACACACACACAAATACAAACATATATATATATATATATATATATATATATATATATATATATATATATAAATTGGTTATCAATAAATAGATAGATAAATAAATAAATAAATAAATAAATACAAAACAGGACCCATAAGTGAAAACAGTTAAAACTAGGCACTAATAAACAACTCGAAAACTGTGAAATTAATGCTTTGAAAATCACAATTATTAAATATTAATTTAACAATTGGCGCTATAATAAAAACGTGTTAAATATTAACCAGATGATGTATGGTAGAAAAAAATCTATCGAATATTGAAATGATAAATAATATTAAATTAAATGCCTCAGAACTATATAACTTGTTATGAGTTTTAGATTAATTACTCAGCAAATATTAATATGATAATATATGTCGAATGAAATATGTAGCAAAAATTATTCAGAACACCCAAATCAAATGAAAATAGCGCTCAAATAAAATAGATACCAACTGACAGCAGTGAAAATAGTATACATAAATACCAAACATTACAAGCCATATTTTAAAGTAAATAATGAACTATGTTTACAATGAGCTGTAAGTTTCTTTCCTTGGTTTAACAAGTTAACCGTCTCCTTAAATTTAATAAGTTCTAATTTTTACCTCAAAGAAAAGGTAACAAAGGTATCAAAATGCACGGAGGAAATTACAAGTCTGAGCCTTTGTTAGAAGTTTATATTTAACAGTAGTTGTTTGTTTCTTTGTTTTCTTTTAAACGCCGAAAGTACTTGGATAACGAAATACTGTATTTATTGGAACTATAACTGAAGGTTATTGTGTGTTATATCAGCAAGTTTTAAACATTTTTTTTAGTAGAACCGATATAAAACATTTTAGTATCAGGATTTTCAATTGTACAGATAGTACACAGATAAACTATGGAAATAACTAAGCAAATATTATGCAATGAGCATTCTTTAGAATTTCTACAATTACATACGCTGGTATTAATTTTTGTATGTATGTCAATACAAATGTATAATAATAATAATAATAATAATAATATATAGATATATATATGTATATATATATATATATATATATAGAGAGAGAGAGAGAGAGTGAGAGATATGAAATTATTTGCTTGAACATTTTTTTATCGTTATTCGAATTTAAGTAGATATTCTGTTTATAATCAAGAATATATATATATATATATTTCGACAGGCCTGATTATTTATGATAAATCTTTGTTACGAAAATGTGTATATATATATATATATATGTGTGTGTGTGTGTGTGTGTGTGTGTGTGTGTGTGTGTATATGTGCGTGTTTCTTGTCTATACATATTTATATCCGCGTATGCTACTATGTGATTATGCCTGCAATTATTTGCGTATATTTATGCCAGAAGTTGTGTATAAGTTGTTTCATGTATATGGTTATAATTATCTGTGAAGTTTTCTGTCATGTACGTTTATGTTTTTAGCTTGTGCTAAAAATTTAAAAATATTAAAATTCTAAAATATATCTATGTAAATGTGTGTAACCATATACGTCTGTATATGTGTATGTGCGCTAGTGTGTGTTCGCGTGTTTATGCACTCGTCTATTCGCCTCTTTGTAGATGTCTTTAGTTTTGAAAATATGTACACTCACCTCTTTTACTCGTTTAATATCTAAATAACCTAAATCTAATGCTTTTGTTAAACTTAGAATTTAAAATTCGTAATAAAAATAAAGTCAAGAAAATCTAATTGTCGATTAATAATGTTGATCTCTATTTTCATCAAATATTAATGAAAATACCCCAACAAAATATTTTTAGTGTCTGTTCTTATATCCTTCAACTAAGAAATCGCTTTGTTTTGATTGTTCCACTCTGTCCATGTAAAAATGCCTCCCTGATTAGAAAGATTTAGCTAATCTTAAACCTTTTTAATCTCTACAACTTGAAATAAACATCATCATTTGATAAGACACAGATTGTGTCGAAACAAAATGGACACTTTTGTAGTGATATTATAATATATTTATGTTATGAATTCTAAATAAATATTATTTGCTTTATTTTATATTGAGCACTTTTTTAAGAATAGTGCATCCTTGGATACAGAATCTTATTACATCCATACTACCTATACTTGTATATATATATATATATATATATATATATATATATATATATATATATATATAATTATATATATATATATATGTGTGTGTGGGTGTGTGTGTGTATTTAGGCTCCAAATTTTTTTTACGCATGTGAGATTAAATGTATTTTAAACATTTCTTACACCCCCTCACATATATATATATATATATATATATATATATATATAATTTTGGTTATTTCAGAGCTTACTGCCTGTGTAAGCATAACTAAGCCTCACTTTGCTCATAGGACATCCATGACTTAAAAGTAAATCCAGCTTTGGTAAATTGTTCTGCCCCAAGAAATAAAAAGAAAGCATACCTTTTTAGTAATAAAAAAGTAATCTTCAAAAAGTGATACAATTAATCTTACCGAATACTGGATACCTGCACTGATTATTGCAACATTTCTGCACTGCAATAAAAGTAGAAAGAAATTTGATATGGAATAACAAAGATTAAAATAAATATATTATCACAATGTCTGCTTATAAATGTTTATTAATCGGAATTAAATAGAAATATCAAGATAATTGGAAGGAATAAAAATGAGAAGTTACAAAAATAAATTATTTTTAAAATTTTAATTTAAATTTAAGTATAGAAAAATGACTGGAGTTAACTACATTAGTTGTAAGTGGTAATATCAGAAGGCAAAATCAGTTACAAATCTGTTTAATCGATTTATCAATTTTTTCTCTCTGTGTGTCTCTCTCCGTCTCTCTCTTTCTCTCAACAAAGCTACACCTGTTTAGCTACCTTCTCTCATCAGAGCTCATTTACGAACATAAAATATGTACAGCGACTAAAACGAAGAGTACCAAATGAAAGATGCATTTACACTTTGCAATTACCAAGTGACTCTAATAGAAACTATTTTTAGTACCACTATTTTATTATTATTCTTTCCTCTTGTTTTAATATGTTCGTTTAAGTTGAATTAAATTTTGCAGCCATTTTAAAATATTTATCTTTATATATCTTCTCTTATGCTCAGCAAATTTCTTGCATGATTGTTATATTTAAATCTACTTAATATAAGGTTAGTGAGACACCCAAATTGTTACTGTTAAAATGACAATAGGAAAGAATTATCACATTGAGTAGTAGCGAAAAACAGTTACATTATCGAAAAGTGGTAATAAGGAAAGAGAAAATAACTAAAAGATCAGTTTGATCGATTTCAGTCCTCTCTCTGAACAGAGCAACACCAGCTTGTCGGTCCTCTCTTATCAGAGCTCGTTTATGGACATGAAAGATGTACAGCGACTGAAATGAAGAACACCAAAGTAAGATGCCTTTTTGCATTTCACTATTACCATCTTATTGTAATATAAACAATATTTGATATTCGTTTTTGTAACTCGTTATTAGAAGTAATCCCTCTTGACCTAGAGACACTAACGTATACACTCTGCTCTAAAATTATTCTACCTATAAATCCAATTTCTAAGATTCGATGTTTCAATTTTATTTTTAAGTTTTAGATTAAATTAAATTAAATTAAATTATTACGGGAAGAAATACTGTATATCTTATTAGTAAAAGAAATGCTGCATATAATTTATTACCGGTTGAATAGAGTGACGGACGTGTACGTCTCTTATAGTATAGATCCTTCGTTCTTGTTTTAATACGTCGATTTTATTCGCTATTATTGAATTTTCTAACTACTGTGAAATATATATCTTCATGTATTTTCTTTTATGCTCAGTTCGTCTCTCGTGTGATTGTTATATGATAATTCACCTACCAGAAGGCTAAACATCCACTCAAAATGTTACTCTTAAAATGGCTATGATTAAAGACGTCAGTGATATAAAAATAGCAGGAGTTGGTAAAGATTGAGAATTATTAAATATAGAGGATTGATTTTAGAAAAACTGAAAAACATATCTAAATTAATTCGAATTTTAGAAGTTTTTAAAAGTTCATGTTTGATGTTTAATGTTTATGGATTAACAATGAGTGGCAGCAAATCTCATAAAATCTTCGGTACAGCGTTGCAATTTTGGGAATTTCATTTATTCTTCCGAATAATCAATTAATTATGATACTGAACACTCTTCACAGTTCCTAGGCATTGTGTTCTTTCAAATTCTTTCTTCAATTTCGTTTTTTTGTTTCATTTTCATTCTGTATGCTCCATGTAAATAAGTGTTGGATCCTGCTGAGCGACACTTTATCATCGCACCATTGGCACGAATTTTAACATCGCCCTACTGGCGACAATGTTTCAATCGCGCGTAATAATATTAAAAGGCTTGCACATTCTAAACAGTGGATCAAACAAGCATAACCAGTGCTGATTGGTCAATATATCTGAATGCCTACGCAAATATTAGCTTTAAAATAGCACCAAATTGTCAGTGATCCTACCACGTGACTAATTTTGGTATACTAGTAAGTCCTATGTGCGATCAAGTGCATGTGGTGACGAGGAAGCAAAGAACGTCCATGCCATTCGCCTGGAGCAGGAACCGCTTTCTTCATTCGCCATGCGGAGCGAAACAAAAATCTACCATAAACACGATTCGTCACTACAGAATGAGCAGCGACCTCTGCCTTCAATAAGTAAGTTACAAATCTACTTTTAAACGGTAGTCATCAAAAGGCTCAGTCGTTCTCAACGTTGAATGCTTATCAAGTTAAGTAATAACTTAATACATACTATGTATTCAACGCTGACTCACTTAAATTGACAACAATATTATGATAATCAAAAGACAATTTATTACACATTTTAAATACATTTGAATCCATTGAAATATTTCTAAAACCAAGTATATCACTCAGCCAAGATTTCTTGGCAAAGGTAGACAACTTAAATATCTTACCATTATATTTGCAATTGCAACTGTTTTCGTATGGCTTTTACAACTACAATTATTGTAATTTGTTATATAAATTTTGAACAGTTTTTGTTGCTTAACAGAATTTGTTGTATTTCTTTGTTTATCGTCATTGCACAAATTTTGAATGTTGTGGATTGGTTATGGAGCCCTTTAGTAACTTGTTGTGTAAAGTGAATTTCAATTTACAAATCACATATGTAACCACGTCCACTACATAAGTTAATTGAGCAGTTATCATCTTTTCCGTACCCCACGATATATGTGGTTAAAAGATACGGCGAGCTGAGCAAACAAACAAATATACAAAACAGAGATTATTTAATTTGTGAGCTAAACACACATTAATTTACTATCAAACCGGATTTATCTCCCTTTCCAGGACATTTATATTTTATGTAACGGCATGTTCACATTAAATATTTAATGTTTATAGCTGAACTATGAAATCCTTACCACAATATCACGATATTTTAAATTTCAATTACCGTATATACCTGCGTATCATGTGACTTTTGAATACCAAATTTTGATGCAATTTTAAGAGGTTTTATCTGAACAGCGCGTACGCTAATTTTATATCTTGGGTATGCTGCGACCCACTCAAAATTATCTTCAAAATTAGGTTTTCATAAGTTGCATGATACGCGTGTATATAGTGTATTTATTGGATAATAAAGCACTTTTGACAATGAACAGTTTTTTCATCGGGCGCGAGATTTCCACTTCATTTTCATATTAAGTGGTAATAAATAATTTATCTATATGAGAAATTTCTTATTTGGCCTTATTTCATACTTGATCTAATCAAAATTAACATAGACCAACTAAGTTAATTTTGCATAATTTTTGGCCAAGTTTAGTCGAAATTTATATGAGACCCCTACTTGAATAATTGATAAAGTTTTTTTTTTTTTTTTTTTTTTGTGAAATTTACATTTGTTTGTGAAATGTCTGACTTAAAGATTAATTTGCTGCTATTCAGTCAGTTAAGTGTCATACACGATACGAGCTTGGGTGATCATGTCTCGAAAGAGACGTGACTGACTGGGCATAAGATTTTCCCGCGGTAGACATTCTGCAGTAGACTGGTTGTCAACTAAGGATATAGAACATAATTTTCCCTGTTATTTAAAGCATAGCTATAGGGAAGAGACTGATAAATACCTTTCTCAATGATGTATGCCAGTATGTGAATGCTACGAATTCAACAGGAACTTGAACACGGCTCTCCGATTTCTCGTTCTGAACCGATATCCACTGCACCCCAACGAACATCCTTGTTATTATCACAACGTTTCAACTGTTGTTTTTTCATCTGGTGTATATCTACAGGGAATTATGAACTGAAACTTTTATTTAATCTACGGTTGTAGACTGTTCTCTTTATATGTACATGTCTGTTTTTAATTAAGTACTGATCCAGTATTGCTTGCTCGTAACCACTGAGTTCAAATAGAAACTGACTGGCTCAAGGATTGAACTGATAATTATTATGTCACCAACTTCAAGAAGCAAGTTTTAATTCCGTTAGGCTTTGTCTCGATTAAAATGTGTAGTTTTAGTGAAATCTGTCAGATAACTAATGTGGCTACCATTGTTGTCTTTGCTGGTTCTATTGCCAGTATAATATTTAGGGTAGTTTGGAGAATGGCTTTCCATATGATAAGCTTCTATATTCACTTACCTCCTGGACATGTTATGTCAGACGAACAGAAGTGAGCCCTAATAGGAAAACATTTTTCGAGACAAGCTTTGTCTTTTTTGCACATATGCAGACAAGGGGTTTGAAAGACATCTTCGGTGAATAAGATAGGACATCTTCCAGGTTTGTCTGGGAAAAAAAGAATATTACGGAGAATTTTAGTTAATTAAAAAAATAAAAATAACAGTGTCATATACGAAACAATAATTTTATACGGTGTTCCATTATGATGGATCAAAGCTAGAGGGAAAGAAAACAGTGTTACTGAGGAAATTTTATTGATTGCCATAAAAATAATTGCAGCCTGATGAACATCAGTTTTAATTTATTTTTTATACTTAACGGAATACACAGTTTGAGGGACATTCAGTGTTGAGGTTTACAGTTATAAACCAATTCGATATACCATAACGATCTGACTTTATAACTTGCCAACAAATGTTGATCATCGGCTTGAAATATAACGACGAACAAAAATGTACAAAAATATATTCACTTAGTTTATTCTCTGGAATGTGACTATTGTATGCAAAGAAGAATTCAGAAAAATGCGCATATACGAGGGAGTGACGGTTGGAGTTGTTTATCCTTGAGTTCACTTCGCGTCCTGAGTTTGTCTCCCCTGCCGTTTGTCACTCGTTCGATCCGGGACAACACGGTCACGTTTTGCCTAGCTTCATCCAATTACGTCTTTTCTGGCCAAGCCTAAACACTTATTGTTGTCTTTGGCCAGTTGCATTTTGACGTGATCACATTATCGTTTATTTCCTTGTTTAAAGTTTTTCAGCTTTGACACGCTGACCCAATTGCCTGTATCTTTCATCGTTTCTGACAACCAAAACATATTTCTTTATGCTTTATTTCATAACCCGAAATAAGTTAACGTAAATAATATTTGCTTCTGAGCGAATAATTTAATTAAATTATTTCTATTGATTATATTTTGTGGCCTTAAAAACCGACATTGTTTCCATAATACGCTGTTTATTTTTTTTTACGCGGGAGTCTGCAGCAGATTTTGTTCCGTCATGTAGACACCTCGCACTGCTGCTAATAAAATGTGTCGATTTTTTTGAGCGTGTGTACACCAAGGCCATCCAGAACCTGGTCTACTGATGCTGATAATTTTAGTAGGGCCGACACGATTCGTTTTACATGCATATTGTGTAGCGATTCTCTGAAATTGTCATTCAGCTTTTCGAAGACTCAGTTTGATCCCTGGAAATGACTCTTATAAAGCAAAAGGTTACGTAGGTTTTGTGGCAAGCACTAAATAATAAAAAGTTTGAAAGAACCGACTCACATACAAGACTTGAATAACTCAGTAAGCAGGTCGACATAATGGGAGTAATTAATGAAGTGATTGTACGCGTATCTATAACCTGAGAGACGGATGTGATTGTAAGTACCATCAGGGTGACATAAGCTCAGCGTGGTGGTTAGGTTTCCTTGTAAGAAAATGTTTGACATTCGTGGATTGAGAAACCAGTGCTATTGTCGGTTGTAGTTTATAATATGTTTCTTAGAAAAATTGTTCAGGGATATAGGTTTCTGAAGAGGACCTATGCAATTGAGTGTTGTGATATTTTTAAATGTGCTTTTGTTGCTATCCATGACCTTCCTATAAAAACCTCAATCTGACAAGGTTATTTAAATACCTTTTTAGGTTAATGTTTCTGTTTTGTAACAAATTGTGCTGTTGGTCGAATCTACCTCAGTGCACCTTAATCTATGTCCAATTTCCTTGTCTTCCATGTTATATTTTTTTTAACTGATCCATACGCAGAAGTATCTGAATTGCTTAGTATTTACTAATTCCACATATTGAATCTGTATTAGGTAAGGTAAGTGGCGTCACTACTTTCATTCCAATTTCTGATCATGGTTTCTGTTTTTGAAAGTTTTTTCTTGAACCCTATTTTCTTAATACTTGATAAAGGATGTTGCTTTGGTTACGGAGACTCAGAAGCCGAACACTACTTGCTTGAGTGGTAGTGAGGCATGTTACCCACAAATAAGATTTAAAACAGATATGTAATTCTATTGTTGTAAGTGAGATTTTAATGCACTGCTTTTCCAAACGTGTGTCTTCTTTCTTACAAGGAGATTCATTTTTTACCTTCTCGATGTGAGCATTTATGTCATCCGATTTTCTCCGTAAAAGCATACCTTAATTGCAGTTGTGGTGACCACTGGGTGCAAAGAAAAACATTCAGTGAAGGCGCACATCTGTACCTAATGAATCGGAAATAAAACCACTGATGTCCTAATGTAGGTACTTCCATTAAATCGCTAAAAAAACAGCATTGTATGAATAAAGGTCTCAAACTTAACAAAAACGAAATTTTCCATCAAAATGTTTATATTATTATTAAGAGGAAAGATCAATGAAAGATATTTTTAATCCTGTCTAACATGTTCGAAATTTTGATAGAAAATCTTGTTTTGATTTGAGTTAGCCGGTAACCAAAACGTTACGACTGTTTACAATGGGAAACGTAATGATGACAGAACACCTTTTTTTTCTGTAACAAACACATTAATTGAGAACAAAATCTTCTTACAGACATTAACTTTGATTAACACCGTCTGGTATTTCTTTGTAGGAATTAGATGTAACAAAAAAAAAGAAATTTTGAGATTATTATTTCAAACAAATCGATATTGATTAAACGTTTATCAGCGAACTGGATCTCTAAACCTACATGTTTGCGGTGGAAGGAAAAGTGGAATCAAAACAATTAGACTTACTAAAAATTGGTTTCATGCATTGATTAGTCAAACCAACAGGGCAGCATTTCAAATCTACAAAAGAAAAGAAAAACAGTAGATCATAGTTCCCTAATATGGTCTCTTGTGAAAAAGAAAAGTGAATATTTTGAATTATAAACGTGAAACTAAAATGATAAACTGAATATAACTAAGATGCTAAGATTCAACGAAGATAACAAATGACAAAATTTGAACACTCTTTTCCTTTTATATGACATGTCCTTTCAGGTGTAAGCAATCATAGCTAATATTATAAGATAGTCTCAGAATTACATCATGTTAACGTATTCTACATTTATGTGTCGTATCCCTTCAGGACATTGGTAAACATGGCACTCTAGAACTTTCTGTACTTTATAGCTATTGCTAGATTATGCATTTTTCTTATCTACACATTGTTCATTTATTGAAGCTCTCTGGGTAGGTTATGCATTGTGTTATATTTTAACTTCAAAGAAAAATAGAGTGCATAAGTTGTTTAATTTCGGCGAGTGAAATGGTTACCGGATGGTGAGCCAGTTTTAATTGCAAGCCTAGTGTGTTATGTACTATTTTGTACAAATGCTCTTGAGAAAGGCTTAAATCAATTTCTTCTTCCTCAGGCTATTGTTTAAATTAAAGTGGAATAAGATTGGCAACTGGTCTAGGAGGAGAATTGTGAATATTACACGGAAACCACTTAACACGTTTCCCAAGAATTCATTTCAATTCAGTCAGTTAAGTGACATACTTACGTGATAGACGCTTACGTGATCATGTCTCTTTCGAAACATGACTAACAAAGCAGACGATTTTCCAGCAATAGGCTGCCATTTATTTTTGTGGTACTCTAGTTGCCAAGGTCATATTGAATCCATTGCTGGAGGAAGAAGAAATGGATTTCTACTTTTTCCCAATGGTATTTGTGTGTAGGCGAATGAAACAAATTCGACTGGAATTCTAACCCCTCTCCCCACAAAGCACATACTGTCAATTCATAGTGGATCGTTAAGATAACTTATGAAAATATGGCCTAAGAGGTAAGATATCCGAAGACAATATAGTATGAAGAGTAAATGTTTCGGAAAACAATATGGATTTAAGAATTTAGGTATCTTAAAACTCCAAAACTTTTTCTTAATTTTCATATCTCTTTTCCAATCTTTTCACTTTTCTTTTTTGTTTGTTTTCTTTTTCTAATTAGAGTAGATAGACTGAACTATCGCCCGGTTTACACTCCACCCACGTCTATTGAACAGGTGTAGAGGCTCATCCCTTTTCCCTGTTTAGGATGTGGTTTCCGGCTTTCTCTTTTCAAATCCTTTCACTTTTATTTTTGCTTATTTTTTTTTCTCTTTCAATTGGAGTAGATAGACTAAACTATCGCCCGGTTCACACTCCACCCACGTCTATTGAACAGGTGTAGAGGCTCATCCCTTGTTCTCTGTTTAGGACGTGGTTTCCGGCTTTCGCTTTTCCAATCTATTCACTCTTACGTAGCCCCCTGAACACCAGTGGCCTTACCGCCTTGCTCGGGGTGATATGATTAAAAAAAAAAAGTTTCAAAAGCTTCTTTTTTATTCTAACATAAAGTGTAATTTCCATTTTCTTATTTAGTTTCCTTACTTAGTTAATCACATGCACCAGCCATGATATTCTCTGCACCCTTCTACAGAATCACCATTCTTTTTAAAATAGAAGAAATTATATTTCAAAGCAAATCATCAGTTTTTTTTAATCTATTTTTAATGAAATCTTGCTTATTCCTAATATTTTGTTTATGTTTTGGAAGATATATTTCGCCATTCCAGTTATCTCGTCCGATTCTGGAGTTTGTCTCCCGTTTTCCGCTAAACACTAAGTTATAGTTAAACTTCTCTATTTTTGATGAAATCTTAAATTCCGACATTGCTAAATACGTTAGCCAATTTGAAAAACTTCAACATTATATCGTGTGAGCTGATAATAAAGGTTACCAACTCAGAAAGAGAAACAGGCGCATTCGATACGTTCACACTAGCATACCTTTACAAATGTGTGAGCGTATTTTTTCTTTCTCACCAACTATTGGTTAAATAGCAAGGCTTGCCGGGTTCTCTTTTATTAGATGGCAACTAGTATAGGAGAAAGAAAACTCTGAATTTAAAATCAGCCTTAAGAGGGAAATCATAGTTGGATTCTCTCGTCTAAGACCCTAATTTTCTACAGGACACGCAGATAATATGACATAATCATAAACACAACAGATGTCTTTAAATAGCCAAATATAATTTTTTCAGATGGAAATCAAATGAAAAATATTATTATTAACATCGATGCTTATTTCTTTTTTAAAATGTGCAGTCATCATTATGTATAATGTTCATATTCGGACTATTGTCAACACCTTTGTTGTTCTTATTACGTTTCAAGTGTTGTCCCCTGAGGCTTACCTCAGGATGATATCGATCTGGGCACTCCAGATGAAATACTGAACACTACCCTTTATTTAATTTACGGGAGTACACTTTTCTTGTTCCTCTACCCGTATCTCAGGATATCGTCTACTTTTTGTTTTTGTACTGTTCATTTGCCATTGAGATCAAATACACACCCAGGTAGTGAACTAACAATTACTATATCACCAAATTAACTAACCAATGAATCAATCAATTATTAATCAATCTTTCTCATTTATTAATCGTGTCTGTCGTCAAGTTCTCACAATAACTAATGCTGCTACAAAAGTTATTCTTGCTAGTCATGTCGCTAATAGAATTTTTGTCGTAGTTTGAAGAATGACTTACATTTTTAAGAGTTACAAAAGACAGGCGATAGTGGAGAGCCACTCAACACAGTTTTCTTGTCTTTCGTAGCTCTTAAAATGTCATATTTCTGTATCACATAAGCTATATTTTGCCATCCATTTACTAGATAAGTTAAGCATTGTTTTACTCTGTCCTTCCTGCTTTGAATCTTCCGTGTGAGTATCAAATTTTCTAAGCCCTCTAATATGTGCTCAACAGAATGCAAATGTGTCTTCCTGGCGTAAAGTATAAGTGTCCTACTTGTTTTCATTTTCTCAAAAAGCTTCATCGTTGCTCACATATTCAGCCCATGTTATTTTGGATTCATTCTTTAGAAACACATTAACTTGTTCATATCTGAGGAGATTGTCCAGCATTCACTGTCATAGAGCATGACTGATATTATATAAAAGTTCAGTGCTCTTTTGTTTTTTTATTAATACTTTGCTCTTTTTTTTATTAATACTTTACTTAGCTTTTACAAAGCACTTTCGCTATCCCAACACGCCTTCGGATTTCAGTGTCGCACTTTAATAATTTAGAAATAGTTTCAGGTGATTAATTACTTAATTGATGACAGTTTGATGATTATCGAAGAAGAAGAAATTGGAAAAGTTGAACTGGTTTCAAATTCCGCTCTAGTCTGATCACAGAATATACCTTCATAATTTTAATGAAAATTTTAGTTTCTTAGTATATTATCGAGTCTTTGGGAAATACATTTCCTTATTTAAAAAAGAATTCGATTTTCGATCTTTTTTTAAAACACTTATAATTAAATTTCTTTATTTGGGTGATTTTGATATCTCCACTTTGTAACTTGCATAATGTGTTGTCATTTTTGCTAACAACCATATAATTTTTTCGTTAATTTTTGGGAATATCAAAATACCTGACTGCAATCATATTCTTACATCTAATCTAGTCGATTTTTGGTTTTGCTTTGTATTTTACTTTTCATTTTACCAATATAACTTTTGTAAAATTGTAAGGATTATATACAATGTAAAAATGGTCTTAAAACTTATTAAATATTAATTTCACTTACTTCCTGCACAATGCATATCATGAGAACACCAAAAATGACAGCAATCCTCTCCAAAATGACAAGATGGATTACATCCTAAATTCTGATGTTTGATTGGGTTAATGGCGAAATTGGGACACCAGCCTGGTTTTGCTGAAAGAGAACGCCATCAACGCTGTCAACGAAAGCTATACTAAAATTACAGACTTTACCAAGATATTAATTTTGGTATTTTACCACATAAAATAAGAAAAGGAACATCTAAATTAAGGCAACAAAATGGTTGAAGCCCTTTAGATAAGAAGTAGCAAAGATAATGAAATATTAAACGATTTTTTATGAGGCAAAAATTTGGCATACTTAGCCAAAGATCCAGTGCTAGTTTTGGTTGAAATTTATATAATCTTTCTCATAAAATAATTTTTCAGGTTGTAAATTCGTAGGAATTGAAGGGTTAAGATAACAATTGTCTCTTGATATGAAGTGAAAGGGCTTCAAGAAGCAAACACCCGAAACAATATTCCACAAAGTCAGTTCTCATGAAAAGAGTGGCACAAGGCTATATATATATATATATATGGTAATGATAATATTATCCGTTTTCTTATAAAAAAACATTTGGCATATATTGACCAAGAAGCCAAAATTACTTTTGGTTATAATTTATAATGTTTTTCTATTAAAAATATTTCGGAAAATTAGCATTTTCAAGTTTACTAACTGACACCGATTCTTTGAGTATTGATGACGATTTTCTTCGTCACATTTTTGTTGATTATTGTGGAAGGTCAATGTCTTGATTATGCTACTGTGTTTTTTTTTGTTTTGTTTTTTTAGTTAAATGAGCTATTCATTTTAAAATGAAATACACCGAGAATATCGTTTAACTGATGAAGTTTGAAGTTTCTCAGCATTAGGTTCCTTGCAAAACATGTATAATTTTCTAGAACGATTTAGTTCCTTTATTAAATCAAGGTACTGATGTTAAGGCTGGAGAACGCACGATTTTGGGAAGCATTTTCACTTCCTCAATTTTTTCATGAAATTGGGATACTTATTAAATTCGAAAAGAAAGTAAACTACTTTCCAAAGCTCAGCTTCAGTTTTAAATGATACTTTATTATCTGTTTCATTTAATAGCGTTTTAATATCCTAATTTATAGGTTTGTTATTGTTTTAGTCTGGGAAGATGTCTTTTTAATGATTAAATGTATATTGGTATATGTTCTGTTTTGACGGGCATCCTTAATGTGATCAGGGTTAAAATCTGATGCAAACAATATTTTGAGAACATGACTTTTCTTCTGCGTCAGTTTCGATTGTATGATTTTATCGTGAATGTTTACTTCACATTTGAACACTTTGTCTATGCCGTTTAGCTTCATCAATTTGAATTCCAAATTTGCGCAGATATTGCTTTCTTATAAAATTATATATATATATATGAATAATGAAAAATGGAAAACGCGTTTCGTTCTTTGTGGGATTTTATGAAGTGAGATTTAACTTGATAAAGCCCCACAGAGTATGAATCTCGCCAGTTATGATACATTTTCCTTTGTTTTTTCGTGTTGTCTTTTTACAGATATACTCTATCTGGAAGTTTTATAACCTTGTCTATAATCTACAAGGAATATAATGGTCTCCTGCAAAATATAATGATCATGTAACAGCAAAATTTTAACTGATTAGTGGTTACTGAAAAGATGTATGAAAATATGAACTTATTATTGAAAAGAAAATATGTGGATAAAATATTTTTACCAAGGGATGGCCCGACTGTATTTAGGGAATCACTTTTTGGAACTGCAAATCAAAATAGAAAGAATGACATTTAAACAAAGTGAACACAGGAAGATGGAAAAGTTTAGTTTCAAAAGGAAAAAAATAAAATGATAACTCAAAAAGTGCACTGATATCGGCAAAACACTCGCCATTCACGTAAACTAGCGGATGTTCGTTGTGGGGCAGTGGATATCGGTTCGGAACAAGAAATTCGCGATCCGATTTCGAATTCCAGTTGAATTTGTTGCATTCACTGACGCGCAAATACTCTTGGGAAAAGTATTAATCTGTCTCTTCTTCCTCCGGCTATGCGTTAAATAGCAGGACAGATTGAGTTCTATAGCCTTGGTTGGCGAGCAGTCTACCGCAGAAATTAATGGCAACCTACTGTGGAAAAAGCTTCTACTCAGTCAACCATGTTTCATTTGAGATATGATCGTCAATGAATGAATCCTGTATAGCACTTAACTGACTGACTGACTGACCTTCTTAATACATATACACTCACGCACGCATACACACACAAGGGTTTTAACAGACCAAGATTTTTTCCATATATCCGTGTGTTTTATCTCTCTCTTTCTCTCGCTTTCTCTTACTCTCTCTCTCTCTCTCTCTCTCTCTCTCTCTATATATATATATATATATATATATATATATATATATATCACATGCAGAGTACTAATAAAACAGAGCTCAACATATCAGTCAATTAGGTGCCGTGAGTGATATACACTTGAGCTATCATGTCTCGAAAAATCATGAATGTATTGGCTGAGGATTTTCCCGCATTATGTTTCAATTACTTTCTACAGTAGACTGGTTGGCAACCAAAACAATAAAACCCAATTTATCATGCTATTAAATCCATAGTTGGTAGAGGAAGCGACGGATTAGTACCATTCTCAGGGGTATTTGCACGTAAGTGAATGCAACGTTTAATAATGTATAATAAAGATGAAATTTGTATTCATATTAAGCATACATTTTTGACACTGCATATTACATGTGTATACTTGTATTTTAATTACATACATGTATTTGTATTTGGGCGTATTTATATAATTTTTTTCTGTAAATAAATGACGTAAATAAATGAAGAACAAAAGTAAATTAAATCTTATAAAGGAAAGTTTCTGCTTTTTAAATAAGAAGATTATAAATTCAAATATTCTAATATTACATGTTGATAAAAAATTAAAATTTTTAAATTTTTAATAAAAATAAAATTAAAATTAAAAATAAAATATGAAATTTTAAATTAAAATTAAAAATAAATGTTAAAAATAAAAAATATACAATACATGGAGCGAAATTAAAGGGGCGTAATTCATGATTGTTAAAAGTGATATTTACGGAGGAAAGAAAGAAAGAAAGAAAGAAAGAAAGAAAGAAAGAAAGAAAGAAAGAAAGAAAGAAAGAAAGAAAGAAAGTGGGAAGTAAGAAAGAAATAGAGAAAGAAATGTGCAAACATATAGAGGAATCTATATTAATCTGAGTTTAAAAAATTAAGTAAGTCTTTTTCTAGGACAGTAGAAATTATTCTGTTTCAGTATCGTTTCCAATAGAAAAGGTGATATTGAGAAAAACCATACATAATAAAATGTCTAAAAAAACGGTTACATTCCCTTCATTTTAACATCTCGGGACATTACACTACACATAAACGAATTCTAAATCTAAAAATTTTCTGTTTATCATTTTGAATGATTTGTGAGCATTTTTATAATTGCCAACACTGTTTGTTTACAGATATGTAATTTGGAATAAGGCACATTACGTCTTTTTTACTATATAACGTTTATCAGAAAACGAAACGTGTAGAAAATACAGTACAAAGAGTGTTCTATCGCCATCATGGACCATAAGCAAAACTTTGATACAAATCCCACCATTAGGTTAATAAATCCCACAAGATCTGATATTGGAAAATTAGGTAAAAATATACTCGAAAGAGTAAATTAACAAATTATGGAGCACCTTGGATTAAAACTACGGATCAATACCGCCAATGTAACCAATTGATTTTGTAATATGAAAGAAAAAACAACTGTTCTTTAATCCAATTCGATATTGAGGAATATTACCCATCGATATCAACGGAACTATATATTACTGCATTAGAATTGGCCACTGTTTATTCGAATCTATCGGAGAAGGAGGGTAACATCAGAATGAATGCAAAAAAATATGTACTTGTGGTGATACCGACCGAACAAAAGCGATGAACCGGATGTGTGCTCTCTCACAACTAAAAGTCAAATGAATAAAAATCGTCGTACGCATCCGGAACCGCGCAGATGTTCCGGTTGAAAAATAAAAATTAATCATATATCAAATTACCATTTCGCGAGCCATCGCGAATTTTATTTACCAACCAATGAGAAGCCCGGATCCAAATACAAGGAAGAAATTCGAAACGAGTCAGTTGATCCAAAAATGCCGATATAAAAAGCGAAGACATAGACGCTTCGACAGACGGGCACAGACAGAGGAGAAGAGAGTAATTAGTTTCTTCCTTGACCTATGTCAAGCTGCTACTATGCTCGCCTTCTTCTTCCTCTCCTGTTCTCAAAGTACTAACTGACCCTTTCTAAGACATTCCACACAAACCAATTCACTGACTCACTGACCTTAGAAACGGCAACTTGAAAATGAACATTCTTTTCTTTCAGCTCATCATTACTTTCCGTGAACTCTGTCTAACTACCGTTGGACCTTTATTCCAAGTATTGTTTTAATTGTAAAACATTGATTGAAATGTATATATGTATAAATGTTATTTTACACTCAAAAATTGCCTTTCTTGAATTTATGAATTATAGTGGGCTATATCTTCCCACAAGGCCAAATTCCGTTAACATGCTACGGAATCCTACTGCCCCTCACTACAAATGAAATAAGAGAAGAGATACCCGCTATATACTCATTCATAATAAAGAACAGTGAACAAAAAAAAATAATTCTAAGGAAAATTTTAATATAGTAATGGGATCTTTGGACTCCGCCGTGTCTTCAAATCCGGTTGGCTTATTTGTAATATATAATCTTATTACTCATAATGATATAAATACAGAAGATACTGGATTATACTGGGATGATGGTCTTATGGTGGTTAAGAATTTCACATATTTTATTATTGATAAAAATAGAAAGATAATATACGAAGAATTTAAAAACCTTAATTTAATGTTACTACAATTACAAGTATAAAAAATAGATCTCCACGATGTAACTTTAGATTTAGAAAATATGTACCAAACACAAAATACAAATACAATTGTTTTATATATCCATCCAAAGTCTAACCCTCATCCATCTATTTTTAAGTATATACCCTCTTCCATAGAATATAGAATTAGTAGAAATTACGCAAATGAAGAAGCATTTAATAAGCACCATATTTTCTAGAATACTACCATAAAAATAGTGGATATACAAGCCTAAATATTAAATATGTAAAGGAGAATATCTACACCCGAAGAAAAAGTAGAAATAGAAAAATTATTTTATATGCACTCCCTTTCACCCAAATTGTTAACAGCAGATTAGGCAAGCATTTCCTCGCTTTGATTGAGAAACATTTTACGATATTGATAAGATTTTCAATAAAAAATAGTGTAAAAGTATGTTACACGTGTACTAATAATCTGGCAAAAAATTATAAAAACCTAATAATAATATTTTAAATAAAAATTTAAAACTAATTGAAAATAAGAATCATTCAAAATAATCAATCATTTAGACAATAATGCATGTAATTGTAGAAACCCTATAGACTGACCTTTGGAAAACAGGTGTCTTACAGAATCTATTGTTTATCAATTTACTATTTCTTCGTCTGAAAACCCGAGTAATATACATATTTACATTTGTTATACCTAGAATTCACTGAAATAGGTTTCGTCAATACACTTCTTCATTTAATAATAATAAGTACCGAAAAAGAATATTCTTATTAAAATCTTTTGGTATCTAAAAGAAACCAATAAAATTCTTACAATAAAATGGAAAGTTTAATAAAAAACTAGAATATGAAAGACTTTAAAGGAAACATGACCCTGTGTCTATATGAAAAATTATATATTACTAAATTTCTTAAAATTGAAAATCTATTAAATAAACATAATGAAGTAAATGTCATATGTAAACATGGCAAATGTTTACCTTAGAAGATGGTTATAAATTGCTCATAACAGAATATTGATTAACTTACGTATAGTTGGTACTTTGTTTTGTATTATGATATAATATTAAATAAATAGAGATTAACATTTTTACAAGTTACGAATATATAAAATTGAGGGAAAGGTATACTCTGAACCGAAATCAATAAAAATAAAAAATAGTTTAATCATACCAAAAGCCCCTTTAAGCCAGATCAAAAATAAAAAATGGCTTCTTTCTTTCTTTTTTGTTTTGGAAATACCTGGGACACATAGTAGACAGTATCGCCCAACTGTTTATTACGTATGGCATTTAAGTAACTGATACATGGAACACTGTTTTTTAGCAGTCAGTATGTGATAATATTTGTGTGTGTATATATATATATATATATATATATATATATAATTAGAGAGAGAGAGAGAGAGGTAGAGAAAGAGAGAGAAGAAAGAAACAGGAATATTCATAAAAGAATACAAAAATAAAATAAAATATGGGAATTAAAATGTAAAGCTAAAATGTAAAGTTAAAAGAAAGAAAAGAATAAAATAAGAAATATAAAAACAATGAAAGGAAGAATATTAATTTGGCGAACGAATGAAAGGAATGAAAGGAAGAATATTAATTTGGCGAACGAATGAAAGGAATGAAAGGAAGAATATTAATTTGGCGAACGAATGAAAGGAATGAAAGGAAGAATATTAATTTGGCGAACAAATAGAAGGAAAGAAAGGAAGAATATTAATTTGGCGAACGAATGAAAGAAATGAAAGGAAGAATATTAATTTGGCGAACGAATAGAAGGAAAGAAAAGAGGAGAAATATTCAATGTGTAACTGAAAAAAAGCAATGACATTGAAAATTGTAAAATACATAAATGTGCTCACTTAGGGACAACAAGGCAAATAGAAGAAAAACGGTCGGAATGTTCATCTTTTCCTCTTCGATGATAAATGTACTAGACGTTGATATCGTATGTGGCCACTTTCAAATAATTTGTCGACCTATTTCAGAGAAATGCTTTTTGGTTTTCTAATTACCTCAATTTCGGCTTTTATATATCTTTCTAAAACTGGATGTATGATCAGAAAGTTAATCTCTTTAAAAGATGAGATTTACATCAAAGAAAACAAAAGCACGCTCCCAGTTTGCTTTGGAAATTCTATGCACAAAACGAAACAGTAAATGAATTGGTGTTGACTGAAAAAATATAGTGTAATCTGATTTTATTCATAATCTCCTTAAGAATTACGCTACATTTCATCATCAGTAAAAATGTGAAATCCATTGTTATAGCGAAATAGATTTTCTGTCATTTCTATTTAAAACAATTTAGTTGTTTTTTTTTATTTTTTACTTGTGTGATTACAAAAGAATAACCTTCTTAAACATATAAATTTTAAAAGCCGTATTGTTAATGGATAAACTCCCTACAGCTGGAATCGAACTCACAATGTTAAGGAAACCTGACATAAAATAGGCTGCGCTAGAGGTAATTTTTACTCAAAACTCCAAGATTGCTTCTAATTAAAAATATTTATATGAAAAATCGACTCATATTCTTAAATAACTTTGTGAAATCAAATAATTCATATGAACATTATGCATAGTACCAAACCTGCTCAGAAATATATAAACTGTCATCTGTTCAGAAAACGCTTTCTCGGTCGAATGGTTAAGTTATTTTGAGCAAATGAATTCTGTAGGCCTTAGCGAAGGCCATCGCTTTTCAAATCACGTAGAACAGCTCTACACAATCCCAAAACAAACAACAGTATTAAATAACAAGAACGATATCACGTAAGGACTTTTAATAGCAGCAACAGTTAAAATGGTTATCACAAGTAACTCAAAGGAAAAATAATAACATAATCAAGATGTTTACTTTCCATACTGCATCAAACAAAATATGAGGAATGAAGCCCCCATCCATACTGGGGAGAGTGATAACGACTAGCGGATTTGAAAAACCTAATTTCCTTAAAAATTATTTTTACAGAAAGATATTATTAATTTCAAGTGAAAGTATCACTTGCTGTTCAGCCCATCATCGCCGAATGTTTCCTTGTAAATAAACGGTTTATATTACCATTTACTTGTTACCTGAGTAAACCAGAGAAAAATTATTGTTTTGGCAGAGATGTACATTCAAGCATTTTTATACCTAGAAGTACACGGTTATTAGTCCAAATGCAAATTATGTTATTCCCTAATCCTGGAAATTACAATAGAATGTAAAGCAAATTATTCTCTTGTTTCTGTGGGCTTTTCGTGTATGGGTGGGAGGAAAATATTTCGTTAACCACGAGGACGCGGAGACACTTTTGGAGTTTTCAGAGATTGTAAAATGAAAACTCGACAGCTGCTGACCCTATATGGCATTGGTACTGCCTCTTCGGTTTAATATGGTTCTTGTAAAATTAGAGAGTAGAAAGGGGCTTTCAGTTACTGCAAAGGTACAGAGAACCGAAACTTTTTCCAATATCTTAAGCGATGAATTGTATTTATGAGTCCCACTTGAGTTCTGGTCTGATTTTAAGACCAAATATGCGCACAAGACACGATCCTCTCCGAGGAAACACCCGTACATCACGATCGGTGACAGTTCTGGGTCTTTTCGGTGGCGATGAAACGTCACCAGTTTCGTTTTCACTATTTTTCATTGATCCGAACATTCACAATTATAGACGATATAGGTTTGAATTAGTAACAACAAAGTTTAAATTAGCCCAACTGTAAACAATGGTATGTTCTCATTCCTGAAATTCAGATAAAAATTAATGCAAGTTAATTTTTATTTTTCCTGTTTGATCACTAAAACGAGATCATTTGCCAAATGAAAATCTGTTATGGCAATTTGTAATCCAGATGGAGATTAATAAAATAACTTGATGATGTTAGATTGTAAAACCTATTTGTTCAGACAAATCTTTAGTTAGTCTGATCATCACTGTGTACCTTAATAAAATGGCCTTGTGTCATGCTCAGTTTAGTACTTACTAATTATCAATAAAGAGTCATCTCACAGATCGTTACTATTATTACAGGGATCGTTCAAAAAGATCTAAGAAAGACACAAAAAGAAGAGCCATAACTGAACATTTTTGTTGTGGCTTCTTCCAAAACTAGAAACACTAATTCAGATTTCTGTGCAGGTGATGCTATAAGAAAACGTGTACGACAAATCCCAAATTAGACAAAACAGAGGCCATAGCAGTCATAAATTATCCGGAAAAGAAAAATATGAAACTCGAGCACATCCATTATATGGTACAGACAAATGCTAAGGAATCCACCTCCGATGCAGAATTCAAGTGAGGCAATGACAGCACAGATAATGACCCTCGCTCAAGTCATTCTAAAATCTCAACCAGTGATGAACAAGTTGATAACACTCACCGTATGGTTTTGGATTGCTCGCATTTTACTATCAAGAAGATAGCTGTGCAAGCTGTCTCCAGGATTGACTTTAAGTATTTCAGATTATTGTCTACAGAAGAAACCTGGATTTGAATCAGAATTTAAGACACAAAGCAAAGAGGGTAAACAATCTGGGTTTTTACACAAAGATGTTTAAGCAAGTTGTGTCTGTTTGCAAGATGTTTTTATGTTATTTTAGATTTTGAAGACGTAATCATAATAGACTACCTAGAAAAGAGGAAAACTATTAATGGAGTGTATCATCCATCAGAATTAAAACAAATGAAGGAAACAAGGCGAAATTCAGTGGGAAGTTAAGGTCAGGTGTGCTCTTGCTCTTCTATAAAGCACCAGTTCATACTGCTAAGTTTGTAGTAGATTAAGTAGCCAATTGCAACGTTGAATTGCTACCCAATCCCCTTTGCTAGCAAAACTTAGCTTCATCTGACTTCTTTCGGTTTCCTAAACTCAAATCTCACTTGTGGAGTCGCCAT
Organism: Ascarosepion bandense; assembly: GCA_037127315.1. NCBI lineage: Eukaryota > Metazoa > Mollusca > Cephalopoda > Sepiida > Sepiidae > Ascarosepion > Ascarosepion bandense. Next base: position 256,837 of record JBBBDQ010001271.1, read on the forward strand.
TTTGGTAACAATGCTGAGATTATATTTGCTGTGGAGAAGTTTTTAGAGGACCAGAATGCCACCTTCTTTCGTGAGATTGCAATGCTTAAGCATCGCTGGACCAAGTGCATTGATGTCAGGAGGTGGGAACTATATTGAAAAATATTGAAAAAATTATATTGTTTTTCCAAATCCTTCTGGGTGACACTTAGAACGTTTTGAACCACTCTCCTACTAATACGTACCTTTGAGGCATTGTATTAAAAATATAACAAAGCGTAGGTGATTTCATTTAATATTTGAGTATCAGCCATATGTTATTTTAATCTGCTTAAATTCTTCTTAAGATAAATCTCCACCTTGAGCAACAACTCAAGCGCACAAAACAAAAAAGAATTCCTTAATCTAGTACAAGTCCAAAGGAGTGGTGGAAACTAGAACTAATTACACTATGACTCATTTTCAAGATTAGCATTTTTTTATTCCATTTTTTTTTTTTTTTTTTTTTTTGCATTTGACGTTGATTTTTTATAAACAGAAGTATTTTGAACTATTCTTTTTCTCTCCCGGACACAGTTCTTCTTAAGAATTCACTCTTTATGCACTCAATCAAGTGCGTTGCATCTATGAGTTTCATTGATTATACCTACTTTAGTTTATAGAAAGAACAATTTAAGCAGTAGGGGTGAAAAATAAGTTAAGGAAATTACCTATATGTCCAGATATTAAGGATACCCTTTATAATGAGAATATAATAATATAAAATATTATAATGATACTATAATCTGATCTAAATGAAAAAGTCTCTATTTAAATTCGAAGATATTAGGAAATATTGAAACTTCAAAATAAAAACGGAAACAAATTTATTTTTTAATCAATTCTATTCAGTCTGCATATTAGAAATTCATGGCATATCTTGAAGTTTCAAATCAATAACATAATATTTGTGAAGTTTTGCAACAAAAATATAATGTAATGACAAAATAAAGTGGCAAAAATCTAAATTTAAATATGATTATTAAACGTTCGAAATGTTTGGAAATAAAAAAAGCAAAATACTGTTTTCAGTCATATTTATTCAGTTTAACATCGGAAAAAATGATAAAATATTGAGTGCTTTTGAATTGGTTTCTTGAATATTCAGCTCACTCCATTTATGATTCTGGACATTACCGCTTCTTTGGATCCAACAGGTGCTTCTATAATAAAACAAATCAATGAAGTCGATTTTATTAACTTTCATGTGAATAGCTAATAAATAGCTAATTACTGGTATCATTCTCAATTTATAATCAGGAATTACAAAAAATAACCTCACTCATATGTACTATTTGATTCGGTCAGAAAAATGATTCGATGTTGCTTATTAGTGTTTTCCTGAATCTGGCAGTAAGGCCTCTCTGGCCAGGTATTGAACTTAAAACTGTTAGGGTCAACTCACATGATTACTTAAATCAACGCTTTTATCTATGGTTCAGTGGATATCCAGAAATGGCATGGCACGTGGAACTAAAAATACATATACCTCCGTAGACTAAATAAAGTTTATAATTCGAATTTCGAGGCTATATCACCCGAAAACGGCCGAATATGATAAAGATGGGAACAACAGTCCGAACACTGTAAATATATTTCATTTATGGAACCCAGTATATATGAACGAACAAGTGGGCACTACGGAATTTATCCAACAGTTCATAACTTGCAATGTGATCTTGACCCGAGCTAAATATTGTTGATGAAAATCAATATCAAAATATTCTAAGGCGTGGAAGTTATAAAACAGCATGTTACGCCATTTGTTTTGCGTGACACCACATAATTTGGCGACGGTAGATCGAATGAAGATGATACATATAAAGTATACATTGGGGCACTTTGACGTGGTGTAATGGTTAACAAGCTTGTCTCGATAGATCATTTTATTTATTTATTTTTGCCATCATAGGATTCATAAATATATTTTAATAGTATAATGAAAATATAGTATAAAGAGATTATCATATAACGATCGTAATATAATCAGAATATAATCTTTCGAAATGAAAAACGTAATATAATATAAAATATTTTAATAAGTAAATAAGGTGATCTAAATGGAAAACACTACATGTTGTATATGAATTCTTAAACTTTCGGCAATTTAGAAAATTTTGCATTTCATACATATTTATTCATTTTACTTTGAAAAATGCTGATAAAATGTCGTCTTCCTTTTGGATTGACTGTCGTGAATATTCATTTTTCTCCATCTGTAAAATCACTGCATTACGCCATTTTTGCGTACAGTTGGTGAACCTGCAATATAACAAATCAACATTAAATACTATTACTATATCTGGTCGGTTGCTCCTACTATTTATCTCCGGGTTCTCAACAAAATCCAAAGGAGGATCTGCAACCTCATCGATACCGATTTAGTAGCTCAAATTCAGTCACTTTCTCGCCGACGAGATGTAGCTTCATTTCTACAATTATTTCCACGTCTTCTGCTCTGTCAAGTTTTTTTTCCCTGATGCCCTGACCATATGAATTTACTCGTGATACTAGACTGACACCTAAGTACCACCCTTTTAGCGTCAAAATACTCAAATACTACCGCCACTTCTACTCTATCAGTTTCCTTTCTCGAACTTCTCAACTGTGAATCTTTCTTCCGCATACTTGCTACCCTGATAGCTACAATCATTACGTGACGCGGCTTTCCGCAATCTTTTCCCGCAATATTTTCATGGTAACTGCTATGACGAGCTTTTTCTCCTTGTGCCCCGTTTACGCAAATATAAGCGTGCTATATCAACAACAAGAACAATCCAGAATGTAAAATATAGGAAAGTCTTCTAACAAAAGACGGAAAGTGTGAGACAAAGATCCGGAGGCGAATTTGCATGGCAAAGGAAGCATTCCAGAAGGTGTGTAGAGTATTAAGAAACAGGAAAATTTTGCTAGAAACGAAAAAAAAGATGAACTGGATTATTATATGATGTCAGTTCTGCAATATGGCGGTGAATGCTGGACAATCTTATCAAAGAGGAAGGAAAAATTAAACTGAAATGTAGTTCTACAGAAGTATGCTGCAGATATCATGGATCTAGCACGTGAGCAATGATGAGGTTTTTTAACCCTTAAAATATGTAAATGAAACAATTACTTCTACAAGAATAGTTTCTTTTCTCGTCCTTTCCGCCTGTAGAACTCCCTTTCGTTTACTTGCTTCCACGGTAGCTACAATCTCCAAAAATTTAACTGTAACGTCAGTTGCCATCTTTTAACTTTTTGAATCCCGTTCATCTGTTCTTTCTTTAATACTCCCAGTACTCAGTCTTTTCTCTTACTGGAACCCGATGCACACAAGTGACGGTCCAGCTTTGTTTTGGGTAAAATGACTGAAAAAAAAAATGTGAAATTAGACGATAACACAAAAAAAAATGTTGGGAGACAATGATGTAAATGAATCTATTAGATGTGACGGTATTCAGTCTCTGTGCCGTCTAGACTTAAACTCAGTGGGAGCAGAATCAGATTAAGAGAAACTTGAAGAAGACCGGATAATAACATGAATGGGGGCATTAATCCAGTTGTATATAATTATTGAAATAATTATTTTTTATTGTATCATAAGCTGTTTGTTTAATTTCATCAGTCAGGTTTTCGTTGCTAACCAATTACTTTCAGATAAACTGTGTACATTTGACAATCGCAAAATTAAAAATATAAATAAGGATGTATATCTTAATTTCAATCTTTTGCCGAAGTCCTATCAAGGCGAATGGAAAGGATGCTAGATCCTCAGTTGTATAAATTCTGTTCCCTCTTCTCGTTTTTACTTTAAGTTCAGTGCTGATGAAAACTTTTAAATCAATTTTTCCGTTTTATTTTACCGACGATTATTTATGAGGAATTGTCGGCTGAAAGATACCTAAAATTTTAAACTTTTTGTATACTGTTGCATCTTATTTTAATAATAAATAATGATCCCTTTCCTTAAAATTATGATAGCCTGATGTGACAGCAAAACCTAATTTGTGTAAAGTCTTCTGAACAATAACGACGGAAGCTGATGGTTCGCCTGAAATCGATCTAAACCTCCGCTTAACCATGGAATAACGTTTCTGTTTTCATTTCTACATATAGTTGCTCTATTTGTATTTATATACATATATATTTAGAGCGGTCCTGGAGAATTATCCTACCACTTTAGCTACAGGATACTCCTTTGGATTCTTCTACATATACACCGTATGATTATATATACAGTTAATATTCAAAATCATCCAGAAAAGAATCACATGCAGACACTCACGTGCCCATAGAAAAGTAAAAGAAAAGATAACGAACAGTATAAGGGGAAAGGAAGTTAAAGTTAACGTCTTAGATCGGCGCCAGCGTCAAGGATTTTGAAACGTAACTGATATACGTTAATAAAAGCGGGAGCATAAACTAGAATTGCAATTCGTCTGTTTTGTTAGAAAACCGTCACATGGACATTTATCATTAAATAAATCTAAACTATCTACGGTATAGAAATAAATGATAAGTTCTACTTTTTAATACAAATTAAGATATAACTACTAGTAGTATTATATTATAAATGTAGTCATAATAACTTAAAAATAAATTACAAAATATAATATACAAGAAAATGATAAATTATTAAACACAATATAAAAATAACTTTAATAATAATAATAATAATAATAATAATGTATAAAAAGAAATATACATAAAATATTTAAAAAAATAAAAAAATAAGAATCATAAAAGTGAAAAAAATCATAATAATATAATAATATAATAATAATAATATAATATAATAATACCTGAGGTCAAAAAACCTGCCATAGGAACAAACTCCTACACAAAGAATGAATCTTCAAGGCCCCCACAACCAGGATAATCCTGATGATGGTCCTGAAAATTCTCCAGCTAGATCCATAACGGTATATTTAAAGAAATAAAAAATAAAATGGTCTCGTGAAGAGTACAAAGTCGTTATGACTGCATTTCATGAAGCGTTACTCAAACCTCAAAAAAACATCACTCGCCAAACATATGACATTTGGCGAGAAAAGTTTGAACAAACAGATAGAAAGTACATTGACGAAAATAAATTAGCCAATGTACGAAGGTACATGATGCGAAATAACCAATTTGACAGAGGCTGAAATTAATGAGATAAAAAGAATTCCAACCAGAATAGACGAATCAACAAAATATGAAAGGGAACGGGAATCAGAAATAAAAAGTAGTAACATCACACAAGCCATAGGTTATAATGTAGAAACCGAAATACACAAAAATCATTGAGAAGATAATGCTAAAAGGTTTAGAAGTGTTAGAAAGGTATGATCTGAGTCAGGTACAAGACGTCAATAAAACGAGTTCAAAACACATTGAACAGAATTATTTTACCGAAAACAAGAACAGTATACAAGAAAACGAGGAAGAAATCAAGAGCCATATAAGTCAGATACAAAATATTGCAATGGAGGAACGAGAACAACTCCCAAAATTACAACCAACAAAGCATAACCTCGAAACTATTAAGCTGTACAATGCAGCACTCAAATTATTTTTGGATGAAGAAGAAACTTATATAAATCTCAATGAAGCAATATAGGCATCAGTAATAGCAGTAACAAAACATTGAACATCAACTTCAAATCAAGGCAGTCTCGGGGACATGAAGATCCACCTTGAAAAAGAAAAATAGAAAAAGAAATCAAACAAGTTCGAAGTGAATTATCAGTACTCGATGAACTGACAAGAGAAATAAATGTAAGAACTAGAAAAGGCAGAAGAGTCGAAAGAAAATACAATATTAGAAGTGAAAATGAAGTCCTATGAACTAAGGAAAAAATAAAGCAAAGAATACAACTGAAGGCTCAAAGAATAAGACGCTATGAGAAAAGATCAAGATTTTACAAGCAAAACAAAATTTTTCAAACCGATGCAAAGATATTTTACAGAGAAATAAGTAGAATTAAGAATTGAAGTGACAGTCAACCTAAAAATGAAAGAGGTTATACAGTTCTGGGAAAAAATATGGGCTTTCTCTAAAGAACATAACAAAGAAGCAAACTGGATTGCGCAAGAGATAGAACGATGAAAAATAAACCAGAACAGATATGGGCTGGAATCACAGAAGAGGATGTTAAATGTGCATTGATAAAAGCACACAACTGAAATTTTTCAGAAATAGATAGAATTCTTAACTTTTGACTATATTATTTAAATACAGCACATGAAAAAACTAGCCAAAGAACTTCAAGAAATGGTTAACGATCCCACTAAAATTCCTGCATGGATGACCAAAGGAATTACATTTCTTCTACCCAAGAATAGTGACACAAATAACCCGAAAAACTATAGACCAATTACATGCCTTCCGACAACATACAAACTATTAACATCTATTTTAACAAAACAGACATAGGAAAGAAGTGACATACTACCGCTTGAAAAAAAAGGGTGAAAACATAGCTGTTACGGATGTAAAGACCAGTTACTTATTAATAGGATGATCTTGGGAAACTGCTTCAATGCAAAGAAAAATCTTTATACTACCTGGATAGATTATCATAAGGCATTCAATAGTGTACCACATTCCTAGGTCTTAAAAAGACTTTAAATATGTACAAGGCATCACCCGTCATTATCAATTTCATCAAACAATGTATGTCGATATGGAAACAACCCTTTACCTCAATCACATAAATAGAACCTATAAGTCTGGTGAAATAAGCTTCAACAGAGGTATATTTCAAGGTGAAATTTTGTTTTCCTTACTATTTTGCATGTTAATGATAGCATTAATCAATCAACTTAAGAAGACAGAATGTGGTTATAAAATAGCTCAAAAGAAAATAAGCCCTCTATTTTACATGGATGACTTAAAGTTGTATGCTAAGAATGACAATGAGATGGAAGGTCTTCTGCAAACTGTAAAATGAATCAGTAAAGACATTGGAATGAAATTCAATTTGAATAAATGTGCTAAAGCTGCAGTTTTACGAGGATCACTACAGCAAACATCCTTAATTAGCTTAGACACTGCTGTAAGAATAAAAGACTTAGAGCAAAAAGAAGCTTATAAGTACCTATGTGTAAATGAGAGTGAAAGAATTAACCATAAAACATGAAAGCATAGTGCGTAAAGAGTACTATAGAAGGCTACGACTGATATTAAAAACTGAATAGAATTTTCAGAACATAATTATGGCCATTAATAACCTTGCCATCCCAGTGGTACAATATAGCTTCAACATCTTGAACTGAACTCTAAACGACATCAAACGAATGGATTCTAAGATAAGTTAGCTCCTTTCTAAACATAAGATTCATCATCCAAAGACTGATGTAAACCATTTATACATACCCCGTAAAGAAGGTGGAAGAAGTCTTATTCAGCTAGAAATGTCACACAAGACAACAACTTTTGGCTTACTAACATACATAAAAATAAGAAAGGACTGGATGATACAATTAGTTAAACAACATAAAAACAGAAACAAAAATTATTCAATAATAAAAGTAGGCAGTAAATATAAACAAGATTTACATTTAGTAGATTCTGTAGTAAATGGTTGTAGCATTATTACATGCGGACTATTTTTTCATCTTTGGGTTTATTATCATCTAATCGTCTGCTGTCTGAATTTCTGTTATGAGGTGTAAGCATTATTTACATGCAAACTATTTTCTCCTTTTTTGTAATTGTCCTCCGAACGTTTCAGCCATTGTATCCTCCGGTCTTCATCAGGTGAATGTCGATACAGGTAACACACAGGAAATTTCGAACTCAACACTTTATTAAATTTACAGCTTTTTTCTTATTCCACTGCTCTTGCTTAGTTCTTATTTTAGTACAACCCATTTACTGTTCGGATTCAATAAAAAAAATTCCATAAAGAGGACCGGAGAGCATCTCTACCGAAATATCAACCAAGGTGAAAATTAAAAGTCCCGAAGCAGCCGAAACGTGATAACAAGAAAAAAGGGGCATTAACCCGGATGTAAATAATTATTGAAATAATTATTTTTATTGTGTTTATTTAAATTTCATCAGTCACGTTCTCGTTGCTAGCCAGTTACTTTCAGATAAACAGTGTGCATTTGACAATATGCAAAAATGAGAAATATAAGTAAGGATGTATATCGTAATTACAACCTTTTGCCGAAGTTCTATCAAGAAAAATAAAAAGGATGCTAGATCGACAATGGTATAAATTCATTTCCCTCTCCTCGCTCTTGCTCTTAGTTCAGTGTTGGTAAAAAAATTCGTATGGCTTTCTCAGTTTTATATGGCCGACGATTATTTCTGAGAAAGTGTCGACCGAAAGGTACATAAAATTTTAAACGTTTTGTATACTGTTGTATCTTACTTTATTAATAAATAATGATCCGCTTCCTTAAAATTATCATATCCTGATGTGGCAGCAAAAACCTGATTATACATATAGTCATCCGCAGACAGATCTGTTATCTGTATCACAGCGCATCAGTGCGATTAGACAACCCATTGCTTTTAACCAGGATTGAAGCACGACCGAATTGATATCAGTCGGCGATTCTGCCGCTGAGCTATGGGCGTTCGGTAGAATAAAAACTTTTAGAGTCTGCGGTTCCGATTTCTTCCTCTGGTCTGGTCCCAGCGCTCTCCGTAGTGTGCCTATGTATCCAGAGCGTTCTTCGACCTCCGTGGTGGTCTCATTCACCGGGCAGCAGGCTCTAGCTTATTCATCTTCTTTATCTGGCTTAATTTACCCGCTTACGATTTCGCACCGATACCTACCGATTTCGAAGTTTGGAGACAAGGTTTTGTTGACTTTTTACATTTACCTGCAAGCGTTAATTATAATTCCATCCTTACATAGGTGGTCTTTTTCGGAATCGGCCGACAATTCAATCTCAGCCGCTCCTTATCGCTTCCCTGAGAGAGAAAGTGAGAGAAAGTAATGAACAAGAAAGGAAGAGACAGAGTTCTCTCTACTTCGCTAGGCAAGCCTCCCATCTGGTCTATGTTCGATTGTCGTCATATCAGTCGATGTCATTTCATGAATGCCTCGTGTTTCGCCTCTCCCTTATCTCTCCTGGCCAGTCACCCAGCGCATATTCCTCTCTTCTTCTCTGTCTTGGCTCCTTCTAAAAGATAAAGAATACTTAAAATTTTACACATGAATTACAAATTGAACTGCTTTCGCGTCGACCCTATTCTTCAAATCTGGCACTCAGTGATTACTGGCTGTTTTCAGTCCTCAAAAGAATGCACCAGGGAAAGAGATTTGACTCCAATGAAGAAGTAATATCAGAAACTGAGGCGCATTTTGAGGCCAATGACAGATCTTTCTACAAAAAAGACATCGAAGTGTTAGATAAGCGTTGGAATCCTTACAAGGAGACTATGTTGATGAATAAAGTTAAATTTTGCCTAAAAGTTGTTGTTTTATTTGTTAGGCCCATGATTTATTACGTGATATGTTAAGCAATTATGTGAAAAAAGCAATTCCATATGTTATGACGTCTTTAGATTGTGGCTGCCAATTTACATTTTCAGAGTAGGGACGACTGTATAAACAGATCGAATTATTAGCAGCCACTTTAAACAGGTGGTTCTATCTGTTAGAGTTTTTGAGTACTCTTGTATACTAGTGAGCCAGCCATGAGCTGACTCATTTGATAGTTCACCAATATAAGAATTAACCAATCAGAAGGCTGACAATATTCAATGCGATGTGTATAAAGGCGACCATATTTCCCAAGTATTGGTGATATAGTCAGATTCAGTAGAGTGTCTGACTCCTGATTGTTAATCTTTGACGTTGTTTCACTGAACAGGTTACGTACTGCGCTGTATTCTATATTCATAAATTATGGTGGATATGGTCATCATTATCTCGCTACATTAAAGAAGATATACTAATCATTTTTCTGTTAGCTACTATCTTCTCCATACACTCTACAAACATGCCTGATGCTATTGGAGGCTTCATTAATCGTAGTGAACTAATGTTTCTTCTGGGTGGCCTCATACATTGAGCGCCTCTTACAACTTAAACTCAACCTAGAGCTCGAGTGGACCTTGTACATACTATCCATTGCTAAAGATATTGCAAAAATGGTGGCTTCCCTGTACCGCTTCAACATGTATCTCACTCCTATTCTCTACATTTACAAGACCCACATGAGACGAAAATGTAGTATTACTGTTATATATGGGCGGAAGCTGCCCGGTTTTTACTTTCCATTCTCAATAGAGTCCAAAAGCCTCTAATCTCACGAAGCTCTATTGCTATTTCCATGGAAAGTGTTCACTCCTTAGTTCCAACCAGTCATGACCTTAGCAGCTAAGAAGACCCGCCATACTACGAACATTGTAGCAAACCATCATCATGTCCTTTCTATTCACTGGTAAGATGTAAGTTTCACTCAAGCAGCTTCTTCCCACGAACCACTTGCCTGTGGAACAAACTCCCAAGAGAATTCTTCTTTAGTCACTACTATCTTAATCTGTTCTAGTCAAGTTTTTTTATAGTAATCTTCAATCTGTACAAGGTCCAGGAATCACTCGATATAGAGAATTACAGAGTTAGAAACACAGTTTATGAGAATATGTGAGGGAGATAACGGTTAACCCTAAACTTGAACAGGTTGAGATTAAAATGATCGAGGAAACATTCTCTTGGGAGCCCGGAAGAAGCTGTTCAATGGAATATGGAGGAAATCACGGTCATCACTATAATATGCGTGGCAGGGCGGATCCTTGTCCTGCAACCATTTACTTCGAGTAGCCTCCGAGACTTGAATAGGGCAAAGAAGGCATGGTGCAGCATCAGCGTTAACGAACGCTCGACTGATACTAAAAAGCTATTCGTTTTCGCGAGTGTTTCTTACATCAAAATTTACGCCGTGACTATCCACCACTATTAGGGTTTTAGAAGGAACAGAAAACCTAATCCTAAACAGGAAGCAAAGGGATCAATCTGTGTTGTTTTTCAAAACCTCGAAGAGGAGTGAAAGCTGGGCGATAGGCGAACCTGTGGTCATGGTTAAAAAATACTGAAAAATTCGAACCAACGAAATTGCACTCATCAGGAATGTGATCAGAGAAAAAAGTAGGGAATGCATGAAAAATTCAGTGGTTATGAAAAGTAGTTCAAATTATGTCCGAAGATATATATATATATATATATATATATATATATATATATATATATAGTTAATTTGTTTGGACATTCTTCTTAATTGATACTCGTATTTGTGGAGATATTCGATTTTTAATTAAACAGTATATTTATATATATTTTTATACCAGCAGTGACGATACTACGGGGAACCAGTTGGGGCCAAGGCGCCACCATAATTTTGGCTGGCCTCTCGGTTGGCCCACCGAGTTTTATAATCTTCAAGAATTTATGAAACTGATCAGTCTCAGTTTTCCTTCTGCTTTTTTTTTCTTTCATTTCGCTTTTTAAGGACGCATACAGTGACCAATTTGGGGGGAAACAGATAAATAGAAACACATTTGATTTTGTTTTGAAATTAACCTCTCTTGTGTTCAAACAGCTTGAGAGTGTAAAAGAGAACAAGAATAGATTAGAACACCACTAATATGAATGAAAAGTTATTCCGTTTAATTGAGTGACGTAACTTACTTATACTCAAACTCATTACTAAGTTGTGTATACGAGAGTGGTGTAGTACGAAAATTAAGACGCTGTTTGAATTTGCCACCCTCCTCAGAAAAATCTCGGCCTCTAAGTGGCCCCACCACTTTAAGTGTTTCACAATCGTCATTGTCTACCGGCAGAAATTTTGTTAATTAAATTTCGGTAAATTCCGGAACTTTCCGTAAAATATATTTATCGGAGTAAGACTTTGTCAATTGAAATCATGTTAGCCAAATATTCTTTAGCTGGTTACTGATAGATAGATAGATAGATAGATAGATAGATAGATAGATAGATAGATAGATAGATAGATAGATTGATTGATTGATTGATTGATTGATTTTAAAAAATCTATTTTCGATTTGATGTTCCGGAGAAACACAAGTCTTAAAAAAAATGATTTATATTCCACAATAAGTCCAGCGTTTAACTAATAAAACCATTTAGAGCAACAAAGTAAAATTTATTAAAATTTCATGTACTCACGATGAGTGGGTAAAAGATTTAAAAATAATATATTTTTACCAAAATTTTTTAAAATAAGAATTTCGAAAGCAAATTCATTCATTGGTAAATGAATACTGAACGTTTCATTAAAATCCGACAGTTACCTAATTTTTTCGAGAATTTCCAAATTATTGTGACTGTCAACGGAAAAAAGTGAACGATGTAATATTACATTTTCCACTGTAAGCTTGTGGCGGATAAGAAATTAATAAAAATCAACCTTCTTCTTCACTTTTACAAAAGTTCACAATTACATTGAAATCCTGGTTTTCCCAAATAGAAAAAGGATTGACTATCTGCTTAAGGAAAAAGTCGAAACCAGGTTTTGCAAGTAGGTGTCAAAATGATTTTTGATGAATGTGAGCGACTTGCAAGACCAAAAGGACTTCGGATGTAAGTGCAAAAAATCTAGATTACAATAAAAGGACTTCATCAACGTCAGTCAGTCAGAAAGTCATAGAGAGCCGTGAGACAAACATCTAAAATGTAACTTCAAGTCACTCTAATATTGTCCTATTTCTCTTTCTTCTTATCTCTTTCAGCAATTAATACGACGAACATTTTGTACGAACACTTGATACACTTACCTCTCTCATTGAACATTAATTTCTACAAATTCTTGTTATTCCTCCTTTAATAATTTTCTATTTTAACATTCAAAATGTATATTTTATTATTCCACTCTATTCCACACATTCCAACCTGCCGACAACCAACCTCATAATGATGACAACCTTCTGATGATGATTCTGTTGATGCTAAATCCGCATAGAACTTGTAAGCTATGGGAATTTCGGTTATGTCTGCACAAGGCCGAGCCAAGAAACATTAACCATCTTCCTATGTTGCAAACGCTCCTAACATTAACTCAAATCAAAACAAGATTTTCTGTCAAAATTTCAAACATGTTAGAAGGGATTAAAATCTTTTAAAAATAATTAAAATTGCTTTGATCTTTCCTCTTAATAATAATATAAACATTGTGATGGAAAAGTTCGTTTTTATTAAGTTTGGGCCTTTTTTATTGATACTATGCAATTTTTAGCGATTTAGTAGAGGTACCTACTTAAAATGTTGATCGTTAACATTGTGCTTCGTATGACTTACGAGTGTTGTTACTATATTAACAGTGTCGACAACAAACTCGTTTTATTCTTCGTTTGCTGAAGCCCGAAAGAAAACATCTGTTATCATTTTTCCCTTCGACGCCGATCGTCTCTTCTTATCCATTGCAATACAAGACAACAAATCATTTAAAATATCTTTCTTTTTCACATTTTCAAAACACCTTATTTTCCTCTCGACGCCGATTGTCTCTTCTTATCCATCGCAATCCAAGACAACGATTAAAATAAGTCAGGTTTTGATCTTCGTTTTTATTTCTAGCGTTTCAAATCTCTTTATATTCTTTCCCGATGGATGGGGTTGGAATTCACATTTAAACGTTTCCACGTAGATTTTCACCCGTGTTGCAACATGTGGTCTAGCGTTGTCATACTGCAAAATCACTCGTTTTGTCTCTGCTCGTATAGTGGTCGATTTTTTTTTCAACGCTCGGTTCAAACGCATCACTTGGAATCGATAGCAATCTCTCTTTTAGTCGGTTTGAGCAGCTCATAATAAATTACACCCAACTGATTTCAACAAATGCAGAGCAGAAGCTTCTGAACATGAATATTTTGCTTTAACGTCGGTGGTGATGCATGGCCGGGCTAAACTCTACGATCTACTACGCTTAGTATTATCGTAGCTTATCCACTTTTCATCGCCGGTAAGGATACATTGCAAAAGATATTTTCTTTTTTTTACCGCTGAAGCAGGTGTTCACACCTGGCTCGGTTACAACTCTTGCGGCACCCTATGTTTTTGGGTCAATCTTAATGTTTCCAAACTTTTTGAGATTGTTGTGTGATCAACTCCTAATGTTTCTGCAAGTTTTTAAAACTAATTATATGCTTAAAATTCAGAAATAAACATGAAAAGAAATCTTTAAAGACAATATAAATAACAGAAAAAAGCAAGAGGAAAACTTTTTATGCTAACGGATTTCATTCATTTGTGATAAGTGTGGAAATTTTATATGCAAAACTGTATTCATGCACAGAAATAAAATGTTGAAAAATATTAAGTTTTCAAAATTTTGATTTCGATGATGTTCTAAAATATTCTAAAAGCCTACTAATGTGTAAGGAAAGCTAAAGTATAGAAGACATTATGTATCGTACTTTTGTCGTATTTTCTTTAATAAAAAGAAAAGTGAGTAAAGGCTGTTGTTGTTTTAGCAGTAATAAGGAAAGCATTCACTCGGGAATTTGAACCACAAAGTAACAGTTATTGGGGATAATTTTTTGAGTGGAACTTCCTCTTTAAAATAAGAATACAGAAGTAATGAGTGCAATTCAACCCTGTAAAAACAAAATTTCAGAGAGAGTCAGAAACGTTCTGCATTTCTAGAATGAGGCAATCCTTTTTTTCGGCATCCTCACAAATGGATCGTATATATGAATAAATGAGATTTGATAGAGATCTGGTGTGAAATTTAGTTTTAATAGATGTTCCAAGCATGCTGATTTATTGATTTTACGTTGTTTTCGAGATATAATTAATGCACGATAAACGAAAATTTCAGAACTTACCTTTTATTGATTGTCTGTTTAAGGTTATTCTTATTCCAACTATGAATACATTTATGACGGACATAGCCTTCACTCATCATCAATACATGGGCATCAAAAGAGAAAGCAAGAATGATTTTATTATTATATGATTGATTCGTGATATGGAATGCTTAAATGGTCAGTGCCCATCTTCTTATATCTGTTTTTGTATATGATAAATGTCTATGAAATAATTAAATAGACCGACACTCACATGTCTTCCATGTCGTTTACCGGATGAGGTTGGAAATATTTCCGAATTGGGATATTTGACAGCCATGTTTGTTTTTATAGACCCATATAATCCCTATATCGTATCATGGTATTCAAAGATTGGAAGATGGTTTCTAATGGATAAAAAGAGGATATCTCTATCGATGTCGTCGATGATAGACTAAAAAAATGTACTAAAAGAAAAATTCCCAGAAATATTTTCAGAGGAATCTGGATTTTGTTCCAAAATTAAGGCAAGATTCGAATTAAAAGAAAATGTTATGTCATTCTTCCGACCTAAAAGACCAGTACCTTTGCCTCGGTAAAACTTATTGATAAAGAACTAGAGCGACTGGAAAGACTGGGTGTAATAGAAAAAACGGACTACTGCCCGTTGGCAGCTCCAACGGTATATATCAAGGAAAAAAAGAATCTGTGTTGATTATTCGACCGGTCTTGGTTGTTTAAAAAAATATAAATTACCCCATCTCAACAGCGGAAGTAATTATTGCAAATTTAAACAGTGGACGAATATTTCCTAAACTAGATTTGTCAGAGGTGTATCTGAAAATCCCAGTGGAAGAAAAGTGTCCAGAATTATGAACCATTAAAATGCACAGAGAGTAATAATATTAGAGGAGATGGTCATTTCTTCCTTAAGATTTGAGATGGACGTAAAATGCGTTTTATTGAATACAGTAAAAGAAATTCCAGTTACTTTAGAGGGGATACAATTGGAAGCAGTATTTGATAAGTTTAATAATCCTACTAAAAGGAATTAATGAATCAGAAAACTAAACCAAGCAATATATTTTCAGTGTGCAATGGCATATTGTTTTACGGAGACCGGGTGATTGTACACGCAGTGGTAGCAAAGAAAATTTTAAGAGATTTTCATACATCCATAGATCGCTTCCATGAACCTTTGTTTAATGAAAAGTATTAGCAGTGAACTTAAAGACATAAATGCTTAGTAATGCATAAAGGCAGATCTTTAATTAAACATCATCAAGATGGTAGGACCGAGCATTAAACTACGTGGGATGCCTGCATTGATCTCATAAATTTCGAACCACTGAGAACTCAAAAAAGCCTTCATTGGTCTACATGACTCAGCTGGCTTAAGTGCGTAAACTCTTCTTAAGTTGCCAGAACCAAAGAGTTTGTGTAGCAAGTCCCTAGGTCAAATATCTTGTCGAAAGCCTTTGAAATATGTAAAGAATGTTTTGTGATACGGCTACCATAGATCGCTTCCCTGAACCTGTATTTAATGACAAGTATCAGCAGTGGACTTAAGCAATCTTCTTGCTTCTCGTGAATTGATAACAAACTTCCTTGTTGATTTGGCTATATGCATGTTGATGTGTCTTCTTATTGCTGAAAAACATGTTTTTCAAATTTGACTCGTTTATCATTTTTAGCGGAACATAAATCCTATATGTTCCGCTAACAAACGGAAAATAATTCTGCTCCTAAGAAATGTAATGAGTTTTTGCACAAACATAAAATAACAAGAAACACAATTTTATATTTCTTCGGTTTTATTTATTTCACTTTGGAAAATTATAAAATGCCATCTGCGTCTGTATTTGTTGCAGCAAATATAACCGCCATGAATCTATTTGATTTTATGTAATTTCATGTGTAATTTCTTGTGGGCTAAAAAATAAAATAAATTATGCAGAAAATACAAATTTTATTAACTTGTTAAAAAGTAAAACGCTTACAAAAGATATATATATATATATATATATATATATATATATATATATATATATATATATAGGAGTTAAATAGTAGAGATAGTAACTTAGTATACAATAGAATTTTGTGTATAACGTTCGTTTGGATTATGACAATTGCAGAAACCTGTGTTATTATCATTATTTATGGTACGTTGATTATAATCAGTATTAGAATTGTTGTGGATTCCGGATGAGGAACCACACAAAATAATGAACATACAGGTGCCTTGTGTCCCATCTTTTTACACGCTAGGCAATTTTTGTATTTGAACCGACAATTTAAAACCCAATGCAATCCACCACATCTGTAACATGTAGTTATGAACAAATCACCTTAACAAAAGATATCAGATCTGATTTTATTTTTAACATTATTTTTATCTTTCTGTTAGTTTTTATTTATCTTATATATATTTTATTTTATTTTGTTTGTTTTATCTTTTCTTACGTTGGAATTTTTCATGGCTAGGTTTTCCCTTTTCTTCTCTTCTCACTTATTTTTTTTTTCCATTATTTATTTAGTTAGTTAGTCAGTAAGTTAGTTACTTTTCTTGTTGATTTATTCTACTATTTTTTTCTTCCAGTTCAAAATGTTTGACATGTTTGGTTTTCCGTGTCAAAATAATGCTAGAATACTGTCTATTAAGTCTTGCACACACATTTTTTGCGGTGGTATAACCTCCCACATCATTTAATTCATATCATTGGCTGACCTTGTTTTTATTTATTTCTTCATTTTTATTTTATAGATTATTATTTTTTTAACCCGCTTTACTATATATTACAAAATAAATTAACCATATTTTACTGTCTGATGATCGTCTTTTAAGAGCGAAAGATTATAGCTACTGCTATTATTATAGCAATGATAATAATTACCATGTATTAAGTATACTTTTTATTGAGTACTTTTTAAACGTAAATATCTAACTCTGGAATGTACTAACATTAATAACAGTTACTAATATATATATATATATATATATATATATATATATATTGAATAGATTCATGCGGAGTTCAAAGTTTCCCGAAAACACCGTTAAAGTTGGCATGAGTCTATTCAGTTCAAGAGATAAACACTTTCTATCTATCTATCTATCTATCTATATATATATATATATATATATATATATATATATATATATATATATTAAATTAAAAATAAATGAGCAAATAGTTAAAATCATAAAACCCGATTCTGTTAACATTAATCTTAATATTAAAATTGACCAAGTAGAGGTCTCGATGTAAATAGTATTGTTTATTTACAGAACAAAATATATAAAGTAAGTAAAAAAATTTCGAAATTGAATTGAATGACCTTACACACACACACACACACACACACACACACACACACACACACATATATATATATATATATATATATATATATATATATAATTACTATTTTTAATCCGAAATCGTCTCTACCGTTATTATTTCTCACGTTATTTCTTTTGTAAATAATCTAGACCTTGCTCGATTATTAATAATTTTCAAAAGAAACAAAATCATGCCCTTTTAAACTAAACACTAAATATAATGTTTATAGTAACACACACACACACACACACGCACAAACATATATATATATATAACGATTTGTACCCACAGAAATTACTAATGGCTTTAAAAAGAACAGACATCATATTGTTTAAACCCGAGGAACCGTTCGGCCAACTCTTATCAAGGGTTCTCGTTGGCTCTAATTTTAAGGGAAATAAAGAAAAGGACAAGGCAAAATAAGACAAAATAAATTACTTACAATGCTGGGAGAAGATGGAACTCGATTAAAAATAAATTTATTGAAAAAAAAACACATAAAATGTAAGGGGGGTGTAAACATGTAATTCCACAAGAGTGTTTAAAAGTGAAAAAATGTTACACTCAGAAACTCACCAGCAATTGTAAGGAGCGTAAAAACCGCTCTTTCTGTCTGCACAGGCTCGGTTGATGAATTTTCAAGCAAATTGCTTCCAAAATACGTAGATGATGTGTAGACCGAGCGGTGTGCAAGACAGTAAACCATCTGTCCTCATATGCCGAGGCACACACTTGATTGTCCAGAAGATGTTGGCCAATAGCGGAATCCAGAACAGATTGTGTTGTTCTCATAGGTCTGAGAGAGCCACTTGAACGTATATATATATATTTACTCTCTTACCCAAGTGGTAGATCTCCTCACACTCTCTCCCAGCTTTCCTTCAGAACACTCTTTTCTACTAAATCTATGCTTCACCTCTGTAACTGATTTCTGCCAAGTATTTCAGCTTTGCTCTCTTGGCAACTCTGATCATGCTGTTGTTTCCCTTAATATGTTGTCTCACTTCCCCAGGAGACTCCTACCTACAGAATCTTCTACTGCTACCAAAGAGCTGACTGAGACGCGTTTCGTGATTTCCTATGCGACGTTCCTTGGGAAAATGTGTTCAGTCTTCTAGTTGAATACTGCTTCTCTGAGGTCTCTTCCTGGGTGAAAGCTGGCATTGTGGCATTGATGCCTTTATACCGATCAGGAAGTTTCGGCTCACTCCCCATGGTTTTCTCCTGCCTGTCCGGCCGCCATTGCCCACAGAAACCATTACTTCCGGCTATTTCTAGACATGCATATGACCACAAAAGGCGCCTATTTACCCCAGCCCGTAATAAATGTAAGAGGATCCTAAATGACGCCAAGCGGTTTTCTACTGATAAAATGAGTAAGTGTATAGCTGACCGCAAATTCAGCTCCAAGAACTACTTGCAGCTGTGCAATCGTGTGCTGAACAACAGTAAATCTTCCATCCCTTTTTTAATAAATCCGAGATCCTTACGGCATCAGTGGACGAGGCCGAGTGCTTTGCTTGCATATTCTCATTAAACACCGCATTTGACTCGTCTGGAGTAGCTGCACCCGACCTCTCTCTTAGAACTGAGGTTCAACTTCTTTTCTCGCGCTTCCCGCCTTGTGGAACTCCCTTCCACAAGTCTGCTTTCCCGACAGTTACAATCTCCAGGTGTTTAAATGTAGGGTCAATAGACACCTCCTATCACACTAACTCCCAACTATTTTCACAACAATCTCATCTACCCAACCCTCATTCTCGGTATCTACACCCGCCTATCACCTACCCTCTGTTATTTCCTATATTTAATCAGCCTTTCTCCACTCTACGTAGCCCCCTGCACAGTAGTGGCAGTGACATGCCTTGCTCGGGGTGAAACGCTTATAAAAAAAAAAACAAAAAAAAACTGAAAGATGTTTACATTACCCCGTCTCTGGTATCTAAAGTATTATCAAAACCTGACCTCCATAAGGTGAGTGGAGGTGATAGAATCCCGGTCATTATCTTCAATAAATGTGCCCCTGAACTCTCTTTGTGCTCTCTAAACTCTGCAAGTACTGCCTTTCTGCTTCCGGTTTTCCTAGATGCTGGAAATTCTTTTCTGTGGTTCCTGTATTAAAAAGACTCAAAGGAACCCTCCGACTCATCCAACCATCGCCCTATCTGCTTATTACCAATTTTCGGAAAAGTATTCGAGGATATTATCAATGCTGAAATAGTTCAACATTTTGCTGCACATAAACTGTTCTCAGACAGATAGTATAGATTCCGCTTTGCCAGGTCTATGTCCGATTTGCTAACGACCATCATGGAGTACATATACCAGGCTTTTCATAAGTTCGGTGAGGCTCGTGTTGTTGCCTTAGACATCTCTAAGGCTTTTGATTGGGTTTGGCACGCTGGCCTTCTGTGCAAGCTGCGAGTTATGGGATCACCAGACGCTTACTTGATCTGATTCAATCTTTCCTATCTAACCGCATAATGAAGACCGTCTTGAATCGTCATGCTTTCACACTCTACTGCACGAACGCTGGTATCCCCTAGGGCTTTATCCTAGGTCCGACGCTCTTCCTGATCTTCATCAATGATCTCCCAGACGTTATTAAGTTCCAAGTAGGCATCTACGCAGATCACATCACAATTTACTCCCGCATTAGTAAGAAATCTGGCGAGGCGGACAAACATAACCTCACTGCTGATCTTGAAAGGGATCTACACTCAGTGGTGAACTGCTATCACGCAGGAGTCTTCATTTGTTGCAGTAAATATAACCGCCATGTAATTTCTTGTGTAATTTCTTGTGGTAAAAATGAAAGTTTAAAAAATAATACATATATAAGATTTTCATTAGTAGAAATAGTAGCTTGGCATACAATGAAATGTGCAAGGCATTTATGTTGCATCGGGCATGCGATAGTTTTATGACAATTGCAAAAACCTGTGTTATTATCATTATTTATAGCTGGTTGGTTATAATAAATATTCTAATGCTGTTTTGAAATTTTATTATTGTGTGTTTTTTTTTATTATCACATCCATATTATCAGTGCAGCTATAACTAATTTCCAGTGTATTTTTATTAAAAATTTTGCTAAGTGGATTATTACTTCGGAAGTGTTTTTTAATTAGATTAAAGAATTTATTACCTAGCTTGGTACTAACCCTTGAGTAAAATAGTGGCGTTTACTTAATTATTTTTCTATTTTGATTATGTTTGGTATTATGAATAATTAGTTTATAATATTTAATATTCTTGAAATTATAGCCGCTATCTTTTTGGGCTTTATTATAGTCATGACTATACTCATATAAAATGTCTCTCTCTCTCTCTCTCTTTCTCTCTCTCTCTCTCTCTCTCTCTCTTTCTATATATATATATATATATATGTGTGTGTGTGTGTGTCCAGAGTTTAATTATGATAGTTTTGTTGTTTTTCAGTGTTTTACTAATAAAATCTATATGGCAGTGTCATCGTCATGCACGTGTTAAAGCAGAAAAACAAACTGTTCTTTTTAGAAACATCTTTTTTAAGTGGTTTTACTAATAAAATGTATTTTGGCAAGCAAGATTGTTTTATCATAAAGTGCTCGATATCGAGATGAATATAGAGCGTTGATAAGTACAAAGTATTTGTGTATTTATCTGAGCAGATTCATGCCGACTCAGTGTCTTCAAGAAACTTTGAAGTCGGCATGAAACTGCACATTTAAAGTGACACACTCTTTGTACTTGTATATATATATATATATATATATATATATATATATATATATATGTGTGTGTGTGTGTGTGTATGTATTTTTCTAAACATATGCTGTTAAATATAAGAGACAATGAATATCTATTATGTTTAATCATGAGCTGTTCTAAACGTCGTATTTTGGCTTTAATTTCAGTTGAAAATAAAAACAAAAATTCTCCAACATTTGCATAATTAAATAATTGATTTACTTCTAAGCTTTCGGCTCACATGAGTCATCTTCAGAGAGGTTGTTTAGACTGAAATATTATAACATCCACCATCACCGACGATTTTATTTTGTGTTGACATAAAACTCCGCTTGGCAACGGCGATAGTTACCAAAAAAAAAAAATAAACGCAGTTCTTAAATTTGCGATGCGGTTTTATGACGTCACACCGCAGGATAGCGCGAAATGACAACAAAACCATACAGTCAAATGCAATGTAATATGTTATTTCCGGATTTAAAGTTGATTTTATTGAGTGTTGGTTGTTTAGATTTGATGTACATGGCCTCCAATATATGCAGGTTCCTCTTACTGTGTGTATTTATGTATATATATAATTAATATTTTTAATCCGAAATCTACTCTACCGTTATTATTTCTCGCAATTTTTCTTTTGTAAAGAATATTGACCTTGCTCGATTATTAATTATTTAAAAAATGAAGTAAATATTTTTCATGCCAACTTAAAATAGTGTAGAGATTAAATATAAATGTCATTATATATATATATATATATATATATATATATATATATGTATGCATGTATGTATGTATGTATAATATATTTTGAATTCATAACGTAAATATGTTATAATATCACTACAAAAGTAGACATTTTGTTTCGATCCTATCTGTGTCTTATCAAGTGATAATGTTTTTCAAGTTGTAGAGATTCAAATGTTTCAAGACTAACCAAACCCCTTTAATCATGAACTCATTGTTACTTAGACATCGTGGATCAATCAAAACAAATCAATTTCTTTTTTGAAGAATATAAGAACAGGCACTAAAATTAATTAGCTGGGTCATTAACATTAATATTTGATTAATATAAAGATCAGCATTATTAATCAACTACTAGTTTCATTTTACTTTACTTTATTTTTATTACGAATTTTAAATTCTAAAATTAACAAAAGATGTGGGTATTCACATATTCAAATCTAAAGACATCTGCATATGGAAAAATAGAGTACATACACACATGGACACACAGTGGGACTCATACACATGTACAGATATATATACGCACACTTATATATATATACATACATTTTTAAATGATTGATTTTTTTGTCGTGTCAATATATTCGTTAAATTTCAACGCCAGGTTTGGAAATCGTCTGTAAAGGCTACAATATTGGAGACACGTAAGAGCGAACTCGTAAGATGACAAAAGACTAGAATGAACGAGGTCAATTCAAGCACAATCATATATCAGTGTAGGGACAAATAAACATAATTACATATATTTTCACTCAAATACACAAACTAAAAACAAAAACGTACACGACAAAATCTCCACAGATCATCATAACCACATATATGAAACAACTTATAGACAATTTCTGGCATAAATATACGCAAAAAAGCGCAGGAATATTCACACAGAAGCATAGGGGCATATAAATGGACATAAGCAAGAAATACAAATATCTATACATACATATATATATGTATACATATATATATACATACATGTATATATATATATATATATATATGCATATACAAAAACAAATATCTATATCTATATATATATATCTATCTCTCTCTCTCTCTCTCTCTATATATATATATATATATATATATATATACGTAAACATGCATACATTTGTATAGACACATATAAAAGGATATCCGAACCTATGTAGGAACAAAGACATACACACACATAAATATGAGAAAATACACATATAAAGGTACACCTATATATATATAAGTAAATACACATACATACTAATAGATGTTAACATAAGCATACACATTAGCAAGTAAAACAAAATATTAATATGTCTATAAGTACTAAAATCCATATGTACACTCATATACGTGCATACACTAATATGTAAACAAACCCATGCACCCAATGTATATTCTAATATAAACAGAGTGAAAAAATTTGAGAAAGTTTACACACACACACACACACACACACACACATATATATATATATATATATAAACTCAGAAGCCGGACAGTACTTGTTTGAGTGCGGGTGAAGCATGTTACCCACAAATAAGTTTCAAAACAGAAATGTAATTCCATCGTTTTACATGAGACTTTAGTGCGCTGCTTTTCTAATGGTGGTGGAGGGGGGTGATTAGGGGGGCTTCCTTCTCACCAGGAGATTAAATTTTACCTTCTTGCTATGAGCGTTTATGTCATCTGATTTTCTCCGCAAGGACATATTATAATTGCAGTTGTAGTGATCACTGGTTGTAAAAAAACATTCAGTGAAGGCTCACTACCTGGTGAGTCGAAGACCTAACCGCTGATGTCCTTGTGTAGGTACCTCCACTAAATTGCTAAATAACAGCATCGTATGAATAAAAAGTTTCCAAACTTAATAAAAACGAACTTTTTCCATTTAAAGGTTTATATTATTTTTAAGAGGAAAGATCAAAGTAATTTTTAATTAATTTTTTAAGATTTTTAATCCCTTCTAGCATGTTTGAAATTTGACAGAAAATCTTGTTTTGATTTGAGTTAGCGGCTAACCAAAACGTTGCGACTGTTTATAATGGAAAACGCAATGATGACATAACCCTTCTTTCCGGTGACCAAAACATTAAATTAGAAATTCTCGCAAAAATGAAATAATTGTCTGATTTTAATTAACCTTTCAGTAGTTATTCCCAAATAAATGAAATTATTTTTGAAAATATTATTTTTTTAAATATCGGTAATTTGTTTTTTACCACGGTTACCCCCACGTTCACACAAATTCATGAAATTTTAACATTTTAATTTGTTGCAGTCTGTAAGTTTATTAAATTAAACGCAGGACTCATTGGGGAATATAAATCATCTATTTTTTTTTTTTAATGTGGTTTCTGTATCCGAAAATCTTCTTTGAAGAGTGAAACAAAAAAATGTAATAAAACTGATATTATTTAATTTGATAAGCAATTAATGCCTGAATAAATGATAAAAATTAATGATATTATAGTTTCAAGAAAATGTTTTTCGAATCCTAATTTAAATTGAAATAATTCATAAAGTTCAAATTTTTTTCAAAATCATTAATTATTTGTTGCAGTTAGATTTTTTAGTTAAAAATGATGATTATATTGCCTATCAAAAATTAAAAAGTATAACAAATAGCATTTACCCTTCATATTTTTAAATTAATTTAGTTTTGTTTTGTGTATTTGAAGTTTTTTTTTATTTTACATATGATAATTTCCATGTGAAAAATAAAAGGTTAGATTTTCCCCCCTTTCCTGAAATAATTGTATAATTTTGTCTCTTATAAACGCCATCCACTTTTATTTCTAATCAAGAACCTGTCAGTAAGTGCTTGACTTACGGCGGACAGTTTAAAAGTTAAAATCTGTGATTAAGAAATAGTTTTGTTCTAAGTTTCACGCTATAAATAAGTAGTACTTGTGTAAATCATATTAACTTAACTTGAAGTTTGCTTATTTTCCAAAGATAATGTGTCACATATTTATTTTTGCAAGATTTTTAAAACCGAGAATTAAATTTTGTTTACAAATGTGTAGATAGCTCAAAGAATAGCAGCAAAATTCATAAATCTCAAACTTTCTAAGCATTATAATTTCTGTTTGAAATAAACCAGAGAGTATTTTGCTTAATGGAAATATTAGTTTATCATTTCAGTTTCAATTAAAAATAAAATAAAAGTATCATTTCATTTTTAAAAATTCAATTTAAAAGTAACTTTGCAGTTTGTTTGTTTTTTCGCGAAGTTGTGGAGGTACATAACGTAGTGTGACATTGATATCAAACTCTGTTTTATTCTTATCTGGGTTATACCTAGCAAACTCGGGCTACAACAGATCAAAATGTTTGAGAAAAAAATCTTCTAACAGACATTAAATTTGATTAACACCGTCAGGTATTTCCGGGTAGGAATCAGATATCACAAAAAAAAAAAAAAAAGAAATAAAAGAAATTAATATAAACAAAACGGCATCAAATAAACACTTATCAGCGAACTGGATCTCTAAACCTACATGTTTGAGGTGGAAAGAATAAATTCCTTAAATGTTTCACTTATGTTTAATCAAATCAATTAGACTTACTAATAACGATTGGTTTTATGCACAGTCGAGTAAAACCAACACTGCAACATTTCATATCTACAAAGGAAAAGAAAAACAATAGATTATAGTTCCCTAATGTGGTCGCTTGTGGAAAAGAAAAGTAAAAATTTCGAATTATAAACGTGAGATTAAAATGATTAAACTGAATATAACTAAGATTCGAACATTCAACGAAATTAAAAATAATGAAATTTAAACAATCCTTTACTTTTATGTGAGGTGTCCGTTCAGGGGTAAGCAATCATAGCTAATATTATAAGATAGTATCAGAATTACATTGTGTGAAGTTATTGTATTTTTATGTGTCGTGTCCCTTCAGGAAACCAACATGAATATGAGCTAAGAGTTAAAATATCTGAAAAAAATATTGCCTAAAGAATTAAGATATCGTAAAACGATATGGATTTAAGAGTTTAAATATCTTAACACTCCAAACCATTTTTCCTAATTTTCCTATAAGTTTCAAAAGACTCTTTTTGATATTAACATAATGTGTAATTTTGATTTCCTAAAAACTGTTAATCACATGTACCGTCCATAATATTCTCTGCATCCTTCTACAGAATTACATTTCCTTTTATTAGAGGAGGAATTATATTTCAAAGCAAATCATCACTTTTTTTTATCTATTTTTAATCAAAACTTGCTGATCCTTAATAATTTGTTTTTATTTTGAAAGGTATATTAACTACTCCAGTGCCTCTTTCAATTCCGATGTTTTGCTTTCCGTTTTCCACTAAACACTGAGTTAAGGCTAAATTTCTCTACTTCCTTGATATTGACATCTCCATATCGTAACAGTGTTACCCCTTTTTACTAACGACCATATTATTTTTATCATTAATAACATTTTGGTTATCTTAAAAATGCATAACAATCAGCACTTTCCCACCTCTAACACCGCTACAATTGTAATTTATGACCAATTATATCATCAATATAGTTTTGGTGCAATATTATGAATTATATCCAAATTGAAACGCGTCTTAAAACTTTATTAATATTAATTACACTTACCACCTTCACATTCGTCATCATAACGACAAATGAACGATGAACATTCATTGATGCAAGGTTCATTATTTTTACAAAGTTCACATGGAATTTTCATGTTTCCTTTAACTTTCACTTCTTTAATATCTTCAAAGCGAAATTGGGGACAGATGCCTGGTTTTGCTGCAAAAGAAGGACATCAACGCGATCTTATTAAAAAACACTTTAGTAAAATAACAAACTTCGTTAATTTTGATATTTTACTACAAAATAAGAAACAGAAAATCGAAAGTGAAGATTCCTGACAAGATGATTAAAGCACTTTACATGACAAATAATAATTGTAATTAATATTAGTAATTTTCTTATTAGAAGATGTTCAGCATTCATTGACCAATTCGCAAGTGATAATTTGCTTGGAATTTATTAAACTTTCTATAAATATATATTTCTAGGAAATTAATTGCGCTTTCTGCCACAGCTGTTTCCAGTTCTGATGTGAGTTTCCTTCCTAACATTTTCGTTCATGTAAAGCGAAAGATCATTATGTTCCTCATATATTTTTTCATTGAGTTACATGCGCTACCTATTTTAGTTATTGTTGTTGATGAAAATCCTTAAGTCACGTTGCCTTTGATATTCGGTGCAATTTGGGATTCTGTTGCATCAGTTTACCAAATTTGAGGAAGAATGGTCATCGGTAAGATCGAGATGCTTTAGATTCCTCGAAGTGATTATAATTATTGTTCTGGGGAAGCAGTTGCATAACACGTTTGATATTTCTAAACGAGTTTTCTTTTAAAAATAGCGCTCATATGAATCTGAGGAGGAAACTTAAGAAAATGAGTTCATATGTTAATTTTTCAGCATTGTAGAACTACTTATAGCGCAGCATATTTTATATTTAATTCATATATCTTCTATGTTAAAATATCCTGTAAAATCAAGCCACACACAATTCTTTGAATGATTATAATTTATATATATATATATATATATATATATATATATATATATATATATATTATCCTACTTTTACACACGACTCTAACGTTCATGTATTTCAGCAATTTTCGGTTGCTTATCATACACTTATCGTTTGATACAGACTTTTTCACATCAGTTGCACGATTCGGAGTTTCAAGCACCACGCAATCATCATGTGCATATTATAAATTTCATATATATATGTGTGTGTGTGAGTATGTGTGTATCAGTGAGTGATTTTGGCTATGTCAGACCTGCATATTTTTATGTGCCTGTGAGATACTAAAATTCGGAGAATTATCAGTTAACCTACAAGAAAAGTTTGTGCATATGTGGCCAATGTAAGAATTTAATGTTGTTTATTGACTGTTAGTCTTAGCGATCCGTTGGACATAAGAATTAAGAAAAAACATCATTTTGACATAGGTAAATATCATAGGTTAATTATTATCAAACGTCTAATCTAATTTTTAGAAATAATTCTTTTCATCAAAAATTACGGTAATTCCTAATGAAAAGAAAAATGCAGGTTCGAAACTCCCCAAGAAATGTATTATCTTTGATAAAACTTTCTGCACTTTATCCATTGAAACAATTATTTACACCAAAGTAACGTTTTAGTCATACAAAAATCAGTTAGAAAAAGTAAAATCTGTCTTACGCTTGGGTCTTGGTTTCGTACATCTGCTAATGTGTCCATAAAAGCAGCATTTCAGGTCTGCATTAAAATAGAAAGAAAACTGATTTCAAACATCAAAGATAAAAATAAATGTATTATATGATCACAGTGTTTGCATCTATGTATTTATTAATAAGAATTAAATCGAAAATATCACGACAATAGGAAAGAATACAAGTGGTAAGCGATAATAAAAACAATTTTGTGGTAAGCGGTAATAAAACAATTTTTGATTAACCGGTAATAAATCAATTTCGTGGTAAGCGGTAATAACAAAAAGTAAAATCAGGTAAGAATCTGTTTGATAGATTTATGACCTCTCTCTCTCTCTCTCTTTATCTATCTATCTATCTATCTATCTATCTATCTATCTATCTATCTATCTATCTATCTCAATACAGATTCACCGGTTTAGCCACCCTCTCTCATCTGAGCCCATTTTCGGACAAAAATTATGTACAGTGAGCAAAATGAACAACACTAAAGATAGGATGTGTTTTGCATTCACTTATGCACAAATACCATTGCCGCATGTATTAATCTGCATTTCTCCTCCAGCTATGTGTTAAATAACAGCACTGATTGAGTTCTACAACCTTGAATAGCAGAAAGACGTTCGATTACATATTTTTAAGCTAATTTTAAGGGGATCTCATCTGGGCAGGACACATTGTAATTTTATTTCTCTTGTGTAATGCGACATCCGCAATATTAGGTCGTCATAAATTGCATGAGACTCGAGTATATAAGGTATTTCACGAATATTAAATCACATTTGACACTGAATAGTTTTATCATCTGCTGCGGGCGCAAGGCTCTAATTTTTCTCGTTCAATTTTTTTTTTCTCATTTTAATCCTGTCTTCTCCAAGAGGAGAGATTAAGTTTGTTGCTATCGTCCTTTGCAAGCTTCACAATACCTATAGTTAAAGAAAATGGCCAACGACCTTGTCTCTTTTTATCGAATGTGTGATCTTCTAAATTGTGTATTATAGTTAATAGAGGTCGCTGGTAAACCAATGTTGTTTGAATATAAGTCAAACAGACTGTTCATTTCATTTGTAAAGTTTATTAAAATAGCAAAGACAGCTAACCACGCTTTAATTTATTGCGAAACCAGATTCGTCTTCTTTACCACTATATTTTTTATTTTAATTAATTATAAATATTTGACTTCAATGTAAAATTAAATACTTATCCTGATTTTTATACTTTTCGTGGTTTTCAGCTTCACCTCGGTTAATTATGCGGGAACGAAAATGAAGAACTACTAATAGTGAAGCGGTATTGAAAGAAGACTAATAAGAAAAGTAAGTGTTTTCCTTATAAAGGAGTGTATGAGTGAAGACTCACAAACAATATTTTGTTTGGGACTTGACAAAAAGTTCAATATGTTGGAAAAATAACAAAAATTCAACAGTGTACCGTGTGAGCTGATAATAAATGTTATCAACTCAGAAAGAGGACCAGGCGAATTCAATCAATTTAGCATACCTTACCAAATGTATGAGCGTGTTTTAACTTTCTCACCAACTATTGGTTAAATAGCAAGACTTACCGGATTCTTTTGATTAGATGGCAGCTAATCTAGCAGTAAGAAAACTTTGAATTGAAAAACATCCTGAAAACTCAAGGGCACAGACAGGTTCTCTTGTCTAAGACCCTAACTGTCTTCGGGACACGCAGATAACACAATATAATCATAAACACAACAGATGTCTTCAAATAGCCAAATATAATTTTTTCAGATGTAAATCAAAAGAATAATATTGTTATTAACATCGATGTTTATTTCAGGACACGACACATAAATATGGCCTAAGAGGTAAAATATCTGAAGACAATATTATCAAAAGAGCTAAGATATCGTAAAAAAATATTGATTTAAAAAATTAATATCTTAAAACTCCAAACCTTTTTCCGCATTTTCATATAAGTTTCAAAAGCCTCCTTTTGATTATAACATAATATATAATTTCGATTTCCTTAAAATTGTTAATCACATGCACCGTCCATAATATTCTTGGCATCCTTCTACAGACACACATTTCATTTTATTACTGGAATAATTATATTTCAAAGCAACTCATCACACTTTTCTCTCTATTTTTAATGAAATCTTGTTGATTCTTAATATTTTGTCTTTGTTTTGGAAGGTATATTTTGCTATTCCAGTCTCTCTTCCGGTTCCGATGTTTTGTCTTCCGTTTTCCGCTTAACACTGAGTTATAGTTCAATTTCTGTACTTCCTTTATTTTGACATTTCCACTTCGTAATTATGCATATGACGACCATATTATTTTTATCAATCATAACATTTTGGTAATCTTAAAAATGCATAACAGTCAGCACTTTCCCACCGCTAATACCGTTACAATTGTAATTTATGACTAATTATATCATGAATATAGTTTTGGTGCAATATTGTGAATTATATCC
Source organism: Ascarosepion bandense (assembly GCA_037127315.1). Lineage (NCBI taxonomy): Eukaryota > Metazoa > Mollusca > Cephalopoda > Sepiida > Sepiidae > Ascarosepion > Ascarosepion bandense. Next base: position 288,081 of record JBBBDQ010001271.1, read on the forward strand.
AAATTGAAAAGCGTCTAAAAACTTTATGAATATTAATTACACTTACCTCCTACACACTGTTCATCAAAACGACAAGTGAACGGTAAACATTGATTGATGCAACTTTTATGATTTTTACAAAGTTCACAAGGAATTTTCATGTTTCCCTTAATTGTCGCTTCTTTCATAACTTCACTGTATAATATGGGACACATGCCTGGTTTTTCTGAAAAAGAAGGACATTAACGTGATCTTTTTTATATAAAAATAAGAAACATACCTAATTTTGATATTTTGCTACAAAATATGAAACAGAATATATAAATTGAGGGTTTCTGACAAGATGATTAAAGCACTTTACATGACAAATAATTATTGTAATTAATATTAGTAATTTTCTTATTACAAGATGTTCAGCATTCATTGATAAATTTGCAAGTGATACTTTCCTTAAATATTTCTAATAATACATTTTTTCAGGTAATTAAATCCGTTTTCTGCCACTGATATTTCCAGTATTGATGTGAGTTTCCTTCCTAACATTTTTCCTGATGTAATGTGGAAGATAATCATGTTCATCATATTACTTTTCTTTCAGTTACCTGCGCTATTTTAGTTTTTGCTTTTGATGAAATTCCTTAAGTCAGGTTGCCTTTGTTATTCGATGCAATTTGTGATTCTGACGCATAGGTTCACCAAATTCGAGGAAGCATGGTCTTTGCTTTGATCTAGGTGTTGTAGTTTACACGGAGTGATTGTAATTATTGTTTTGGGAAAGCAGTTGCATAAAACGTTTGATATTTCTAAACGAGTTTTCTTTCAAGCATGGCGTCCAAATGAATCTTAAGTAAATGAGTTCATATGTTAATTTTTTAGTATTGTAAAACTATCTATAGTGCAGCATATTCTCCATATAATTCACATATCTTCTATGTTAATTTTGTATAAATTCAGGGTAGGCCCTATCATTTCATTCATTTCAATTTCAGATCATAGTTTTTATTCTGGAAATGTTGGTACACAACCGAAAAAGTGATATAAAAATTCAAGTCACTTTCTTAAAACGCCTCGTCAGAGTGAGACATTCATATAGACTTCATGCTTGGCACCAAATTCACAAAAAATAGATTATAAATCATACTTCGTAATACAAATTAAAATATAACCACTAGTAGTAATATGTTATAAATATAGTTAAAATAATTAACACTTAATAAAAAGATGAATAAAATATTAAAATACAATCTTAAAAATATTTTAAATAATAATAATAAATATTGCTAATAAAAATAATATATTTTGATATATATATATATATATATATATATATATATATATAAATATCATTATTAATATTATTATTAGTGTTTTAAATTTGTTTTTGATATATATATATATATATATATATATATCAAAAACAAATTTAAAACACTAATAATAATATTAATAATGATATTAAACTTTCTTTGTTTTCTCTTTCCATTTCTATTTCTTTCCCTTTCTTTCTCTTCTTTCAATTTATCAATTGTCTATATTTTTCCTTTTTTTTTCTCTCTCTCTCTCTCTTTGGTGTTTTTTTCTTTTATTTTTGTAAATTACCGTTACAAATGTCTATTCTCAATATGGACACGTGAGCGTCTATGTGTAATGATTTTCAGGAATCCTGTAATGATTTCCGGAATATTTTGAAGATTAACTGTTGTAATATTTGGGACTTATAACATAAAAATCATAAAACCATCATTTTTACATTTTATTTTATTACATTTTATTACGACGAATTGCATTAGACATTTGGTTTAACAGATAATTAAGCAACATAAAACAAACCTCAAAAATCGTTTCACTAACCATAATGTTATTGAAGAAATAAGATTAGTTTTAAAAAAATTTACAAAAATAATATGAGCAACTATATTGATATGAACAAAAATAAAGTCGCCATTAAAATAACCAGAGGTTATTAGAATTATACTTTGACGGTATATAAAAGTTATTGATCTTAACAAATAACTTAGATTCAAAATCATCAAACGTCTAATAAAATTTTTAGAAATAGTTTGTATTTTCAAAAATACGATATTTTGTAAAATAATAAAAGAGGAATGCAGGTTCTAACTTCGCCAAGAAAAAAATTCTTTAATAAAACTTTCTACGTTTTATCCACTGAAACAGTTATATACACTAAATAACCTTTTAAAAATGAAAAGAAAATCAGTTAAAAACAGTAAAATCTGTCTTACGCTTGTATATTGGTTGCGTACAAATGCCACTGAGTCCATAAAAACAGCATTTTAGGTCTGCAATAAAAGTAGAAAAACTGATTTCAAACAACAAAAATAAAAATACATTTATATGATCACAATCTTCGCGTCTATATATTTATTAATAAGTTTTAAATCGTAAATATTACGCCAATGGAAAGGAATACAAGTGTTAAGCGATAATAAAAACAAATTAGTGTAAGCGGTAATAAAACAATATTTTGGTAAGCGGTAAAAAAAGCAATTTAGTGGTAAGCGGTAATATCCGTTTAATCGATTTATGCCCTATCTCTCTCAACAGAGCTTCACTGGTTTAGCCACCCTCTCTGTTCCGCGCTCATTTACGGACAAGAATTATGTACAGCAAGCAGAATGAACAACTCTAAAGAATTTTTTGTATTTTGATATTACGAATTTACTGTAAAATAAACTGTATTTAGAATATTTTTCTGTTGTTATTCATATTCTCTTGTTTTAATAAGTCGCTTGTAGTGCAGTGGATAATCGGCTCGTATCGAGAAATCAGAGAGCCGAGTTTGAATTCCAGATGAATTCGTTGCACTCATTTAAGCACAAATACACTTTGGAAAGGTTTAAACTGTCTATTCTCTCAAGCTATGGGTTAAATAACAGGACTGATTAAGTTCTACAAACTTAAATAGCAGAAAGGCTTTTGAACAGAGATTTTTCAAAACTAATTTGAGGGTGGTCTCATCTGGTGAGGGTTTGCTGGTGAAGGAATAATATCTAAATATACGTAAAAAAAAACACATTATTTTATTCGTAAAGTTTATTAAAATGAAAAAGAAAGCTAACCACCAGTTAATTTATCACCAAACCTGATTTATTTCCCTTACCACTACATTTATTTATTTTAAGTAATAATAAATATTTTACTTCAATGTGAAATTATTTATCCTGATTTTTATACTTTTCATGACTTTCAGCTTCACTTCGGTTAATTATACGGGAGCGAGAAGGAATAAATACTAATAGTGAAGTGGTATTGAAAAAAGACAGATAAGAAAAGTAAATATATTCCGTATAAACGAATGCAAGAGAGGAAGAGTCAAAAACAATATTTTGTCTGGGACTTGGCAAAAAATTCAATATTGCTAAATAATGTTGGCAAAATTGAAAATCTTCAACAGTGTATTGTGTGAGCTGATAAAATAGGTTATCAACTCAGAAAGAAAAACAGGCGAATTCGATGCGTTTACTTTAGCATACCTTTACAAATATATGAGCGTGTTTTATCTTTCTCACTAACTATTGGTTAAATAGCAAGGTTTGCCGGGTTCGCTTTTATTAGTATAGGGGAAAGAAAACTGAATTTCAAAACAGCCTGAAGAGGGAAAGGTACAGTCAGATTTTCTTGTCTAAGACCCTAACTGTCTACGAGACACGCAGATAACATGACATAAAGACGACAGATGTCTTCAAATATCCAAATAGAATTTTCCAGATGGAAATCAAAAGAAAAATATTATTATTAACGCCGTTGTTTATTTGCTATTGTGTAATTTTAAAATGTTTTCTCTTGATATCTGGAATGTAATGTCATCATTATATATACTATTTATATTTGGACTATTGTCAACATCTTTGTTGTTGTTATTACTTTTCAGGTATTGTCCCCTCAGGCCTGCCTCAGGATGATATCGACCTGGGTAAACTACATGAAATTTTGAACTCTAACCTTTATTTAATTTAAGGGAGGAGACTGTTCTCGTTCCACTACACATATCTCTTGATATAGTCTACTTTTCTTTTAGTACTGTTTATTAGACAATGAGTTCAAAAACACACTGACCCACCCAAGGATTGAATTAATAATTATTATGTCACCAAATTGACAAACCGACGAATTAATCCATTAGGTTATTGTTCCCATTTAAAAATCGTGCCGATCGTCAAACTCTCAAAATTACTAATGCTGCTACAAAAATTATTCTTGCTAGTCATGTCTCTAGTATAAGTTTTGCTGTACTTTGGAGAATGTCTGACATTACTAAAAGCTAAAAAGACAGGAAATTGTGGAGAGCCACTTAACACAATATTCTATCTTTCGTAGCTCTTAAAAATGTCATTTTTCTGTCTCACATAATGTTTTGCCATCCATTTACTCAAACTCGCTAGATAATTTAAGCATTGTTTTATTCTGCCCCTCTTGCCTTCAAACTTTTGTGTGAGTATCAAATTTTCTAAGCCGTCTTTCCTAATATGTGCCCAAGAGAATTCAAATGTGTTTTCTTGTTGTTAAGTATGTGTCCATTTTGTTTGCATTTTCTCTCAAATTTTCATCGTTGCTCACATATTCAGTCCATGAATTCACATTTAACTTTTCATCTCTGAGGAGATTGTCCAGCATTCACTGCCATATAGCAGGATTGATATTTTATAAAAGCTCGGTACACTTTTCTGTTTCTAACTAAATACTTTTGTTTATTAATACTTTACTTAACTTTTGAATGGCACTTTTGCTAAATCAATCCGCCTTCGGATTTCAGAGGCGCAAAATTTGAAACAAGTTTCAAGTGATTCATTCCTCAGTTGTGGGCAGTCTAATGATTATCGAAGCGGAAGAAAGGGGAAAAGTCGAGTCGGTTTTTAAATTCCGTCCTAGTCTGATCACAGATTTAATTTTCTTGATTTTTAATGAAAATTTTACTTTCTTAGAATATTGTCAAGCCTTTAGAAAATACATGTCCCTATTTAAAAAAGCATTCGATTTTCGATCATTTTTTTCAACATTATAGTTAAATTTCTGTATTTGCTTGATTCTGACATCTTCACTTCGTAACTTGCACAATGTGCTGTCCTTTTTTGCTAACAACTATATAATTATTTTTATTTTTTGGTAATTTCAAACTATCTGACCGCATCACATTCTTACATCTAATAGTGCAATAGTCGTTTTTTATTTTGTTTTGTATTTTACTTTTGATTTCATTAATACAATTTTTTTGAAATTGTAAGGATTATATACAATGTAAAAATCGTCTTAAAACTTATTGAAAATTAATTTCACTTACCACCTGTACATTGCCAATCATGATAACACCCAAAAGGACAGCAAGTCATTCCAATGACACAAAATGGATTACATCGTAAATTCTGATGTTTGATTGGGTTATAGGCGAAATTGGGACAGATGCCTGGTTTTGCTGAAAAAGAACGCCATCAACGCTGTCAACGAAGACTATATTGAAATCACAGACTTTACCAAGAGTTTAATTTTAACATTTTACCACATACAAAAAGAGATCATCTAAATTCATGCATCAAAATGGATAAAGCACTTTCGATAAGTAGTAAAGATAATGATAATATTAGCTGTCTTCTTATAAGGAAATAGTTGGCATTCATTGACCATTCAGTGCTAATTTTAGTTGAAAATTAAAAAATCTTTCTCTTAAAATAAATTATCAGGTTGTAAATTGGTAGAAATTAAAGGGTCATGAGGATAGGAACTCTCTCTTTATATGAAGTGTTTAAAATGACAGAGATTCAAGAAACAATATTCCACAAAGTAGCAGTTCTCATGAAAAGTGTGGTACAAGGCTGTATATATATATATATATATATATATATATATATATATGTGTGTGTGTGTGTGTGTGTGTATTGTAAAGATAATTCTAATATTAGCCGTTTTTCGCTATCCATCTATATATATATATATATATATATATATATATATATATATATATATATATATTTAGATGGATGGATGGATAACGAAAAATGGAATCCGCGTTTCGTTTTTTCTAGGAATCCATCAAGTGAAATTTAGTTTGATAAAACCCCACAGAATATGAAACGCGTTAGTTAAGATACGTTTCCTTTATTTATTTTTTTTTTGTTTTGTTTTCATTTCTCTTTTTTTTTTTATTCATATTGTCATTTTACAGATATACTCTATCTGGAAGTTTTATAAGCTTGTCCATAATCTACTGTGGTTATAATGGTTTGCTGCAAAATGCAATGATCAAATAACAGCGAAATTGAAAAATTATCGTAACTTCTTAACTCATTAGTGAATACTGGAATAATGTATGAAAATATGGACAGAAGTAATGAATCAAATATTATTGAAAAGAAAATTAGTGGATAAAATATTATTACCAGGGTCCGGCCCGACGATACTCAGGGAATCACTTTTTGGAACTGCAAAACAAAATTGCAAGAGTGACATTTAAACAAAGTGAGGAATGAAAGATGCAAAAGTTTATTTTCAGGAGGACAAAATAAAAAGATAACTCTCAACAAGTGCAGCGATATCAGCAAAATACGGATATGATTTGTGGTGCAGTGGATATCGGCTTGCAGCAAGATATCGGTGCTCCGATTTCGAATTCCAGTCGAATTCGTTGCATTCACTTACCCGAAAATACTCTTGGGAATCTGTTTCTTCTCCCTTTAACTATGTCTTAAAGGACAGATATTGGGTTTTATAGCCTTGGTTGGGAACCAGTCTACCGCAGAAAGTAATTGCAAAAAATATTCTGCTCAGGTAATCATGTCTCTTTCGAGGCATGATCGACAAAGTATGAAACATGTATGGCACTTAAGTGAATTAATGACTGACCTTAATACATACAAACACACGCACGCATACACACATACAGTGGTCTTAACAGACAGATTTTTTGCATATGTCCATGTGTGCTTAATCTCTCTCTCTCTCTCTCTCTCTCTCTATATATATATATATATATATATACTATCACACACTGAGTGCTAATAAAACAGTGCTCAATATATCAGTCAGTTAAGTGCCATGAGTGATATACGCTTGACCGATCATGTCTCGAAAGAAACTTGAACGGTTAGGCTGAAGATTTTCCTGCGGTAAGTTGTAATTATTTTCTACGTTAGACTGGTTGCCAACCAAGGCAAAAGAACCCAATTTGTTTTGCTATTTAATCCATAGCTAGAGGAGGAAGCGACGGATTAGCACCCTTCTCAATGGTATCTGCACATAAGTGAATGCAACGTATAATAATATATATTAGAGCTAAAATTTATATTAATATATATTATAAATTTTTGTCACTGCTTATTAGATGTGTATATTTGTATTTTAATTATGCTTATATTTTTGCATTTAGATTTATTTATAAAATGTTTTTCTGTAAATAAACGACGTAGTCTACTATCATTACATATTGTCAGAACAAATGTAAATTAAAACTTATAGTTAATTTCCTACTTTTTAAACAAGAAGAAAAATTTAAATATTCTACGATTACAGGTAGATAAAAATTTAAATTTAAATTTAAAAGTTAAAATATGAAATAAAAAATATAAATATTAAAATGCAGATAAAAGAAATCAAAGGGAGTCAGTCGTAAAACCTAAAAAAATTTATAATCTAACATTACATGTAGATAAAATTTTTTAATAAAAATTCAAATTCAAGTGTAAAACTTTAAATTTAAATTTAAATTGAAAATATAAAATATAAAAAATAAACAATACAGAGAGCGAAACTGACAAGGCGTAATTTATATTTGTTAAAAGTAATATTTGCTGGGAAAAAAGAAAGAAAGAGGGAAGTAAGAAAGAAATAGAGAAAGAGCGGTGCAAACGTATGGAGGAATCTATATCAATCTGGTGCTAAATATTAAGTACTTAATTTTCTGTGACATCATGTGGTCATTATATCGCTTTAATTGATAAGTAAATTAGGAATATTAATATGATTGAAGACGAAAAGTTTTTCTAAAGGAGATAATTTAAATCTATCTCCTTTTCCGTCGTAAGATTTGGATTTAGCTACGATATTCCAGGTAATAATTGGGTTCTTTTGTTTTTTAATTTCCAAAATTATGTGGATAACGTACTACCTTTTCTGTATTTATTGTTATTTAAAGACAACGTGTGATTGTTAAATATTATTTTTCACCTGTTAGATGTGCTTCCAAGGTAAAGTTTAACATCATCTTCCGAATGAAATTACGCTGTCCTTTTCACATATATAATCCTACGACTATAGCACGATTCTGAGTTTCATGAACTATTCGATCATTAGGTGTTTATTATCAACTGAGGAAAATGCATGAAACTCCGAGTCATATTATAGGCATAAGAAAATATGTATATTTATTAATATGTATCTCATAGCTCTGATATATTACTTTAACCACACTTTGTATCCATAAGTATATTTATTGATATCTGTACCTATATCTTTGCGTGTGTGTAATTTCTATTTCAAACATGTTTGAATTGCTGATCTATTTAAAGAAATATGCGAATTACTGAGTACAGTGTAACCCTGATAGAAGAGAGTTGTCGGGACTGGATACAAGTTCTCTTATATCCGACTTTCTCTTATATTCGGGTCTCTTATATCCCGGTTATACCGTAAAATAGACCAAACCCGGATATAAGATAAACCCGATTATAAGAGAACAATTATCCTGTCCCGTAAACTCTCTTATATCAGGGTTACACTGTGTATATATATATATATATATAATTCGCACTTGGATATCAATAAATATACATTTTCAAATACAAGCATGTACGAGTACATATGCATATATATATATATATATATATATATATATTATGGGTGTTAATAAAACAGTTCTCAATGTAATATAACAGAGCTGTAAAGTGTATATATATATATATTATAATAATAACTATAGTAATTATAACAATAGAAATAGTAACAGAAATACTTCTGCTAATACTAGTAATAGTTATACTATAATTTAGATCGTCTTGAATAACCCACCGAGAACGAACTCGGAGAGAAGAGGAGGAGAAGTAAAAAAAGAAACAAACGAAGTACATGAACAAAAGTCAAATACTCGTAGGAAAGAAAAAACCCCAAGATGAAACCCCTAAAACTAAAGCGCTCAATACGAAAGTAGAGCAACACAGACAGAAAATCTATGCAAGAGCCAACAAACCTACCTAGGTTTCAGCCTTCGTCTCGTCGCCAATTTACCCTGACGAGCCGAAGGGTGCAACGTAGGTAGGCTTGTTGGCTCTTGCATAGATTTTCTGTCTGTGTCTGTATATATATATATATATAAAATTTAAAATCCGAAACTGATTTATGTCGCGGAACATACAACTCCGGGTCGTGGAATAGACGTATGATAGAATGTATATGTATTAATATTTACTTTATAGCTCTGTTATATTAAATTGAGAACTGTTTTTATAACACCCCAAAAACATGAACATGCGTGTATTTGAAAATATATATATATATATATATATATATATATCAACGGCGGACTGAGAATGTTATAGGCTCTCGGACAGAAAATACAACGGTTCCTCCTCACGCTTCTTACGGTTAAATCCCACATGTAGAGGCTGTGCAGCAGGTCAACTGTGCGTATTGGCATAACTAAGTGCTTTAGTTTAAGATATATATGTGTTTATATGCTTAAAAAGAATTGAAATCTTCAAGGTCATGAAGATACTTAGAATAACCTGTTTTTCTGAAAGCTATTTGCATGTGCATGAAATTCTGAATTGTGCTATAGAAGTAGGATATATATATATATATATATATATATATATATATATATATATATTCCAGATGAAGTTAGCTAATAGGGTTAGAATCCAGAGTTATCTGGCTTTTACTTTTTTTAAAAGTGCTAAATCTGTCGTGGCGGACAGACATAATCTCGCTGCTGACCTTGAGCGGGATCTACACGCTGTGGTGAACTGGGGCAAGAAGTGGCTTGTCAACTTCAATTCCTCTAAGACCAAGCTGTTGTCTGTCAACCATTACAGGCAACCTCTTCTGCCTCCTATAAGCATGGGCCAGATGATTCTCCCGGAGAGTAATACACTACGCCTCCTCGGATTTACCCTGTCCTCAGACCGCAAATGGAAGCACTATATTGAATCCGTAGCAAAATCTACTGCTAAGAAGATTGGGTCACTATGTCGATCCAGGATGTTTTTTCCACCTGAATCCATCCTGCATATATACAAGTCAACCATCCGTCCGTGCATGGAGTACTGCTGCCATTTATGGTCAGGTGCCCCTGCCGTTCTCCTCAGTGTTCTTGACAAGCTCCAAAGGAGAGTCTGTAATGTGATAGGTACTGATCTGGCGACTCGACTGCAGCCACTTTCCCATCGTCGAAATGTGGCCTCCCTCTGTCTCTTCTATAAATACTTTCATGGCTTCTGCTCGGATGAGCTTAAGTCACTGATGCCTCCTCAACAGGTGTTTACCCGTGCAACCAGACTGGCAACTGGGTCCCACCCATTCACAGTCAAGTTAGCCAAACGCATACGACAATTCTACTCCTGCAGCTTCCTCTCTCGCACTTCCCGCCTGTGGAACTCACTCCCGTATTCTTGCTTTCCTGACGGCTACGACCTCCAGAAATGTAAAAGCAAAGTTAATACTCACTTACTAACCACTGGACTCTAGCTCCCTCCCCTCCCCTGTATAATCTTCACTTTCTCTCCGCCCATGTATCTGTCATTGCACCTGCTTTCTCAGCTTTCTATTGTTCCTTTCTAACTAGCTTGTACTCCTCACTCTTTTCTAATTAATCTTTCTACATTTATGTAACCCCCTGCACATCAGTGGCGTTTGTGCCTTGCTCGGGGTGAAATGATTAAAAAAAAAAAAAAAAGTAGGTCGTAGAGCGTAATGCAATTTAATCCCGGAAATATGACAGTTTTACTTAACCATGTATAAATACCCCACATCCCCTAACATCTAATCAATAATTTAAATTTTTAATGTCCGACCTTCATTCTAATGAGTGAAATTAAACACTTACTTATGATTAAAACTTTATGTCTTCCCCCACTCCATATTAACTCTTTAATAAGCAAACGTTTTGTTTTCTATTTTCAAACGTAAATCATTTTCATCAAATGTATTGAACATGACGATGTAAAACCTTTAAATCTCGAAACAGAAATTTCCATGTCGCAATGTGAATTTTAATTATTTTGAATAAACTCAAATTTAACTATTTACTTTAATTTAAAACAGTAAACACCTGTGTTCTTTGTGGGCTTATTTCTGTGCTTGATGCGACATTATATATATATATATATATATTGTTACGAGGGTGCATTTATATATAAAAATGATATTAAAAATGTCTAAAAAGTTGTAGTAAGGGAATCTATTGAGTCCTACTTGTTATTACAAAAAATTATTAATTCAGGAATTAGTCGAAAAAAATGAGGAAATTAGAAATAGAAAGTATAGAAGATGCCAGAATGTTCCAGTAAAATCTAGAGAGTTCTAAAAGTTCTAGAAATATGCGAATTAGGTGTTAGCCCCTATAAAAATAGGTTTCGGGCAGAGAATAGTCAGTTGCTACCAGGGTTTGTTGATGTTATCAAATACGGTTATGTTTCAAGGATTTATATCCAGCCGAAAGAATCTCATAAAAAGTTGTACCGACTAAAATTTGAAAGAGTTATTAAAAGGATTTGCTGACAAATATCAAATCCAGTTTTGATTCAATGATTTATATTCCGCCGAAAGAATCGCATAAAAATATCCGAGCAACTAAAACCTGAAAGAGAACCTCATGGATCTATATGGGTAAATACATATTTTTGACTCTTTAATTGACCATACTCAAAATTATTCTTTAGATACTCATTTGAGGATTTCCAAAAAGTATAGCACTTAACTTCCTTACTAACTTAACTTGGTAAATTTACTGACTTTGCTTTCCCCTTCTCTCCTCGTAACACTTGCCAATAGTAAACTCTATGTTTCTTGTTTTGAATGCAACAAAAATTGTATATTTGTAAATATTTTATTTGGTGTGTTTTGTAAATTAAATATTTGTTTGTGATTTATCTCTGTGTTTCGATCATCATTGTTTTTTTCCTTTTGTTACATAACACGTAATATATATATATATATATATATATATATATATATATATATATATATATCATCGCTCATTCAGTAAAATGAATTAGAGCACTCTGGCTATTGGGCGCGTATAATGATAATATACGTGCTAAAAGGTCTGCCTTCTTCCACCGAACACCCATAGCCCAGTGGTAGAATCGCTGACTGACGCCAATTCGGTTGGGTTTCAATCCTGGGTTAAAAAGCAATCAGAGTCTAGCCGTACTGATGAGCTGTGATACAGCGAAAAACAGATCTGTCTGCGGTTGACAATATACTATATATATATATATATATATTAGTAGTATTCGTGGGCCTTTAACAGTGGTCTCAAAAAACAAAATTTTGTTTGACCTGCTTCTTCTTTATTTTTAATATATTTTATTGTATCTCTTTTCGTTAGTGTCTTCCACGGTCCGGATATAACATGCCCCAGTAGCAAAGATCTGTTTCTTTCTTTCTTTATCTCTACCATTACTTACTTCCGTTACTTACTTCCGTTTTTATATACACAAAAACAAATAAATTAATTTCCCTTAATGTTTTTGTTTCTCTAAGTAAATGGATAATTCAGTTTATCCGTCGAAATGATCATCCGATATAAGAGAATTTGAATTTTGAAATGTGATATATATATATATATATATATATATATATATATATATATATATATGTATATATATATATATAAAATATCATAGAAACTTTAATTTTATTAATGCTTCTAATAAAAAACATCACGTGCAGACTGATAATAAACGATGAAAAACCGTAAGGAAAACATTGATATAAATCCTACTACGAGAATAATAAATCCTACAAGACCTCAGATTTGAAAAATAATTAAAAATATATTTGAATGAATAAATAAGTAAATTATAGAGTACCTTGGATTAAAACTATGGATCGACACCACCAATGTAACAAATAGGTCTTTTAATATAAAAAAAAGAAAAGTAGCTGTTCTTTAATCCAATTCTATATTGAGGAATATTATCAACGAAACCAAGGGAACTATATATTACTGCATTAGCATTTGCCACTGTTTATTGATTCTATCGGAGAAGGAATGTAACATCAGAATGAATGCAAAAAAATCTGTACTCATTCATAATAAAGAACAGTGGACAAAACTTAATTCTAAGGAAAACTTTGATATAACAATGGGATCTTTAGACCCTGCCGAGTCTTTAAATCTATTTGGCTTATTTGTGCTATATAAGCTTACAACCCATAATGATATAAATACAGAAGATATTGGATTATACAGGGATGATAGTCTTATGGTGGTAAGGAATTTTAGAAATTTTAAAATTGACAAAATTAGAAAATTGATATATACAGAATTTAAAAATCTCAATTTAAATGTTTCTATAAATACATACATAAAATGTAGATTTCCTCGATGTGACTTTCGATTTAAAAAATAATACATACTAACCATATAAAACAGAATACAAATATTTAAAATATTTAATAACTGTCATAATTTTTATAATACTGTGGGTATAAAATCTCAATATTAAATATGTAAAGGAGAATATCTACTGCGGAAGAAAAGTAGAAATGGAAAAATTATTTGGTATGCACTCCATTTCAGTCAAATTGTTAGCAGTAAATTAGGCAAAAAATTGCTCGCTTTGATAGAGAAACATTTGTTCGATTAATAATCCATTAGTTAAGAGTTTCAATGAAAATATTCTAAAATGGTGTTACACTTGTACGGATAATCTGGAAAAAAAGTATAAAACATATAAAAATATTTAAAATCAAAATATAAACCTAATGAAAATAAGAATCATTCAGAAACTGAAAATAATAATTTAGAAAATAATAATTGTAATTGTAGAAACTCCATTGAGTGACCTTTGGAAAACAGGTGTCTTACAGAATATATTGTTTATCAATGTACTATTTCTTCTGCTGAAATCCGTATTAACATCCAGATTTATATTTGTTGTACAAAGAATTCACTGAAAAAAAGTTTTATCTCCACACTTCTACATTTAATAATAATAATTACTGAAATAGAGCAGCCCTATTAAACATTTTGGTATCTAAAAGAAACCAATAAACTTCTACAATAAAATGGAAAATTAAAAAAAACTAGAATATATATATTTTTAAATGATCCAGGCCTCTTGCATCTGTATGAAAAATTATATATTATTAAATTTCTTAAAAATAAAAATCTATTAAATAAATGTAATGAAATGAATGTCATCTGTAAACATTGCAAAATGTTCACCTTAAAATATGGTTAAAAACATTTATGAATGTATATTCATTAACTTACATATATTCGGTACTTTGTTTTGTATTATGATATAATATTAAATAAATAGATGTCAAAATTTATGACAGTTACCAGTATATAAAAAATTGAAAAAATTAATCCACTCTAAACCGAAATAAATAGAATAAATAAGAGTCTAATCATACCAAAAGCCCCTTTAAATTAGATCAATATTAAAAAATGGTTTCTTTCTATTTTGTTTTTAAAATGGCTGGGATACATATAAGACTAAGAATAATCGTGTATTGATAAAGCGTACATGGCACCAGAAAGAAGTACCCCAGACTGTGGCTGAAGTAATTAATACGTTCCAGTTAAGCTTGAAAAAAAAAGTCATCCTCAAACATATAACCGATTAGTTAAATTAAGCACACAGATAAAATCTATTTTTTCTGTCTTCTCCATTTTAACACTTTAAATAACAAGCGAAATTTTTCTACATTCAAATGTAAATTAAGCTCACAGCAATGAGTCCAAGTTGCCTGATGACGAGGTAAATCTGAAAACAGAAATTTCCGTGTAGCAATGTAAATTAAATATATATATATATATATATATATATACCGAAACCAAACATCCCTTTTCACATACTTTTGGAATCTAAAGGATTCAAAACAGAAACCCAAAGTAAAATGGAAAATCCTAGAAAAAACTAGAACTTGCAAATCACTTAATGACATCTGCCTATTATGTGTAAGTGAAAAACTACACATTCTCTAGTACCCAAACAGCAACGATTTATTAAACAGTAGAGACGAATTAGCAGTAATATGCAAACATCACAAATATTTCTCGCTAAAATTTAAGTAAACAAAAAAATAAAAACAACCAGAAAACCCCCAAAAGAAAACAAACCCTATACAATACCAACAAAAAAAATAAAAAAATAAAAATAAATAAAAACTAAATAATAATGCAGTTGCAACAGAATAGTAGATAAATAAACAAAAAAATATATTTTATATTTATAAAATATCTTGTATAAAGGATAAATTTTATAAAAGAAATATATTTCTTAAATATTATAAAATATTATATTTTATAATATTATAAATAGTTTAAATATTATGGAATATTATAAAGTATTTTTTATGGAAGACATATTTTATAAAAAAATATATTTTATAAAAAACAAAAAAAGCACACACCCCAATACAAAATAGCATACATTAAATTAAGGAGAAAACCACCCCAAAACAAAATAACACCTACCAACCTATAAATCAAATAACAACACGCTAGCCTCCAACAGCATCAACCCTCTCAAGATTAATAGATTAACCTATCCTAAACTCTGCCAAAAACAAACACTTAACCCTAAGACCTTAAAAAGGTCAACAGAACTCAAAATACAGACCAACCCCTCTAACACCCAAAAATAACAAATCCAACACAAATAAACTGGCTTTTCAACTAGATTCAATTCTCATTTCTAAAAAAGCACCTGAGGAAGAATCCAAAAACATAATGGGCTGGCTTCGAAACATGAAAAATGTTTGTCTAGTGATACCATGAATTTAAAAACATTGTAATAACCTTTACAATATATAGATATATATATATATATATATATATATATATATATATATATATATATATAAACGAGCAGATTTACATGCGACTTGTTGCGGCCCACACATTCTTCTTTATGAAAATGTTGTGGGTTTTTTATTTAAAATTATTGATGAAATTTGTTGAGATAAATGTTGCGATTCAATATTCTTTTACTTCTTATATTTGCCATGTCCCTTTAAGACGTAGAAGATCCTGGCCTTTTACTTCTCCCTATCCATGGTAGCTCATAGCACGCTTTCTCCTGCTACCCCATACATATGCCGATTTGCTATCCACCTGCTCATGGCCTTCAAATATATTATCCCATACTTTCCTCTGTGTCTCTTTCCCTCTATCTGACCAGTGACTATCAGATTTACAAAATGTAAGGTATGGAAAATTCAAAACATCACATTTTAAATAAATTATAAATGTTTGTGTGTGAGGTTGCGTGTGTGTGTGTGTGTGTCTGTGTGTGTGTGTATGTGTGTGTGATGTAATGTCGGCTCGCGCGCTGTTTGAGCATTTTTCTTCTCAATAATTTCTTAATATTTACTTAATTTAATCAAATCGTATATCGTTCATTCAGTGATGAATTTCAACATTCTCGGCTACTGGTGTGTGTATAGATTGTATATAACACGCTAAAGTCCGCCTTCCTCTACCATAGCTCAGAGGTATAATCTTTGACTGATGTGAATTCTGTCGGGTTTCAATTGTGAATAAAAGCAATCGGATGTCTGATAAGCTGTGATACAGCGAGACATATCTGTGTATATATATATATATATATATATATATATATATATATAAGATTGAAAGGAAAACTCGACACATAATTAAACGATCTTAAATTCAGAATTTATTTCGACTGGGTAAAAAAAAATTACGGTGCCTCATTCAGACGGTTGAAAAATAAATAATGGTTAATTACACACAGAATACACGAAAATTCTGTTTTTTAGAATATTCTGAGTGAAATTAACATTTGTTTAGGTTTCAATGGCGTGAATGAGACTCCTGTAATTTTTTTTACACGCCCGAAATTTAATATTTTATATAAATTAGATAAAAACTTTTATACTTTTATCTCCGTTTTTTCGGGTTTGCCTGTAATATTTACTGTATATATATATATATATATATATATATATATATATATATATATATATATATATAATTAGTGAGAGAAAGGAGAATGAAACAGGGAATGTACATGAAAGAATACAAAAATAAAACATGGGAATTAAAATGTAAAGCAAGCTAAAATGTAAAGTTAAAAGAAAGAATAGAATGAAATAAGAAATATAAAAACAATGAAAGGATGAATATTAATTTGGCGAACGAATAAAAGGAAAGAAAAGTGGAGAAATATTCAATGTGCGACTAAAAAAACGAAATAAAATTGAAAATAGTAAAATTTATAAATGTGCTCACTTAGTGATAACAAGGCAAATAGAAGGAAAACAGTCGGAATGTTCATCTTCTCTTCGATGATAAATGTATTAGACGTTGATATCGTATGTGGCCACTTTCAACCAATTCGTCGACGTATTTCAGAGAAAGTTTTTTTTGGTTGTCTTTAATTTTGGCTTTTATATATCGTTCTAAAACCGGATGTATGATCAGAAAGTTAATCTCTTTAGAAGATTAGATTCACATCAAACAAAACAAAAAGACGCTCCCAGGTTGTTTGGTAAATTCAATGCACAAAACGGAACAGTAAATGAATTGTTGTTGACTGAAGAAATGTTTAATCTGTTTTATTCATAATTTCTTAAGAATTACGCCATATTTCATCATCAGTAAAAATGTGAAATCCGTTTTTATATCTGAATAGGTTTTCAATCATTTCTATTTAAAAAATGGGTTGTTTTGTTTTTTTCGTTTACTTGTGTGATTTCAAAAGAATAACGTTTTTAAACATATAAAGCTTTGCTGTTACTGGATAACGCCCCCTACAGCTGGAATCGAACTCACAATGTTAAGGAAACCTGATATAGAATAGGCTCTGCTAGAGAGAGTTTCACTCAAAACCACAAGATTGCTTCGAATTAAAAACATTTACATGAAAAATTGACTCATATTCTTAAATAACTTTGTCAAATCAAATGGTTCATATGGATATTATGCATGGCACCAGACCTGCTCAGAAATATATAAACTGTCATTTGTTCAGAAAACGCTTTCTCTGTCCAATAGTTAAAATGGTTTTGAGAAAATGAATCCTGTAGGTCTTAGCGAAGTCGATCGCTTTTCGAATCACGTAGAATGGCTCTAGAGAATCCCAAAACAAACAGTCAGTCAGTTAAGTGCCATACGTGAAACACGCTTGGGCGATTATGTCTCGAAAGAGGCATGACTGACTGGGCAGAAGATTATCCCACAGTAGGTTGCCATTACTTTCTGCGGTAGACTGGTTGCCAGCCAAGGATATAGAACCCAATCTGTCCTGTTATTTAACCCATAACTAGAGGGAAAAGATGGATTAATACCTTTCCCAAGGGTATTTGCGCGTAAGTGAATGCATTGAATTCAACTGGAATTCGAACTCGTCTTCCCGATTTCTCGTTCCGAGCCGATATCCAATGCACCACAATGCACATCAAAACAAACAACATAACACTAAATAACAAAAACGACATCACTTAAGGACTTTCAATAACAGCAACAATTAAAATGGTTATCACAAGTAACTCGAAATAAAAATAATAACATAATCAAGATGTTGATTTTCAACGCTACATCAAACAAAATATTACGAATGAAGCCCCCGATTAGCAGACATGAAAAACCTAAGTTCCTTAAAAATTGTTTATATAGAAAGATATTATAAATTTCAAGTAAAAGTATCACTTGCTGTTCAGCCCATGATAGCCAAATGTTTCCTTATGAGGAAACTGCTTATAATACCATTTACTTGTTACTTGAGTAAACCAGAAAAAAATTATTGTTTTGGCTGAGTTGTACATTCAAACATTTTCACACCCAGAAAGACGAGGATATTAGTCTAAATGCAAATTATGTTATCCCCTGATACTGGAAATTACAACAGAATGTAAAGTAAGTTATTCTATTATTTCTGTGTGCTTTTCATATACCGAGATTATAAGAAAACTAATTATCTTTTCTTATAAATCAAGATCATGCCTTCATACTCTATTTTTAACATTGCCTCACGAGAGAAGAGGCCTGAAATTAAATTCTAAAACAAAATTTCGTATATTAGGTGCTGTAGAAATTCAGTCAAGTGAGTTCAATCGATAGATCAGCTAGTAGAATTCCATATTCAATGGAAACAAGACGAGCAATATTTTTACAGCAGTAAAAATATAGAGACTGAAAAAACATGGACATTATATATGTAAATGTGGTTAGCGGAACTAAGATAATCTCAACATAGTTCATTTCGAAATTCCCTGATATAGGATGCAAGCACAACGTCCAAAATATTTTGATTTTTTTAAAACTTGTTTGCAACGATGTTCACTCTGTACAAAACCAAAGAACCACTCGAGGTAGAGGCTTACACACTAAGTTGCACAGTTTATGGTGATATGTAGAGAATATAACGAGGAATTCTAGAACAGGTTAAGGTTGAAGTGATCTAGGAAACATCGTCTTCGGGAATCGGTGCCACAAAGCAGTGACTCGTTGGAAGAAGCTGCTTGTGGCGAAATTTTATATCACCAATGGAATACGAAATTGTTGTGTTGTGGCTTGCACCATCTGACATCCTGTCGCCCGGATGTATAAAAGACAATGTGCGTTTAGCATGGAGTTGTCAGTATCACAGACTTCGGGAAGTAACACCTACTACTGCGAGAGACTGTAAATATTGTATATACATCTTGGTTGTACCACACTGCTAATAAAGTACTTTAACTACATTTCTCTATGTATCTCTTCATTACACGATACAACAGTTGGCAACGAAGAATTCGAATTCATAGCGATCTACAAACAAAGCGTCGCTGAAGGGTTAAAAGAGAAAAAAATATATATAAAATAGAGGACTTCAAAAGTTGCATGTTGAAATTCTTTAAACAAATGAAAAAACAACGGCTTGAGGATTTGATAATTCTTCAAGAGAGCATTGAACGACAAGGGAAAAGATTTGTGAAACTGATGGAATGCTTTATAAAGAAAGAAAATGAATCAGAATTACAACAGTAAAAATATATAGACTGAAAGAACAACATGGATGTTATATATGTAAATATATAACATCCATGTTATATATATATGTTATATATATGTTATATATAGTCAGCGCTTCATTTGGAAATTCCCTGACATAGGATGCGAGTACAATTAGGGACACTTTTGGAGGCTTCAGAGATTGAAGAACAACATGGATGTTATATATGTAAATATGGTCAGCGCTTCATTTCGAAATTTCCTGACATAGGATGCGAGTACAATTGGGTTTGTGGATTTAAAATATTTTGTTAACTACGAGGACGCGGAGATACTTTTGCAGGCTTCAGAGATTGTAAAGAGAAAACTGTACAGCTACTGACCCTATATGGTATCAGTACTGCCTCTTCGGTTTAATATGGCTCTTGTAAAAGTAGAGAGTAGAAAGGGGCTTTCAGTTACTGCAAAGGTACAGAGAACCGAAGCTTTTTCCAATATCTTAAGCGATGGATCGTATTTATGAGTCCCACTTGAGTTCTGGTCTGATTTTAAGTCCCAATAAGCGCACAAGTCACGGACCTCCCCAAGGGAACACCAGTACATCACGATCGGTGACAGTTCTGGGTCTACTCAGTGGCGATGAAACGTCACCAGTTTCGTTTTCACGATTTTTTATTGATCTGAACATTCACAATTATAGTCAATATGGGTTTGAAATAGTAACAACAAAGTTTAAATTAGCCCAATTGTAAACAATGGTATGTTCTCATTCCTGAAATTCAGATAAAAAGTAATGCAAGTTTTTTTTTGTTTTTCCCGTTTAATCCATAAAAGGAGATCCTTTTCCATTAAAATTTATCATAAGAAAAAGGAAGCCAGTTGAAAATATGTTATGACATTTCGAAATCCAGATGGCGATTAATAATATAACCTGCTGATGTTAGACTGTAAACTCTGTTCAGACAACTAAATTTTTAGCTAGTCTGTTTATCACTGTGTATCTCAATACAATAGCCTTGTGTCATGCTCAGTTTAATACTTACTAATTATCAATAGAGAGCAATCTCTCATATCGTTAATATTCTTACAAGGATCATTCAAAAAGATCTAAGCCACACACAGAAAGAAAAGCCATAGCTGAACATTTTTGTTGTGGCTTCTTCCAAAACTAGAAACACTAATTCAGATTTCTGTGCAGGTGTGCTATAAGGAAATGTGTACGACAAATCCAAAATTCGACAAAACAGAGGCCATAGCTGTCATAAAGTATCCGGAAAAGAAAGATATGAAACTTGAAGTCATCAATGAGGACATGGTACAGACAAATGCTAAGGACTCCACCTCCGATGCAAAATGCAAGTGGGGCAATGACAGCACAGATAATGATCCTCGCTCTAGTCATTTCAAAATCCTAACCAGTGATGAACAAGTTCATAACATTCACCGCATGGTTTTTGGTGGCACGCATCTTACTGTCCAGCAGATAGCTGTGCAAGCTGTCTCCATGACTGACTTTAAGAATTTCAGATTAGTGACTCCAGATAATACATGGATTCGAACCAGAATTTTAGACTCAAAGTAAACAGTGTAAACAATCTTTTTTTTACCCAAAGATTTTGAAACATGCAGTATCATTTGGCAAGGTGGTGGCTTCTTTCTTTTTAGATTTTGAAGGCGTAATCATAATCGACTATCTGGAAAAAAGGAAAACTGTTAATGGAGAATATTATCCGTCAGAATTAAGACAACTGAAGGAAGCAAGGCGAAACGCAGTAGGGAAATTAAGGTTTGGTTTGCTCATGCTTTAGTATAAAGCGCCAGTTCATACTGCTCAGATTGTAGTAGATTAAGTAGCCCACTGCGACGTTGAATTGCTACCCGATCACACTTGCTCACGAAACTTAGCTTCATGTGATTTCTTTGGGTTTCCTAAACTCAAATCTCACCTGTGGAGTCGCCGTTTTGATAACAATGCTGAGATTATATTTGCTGTGGAGAAGTTTTTAGATCAGAACACCACCTTCTTTCGTGGGATTGCAATGTTTAAGCATCACTGGACCAAGTGCATTGATGTCAAGGGGTGGGAACTATATCAAAAAATACTGAGGAAAATATATTGTTTCTCCAAATACTTCAGGGTGAATCTTAGAACTTTTTGAACGACTCTCCTACTAGTGCGTAACTTTGAGGGATTGTACCAAATATCGAACAAAGCTTAGATGACCTCATCTAATCTCTGAGCATCAGCCAAAGATCATTTTAATCTGCTTAAATTCTTCTTAAGATAAGTTTCCACCTTGAACAGTAAATCAAGTAAACAAAACAAAAAAGGACTACTTTATCTAGTACAAGTCTAAAAGAGAGGAGAAAAATAAGTTAGAACTAATCACATTATTACTCATTTTCAAGATAAGCTTTTTTTTATTCCATTTTTTGCATTTGACGTCAACTTTTATGATTAGAAGTATTTTAAACTATTCTTTTTCTCTCCCGGATGCACTAAGTCAAGTGCGTTGCTTCTATGAGTTTCATTGGGTACACCTACTTTAGTTTATAGGAAGAGAAGTGAAGTTTTTTCTTCTTTTGACAAAACACTGTTTAATAGTAGAGGTGAAAAAATAGTTAATGAAATTTCTTATATGTCCAGACTTTAGTGATACCCTGTATAATAAGAATATAATAATATAAAATATTATAATGATATTATAATCTTATATAAATAAAAAAATCTAAATTTAAATTCGAAAACATTACGAAAGGTTGAAAATTCAAAATAAAAAGTGGAACAAATTTATTTTTAATCCTTTCTATTCAATCTGTTTAATAGGAATTCATGGCATATCTTTAAGTTTCGTGTCAATAAGATAATATTTGAAGTATGTGAAGTTTTGCAACAAAAAATATCATGTAATGACAAAATAAATTGGCAAAAATATAAATTGAAATATGATTATTAAACGTTCGAAATGTTTGAAAATATTGTTTTCAGTCATATTTATTCAGTTTAACATCGGAAAAAATAATAAAATATTGAGTGCTTTTCAATTAGTCCCTTGAATATTCAATTCACTCCATTTATGATTCTGGATATTATCGCTTCTTTCGATCCAACAGGTGATTCTATAATAAAACAAATCAATGAAGTCGATTTTAGTAACTTTCATGTGAATAGCTGGAAATAGTAATTGCTGGTATCATTCTCAATTTATAATCAGGAATTACAAAAAATAACCTCACACACGTATGTACTATTTGATTCGGTCAGAAAAAGGATCCAATGTTGCTTATTAGTGTTTTCCTGAATCTGGCAGTAAGGCCTCTCTGGCCAGGTATTGAACTTAAAACTGTTAGGGTCAATTCACAGGATTACTTAAATCAAGACGTTTAACTATGGTTTAGAAAAAGAATGGCACGTGGAACTAGAAAAAGCTAACTTCAATAAACTTAAATAAAGTTTATAATTCGAAATTCCAGCCTATATCACCCAAAGACGTCCGAATATGATAATAAAGATGAGAACAACAGTTCGAACAATGTAAATATCTTTCATTTATGGAATACAGTATATATGAAAGAACTTCTTGAATGTGACAATTGGGTACTATGGAATTTAACCAACATTTCATAACTTGCAATTGTGATTTTGGCCCGAGTTAAATATTGTTGGTGAAAATCAATAATAAAATATTGTAACGCGTGGAAGTTATAATACAAAATGTAACTCCATTTGTTTTGTGTGACATCAGATAATTTGGCAAGGCTAGATAAGAGCCACCATGGCAGGGAGATGTGGAAAGCCATGATTGCCTACATTCTGAAAGAACATGGCACATAAAAGAAGAAGATGGAATGAAAATGATACAAATAAAGTATACGTTGCGGTATTTCGACGTGGTGTAATGGTTAACAAGCTTATCTCGATAGATTTATTTTATTAATTTATTTTTGCTATCATAGGATTCATAAATATAATAATATAATGAGAACATAGTATAAAAAGATTATCATATAATGAGGGTAATATAATAAGAATATACGCTTTCAAAATGAAGAACAATATAATAATATATGATATAAAATATTTTAATAAGAAAATAAGTTGATCTAAATGGACAAAATATATGTTGGATATGAATTGTTAAACTTCCGCAATTTAGAAAATTTGAAGAAATGTAAAATCTTGCATTCCAGACATATTTATTTATTTTACTTTGAAAAATGCTGATAAAATGTCGTCTGCTTTTGGATTGACTGTCGTGAATATTCGTTTTTCTCCAGCTGTAAAATCACAGTTTTGCGCACTGTTGGTGAACCTGCAATAAAACAAATCCACATTAAATACTGTTGCTATATCTGGTTGGATGCTCCTACTATTCATCTCGGGGTTCTCGATAAAATCCAAATTCCAGAAGCTGAGTAGAGTATTAAGAGTCAGGAAAATTTCGCTAGAAACAAAGAAGAGATGAACTGGATTGCTATGTGATGTCAGTTCTTCAGTAAGGTTGTTAATGCTGGACAATCTCATCAAAGATTAAGGAAAACTAAGAGAAACTGAAATGTGCTTCTACAGAAGAATGCTGCGGATATCATGGATTGAGCACGTGAGTAATGATGAGGCTTTGGAAAGTATGTAAACGAGCATCAGGAAAAGACAAAGTTCCTGGGACATATAATGAGGAAGGATGGCTAGGAGAATCTGATACTCACAGCCTAGATGGCCGTAAAAAGACACAAGGGAAGGCAGCATGTAGCATACTTGACGGACCTGAGCAGGTGGATGCTAGAGCGATGGTTGGGTTGGGTGGAGTAAAAGAAAAGCTAGAAGAGATAGAGAGACGTGAAAGGTCATGATCGCCTACGTTTTGAAAGTACAGGACACATAGAAGAAGAATACCAGATTTTCATGTAGGTCTCACTTTTCACCCTTGAAATATGTAAATTCACCTGCTCTTCTACTGGAGGAGTTTCTTTTCTCGCCCTTTCCGCCTGTAGAACTTCTTTCCGTTTAATTGCTTCCATGGTCGCTAAAATCTCTAAAAATTTAATTGCAACGTCAGTTGCCACTTTCTAGCTTCTTGAATCCCGTTCATCTCTTTTCTTTTTTTACTACTCCTTGTACCCAGTCTTTTTTCTAAGTGGAACTCGCTGCGCACAAGTGGCGGTCCCGTTTTGCTTTGGGTGAAATGATAACGCAAAAAAAGAAGACAATAATGTAAATGAATCTATTAGATGTGACGATATTCAGTTTCTGTGCTGTCTAGATTTAGACTCAGTGGGAGCAGGACCAGATCGACAGAAACTTGAAGAATATTGGACAATAACAAAAATGGGGCTTTAATCCGGTTGTATATAATTATTGAAGTAATTATTTTTTATTGTCATAACCTGTTGATTCAAATTTAATCAGTCATGTTCTCGTTGCTAACCAATTACTTTCAGATAAACTGTGTACATTTGACAATGGCAAAATTAAAAATATAAATAAGGATGTATATCGTAATTCCAAACTTTTGCCGAAGTTCTATCAAGGCGAATAGAAAGGATGTTAGATACTCAATGAAAAAAATTCTATTTGCTCCCCTCGTTTTTGCTCTCAGTTTAGTGTTTATAAAAAATTTTCGTATCGATTTCTTGGTTTTATTCTGCCGGCGATTATTTCTGAGGGAATGTTGTGCCGAAAGGTACCTAAAATTTTAACGTTTTTTATATTGTTGTATCTTATTCTATTAATAAATAATGATCTCCTTCCGTAAAATTATCATCGCCTGATGTGTCAGCAAAAACCTCATAATATATATAGTCTTCAGCAGACAGATTTGTTTTGCTGTATCACAGTTCATCATTACAGTTAAACATCCGATTGCATTTAGTCAGTGTTGAAACCCGACCGAATTGACATCAGTCAGCGATTCTGCTTCTGAACTTTGGGCGCTCGGTAGAAGAAGGCAGACTTTTAACATGTGATATACCATGTAAACATACGCCAATAGCTGAGAGTATTCGATTTCATTATTGAATAAACAATGCGTAGATGCTAGAGTAGGTATTGTAAGACGTATGGTAAATTGGATTCGTAGTAGAGTAATAGATATCGGCTAGTAAACCGAGTTTATTACATTCACCTGGCAAAGACATAAATCCATTTCTTCTGACAATGACTATGGATGAATATCAGGACAGATTAAGACATTTCGTTTTGGTTTGCAACAAATTTAAATGAAGGAAATGGTATTTCCTTTTTTATACAATGTACCATTCATTAGTCTTGTTTGCGTCTCTTTTTAATCATATTTCTCTCTGCTTTCTCTCTCTCTCTCTCTCTCTCTCTCTCTCTCTCTCTCTCTCACACACACACACACACACACACTTTTTCTCTCTTTCTTTCTCTTTCTTTGGGGGATCATGTTTAAAAAAACCATGTGACGGCAAACGTTCAATTATGGATAAAAGAGATATGAAAGCACATTTAAGGAAGAAAACATTAATTAAAAATACATTAAATGACTTACGTTAAAGGAATTAAGAATAGATTAAATCTGACACCAGTTTAGACTGGACACGAATCAAATAGAATTACAATTACAACGGAAATATTTGAATTTTGTGTGTTAATAAAGCATTGCTTTCTGATGAGAAAAATACTGTTCAAGCAAAGCAATGGGTTGATAAGTGTTATTCGGAATCTGCTCCGTCGGAAACAACGGAAACAACCTTTAATAGGTGGTATGCTGACTTTAAATTCGGTTGTTCAGGCACAATTTCTGTAAAGCTGATAAAAATTAGAAAAAAGAATCTCGAACCGCCTCCTACAACTACTGTTCCTTTTTCAAAAACGGACATGACTCCCAAATCTACCATACGAAGGCGGATGTCACTAAAGGCTCTATTCTTGGTCCAACGCTTTTTCTGATCTACATTAACGATCTCCCCAACGTAAGCATGTACACTGACGACACCACCGTTTACTCTCGCCTCGATCAAAAATCTGCTGAGGTTAACAAAACGAACCTCGCTGCCGAGCTCGAGAAGTCCCTCCAATCCTTGGTGGACTGGGGAAAGAAATGGCTCGTAAATTTTAATGCTTCCAAAACGAAGCTGATATCTTTTAACCATCATAGACAATCGTTGCCACCCTCAATTAGCATGGAACAGGCTAGCCTCCCTGAGAGTAAAACATTATGCTTCCGTTGCCTTACACTCTAAGCGGATCTCAAGTGAAATGACTACATCGAATCCATTGCTAAATCCGCTGCTAAGGTCGGTTCACTGTGCAGGGCCAGGAAGTTTTTCCCGCCTGAGTCCATCCTGCACATATATAAATCTACCCTCCGCCCGTGTATTGAATACTACTGCCACATATGGTCGGGTGCCCCTGCTATTAACTTCGGGGTTCTTGACAAAATCCAACGGAGAATCTGTAATGTGATCGATACCGACTTGGCAGCTCGGCTGCAGTCGCTATCTTACCGGCGTGACATGGTTTCCCTGAGCCTCTTCTATGAACACTTTCACGGCTTCTGCTCCAATGAACTTAGATCACTGGTGCCTCTTAGGTATGAATTTACACGAGCTACTAGATTAGCAACTAGGTCCTACCCTTTTACAGTAAAACCGATAAAATGGAACCGTACTTTCTACTCTAACAGCCTCTTTTCTCGCAATTCCCGCCTGTGGAATTTTTTCCATATACTTGCTTGCCCGGCAGCTACAATCTCCAGGAATTTAAATGTAAAGTCAATAGACATCTCCTTTTCCACTAATTCTAATCCATTCTCACACGCTCTTTTTTCGTCTACTCCACCCCCATCCTCGGTATTCTCATCTGTTTATCACCCGCCTCCTGACATTTCCTATAACTAATCCCTCTTTCTCATCACTTTCCCTCATGTAACCCCCTGCGCAACAGTGGCAGTAGAATGTTTTTCTTGGGATGAGATGATTTTAAATATATATAAATATATATTCTTTATCCATTTTTAATAATATAATTTTTTTGTTTAAATTTAATTTTCCTCGTCACTGCCCATCCTTTTTAATTAATATTTTACACGGTATAAGTCTTGGTTTGGTGCTAACGTCTCGTACTCCACGAGAACACGTGGGTTCGTGCTTTGCATCTGGAGGGCGTTCAATCATTTCTATTTCAGAGTAGATCTGGTCAGAAACATCACCTGACTACCAATCTCATCATCAGCTACACCTGTCAGCTTCATTTTTCTATGTTTATCTTGCTCCTCCTTATCAGCACATATATTACTGAGACTACCGAAACTACTACTACTGCTATGCCTCATACGGCTGACCAGCCTACAATAACTTCAACTTTATTTTGCCACATAAAGCCGTTATTCTCAATAATGCTAATTTCTTCTTTTAATTGCTCTTAATGTTGGACAATTTTCTCAAAGTCATTTCATCAAATCCATTAACAACAGATTCCAACAAATTGCTCCAATCGCTTACATTCATCTCTATCAAACTTTCAGACGCCCCCGTTTTTTCTCAAACTTCTCCTCTGCCTGATAATATGAGAGCAGGGAGATCGATGTTCCGTATGCCGAACAACTCATTGGTCATTCTATTAATGTCAGAGGAGTAACTGTTTTCAGGCTTTTCATGAACGACCTTATCGCACAGCTGTTAACTTCATCTCACGCTGGGTCGCTATTGCACAAACTACGTCAGATATACTTGAGGTAACACGGTCCTCGGTAAAATTTCCACCTGACAGGTTTTCTTTACCCGCTTATTACTACTTTGAAACAACTCTAGAACACACAGTTCATGGCTGCCGACTACATATATGGGACTAACTGATGCACAGGTTCCCAAGGCGTCACTTTCGCAATGTCCGCCTTCTTCTGGAGTTAATAATATGAATTTGGTTCCGGCCGAGTTTAAAACAGCATAGTCGATTTCCACTTCATACCGAGCAGCTGCTTCCACCCTTCGTTCAGCTTGCGAGTATGGGATAGGTAGGGTCAACACTCGATATACTTTAAAAGCACTTTCCCTATCTAGCATCGCCACGCTGAATATCACCAACAGCCTACCCACTTACAACAAGATCACGCAGCACTACGCGTTGTAATACTTCAACAGCCCCTCTGTGGGGACCACCGGTAATATTAGGTGGCGGGGTAACTTGTCCTGTATCCTTAGCAATAACTCTCTCTGGTGACAAGGGGTTACCAAATTTGGGGACAATATCCCCACGACAGCATGCTCTATTAACCTCATTAGAGTCTTACTCCTGTGACGCACATTATACATTACTAGCAAGATAGCCCGAAGTTGATCGGGTGTAATGAAAGCTTTAAAAATAATCCAGTGTCCTGGAGCTCAGATTCTTTGGACGTTGGCACGAAAAACGTAGGTTGTTGAAAGGCTGATCTCGAAGTCGTAGAAGTTCAACAATACAAGTAGCATGCAATGCAAAAGAACGGATGCGTGTCTTGCCCAAAAGTTAGCGCTGTCACTACCACAATCAGCCAGAAGCAGGCAAGTGAGAGGAAGTGCACTCGTGGATTACTTACACTGTGCCAAGGCTGCAGCTGGCAGTAGGGGTTACTTGCAAAATCCCCTTATCACGTTTTTGCAATACTGGTGGCTCCTATTTTCGAGGCTGCTGGTTTTGGGCCAACACTTTCTCTCACTGCGCCATGCTTGCTGGTGTGAATTGCGTAGACGCGCTCGACTGATGCGACAGGTTCAACAAATCCCTATCTCTCTCCAATTGCATCTCGTTGCTAAGACACGGCAGTTTTGGATCTCCGCAATGTAAGGTATTGGTAACTCTCAGACAATTCGCCTGATCCGTAGGAAAGGAAAATTAGTCCTGTTAGTAATTTTAACCGTTCTTAAACCTGTGACACTATCCCCCGCAGGTATATTTTCCTTTGTTTAGTTTAATACAGCGGAGAGAGTAGAATTACTATTAGTAGTATTATTGGTTGTGCTTTATTGTAATTCGCGATGTGAGCTTATGTAAAAAATTATTTTAATACTATCATATACTTGTAAAATCCGGAGAATAGAAAAATTAACTATTTTAATACTATCATGTACTTCTAAAATCCGGGGAATAGAACAATTAACTACTTTTTGGAAAGAAAGGTAAGAATATAATTGTTCTTCTTTCGTGTTCGAAGCGGATATTTTAGGTAAAGCTAAAATTTTATGAGTAGCGAAAACGAAATGTCAGGATTATTTGATGAGGTCAAATAAGGTTAGATTCCTCAACAGATGTTCTTTGAGAACAGAAAATTGTGGGAATGTAAAAATCTAATCGAAAGGAAGTGAGCTGTACATATTTCATTCGTCGAGCCACGGCCCCCACACAAATCGAGTGGGTGGAAAACAATCTCATTGGTCGAAGGCTTCGAGTCGGCTAGATCCCCCGAGAAGATTGGAGAGGGTTATAAAAATAGAGACTCAGCGAAAAAAATGAGTTGAGTTGGGAGAGAGCTTCCAGGCGACAAGGATAAACCAACCCTCACACCGCCGCCGTCACATCGCCGTTATTATCCGCTTCTGATTCGGTAAATTCCGTTAAGCTCCGATAAGGACCCGAAAGAAGTTTGTTGTTTTAAAAGTTGCATAGAGAATTGACAGCTCTGGTTATAGAAAATATGTGAAAAGACTTTAAAAAGAAATTGAAAAGCTCTGATATTTTAACAAAACTTGGAAAAGACACGTATATTTGAAGATTGAAAGCTCTGATATTTTTAAGCGAATCCTCTCTCCGTTGTAAACTGGCGTTCTGACAATTGTACATTCCGCTTTTGTAATTAATAATTTTTTTTTATTATAAAGACTTTATTCGCAACACTCCAGGCGTCTTCGATCTTGTTCACTTATTTAATTTTTTTTTTTTTTTTTTTGGTGCCGTGTTTATTTTTAACCACAAGTGCACACAAGTGACAGGTCTGGTTCTGATGGAAAGACGGCTACTGAAATTGCACGACGCGACTTTCTGAGATCAATTCACAACGTGGGCAGTGATACGTTGTTGCAATAGACGTGTTGAAAACCAGCTTTTGTGACGAGATCATCACGACCAGCAACATCGACCGAACAAACCAGCAGCCGGGTGGCAGTGTCACAATTGGAGCCGTCACGACCGTCGACAAGAACAAGCGTCACAAACAGCCAGCCCCGGGCATAGGTGTCACAAACCATTAATAAATCGGCCCAATACAGACCGAGCGCTTAAATGTGTCTTCATAACTTAAGGTACTTAAAAATTCACGCAGCATGTATCATAAATTCAATTTGGGTTACTCTTGTTACCTAGGTCAAGTTAATTAGGGGGAACTACTCTTTAGAGGGCACTGTCCCAAAACTTCGCTTTTGTGGACTGTGGATAAAAGCATTCGTCCCTATATAGTGGTTTTTCCTGATGAGGATACCTAAGCTTGCCGTCTGATGCCCACAGACGCAGAGACTAAGGGGGACCGGGGGCTGCCGGTTACCGGAAAGATTCTCCAATGGTTGGCAACCACACAGAAATTCAGTGTAAAAAACATTCTTCTGTAATTTCGGCAGCCAGCGAAGCTGAAGTAGAGGCACAGTTGCTTAAATTACGAGCCCTCCGCTGTTCTGTACTTTCATCTGCCTTAGCAGCGGCGTCCATTAAACGCCGAGGAAAGTCGATGCTCTATACTTTCGGCAGCCCGTGAACGTGCCTTAGGAGATGCGTGCGTTAAGCATCGGACAGTCGATGCTTTGTACTTTCGGAAGCCCGTGAAAGTACCTTACCAGTGGCGTCCATTAATCACAGAGACTGTAGGTGCTCCGTACGTTCGGCAGCCTGTGAACGTACCTAAGCAGTGGCGTCCATTAATCGCCGAGATTGTGGCTGATCTGTATTTTCGGCAGATTGTGAACATACATTGGCAGCAGTGTCTGTTAAGCACCAAGACCGTCGCTGCTCTGTACTTTCAGAAGCCCGTGAACGTAGCCTAGCAGTGACGTCCATTAATCGCCGAGACTGTGGCTGCTTTGTATTTTCGGCAGCCTGTGAACATACATTGGCAGCAGTGTCTGTTAAGCACCAAGACCGTCGCTGCTCTGTACTTTCAGAAGCCCGTGAACGTAGCCTAGCAGTGACGTCCATTAATCGCCGAGACTGTGGCTGCTTTGTATTTTCGGCAGCCTGTGAACATACATTGGCAGCAGTGTCTGTTAAGCACCAAGACCGTCGCTGCTCTTTGTAACTTTCCAGAAGCCCGTGAACGTTTTAGCCTAGCAGTGAACGTCCCAATTAATTCGCCGAGACTGTGGCTGCTTTGTATTTTCGGCAGCCTGTGAACATACATTGGCAGCAGTGTCTGTTAAGCACCAAGACCGTCGCTGCTCTGTACTTTCAGAAGCCCGTGAACGTAGCCTAGCAGTGACGTCCATTAATCGCCGAGACTGTGGCTGCTCTGTATTTTCGGCAGCCTGTGAACATACATTGGCAGCAGTGTCTGTTAAGCACCAAGACCGTCGCTGCTCTGTACTTTCAGAAGCCCGTGAACGTACCTTAGCAGTGGCGTCCATTAATCACTGAGACTGTGGCTGCTTTGTTCTTTCGGCAGCCTGTGAACGTACCTTAGCAGTGGTGTCCGTTAAGCGTCAAAACCGTCGTTGCACTGTACTTTCAGAAGCCCTTAAATCGGCCCTATCAGCAGTAGCTTGAGCATTAATCTCAGCCCGTATAGAGTTATCTAACCTGGAGCGCCTAAGAATTTTTACGAAGCAATCACTGGATAACCTAATGGAACGACTATCATAAGTTTTAATTGCCCTACAGTCTGCTGAACGCATTACGTTTTGCGATAATCGCACAGCACTAACAGAGGGGATTTTGTTGGCCCTAGTTGCCCTCTTTTCTGATGTCGAAGCGCTTCGGCGCCCAATAAACCATTTTTTGGGGGTGGCATGGATTTAAATAAGAATAATATACCTACCTAAAACCAAAACCCGAAGCAAAAGTCATAGTAAAAGGGCTGAAAACCTGATTTTGATCATACCCGATAGGATATTGGGATATCGATTTTCAATATCGGAGTCAAATAAATCATCCAAGGATAAACTAACATAAGTAAGTCCATGAAAACTAATCGTAATCATCATGAGTAAAATTGGAGAAAATGAGCCATATTGATGTCTGAATATCGGTTTTTATTAAGATTTGATCGAATATCGGGGGTATCGATTTTCGATATCGGGTAAAATGAGTTGTCTAAGAAGATCTACTAATGTTTGAGACAAAAAACTATAATTTTATCAAGTTAGAGCAAATTCTGCAGCAAGAACCACGATAAAATGGCTGAAATCCTGATCTTGATCAGACCTGATCTGATATCGGGGTATCGATTTCCAATATCACATAAAGAATATTTGTGTGAAGTTTGGTGAGAATCGGATGAAAATTATGGATTTGTAT
This sequence comes from Ascarosepion bandense, assembly GCA_037127315.1. Lineage (NCBI taxonomy): Eukaryota > Metazoa > Mollusca > Cephalopoda > Sepiida > Sepiidae > Ascarosepion > Ascarosepion bandense. The sequence goes on from JBBBDQ010001271.1 coordinate 321,632, forward strand.
AAAGGACACACACACACACACACACACACACACACACACACACACACACACACACAAAAAAACATGTTGCCTTTGTATAAAACGACTCGATATTGGTGCGGTCGGTAAGTGACCGAAATATTTCTCCATAAAAGTCTAATGACAATTTCGAGTATCTGGCTTAAATCACCCGCTTACAATTTCGCACTAATATCTTCCGATCTGAAAGTTTGGAGGCAAGGCTTGTTGACTTTTTACATTTACCTGCAAGCGTTAATTATAATTTCCATCCTTACATGGGTGGTCTTTTTCGGAATCGATCAACAATTCAGTCTCAGCCGCTCCTTATCACTTACCTGAGAGAGAAAGTGAGAGAAAGTAATAAACAAGGAAGAAAGAGACATAGTTCTCTCTACTTCGCGAGGCAAGTCTCCAATCTGGTCTAAGTGTCATTGCCATCATATCAGTCGATGTCATTTCGTGAATGCCTTGTGTTTCGCCTCTGTCTCATCTCTCCTGGCCATCACCCCGCGCTTATTCCTCTCTTCTTCTCTTTCTTAGCTCTTTACAAAGGATTAGAAAGTGATATCGGAAACTTAGGCGCATTTCGAGGCCGATGACAGATCTTTCTACAAAAAAAGCATTGAAGTATTAGAAAAGCGTTGGAATCCTTACAAGGAGACAACGTTGATGAATAAAGTTGAAATTTGTCTAAAAGTAGTTGTTTTAATAGTTAGGCCCATGATTTCTTACGTGATGTGTTAAGCATTATGTGGAAAAAGCAATTCCATATGTTACGACGTCTTTGGATTGTGGCTACCAATCCTCATTTTCAGAGTAGGGACGACTGTATAAGCAGATCGAATTACTGGCAGCCACTTTTCAACAAGTGGTTTTATCTTGCTACATTAGAGAAAATTTACTAATCGTTTTTCTGCTAGCTACTATCTTCTCCATACACTCCGCAAGCATGCCTGATGCCATCGGAGGCTTCACTGATCGTAGTGAAGTAAAGTTTCATCTGGGTGGCCTCATATTTTGAGCGCCCCTTACGACTGAAACAATCCAGAGCTCGAGTGGAATTTGTACATACTATCCATCGCTAAAGTTACTGCAAAAATGGTCGCTTCCCTGTACCGCTCCAACATGTATCTCACTCTTATGCTCTACATTTACAAGAGCCACATCAGTCCGAAAATGTAGTATTGCTGTTATATATGGGCGGGAGCTGCCCGGTCTTCACTTTTCATTCTCGATAGAAGCGAAAAGCGTCTCCGCGTCCTTGAAGGCGATGAATTATTTTCAACTTCCCAATCCACTTTCGCACAGATTAGACGCCGAAAAACCCACGGAGCTCTATCGCTATTTCCATGGAAAGTGTTCACTCCTTAGTTCCACCAGTCATGACATTAACAGCTAAGAAGACCCGTCATACCACGAACATTTTAGCAACCATCATCATGTCCTTCCTATTCACTGGTAAGATATAAGTTCCACTCAAGCAGCTTCTTCCCACGAACCACTTGCCCGTGGAACAAACTCCCAAGAGAATACTTCTTTAGTCACTACTATCTTAATCTGTTCTAGTCAAGTTTTTTTACAGTAATGTTCAATCTGTACAAGGTCCATGAGTCACTCGAAATAAAGAATTACAGTGTTGAGAACACAGTTTATGAGGATATGAAAGGAAACCCTAAACTTGAACAGGTTACGATTATAGTGATCGGGAAAACATCCTCTTGAGAGTCAGGAACAAGCTGTTCAATGGAATATGGGGGAATGATGGCCGTTTACTTTAATGTGCGTGGCATTGCGGATTCTAGAATTATATTTTCCTCACATATCTGTATAAACTTTGCCTCTTATTCTGTATATTTATATATATTTTTATACCAGCAGTGGCGATAATACGGGGAAACAGAAAGGGCCAAGACTCCACCATAATTTTCGCTGGCCTCCCAGTTGACCCACCGAATTTTATAAGCTTCAAGAATATATGAAACTGATCAGTCTCAGTTTTCCTTCTGAGTTTTTTTTTTTCTTTCATTTTGCATTTAAGGACAAATACAGTGACCAATTTGGGGGAAAAACAGATAACTAGATACACATTTGATTTTGTTTTGAAATTTACCTTTCTTGTCTTCAAACAGCTTGAGATTGTAAAAGAGAACAAGCATAGATTAGAACTTCACTAAGAAGAATGAAAAGTTATTCCGTTTAATTGAGTGAAGTAATTTACTTATAATCAAACTCATTACTAAGTTGTGTATACTATAGAGGTGTAGTAAATTAAAACGATGTTTGATGTTGCCACTCTCCTCAGAAAAATCATGACCCCTAAGTAGCCCCTCCACTTTAAGAGTTCCACAATCACCATTGTCTATCGGCAGAAATTTTGTCAATTCAGTTTCGGCAATCTCCGGAGTTTTCCGTAAAATATATATTTTATATATCGTAGTAAGTCTTTGTCAATTGAAATCACGTTAGATAAACCGATTCAGTTATATATAATATAATATATTCTAGAATATGTTTGTGTGTGTGTGTTATTAAAAATTCTGAAATATTTCTGTATTCCGGCAGAATCCTTGCAGACCATAAGACTGCAAGAAATCTAATGGTTCTGAAAGTTGTTCACCAAATAAGATTTACGGGATGGAATTATTTGTCTCAAAATACAACCTTTTGATTTCAAAGATATTCTCTTTGGCAAAATGTCAAGAGATTTGAAGCAACAGAAATGTGGTTTTACAGAAAGATGCTGAGGATGCCATCGATCAAACATGTGAGTAACAATGATAGGTCGGAGAGAATAGTAAAATAAAAAAAGAGGAAACTGATACTTAACACCAAGAAGATGAAGTTGAAATTCCTGAGGAACGTAAAGTCGAAGAACCGCTTGTAATATCTGATACTCACGTGACAGGCTGTGGGGAAAGAGGAACAGATGAAAGCAGCGAGTAACATGATTGGCTTAAGCAAATGGGTGGCAGAATAAAGTTTGCGAAAAATATAAAAAATTAAAAATTTTTTAAGAGACAGGAAGATGTGAAGGGTCATGATCGCTTATATCCTGCAGAGACACAGCAGATAAAAGAACAGCAGATACGAATACTAACTCTCTTTAAACTATTTCAGTCGCAATCTGGACTGGTTTTACATCCACGAAACTATTTATTTTCAATTATTTTACAGTTTTTAATTTTTTAAAAATTAATTAATTAAAATTTTAGATTATTTTTGCTGCTTTTTTTATAATCTTTTACTCATAGTTGATAGCAGAAACGAATAGCGGCTCGCTTCTAAAATGGTCTTATTGCGAAATAGATATAAACGACTTCAGTCGCAATCTAAACTCGGCTCACACTCCTCTCAAATATTTGTGATGCTATTAATTAATTAATTATATATTTAAATTATTTTTTATTTTATATTTTTTTCTATTTTTCAAAAGAAAAATCTTTGACCCATAGTTGAAGTGCAGATACAAATACTTGCTACTTTTCCAACAAGCACTTATTGCGAAGTAGACATGAACAGCTTCAATCCCAATCTGAACTCGGCTCAACCTCCTTTCAACCATTAAGTTACTACCACCTCTAGCTTCTTGAAGAATCCCACCAAGTAAATCTTGAGTCAATGGTTAAACTAACCCAAAATCATTGCTATTTCAGTGAACTGACCCCCCTGTTAATTTCCATGAGCCAACTGCATCTTGTTTGTATGCAACAATGCCTGTAGCTAATTTCAAATACTGATTCATGCAACTTAATTTTTTAATTCATACAATTTAAGTTTTCTTCGTTGTATTAATTAGCAGTAATAAATCTGATCTTTATTACCATTTTTGTGAGTTTGATTCTCACTCAGTGGTATATATTTGTGTTGTAACTAAATATCGATTAGTAACTATCAACAAACTTTAGGTAATTTCTAATTCTTTTTTTCTCATCTTAAGACCTCACCTCTCTTTCCGCTCCCCGGTCAATGACGACTCTACACTGCCCTGTCGTTCGTATCAGTTTGCACCAAGATTTGAGTGTGACTCGGACGCAGTTCACAAGCGAACGACAGATCATAAAACTCTGCGAGAAATGAGGACTTGTCGCCGATGTTAGTACTGGTTTACATGGTATCTGTATCACCGCTAAAGAGGCCTAACATAATAATTCATCGTTATATAATCGATTAATATTGAAGTATTAAATTAATTGGATTGCACTCAATCTGAAAATGACTAATATTTGTTATTTTTCATTACAGTTAATGAAGAGCTTGATTTTGATTCCCTTAAGCCAACTTAAACCATTCGACAAGATCGAGTTATATATTTTATATACCATGGTCTCTAACATAATCTCAAATCTTGACCCTCACAAAGCGAGTGGAGGAGAAGGAATCCCAATCATAGTCTTGAAGAAGTGTGCCAAAGCGTTTGACAGAGTCTGGCATGCTGGCCTCCTACGCAAACTGTGGAGCTATTGTATAACTGGATATTTGTTTGACTTAATCCAGTCATTCCTCTCTAATCGCACAAAGAAGGTAGTATTAAACGGACATACCTCCCAAAACTACCATACGAACGCAGGTGTCCCTCAAGGCTCTATCCTTGGTCCTACGCTCTTTCTGATCTACATTAACGATCTCCCCGAAGAACTAAGTTCCTAAGTAGGCATGTACGCCGATGACACCACAGTTTACTTTCGCCTCGATCAAAAATCTAGTGTGGGCGACAACGCGAACCTCGCTGCCGAGCTTGAGAAGGACCTTCAATTCGTGGTGGACTGGGGTAAGAAATAGCTCGTAAATTTTAATGCTTCCAAAACGAACCTGCTATCAATTAGCCATCATAGACAATCGCTCCTACCTCCCATTAGCATGGAACAGGCTAGCCTCCCTGAGAGTAAAACACTACGCCTCCTTGGCCTCACACTCTCAGCGGGCCTCAAGAGGAATGACTATATCAAATCCATTGCTAAATACGCTGCTATTAAAAATGGTTTTCTGTGCAGGGCCTGGAAGTTTTTCCCGTCTGAGTCCATCCTGCACATATATAAATCTACCATCCACCCGTGTATTGAATACTTACAGCCACATATGGTCGGGTGCCCCTGCTATTCTCCTCAGGGTTCTTGACAAAATACAACGGAAAATCTGTAATATGATCGATACCGACTTGGTAGCCCGGCTGCAGTCACTTACTCACCGACGTGATGTGGCTTCCCAGTGCCTCATCTAGAAATACTTTCATGGCTTCTGCTGCGATGAACGTAGATCACTGGTGCCCCCTAGGTATGAATTTGCACGAGGTACTGGATTAGCAACTAGGTCCATCTACAGTGAAACAGATCAAATGTAGCCGCAGTTTCTACTCTAACAGCTTCTTTTCTCGCACTTCCCGCCTGTGGAATTCCCTTCCATATACATTCTTCCCCGACAGCTACAATCTCCAAGAAGTTAAATGTGAGGTCAATAGATACCTCTTATCACACTAACTCACATCCATTCTCTCAAACACACTTCCCATCTACCCGATCCCCATCCTCGGTATCCTCATCCGTCTATCACCCTCCTTTCGCCATTTACTATAACTAACCACTCTTTCTCATCACTTTCCCCTATGTAACCCCCTGCGCAATATTGGCAGTGGAATGCCTTGCTTGGGGTGAAATGATTAAAAAAACATATATTGGTGCAATATTTTTTAGTTATCAAAATAAATTATTCAAACAGATTTTGTATTTGATCAAGTTTTTTTTTTCTCTAGATACTTACCTGAAAACGGAAAAAGTTGATACACAATCGTAAAATGATGGAACCTTTTCGCCAGTCTAGTAGTATACTTAAATTAATAAGATACAGGTCAAAATGAAAAACGCGCATCAGAAAAATAACCATAAAAATATTTATAGAAACTAAATAGAAACTACATTAAGACGGTGGATAGGTGACTGAAACTGATGTGCCAGTCAAAGACCAATAAATTGCAGATTCTTCTTTGCATTTCATCTAGAATTTCTAAATACACTTGATGATAACCAGCTTAGGGGGAAATATTTTTGCATAAGTTTTCAAACACTAAAGATGAAATATTTTTCAAAATATTTGTCCATTATTTTAACAAATGTAATAACTTATCTGACTTATTGTGCGTCATCTATTCTAAATACATACAGTGAATTCATTGTACTCATGTCAAATATTTTACACACTTTGCAATATCCAAGCAGAATTGTTGTAAAACAACTGACTGGACGTCTACTTGATGGCCCGTACATTATAAATAAAAACTGTTACCAAATGGAGCCAGATTTTTTTCAGAACGCCTTTCTCGAACCGTGTTGTCAAAATGGAGAAGGAAGAGATTAATTGCCTTGTAATTATAAGAAAAACATTCATTGACCGAGACACCAGTACTACATTTGATTGAAGTTTATAAAATGTTTCTCTTAAAAGTAATTTTAATGAAAATAGTTTTCTCTATTCGCTGTTATCACCCTTTTGATGAAGATTTCCTTCATAACCTTCTATTTAAAGTTGAGTGGAACGTAAATATCTTCATTATTTCATTATTTTTCATCGATTTACATGTGCCAACCATTTTAATTGTTACTGCCGTTGGTTGTCTTCTAGTGATGTGGTTTCTGCTACACTGTTTTGTGATTCTGTAGTGCCAGACATACGTGATCTTCGCGAAGACCTAAAGGCTTCATTCGCTCAAACCTATTGGAAAATATTTATCTGAGGAAGCCATTGTATTCAGCTGACAGATTGTATATTTTTGAGAGAGTTTTGATCTATGCATGACATCCATATGAAAGTCTCCATCTGGCGAGACGATTCAAGAAGATGCCTTCAGTTACTGTTTAGCATTACTATAAAGAATAATATGTCATACATTTTTAAATGTGATCGAATATTTTTCAAAGGAAGTCTTATATTTTTTTGGAAAATTAAGACAATTCCGGACAAATATATGAGGTTTTGCATGAGAATAGTTCGCTCGTGTGACCTCGATTAGGACGAACAGAACGATGAAGACTTTGCTGTGCATATTAAACAGAAATATTTGTATGAAGGCATTATCTGTTCAAAAATATGGTTAATGATTCTGGTTCCATATAATGCTGTTGTTATAGATGGGCTTAAGAGGGTAAGCGACAAGTAGAGATTTAGAGAAAAGCTAATAGATAGATAGATAGATAGATAGATAGATAGATAGATAGATAGATAGATAGATAGATAGATAGATGTCGGACATTATATTTTATTTGGATGGTGCAGTACAATTATTGTATATCCATATACCTCATGTTTGATAGAAGTAGCCTGTTTCAAAAATTAACAAGATAAATATTTTCTGTGATGTAAGCAGAAAGACAGGAAACGCAAGACAAGTAAGACTGAGCAAACAGTTACTACCATAAAATGATAATACGATAATCTCCTAAGCACAGCTGTCAATATATAATCATTTTTAAGAAACTTTAACTTAAAACTAGTTAACTCTACTCCTTTTTGATATCTTAATTTTAAATTTTATTGAAAAAAAAAGTTTTCTTGAAACTTTTATTTTAGTTTTAATTGAAAGCTAAATTATTAAATTTACTATTTCTAATAAGCGAAATACTCTGGTGTATTTCAAACATAAATTATTTTGATTGGAATCTAACATTTTTCAATCTTTCTTTAATCTTTCAATTTTTCAACCATTTTTAAGCATTCGACACATTGAAAATTAATTCTCAGTTTTAAAAATCTTGCAAAAATAAAATATTCATTTGTGGCACATTATTTTTGGAAAATTATCAAATCTTATGTTAAATTAATCTGATTACACAAGTATTGCTTATTTACACATTATTGCATATATTATTTGAGGTAAGGAGTGGAAACTCGGACCTTTTAATTTGTACATAGAAATTAACATACAAAAACTTCATATACACGAAAAAAATATTAATTATTTTAAAAATATGATATCCAAAAGATTTGTATTAAACATTAAATTTTTTAATAGGCAATATAACCTACAAGTATTAACTTAACAATCTAACCGCAACTTATCTTCGAATTTTTTATAATATTTTTGAAACTTTGTAAATTATTATAATTAAAAAGCAAAAACGAAAGCAACTCTTTTAGAATTTCATTAGTAATTGAAATTTGTTTTTTCTTCAGACAATAATGTTCTTTATTTTTATTATTTATTCAAGCAATTAAAAGCTTACCAAATTAAATAAAATCAGAGTTTAATAGCATTTTTTATTTTACTATTCGGATCATGTATTCAGAAACAGTAGCCAAATTTTTAAAAATGTTGATTTGTATTCCCCTATGAGTCCTGCATTTAACTAATAAAACATTTACCGCAACAAAGACAAATTTATTAAAATTTTACGTATTTACGTTGAGTGGGTAACAGCTGTAAAAATAAAAGATTTTTTAAAAGATTTTTCAAAATAAGAGTTTCAAAAATAATTTCATTTAGTTGTGAATGAATACTGAATTCTTCGTTAAAATCCGACTGTTATTTAATTTTTTCGAGAATTTTCAAATTAATGTATTTCTTACCAGAAAAAAAGTGTGCGATGTAATATTACGTTTTCCATTGTAAACTTTATACCGTTAATTAAAACAAGATTATAAACATGTTAGAAGATAGTAAAATCTTTTAAAAATAATTAAAAATTACTTTGATCTTTCCTCTTAATAATAATAAAATATTTTGATGGAAAAGTTCGTTTTTATTAAGTATGGGGCCTTTTATATTCATACTATGCTGTTTTTAGCGATTTAGTAGAGGTACCTACTTAAAACGTTGATCGTAAACCTTGTGGTTTGCGTGACTTACGAGATTTGTTACTATATAAACAGTGTCGGCAACAAACTCGTTTTATTCTTCGTTTGTTTAAGCTCGAAATTAAACATCTGTTATCATTTTTCATCTAGACGTCAATTGTCTCTTCTTATCCATTACAATACAAGACAACAAATAATGTAAAATATCTTTCTTTTACACATTTTCAGAACACCTTATTTTCCTCTCGACGCCGATTGTCTCTTCTTATCCATCGCAATACACGACAACAAATAATTTAAAATATCTTTCTTTTTCACATTTTCAAAACACCTTATTTTCCTCTCGACGCCGATTGTCTCTTCTTATCCGTCGCAATACACGACAACAAATAATTTAAATTATCTTTCTTTTTCACATTTTCGAAAACACCTTGTTTTCCTCTCGACGCCGATTGTCTCTTCTAATCTCTCGCAGTAAATGTCAACAAATAAAGTAAGTCAGCTTTTCATCTTCGTTTTTATTTCTTGCATTTCAGAAGTCGTTATTTTCCTCTCGGCGCCGATTGTCTCTTCTAATCTATCACAGTAAAAGTCAACAAATAAAGTAAGTCAGCTTTTCATCTTCGTTTTTATTTCTTGCATTTCAGAAGTCGTTATTTTCCTCTCGGCGCCGATTGTCTCTTCTAATCTATCGCAGTAAAAGTCAACAAATAAAGTAAGTCAGCTTTTCATCTTCCTTTTTATTTCTTGCATTTCAGAAGTCGTTATTTTCCTCTCGACGCCGATTGTCTCTTCTAATCTATCGCAGTAAAAGACAACAAATAAAATAAGTCAGCTTTTCATCTTCGTTTTTATTTCTTGCATTTCAGAAGTCGTTATTTTCCTCTCGGCGCCGATTGTCTCTTCTAATCTCTCGCAGTAAATGTCAACAAATAAAGTAAGTCAGCTTTTCAACTTCGTTTTTATTTCTTGCATTTCAGAAGTCGTTATTTTCCTCTCGGCGCCGATTGTCTCTTCTAATCTATCGCAGTAAAAGTCAACAAATAAAGTAAGTCAGCTTTTCATCTTCGTTTTTATTTCTTGCATTTCAGAAGTCGTTATTTTCCTCTCGGCGCCGATTGTCTCTTCTAATCTATCGCAGTAAAAGTCAACAAATAAAGTAAGTCAGCTTTTCATCTTCGTTTTTATTTCTTGCATTTCAGAAGTCGTTATTTTCCTCTCGGCGCCGATTGTCTCTTCTAATCTATCGCAGTAAAAGACAACAAATAAAATAAGTCAGCTTTTCATCTTCGTTTTTATTTCTTGCATTTCAGAAGTCGTTATTTTCCTCTCGACGCCGATTGTCTCTTCTAATCTATCGCAGTAAAAGTCAACAAATAAAGTAAGTCAGCTTTTCATCTTCGTTTTTATTTCTTGCATTTCAGAAGTCGTTATTTTCCTCTCGGCGCCGATTGTCTCTTCTAATCTATCGCAGGAAAAGTCAACAAATAAAGTAAGTCAGCTTTTCATCTTCGTTTTTATTTCTTGCATTACAGAAGTCGTTATTTTTTCTCGGCGCCGATTGTCTCTTCTAATCTATGTGATAAAAGTCAACAAATAAAGTAAGTCGGCTTTTCATCTTGTTTTATTTCTTGCATTTCGAAGTGAATTTATTTTCCTCTCGGCGCCGATTGTCTCTTCGTCTATCGCAGTAAAAGTCAACAAATAAAAATTAAGTCAGCTTTTTCATCTTCGTTTTTATTTCTTGCATTTCAGAAGTCGTTATTTTCCCTCCTCGCTGGCGCCGATTGTCTCTTCTAATCTATCGCAGGAAAAGATATGATATTTTCATCTTCGTTTTATTCTTGCATTTCAGAAGTGTTATTTTCCTCTCTGAAACGCGATTGTCTCTTCTAATCTATCGCAGTACAAGACAACAAATGATAAGTCAGCTTTTCATCTTCGTTTTATTTCTTGCATTTTCAGAAGTCGTTATTTTCACTCTCGACGCCGATTGTCTCTTCTAATCTATCGCAGTAAAGTCAACAAATAAAGTAAGTCAGCTTTATGCATCTTCGTTTTTTATTTCTTGCATTTCTAGTCGTTATTTTCCTCTCGGCGCCAGATTGTCTCTTCTAATCTATCGCAGTAAAAAGACAACAAATAAAATAAGTCAGCTTTTCATCTTCGTTTTTATTTCTGCATTTCCAAGTACTTATTTTCCTCTGTAGTTGTCTCGCCTAATCTATCGCAGTAAAAGTCAACAAATAAAATAGATAAGCTTTTGCTCTTCGTTTTTATTTCTTGCATTTCAGAAGTCGTTGACATACTCTCGGCGTAGCCGATTGTCTCTTCTAATCTATCTGTAAGTAAAAGACAACAAATTAAATAGTCAGCTTTTTTTTCATCTTAGATTTTTTTATTTCTTGCATTTCAGAGAGTCGTTATTTTCCTCTCGGCACTTGGTGTCTCTTCTAATCTATCGCAGTAAAAGACAACAAATAAAGTAAGTCAGCTTTTCATCTTGATTTTTATTTCTTGCATTTCAGAAGTCGTTGTGCCACTCTCGGCGCCAGTGAATTGTCTCTTCTAATCTATCGCAGTAAAGACAACAAATAAGTATGATCGCTTTTTCAACTCTTCCATTTTTATTTCTTGCATTTTAGAAGTCGTTATTTTCCTCTCGGCGCCGATTGTCTCTTCTAATCTATCGCAGTAAAAGTCAACAAATAAAGTAAGTCAGCTTTTCATCTTCGTTTTTATTTGCATTTCAGAAGTCGTTATTTTCCTCTCGGCGCCGATTGTCTCTTCTAATCTATCGCAGTAAAAGACAACAAATAAAGTAAATTCAGCTTTTCATCTTCGTTTTTCTTCTTTTTTATTTCAGAAGTCGTTATTTTCCTCTCGGCGCCGATTGTCTCTAATCTATCGCAGTAAAAGTCAACAAATAAGTAATTCGCTTTTTCATCTTCGTTTTTATTTCTTGCATTTCCGTCGTTATTTTCCTCTCGACGCCGATTGTCTCTTCTAATCTATCGCAGTAGAAGTCAACAAATAGTAAGTCAGCTTTTTTCATCTTCGTTTTTATTTCTGCATTTCAGAAGTCGTTATTTTCTCCGGCGCCGATTGTCTCTTCTAATCTATCGCAGTAAAGGAGCAAATAAGTAAGTCAGCTTTTCATCTTCGTTTTTATTTCTTGCATTTTAGAAGTCGTTGTTTCCTCCTCGCGCGTTAATATATTCTAATCTATCGCAGTAAGGTCATAAAATAAAGTTAGTCAGCTTTCATCTTCGTTTGTTCTGCATTTCAGAAGTCGTTATTTTCCTCTCGGCGCGGGTGTCTCTTCTAATCTATCGCATTAAAAGACAACAAATAAATAATTGACTTTTTCATCTTCGTTTTAATTTCTTGCATTTTCAGAAGTCGTTATTTTCCTCTCAACGCCGATTGTCTCTTCTAGTATCACTGTAGTACAAGACTACAAATAAAGTAAGTCGACTTTTCATCTTCGTTTTTATTTCTTGCATTTCAAGTTGTTATTTTCCTCTCGACGCCGATTGTCTCTTCTAATCTACTCATGATTAAAGTCAACAAATAATCAAGTCAGCTTTTCATCTTCGTTTTTATTTCTTGCATTTCCAGGGATGGTTATTTTCCTCTCGGCATAGGTGTCTCTTCTAATCTATCGCAGTAAAAGACAACAAATAAAATAAATCCAGCTTTCATCTTTGTTTTATTTCTTGCATTTCAGAAGTCGTTATTTTCCTCTCGGCACTTGCGATTGTCTCTTCTAATCTATCGCAGTAAAAGTCAACAAATAAAGTAAGTCAGATTTTCATCTTCGTTTTTATTTCTTGCATTTGAAAGTCGTTATTTTCTCTGGACGCCGATTGTCTCTTCTAATCTATCGCAGTAAAAGTCAACAAATAAAGTAAGTCAGCTTTTTCATCTTCGTTTTTATTTCTTGCATTTTCAGAAGTCCGTTATTTCCTCTCGGCGCCGATTGTCTCTTCTAATCTATCGCAGTAGAAGACAACAAATAAAATAAGTCAGCTTTCATCTTCGATTTTATATCTTGCATTTCAGAAAGTCGTTATTTTTTTCTCGGCGCCGATTGTCTCTTCTAATCTATCGCAGTAAAAGTCAACAAATAAAGTAAGTCAGCTTTTCATCTTCGTTTTTATTTCTTGCATTTCAAAGTCGTTATTTTCCTCTCGGCGCCGATTGTCTCTTCTAATCTATCGCAGTAAAAGTCAACAAATAAAGTAGTCAGCTTTCATCTTCGTTTTTATTTCTTGCATTTCAGAAGTCGTTATTTTCCTCTCGGCGCGGTGTCTCTTCTAATCTATCGCAGGAAAAGACAACAAATAAAATAAGTCAGCTTTTCATCTTCCGTTTTTATTTCTTGCATTTCAGAAGTCGTTGACTTTCCTCTCGACACCGATTGTCTCTTCTAATCTATCGCAGTACAAGACAACAAATAAAGTAAGTCAGCTTTTCATCTTCGTTTTTATTTCTTGCATTTCAGAAGTCGTTATTTTCCTCTCGACGCCGATTGTCTCTTCTAATCTATCGCAGTAAAAGTCAACAAATAAAGTAAGTCAACTTTTCATCTTCGTTTTATTTTGCATTTCAGAAGTCGTTATTTTCCTCTCGGCACCGATTGTCTCTTCTAATCTATCGCAGTAAAAGACAACAAATAAAATAAGTCAGCTTTTCATCTTTGTTTTATTTCTTGCATTTCAAGAATCGTTATTTTCCTCTCGACGCCGATTGTCTCTTCTAATCTATCGCAGTAAAAGTCAACAAATAAAGTAAGTCAGCTTTTCATCTTCGTTTTTATTTTAACATTTCGAAGTCATTATTTTCCTCTCGGCGCCGATTGTCTCTTCTAATCTATCGCAGTAAAAGACAACAAATAAAATAAGTCAGCTTTTCATCTTCGTTTTTATTTCTTGCATTTCAGAAGTCGTTATTTTCCTCTCGGCTTGCTGATTGTCTCTTCTAATCTATCGCAGTAAGTCAACAAATAAAGTAAGTCAGCTTTTCATCTTCGTTTTTATTTCTTGCATTTCAAGTCGTTATTTTCTCTCGGCGCCGATTTTCTCTTCTAATCTATCGCAATAAAAGACAACAAATAAAATGATGTAGCTTTTCATCTTCGTTTTTATTTCTTGCATTTCAGAAGTCGTTATTTTCCTCTCGGCTTTGAATTTTATTCTCTTCTAATCTATCGCAGTAAAAGACAACAAATAAGTAAGTCAGCTTTTCATCTTCGTTTTTATTTCTTGCATTTTCAGAAGTCGTTATTTTCCTCTCGACGCCGATTGTCTCTTCTAATCTATCGCAGTACAAGACAACAAATAAAATAAAGTCGGCTTTCATCTTCGTTTTTATTTCTTGCATTTCAGAAGTTGTTATTTTCCTCTCGACGCCGATTGTCTCTTCTAATCTATCGCAGTTAAAGTCAACAAATAAAGTAAGTCAGCTTTTCATCTTCGTTTTATTTCTTGCATTTCAGAAGTCGTTATTTTTCCTCTCGGCGGCGCCGATTGTCTCTTCTAATCTATCGCAGTAAAAGACAACAAATAAAATAAGTCAGCTTTTCATCTTCGTTTTTATTTCTTGCATTTCAGAAGTCGTTATTTTCCTCTCGGCGCCGATTGTCTCTTCTAATCTATCGCAGTAAAAGTCAACAAATAAAGTAAAGTCAGATTTTCATCTTCGTTTATTTCTTGCATTTCAAGAGAATCGTTATTTTTCTCTGGACGCCGATTGTCTCTTCTAATCTATCGCAGTAAAAGTCAACAAATAAGTAAGTCAGCTTTTCATCTTCGTTTTTATTTCTTGCATTTTCAGAATCGTTATTTTCCTCTCAGCGCCGATTGTCTCTTCTAATCTATCGCAGTAAAAGACAACAAATAAAATAAGTCAGCTTTTCATCTTCGATTTTATATCTTGCATTTCAGAAGTCGTTATTTTTTCTCGGCGCCGATTGTGCTCTTCTAATCTATCGCAGTAGGATAAACAAATAAAGTAAGTCAGCTTTTCATCTTCGTTTATTTCTTGCATTTCAGAAGTCGTTCTTTTCCTCTCGGCGCCGATTGTCTCTTCTAATCTATCGCAGTAAAAGTCAACAAATAAAGTAAGTCAGCTTTTCATCTTCATTTTTATTTCTTGCATTTCAGAAGTCGTTATTTTCCTCTCGGCGCCGATTGTCTCTTCTAATCTATCGCAGGAAAAGACAACAAATAAAATAAGTCAGCTTTTTCATCTTCGTTTTTATTTCTTGCATTTCGAAGTCGTTATTTCCTCTCGACGCCGATTGTCTCTTCTAATCTATCGCAGTACAAGACAACAAATGATAAAGTCAGCTTTTCATCTTCGTTTTTATTTCTTGCGTTCGAAGTCGTTATTTTCCTCTCGACGCCGATTGTCTCTTCTAATCTATCGCAGTAAAAGTCAACAAATAAAGTAAGTCCTTTCATCTTCGTTTTTATTTCTTGCATTTCGAAGTCGTTATTTTCCTCTCGGCGCCGATTGTCTCTTCTAATCTATCGCAGTAAAAGACAACAAATAAAATAAGTCAGCTTTTCATCTTCGTTTTTATTTCTTGCATTTCAGAAGTCGTTATTTTCCTCTCGACGCCGATTGTCTCTTCTAATCTATCGCAGTAAAAGTCAACAAATAAAGTAAGTCAGCTTTTCATCTTCGTTTTTATTTCTTGCATTTCAGAAGTTATTTTCCTCTCAACGCCGATTGTCTCTTCTAATCTATCGCAGTAAAAGACAACAAATAAAATAAGTCAGCTTTTCATCTTCGTTTTATTTCTTGCATTTTCAGAAGTCGTTGACGCCTCTCGACGCCGATTGTCTCTTCTAATCTATCGCAGTAAAAGTCAACAAATAAAGTAAGTCAGCTTTTCATCTTCGTTTTTATTTCTTGCATTTCAGAAGTCGTTATTTTTCCTCTCGGCGCCGATTTTCTCTTCTAATCTATCGCAGTAAAAGACAACGCCGATAAAATAAGTCAGCTTTTCATCTTCGTTTTTATTTCTTGCATATCAGAAGTCGTTATTTTCCTCTCGGCGCCGATTGTCTCTTCTAATCTATCGCAGTAAAAGACAACAAATAAAGTAAGTCAGCTTTTCATCTTCGTTTTTATTTCTTGCATTTCAGAAGTCGTTATTTTCCTCTCGACGCCGATTGTCTCTTCTAATCTATCGCAGTAAAAGTCAACAAATAAAGTAAGTCAGCTTTTCATCTTCGTTTTTATTTCTTGCATTTCAGAAGTCGTTATTTTCCTCTCGGCGCCGATTGTCTCTTCTAATCTATCGCAGTAAAAGACAACAAATAAAGTAAGTCAGCTTTTCATCTTCGTTTTTATTTCTTGCATTTCAGAAGTCGTTATTTTCCTCTCGGCGCCGATTGTCTCTTCTAATCTATCGCAGTAAAAGTCAACAAATAAAGTAAGTCAGCTTTTCATCTTCGTTTTTATTTCTTGCATTTCAGAAGTCGTTATTTTCCTCTCGGCGCCGATTGTCTCTTCTAATCTATCGCAGTAAAAGTCAACAAATAAAGTAAGTCAGCTTTTCATCTTCGTTTTTATTTCTTGCATTTCAGAAGTCGTTATTTTCCTCTCTGCGCCGATTGTCTCTTCTAATCTATCGCAGTAAAAGACAACAAATAAAGTAAGTCAGCTTTTCATCTTCGTTTTTATTTCTTGCATTTCAGAAGTCGTTATTTTCCTCTCGACGCCGATTGTCTCTTCTAATCTATCGCCGTAAAAGTCAACAAATAAAGTAAGTCAGCTTTTCATCTTCGTTTTTATTTCTTGCATTTCAGAAGTCGTTATTTTCCTCTCGGCGCCGATTGTCTCTTCTAATCTATCGCAGTAAAAGACAACAAATAAAATAAGTCAGCTTTTCATCTTCGTTTTAATTTCTTGCATTTCAGAAGTCGTTATTTTCCTCTCGGCGCCGATTGTCTCTTCTAATCTATCGCAGTACAAGACAACAAATAAAGTAAGTCAGCTTTTCATCTTCGTTTTTATTTCTTGCATTTCAGAAGTCGTTATTTTCCTCTCGACGCCGATTGTCTCTTCTAATCTATCGCAGTAAAAGTCAACAAATAAAGTAAGTCAGCTTTTCATCTTCGTTTTTATTTCTTGCATTTCAGAAGTCGTTATTTTCCTCTCGGCGCCGATTGTCTCTTCTAATCTATCGCAGTAAAAGACAACAAATAAAATAAGTCAGCTTTTCATCTTCGTTTTTATTTCTTGCATTTCAGAAGTCGTTATTTTCCTCTCGGCGCCGATTGTCTCTTCTAATCTATCGCAGTAAAAGTCAACAAATAAAGTAAGTCAGATTTTCATCTTCGTTTTTATTTCTTGCATTTCAGAAGTCGTTATTTTCCTCTGGACGCCGATTGTCTCTTCTAATCTATCGCAGTAAAAGTCAACAAATAAAGTAAGTCAGCTTTTCATCTTCGTTTTTATTTCTTGCATTTCAGAAGTCGTTATTTTCCTCTCGGCGCCGATTGTCTCTTCTAATCTATCGCAGTAAAAGACAACAAATAAAATAAGTCAGCTTTTCATCTTCGTTTTTATATCTTGCATTTCAGAAGTCGTTATTTTCCTCTCGGCGCCGATTGTCTCTTCTAATCTATCGCAGTAAAAGTCAACAAATAAAGTAAGTCAGCTTTTCATCTTCGTTTTTATTTCTTGCATTTCAGAAGTCGTTATTTTCCTCTCGACGCCGATTGTCTCTTCTAATCTATCGCAGTAAAAGTCAACAAATAAAGTAAGTCAGCTTTTCATCTTCGTTTTTATTTCTTGCATTTCAGAAGTAGTTATTTTCCTCTCGGCGCCGATTGTCTCTTCTAATCTATCGCAGTAAAAGTCAACAAATAAAGTAAGTCAGCCTTTCATCTTCGTTTTATTTCTTGCATTTCAGAAGTCGTTATTTTCCTCTCGACGCCGGTTGTCTCTTCTAATCTATCGCAGTAAAAGTCAACAAATAAAGTAAGTCAGCTTTTCATCTTCGTTTTTATTTCTTGCATTTCAGAAGTCGTTATTTTCCTCTCGGCGCCGATTGTCTCTTCTAATCTATCGCAGTAAAAGACAACAGATAAAGTAAGTCAGATTTTCATCTTCGTTTTTATTTCTTGCATTTCAGAAGTCGTTATTTTCCTCTCGGCGCCGATTGTCTCTTCTAATCTATCGCAGTAAAAGTCAACAAATAAAGTAATTCAGCTTTTCATCTTCGTTTTTATTTCTTGCATTTCAGAAGTCGTTATTTTCCTCTCGGCGCCGATTGTCTCTTCTAATCTATCGCAGTAAAAGTCAACAAATAAAGTAAGTCAGCTTTTCATCTTCGTTTTTATTTCTTGCATTTCAGAAGTCGTTATTTTCCTCTGGACGCCGATTGTCTCTTCTAATCTATCGCAGTAAAAGTCAACAAATAAAGTAAGTCAGCTTATCATCTTCGTTTTTATTTTCTGCATTGCAGTTTCTTCGCTCTCTGCGCTGATTGTTCTATTCTATCAGTAAAGGACGCCAAATGTAAGTCATCATCTTCGTTTTTACTCTTTATTTGTGTCATGCTTCCCTCTCGTCGAGCTGTTCTTCAACTTACTTCCCAAAGTCTTACTGAACAGTAAGTCAGATTTTCATCTTCAGTTTTTATTTCTTGCATTTCAGAAGTCGTTATTTTCCTCTGACGCCGATTGTCTCTTCTAACGGTCGCAGTAAAAGTCAACAAATAAATAAGTCAGTTTCTTTTTCATCTTCGTTTTTAATTCTTGCATTTCAGAAGTCGTTATTTTCTCTCGGCGTCGATTGTCTCTTCTAATCTATCGCAGTAAAAGACAACAAATAAAATAAGTCAGCTTTTCATCTTTTGTTTTTATATCTTGCATTTCAGAAGTCGTTATTTTCCTCTCGGCGCCGATTGTTCTTCTAACGCATTTATAAAAGTCAACAAATAAAGTAAGTCAGTTTTTCATCTTCGTTTTTATTTCTTGCATTTCAGAAGTCGTTATTTTCCTCTCTCGACGCCGATTGTCTTTCTAATCTATCGCAGTAAAGTCAAACAAATAAAGGCAGCCGTTTTCATCTTCGTTTTTATTTCTCTTACTCTGTAGCGAAGTTATTTTCCTCTCGGCGCCGATTGTCTTTCTAATCTATCGCAGTAAAAGCCACTAAATAAAGTAAGTCAGCCTTTCATCTTCGTTTTATTTCTGCATTTAAAGTCGTTATTTTCCTCTCGGCGCTTGATTGTCTCTTCTAATCTATCGCAGTAAAAGTCAACAAATAAAGTAAGTCAGCTTTTCATCTTCGTTTTTATTTTGCATTTCCGAAGTCGTTATTTTCCTCTCGGCGCTGATTGTCTTCTTAATCTATCGTTAAAGACAAACAAATAGCAGTCAGCTTTTCATCTTCGTTTTTATTTCTTGCATTTCAGAAGTCGTTATTTTCTCGGCGCCGATTGTCTCTTCTAACCCATCGCAGTAAAGTCAACAAATAAAGTAATTCAATATCTGCTTTTATTTCTGCATTTCAGAAGTCGTTATTTTCCTCTCGCCGATTGTCTCTTCTAACGGCTTCAGTAAAACAACAAATAAAGTAAGTCAGCTTTTCATCTTCGTTTTTATTTCTTGCATTTGGGAAAGTCGTTATTTTCCTCGACGTTGATTGTCTCTTCTAACGACGGTAAAAGTCAACAAATAAAGTAAGTCAGCTTTTCATCTTCGTTTTTATTTCTTGCATTTCGTAGTCGTTATTTTCTCGTTGACGTCATTCTCTCGACCATCGCAGTAAAAGACAACAAATAAAGTAAGTCATTTTCATCTTCGTTTTTATTTCTTATCAGAAGTCGTTATTTTCCTCGGCGCCGATTGTCTCTTCTAATCTATCGCAGTAAAAGACAACAAATAAAGTAAGTCAGCTTTTCATCTTCGTTTTTATTTCTCATTTCAGAAGTCGTTATTTTCCTCTCGGCGCCGATTGTCTCTTCTAATTCATTCAGTGCGTCGTGTATGCTAAGTCAGCTTTTCATCTTCGTTTTTATTTCTACTTCAGTAGTCGTTATTTTCTCCTCTGACGCCGATTGTTCCTTCTAATCTATCGCAGTAAAAGTCAACAAATAAAGTGTTCGCCTTTTTTCATCTTCGTTTTTATTTCTGCATTTCTGTAGTCGTTATTTTCCTCTCGGCGCCGATTGTCTCTAATCTATCGCAGTAAAAGACAACAATAAAGTAAGTCAGCTTTTCCATCTTCGTTTTTACTTCTTGCATTTCAGAAGTCGTTATTTCTCCCTTTGCGCCGATTGTCTTTTTTAATCTATCGCAGTAAAATTCAACAACAAAGTAATTCAGCTTTTCATCTTCGTTTTTATTTCTTGTATCGGAAGTCGTTATTTTCCTCTCGACGCCGATTGTCTCTTCTAATCTATCGCAGCAAAAGACAACAATAGAAAAGTAAGTCATTTTCTTCATCTTCGTTTTTATTTTTGCATTTGTAGTCGTTATTTTCCTCTCGGCGCCGATTGTTCCTTCTGACTCATCGCAGTAAAAGTCAACAAATAAAGTAAGTCAGCTTTTTCATCTTCGTTTTTATTTCTTGCATTTCAGAAGTCGTTATTTTCCTCTCGCAGCCGATTGTCTTTCTAATCTATCGCAGTAAAAGTCAACAACAACAAAGTAATTCTAGCTTTTCATCTTCGTTTTTATTTCTTGCATTTCAGAAGTCGTTATTTTCCTCTCGGCGCCGGGATTGTCTCTTCTGCACCCATCGCAGCAAAAAACAACAACAAAAGTAAGTCAGCTTTTCATCTTCGTTTTCGCTCTTTGCATTTCAGAAGTCGTTATTTTCCTCTCGACGCTGATTGTCTCTTCTAATCTTTCGGTAAAAGTCAACAAATAAAGTAAGTCAGCTTTTCATCTTCGTTTTCTTTTATTTTTGGGTATCGTGAAGTCGTTATTTCTTCTCGGCGCCGATTGTCTCTTCTAATTTATCGCAGTAAAAGACAACAAATAAAGTAAGTCAGCTTTTCATCTTCGTTTTTATTTCTTGCATTTCAGAAGTCGTTATTTTCCTCTTTAAGCCGATTGTCTCTTCTAATTCATCGCAGTAAAAGACAACAAATAAAGTAAGTCAGCTTTTCATCTTCGTTTTTATTTTTACCAGAAGCGTTATTTTCCTCGGCGCCGATTGGCCTTCAATCTATCGCAGTGGTGTCATACTGTTAAACGCCACCGTTTTTATTTCTTGCATTTCAGAAGTCGTTATTTTCCTCTCGACGCCGATTGTCTCTTCTAATTCATCGCAGTAAAAGTCAACAAATAAAGTAAGTCAGCTTTTCATTTTCGTTTTTATTTCTTGCATTTCAGAAGTCGTTATTTTCTCTCTCGGCGCCGATTGTCTCCTTTTCTAATCTATCGTAGTAAAAGACAACAAATAAAGTAAGTCAGCTTTTCATCTTCGTTTTTATTTCTTGCATTTCAGAAATGTTATTTTCCTCGTCGATTGTCTCTTTTAATCTATCGCAGTAAAAATTCAACAATAAAGTAATTCAGCTTTTCTACCCTTTGGTTTTTATTTCTTGCATTTCAGAAGTCGTTATTTTCCTCTCGACGCCGATTGTCTCTTCTAATTCAATGCAGTAAAAGACAAACAAATAAAGTAAGTCAGCTTTTCATCTTCTGTTTCTTCTGCATTTGCAGTCGTTATTTTCCTCTCGGCGCCGATTGTCTCTTCAATCATCGCAAAAGTCAACAAATAAAGTAAGTCAGCTTTTCATCTTCGCTTTTATTTTCGCATTTCAGAAGTCGTTATTTCTTTCCTTGCGCCGATTGTCTCTTCTAATCTATCGCAGTAAAAGACAACAAATAAAATAAACAGCTTTTCATCTCTAGGTTTTTATTTCTGTGGCATTTCAGAAGTCGTTATTTTCCTCGGCGCCGATTGTCTCTTCTAATCTATCGCAGTAAAAGTCAACAACAAGTAAGTCAGATTCTCTATCTTCGTTTTTATTTCTTGCATTTCAGAAGTCGTTATTTTCCTCTCGACGCCGATTGTTCTTCAATCTATCGCAAAAGTCAACAACAAAGTAAGTCAGCTTTTCATCTTCGTTTTTATTTTATCATAAAAAGTCGTTATTTTGCTCTCGGCGCCGATTGTCTCTTCTAATCTATCGCAGTAAAAGACAACAAATAAAATAAGTCAGCTTTTCACCTTCGTTTTTATATCTTGCATTTCAGAAGTCGTTATTTTCCTCTCGGCGCCGATTGTCTCTTCTAATCTATCGCAGTAAAAGTCAACAAATAAAGTAAGTCAGCTTTTCATCTTCGTTTTTATTTCTTGCATTTCAGAAGTCGTTATTTTCCTCTCGACGCCGATTGTCTCTTCTAATCTATCGCAGTAAAAGTCAACAAATAAAGTAAGTCAGCTTTTCATCTTCGTTTTTATTTCTTGCATTTCAGAAGTAGTTATTTTCCTCTCGGCGCCGATTGTCTCTTCTAATCTATCGCAGTAAAAGTCAACAAATAAAGTAAGTCAGCCTTTCATCTTCGTTTTATTTCTTGCATTTCAGAAGTCGTTATTTTCCTCTCGACGCCGATTGTCTCTTCTAATCTATCGCAGTAAAATCAACAAATAAAGTAAGTCAGCTTTTCATCTTCGTTTTTATTTCTTGCATTTCAGAAGTCGTTATTTTCCTCTCGGCGCCGATTGTCTCTTCTAATCTATCGCAGTAAAAGTCAACAAATAAAGTAAGTCAGCTTTTCATCTTCGTTTTTATTTCTTGCATTTCAGAAGTCGTTATTTTCCTCTCGGCGCCTATTGTCTCTTCTAATCTATCGCAGTAAAAGACAACAAATAAAATAAGTCAGCTTTTCATCTTCGTTTTTATTTCTTGCATTTCAGAAGTCGTTATTTTCCTCTCGGCGCCGATTGTCTCTTCTAATCTATTGCAGTAAAAGACAACAAATAAAATAAGTCAGCTTTTCATCTTCGTTTTTATTTCTTGCATTTCAGAAGTCGTTATTTTCCTCTCGACGACGATTGTCTCTTCTAATCTATCGCAGTAAAAGTCAACAAATAAAGTAAGTCAGCTTTTCATCTTCGTTTTTATTTCTTGCATTTCAGAAGTCGTTATTTTCCTCTCGGCGCCGATTGTCTCTTCTAATCTATCGCAGTAAAAGACAACAAATAAAATAAGTCAGCTTTTCATCTTCGTTTTTATTTCTTGCATTTCAGAAGTCGTTATTTTCCTCTCGGCGCCGATTGTCTCTTCTAATCTATCGCAGTACAAGACAACAAATAAAGTAAGTCAGCTTTTCATCTTCGTTTTTATTTCTTGCATTTCAGAAGTCGTTATTTTCCTCTCGACGCCGATTGTCTCTTCTAATCTATCGCAGTAAAAGTCAACAAATAAAGTAAGTCAGCTTTTCATCTTCGTTTTTATTTCTTGCATTTCAGAAGTCGTTATTTTCCTCTCGGCGCCGATTGTCTCTTCTAATCTATCGCAGTAAAAGTCAACAAATAAAGTAAGTCAGCTTTTCATCTTCGTTTTTATTTCTTGCATTTCAGAAGTCGTTATTTTCCTCTCGACGCCGATTGTCTCTTCTAATCTATCGCAGTAAAAGTCAACAAATAAAGTAAGTCAGCTTTTCATCTTCGTTTTTATTTCTTGCATTTCAGAAGTCGTTATTTTCCTCTCGGCGCCGATTGTCTCTTCTAATCTATCGCAGTACAAGACAACAAATAAAGTAAGTCAGCTTTTCATCTTCGTTTTTATTTCTTGCATTTCAGAAGTCGTTATTTTCCTCTCGACGCCGATTGTCTCTTCTAATCTATCGCAGTAAAAGTCAACAAATAAAGTAAGTCAGCTTTTCATCTTCGTTTTTATTTCTTGCATTTCAGAAGTCGTTATTTTCCTCTCGGCGCCGATTGTCTCTTCTAATCTATCGCAGTAAAAGACAACAAATAAAATAAGTCAGCTTTTCATCTTCGTTTTTATATCTTGCATTTCAGAAGTCGTTATTTTCCTCTCGGCGCCGATTGTCTCTTCTAATCTATCGCAGTAAAAGTCAACAAATAAAGTAAGTCAGCTTTTCATCTTCGTTTTTATTTCTTGCATTTCAGAAGTCGTTATTTTCCTCTCGACGCCGATTTTCTCTTCTAATTCATCGCAGTAAAAGCTAACAATAAAGGAAGTCAGCTTTTCATCTTCGTTTTTATTTCTTGCATTTCAGAAGTAGTTATTTTTCTCTTGGCGCTGATTGTCTCTTCTAATCTATCGCAGTAAAGTCAACAAATAAAGTAAGTTCTGTCTGCTTTATTTCTTGCATTTCAGAAGTCGTTATTTTCCTCTCGATGCCGAAGGTTCTCTCTAATCTATTTGCAAGTCAAATAAAGTAAGTCGGCTTTTCATCTTCGTTTTTATTTCTTGCATTATAGAAGTCGTTATTTTCCTTCGGCGCCGATTATTCTTTCTAATTCATCGCAGTAAAAGACAAATAAATAAAGTAAGTCAGATTTTCATCTTCGTTTTTATTTCTTGCATTTCAGAAGTCGTTTTCCTCTCGGCGCCGATTGTCTCTTCTAATTCATCGCAGTAAAAGCCAACAAATAGCAACGCCTTTCATCTTCGTTGATTTCTTGCATTTCAGAAGTCGTTATTTTCCTCTCGGCGCCGATTGTCTCTTCTAATCCATCGCAGTAAAAGTCAACAAATAAAGTAAGTCAGCTTTTCATCTTTCGGCTTTATTTCTTGCATTTCAGAAGTCGTTATTTTCCTCTCGACGCCGATTGTCTCTTCTAATCTATCGCAGTAAAAGTCAACAAATAAAGTAAGTCAGCTTTTCATCTGCTTTTATTTCTTGCATTTCAGAAGTCGTTATTTTCCTCTCGGCGCCGATTGTCTCTTCTAATCTATCGCAGTAAAAGACAACAAATAAAGTAAGTCAGCTTTTCATCTTCGTTTTCATTTGCATTTTCAGAAGTCGTTATTTTCCTCTCGGCGCCGATTGTCTCTTCTAATCTATCGCAGTAAAAGTCAACAAATTGAAGTGTTTGATTTTCATCTTCGTTTTTATTTCTTGCATTTCAGAAGTCGTTATTTTCCTCTGGACGCCGATTGTCTCTTCTGACTCATCGCAAAAGTCAACAAATAAAGTAAGTCAGCTTTTCATCTTCGTTTTTATTTTTGCATTTCAGAAGTCGTTATTTTCCCTCTCAGCGCCGATTGTCTCTTCTAATTCATCGCAGTAAAAGACAACAAATAAAATAAGTCAGCTTTTCATCTTCGTTTTTATATCTTGCATTTCAGAAGTCGTTATTTTCCCTCTCGGCGCCGATTGTCTCTTCTGACCATCGTAGTAAAAGTCAACAAATAAAGTAAGTCAGCTTTTCATCTTCGTTTTTATTTCTTGCATTTCAGAAGTCGTTATTTTCTCGGCGCTGATTGTCTTTCAATCTATCGCAGTAAAAGACAACAAATAAAGTAAGTCAGCTTTTCATCTTCGTTTTTATTTCTTGCATTTCAGAAGTCGTTATTTTCCTCTCGGCGCCGATTGTCTCTTCTAATTTATCGTAGTAAAAGTCAACAAATAAAGTAAGTCAGCTTTTCATCTTCGTTTTTACTTTAAATTTCAGAAGCTTCCGCTTTCCTCCTCGGCGCCGATTAGTTCCTTCTAATTCATCGTAGTAAAAGTCAACAAATAAAGTAAGTCAGCTTTCATCTTCGTTTTTATTTCTTGCATTTCAGAAGTCGTTATTTTCCTCTCGACGCCGATTGTCTCTTCTAATCTATCGCAGTAAAAGTCAACAAATAAAGTGTTCAGTTTTTCATCTTCGTTTTTATTTCTTGCATTTCAGAAGTCGTTATTTTCCTCTCGGCGCCGATTGTCTCTTCTAATCTATCGCAGTAAAGGACAAACAAATAAAGTAAGTCAGCTTTTCATCTTGCTTTTATTTTCTTGCATTTCAGAAGTCGTTATTTCTTCCTTTGCCAATTGTCTCTTCTAATTCATCGTAGTAAAAGCCTAACAATAAGTGCATTCAGCTTTTTCATCTTCGTTTTTATTTCTTGCATTTCAGAAGTCGTTATTTTCCTCTCGGTGCCGATTGTCTCTTCTAATCTATCGCAGTAAAAAGCTAACAAACAAAAGCGCGCCAGCTTTTCATCTTCGTTTTTATTTTTGCATTTCTAGAAGTCGTTATTTTTCCTCCTTTGGCGCTGATTGTTCTCTTAATCTATCGCAGTAAAAAACAACAAATAAAGTGGGGAACAGCTTTTCATCTTCGTTATACTTCTGTCCAGAAGTCGTTATTTTCCTCCTGACGCTGATTGTCTCTTCAATCTATCGCAGTAAAAGTCAACAAATAAAGTAAGTCAGCTTTTCATCTTCGTTTTTATTTTTGCATTTCAGAAGTCGTTATTTTCCCTCTCGGCGCCGATTGTCTCTAATCTATCGCAGTAAAAGACAACAAATAAAGTAAGTCAGCTTTTCATCTTCGTTTTTATTTCTTGCATTTCAGAGTCGTTATTTTCCCCTCGGCGTCGATTGTCTCTTCTAATCTATCGCAGTAAAAGTCAACAAATAAAGTAAGTCAGCTTTCATCTTCAGCTTTTATTTCTGCATTTCCAGGGAAGTCGTTATTTTCCTCTCGACGCCGATTGCCCTTCTAATCTATCGCAGTAAAAGTCAACAAATAAGTAAGTCAGCTTTTCATCTGTTTTTATTTCTTGCATTTCAGTCGTTATTTTCCCCTCGGCGCCGATTGTCTCTTCTAATCTATCGTAGTAAAAGACACAAATAAAGTAAGTCAGCTTTTTCATCTTTCGTTTTATTTCCTTGCATTTCAGAAGCTGCTTGTATTTTCCCTCTCGGCGCCGATTGTCTCTTCTAATTCACGTAGCAAAAGTCAACAAATAAAGTAATTCAGCTTTTCATCTTCGTTTTTATTTCTTGCATTTCAGAAGTCGCTATTTCCTCTCGACGCCGACGGTTCTCTTAATCTATCAGTAGTAAAGTCAACAACAAAGTAAAACAGCTTTCATCTCTGCTTTATTTTTATACTTCTGTAGTCGCTATTTTCTCGGCGCTTCATTGTCTCTTCTAATCTATCGTAGTAGTTACAACAAATAGTCAGCTTTCATCTTCGTTTTATTTTTGCATTGAAGTCGTCGTTATTTTCCTCGGCTGATTGTTCCTTTAATCTACGGGTAAAGACAACAAATAAAATAAGTCAGCTTTTCATCTTCTTCTTTATTTCTGCATTTCTGTAGTCGTTATTTTCCTCTGTATAATTATCTGTTTCATCTATCGTAGTAAAAGTCACCAAATAAAGTAGTCAGTGCATCTTCGTTTTTATTTCTGCATTTCGAATGTTATTTTCCTCGGCGCTGATTGTCTCTTCTAATTCATCTAGTAAAAGACAACAAATAAAATAAGTCAGCTTTTCATCTTCGTTTTTATTTCTTGCATTTCAGAAGTCAAGTATTTCTCAAGGATTGTTCTTCAATGACAGTAAAAGACAACAAATAAAGTAAGTCAGCTTTTCATCTTCTTTAAAGTTTTTATTTTTTTGCATTTCAGAAGTCGTTATTTTTCCTTGTTATCAGCCCTCTGACCATCGCAGTAAAAGTCAACAAATAAAGTAAGTCAGCTTCTTCATCTTCGTTTTTATTTCTTGCATTCTTTGTGTTTGTTTTCCCTCTCTGACGTCAATTATTCTTCTAATCTATCGCAGTAAAAGCCTCAACAAATAAAGTAAGTCAGCTTTTCATTCTCGTTTTTATTTCTATCAGAAGTCGTTATTTTCCTCTGGCGCTGATTAGCCCTTCTAATCTATCGCAGTAAAGACAACAATAAAGTAAGTCAGCTTTTCATCTTTGTTTTTATTTCTTGCATTTCAGAAGTCGTTATTTTCCTCGGCGCTGATTGTTCCTTCTAATCTATCGTAGTAAAAGTCAACAACAAAGTAATTCAGCTTTTCTATCTTCGTTTTTATTTCTTGCATTTCCAGTTTGTTTTTCTCTCGATGCCGATTGTTCTTCGGTCAGCAGTAAAAGTCAAATAAATAAAGGGGTTAAAAGCCAAGCTTTTCATCTTCGTTTTTATTTCTCGCATTTCAGAAGTCGTTATTTTCCTCTCGGCGCTCTATTGTCTCTTCTAATTCATCGAAAAAAGTAATAAATAAATAAAATAAGTCAGCTTTTCATCTTCGTTTTTATTTCTTGCATTTCAGAAGTCGTTATTTCTCTCTCGAGGACGATTGTCTCTTCTAATCTATCTATAAAAGTCAACAAATAAAGTAAGTCAGCTTTTCATCTTCGTTTTTATTTTTTGCATTTCAGAAGTCGTTATTTTCCTCTCGGCGCTCGATTGTCTCCTCTAATCTATCGCAGTAAAGACAACAAATAAAATAAGTCAGCTTTTTCATCTTCGTTTTTATTTCTTGCATTTCAGAAGTCGTTATTTTCCTCTCGGCGCCGATTGTCTCTTCAATTCATCGCAGTAAAAGACAACAACAAAGTAAGTCACAGTTTTCATCTTCGTTTTTATTTCTGCATTTTGTGAAGTCGCGGTTTTCCTCTCGGCGCTGATTGTCTCTTCTAATCTATCGGTAAAAGTCATCAAAATTAAAGTAAGTCAGCTTTTCATCTTCGTTTTTATTTCTTGCATTTCAGAAGTCGTTATTTTCCTCTCAGTGCCGATTGTCTTTCTTAATCTATCGCAATAAAAGACAACAAATAAAATGCAGCCATGCCATCTTCGTTTTAATTTCTTGCATTTCAGAAGTCGTTATTTCCTCTCAAGCTGATTGTCTCTTCTAATCTATCGCGGTACAAGACAACAACAAGCAGCCAGCTTTTTCATCTCGTTTATATTTCGTATCTTTAGAAGTCGTTATTTTCCTCTCGACGCCGATTGTCTCTTCTACCTTACTTCCAGTAAAGTCAACAAGGAATAAAGCCATCTTCGTTTTTATTTCTTGTATTTCAGGAAGTCGTTATTTTCCTCTCGGCGCCGATTGTCTTCTTCTAATCTATCGTAGTAAAAGTCAACAAATAAAGTAAGTCAGTTTCTCATCTTTGCTTTATTTTTGGTATCTCCAGTTCGTTATTTTCCTCGACGCCGATTGTCTCTTCATCTATCGCAGTAAAAGTCAAATAACAAAGTAAGTCAGTTTTTCATCTTCGTTTTTATTTACTGAAGTCGTTATTTTCCTTCGGCGCTGATTGTTCCTTCAATCTATCGTGAGGCTGTACATGCTCAAACAGCTGTCAGTTTTTCATCTTCGTTTTTATTTCTGCATTTCAGAAGTCGTTATTTTCCTCTCGATGATTGTCTCTTCTAATCTATCGCAGTAAAAGTCAACAAATAAAGTAAGTCAGCTTTTCATCTTCGTTTTTATTTCTTGCATTTTAGAAGCTGTTATTTTTTTCCTTCCTGGCGCTCATTTGTTCTTCTACTCCATTTGGTAAAAGACAACAAATAAAATAAGTCAACTTTTCATCTTCGTTTTTATTTCTTGCATTTCAGAAGTCGTCATTTTCCTCTCGACGCCGATTGTCTCTTCTAATCTATCGCAGTAAAAGTCAACAAATAAAGTAAGTCAGCTTTTCATCTTCGTTTTTATTTCTTGCATTTCAGAAGTCGTTATTTTCCTCTCGGCGCCGATTGTCTCTTCTAATCTATTGCAGTAAAAGTCAACAAATTAAGTAAGTCAGCTTTTCGTCTTCGTTTTTATTTCTTGCATTTCAGAAGTCGTTATTTTCCTCTCGACGCCGATTGTCTCTTCTAATCTATCGCAGTAAAAGTCAACAAATAAAGTAAGTCAGCTTTTCATCTTCGTTTTGTTTCTTGCATTTCAGAAGTCGTTATTTTCCTCTCGGCGCCGATTGTCACTTCTAATCTATCGCAGTAAAAGACAACAAATAAAGTAAGTCAGCTTTTCATCTTCGTTTTTATTTCTTGCATTTCAGAAGTCGTTATTTTCCTCTCGGCGCCGATTGTCGCTTCTAATCTATCGCAGTAAAAGTCAACAAATAAAGTAAGTCAGCTTTTCATCTTCGTTTTTATTTCTTGCATTTCAGCAGTCGTTATTTTCCTCTCGGCGCCGATTGTCTCTTCTAATCTATCGCAGTAAAAGTCAACAAATAAAATAAGTCAGCTTTTCATCTTCGTTTTTATTTCTTGCATTTCAGAAGTCGTTATTTTCCTCTCGGCGCCGATTGTCTCTTCTAATCTATCGCAGTAAAAGACAACAAATAAAGTAAGTCAGCTTTTCATCTTCGTTTTTATTTCTTGCATTTCAGAAGTCGTTATTTTCCTCTCGGCGCCGATTGTCTCTTCTAATCTATCGCAGTAAAAGTCAACAAATAAAATAAGTCAGCTTTTCATCTTCGTTTTTATTTCTTGCATTTCAGAAGTCGTTATTTTCCTCTCGGCGCCGATTGTCTCTTCTAATCTATCGCAGTAAAAGACAACAAATAAAGTAAGTCAGCTTTTCATCTTCGTTTTTATTTCTTGCATTTCAGAAGTCGTTATTTTCCTCTCGGCGCCGATTGTCTCTTCTAATCTATCGCAGTAAAAGACAACAAATAAAGTAAGTCAGCTTTTCATCTTCGTTTTAATTTCTTGCATTTCAGAAGTCGTTATTTTCCTCTCGACGCCGATTGTCTCTTCTAATCTATCGCAGTAAAAGTCAACAAATAAAGTAAGTCAGCTTTTCATCTTCATTTTTGTTTCTTGCATTTCGTAGTCGTTATTTTCCCTCTCGGCGCTGGATTGTCTCTTCTAATCTATCGAGTAAAAGTCAACAAATAAAGTAAGTCAGCTTTTCATCTTCGTTTTTATTTCTTGCTTTTTCAGAAGCAGCATTTTCCTCTCGGCGCCGATTGTCTCTCTCCTCCTAATCTATCAAAAGCTGCTAAGTCAGCTTTTCATCTTCGTTTTTATTTCTTGCATTTCAGAAGTCGTTATTTTCCTCTCGGCGCCGATTGTCTCTTCTAATCTATCGCAGTAAAAGACAACAAATAAAATAATTCAGCTTTTCTATCTGCTTTTTTATTTCTATCGAAGTCGTTATTTCTCTCGGCGCCGATTGTCTCTTCTAATCTATCGCAGTAAAAGTCAACAAATAAAGTAAGTCAGCTTTTCATCTTGCTTTATTTCTTGCATTTCAGTAGTCGTTATTTTCCTCTCGGCGCCGATTGTTCCTTCATCTATCGCAGTAAAAGTCAACAAATAAAGTAAGTCAGCTTTTCATCTTCGTTTTTATTTCTTGCATTTCAGAAGTCGTTATTTTTCTCTGGCGCCGCCGATTGTCTCTTCTAATCTATCGCAGTAAAAGTCAACAAATAAAGTAATTCAGCTTTTCATCTTCGTTTTTATTTTTTGCATTTCAGAAGTCGTTATTTTCCCCTCTCGGCGCCGATTGTCTCTTCTAATCTATCGCACTAAAAGACAACAAATAAAATAAGTCAGCTTTTTCATCTTCGTTTTTATTTCTTGCATTTCAGAAGTCGTTATTTTCATCTCGACGCCGATTGTCTCTTCTAATCTATCGCAGTAAAAAGTCAACAAATAAAATAAGTCAGCTTTTCATCTTCGTTTCTATTTCTTGCATTTCAGAAGTCGTTATTTTCCTCTTCGGCGCCGATTGTCTCTTCTAATCTATCGCAGTAAAAGTCAACAAATAAAGTAAGTCAGCTTTTCATCTTCGTTTTTATTTCTTGCATTTCAGAAGTCGTTATTTTTCTCGACGCCGATTGTCTCTTCTAATCTATCGCAGTAAAAGTCAACAATAAAGTAAGTCAGCTTTTCATCTTTGCTTTATTTTTGCATTTCGTGAAGTCGTTATTTTTCTCGACGCTGATTGTCTCTTCTAATCTATCGCAGTAAAAGTCAGCAAATAAAGTAAGTCAGCTTTTCATCTTCGTTTTGTTTCTTGCATTTCAGAAGTCGTTATTTTCCTCTCGGCGCTGATTGTCACTTTCGCTTAATCTATCGCAGTAAAGACAACAAATAAAGTGGTAAGTCAGCTTTTCATCTTCGTTTTTATTTCTTTGCATTTCAGAAGTCGTTTTCCTCTCGGCGTCGATTGTCGCTTCTAATCTATCGCAGTAAAAGTCAACAAATAAAGTAAGTTTGGCTTTTTTTGTTCGTTTTCTTATTTCTTGCATTTCAGAAGTCGTTATTTTCCTCTCGTTGATTGTCTTTCAATCTATCGTAGTAAAAGTCAACAAATAAAATAAGTCAGCTTTTCATCTTCGTTTTTATTTCTTGCATTTGTGTTTCGCTCTCCGGCGCCGATTGTCTCTTCAATCATCGCAGTAAAAGACAACAAATAAAGTAAGTCAGCTTTTCATCTTCGTTTTATTTCTTGCATTTCAGAAGTCGTTATTTTCCTCTCGGCGCCGACGGTTCTTCTAATTCACCGTAGTAAAGTCAACAAATAAAATAAGTCAGATTTTTCAATTTTGTTTTTATTTCTTGTGATTTCGTTTTTTCGTTATTTCTTCGCTGATTGTTCTTCAATCATTTGCAAAGACAACAAATAAAGTAAGTCAGCTTTTCATCTTCGTTTTTATTTCTTGCATTTGTAGTCGTTATTTTCCTGTTGATTGTCTTTCAACCATTTCTCCATAAAGACAAATAAAAAGTCAGCTTTTCATCTTCGTTTAATTCTTGCATTTGAAGTCATTTCTCGATGCCGATTGTCTCTTCTAATCTATCGCAGTAAAAGTCAACAAATAAAGTAAGTCAGCTTTTCATCTTCATTTTTGTTTCTTGGATTTCAGAAGTCGTTATTTTCCTCTCGGCGCCGATTGTCTCTTCTAATCTATCGCAGTGAAAGTCAACAAATAAAGTAAGTCAGCTTTTCATCTTCGTTTTTATTTCGTTTTTCAGAAGTTGTTATTTTCCTCTCGGCGCTGATTGTCTCTTCTAATCTATCGCAGTAAAAGTCAACAAATAAAGTAAGTCAGCTTTTCATCTTCGTTTTTATTTCTTGCATTTCAGAAGTCGTTATTTTCCTCTCGGCGCCGATTTGTCTTTCAATTTATCGCAGTAAAAGACAACAACAAAATAATCAGCCATCTTCGTTTTTATTTCTTGCATTTCAGAAGTCGTTATTTTCCTCTCGGCGCCGATTGTCTCTTCTAATCTATCGCAGTGGTGTCAACAACAAGTAAGTCAGCTTTTCATCTTCGTTTTTATTTCTTGCATTTCAGAAGTCGTTATTTTCCTCTCGGCGCTGATTGTCTCTTCTAATCTAATGCAGTAAAAGTCAACAAATAAAGTAAGTCAGTTTTTCATCTTCGTTTATTTTTGCATTTGTGAAGTCGTTATTTTCCTCTCGGCGCCGATTGTCTCTTCTAATCTATCGCAGTAAAAGTCAACAAATAAAGTAATTCAGCTTTTCATCTTCGTTTTTATTTCTTGCATTTCAGAAGTCGTTATTTTCCTCTCGGCGCCGATTGTCTCTTCTAATCTATCGCACTAAAAAAGACAACAAATAAAATAAGTCAGCTTTTCATCTTCGTTTTTATTTCTTGCATTTCAGAAGTCGTTATTTTCATCTCGACGCCGATTGTCTCTTCTAATCTATCGCAGTAAAAGTCAACAACAAATGTCGGGGTTTTTTCATCTTCGTTTTTATTTCTCATTTGTGAAGTCGCTATTTTCTCGGCGCCGATTGTCTCTTCTAATCTATCGCAAAAAAAGTCAACAAATAAAGTGTCGGGCTTTTCATCTTCGTTTTTATTTCTTGCATTTGTGTTTATTTCCTTAATGATTGTCTTTCTAATTCATCAGAAAAGTCAACAAATAAAGTAAGTCAGCTTTTCATCTTCGTTTTTATTTTTTGCATTTCAGAAGTCGTTATTTTCCTCTCGACGCCGATTGTCTCTTCTAACTTATCGCAGTAAAAGTCAGCAACAAAGTGGGGAAGCCAGCTTTTTCATCTGCTTATTTCTTGCATTTGTGAAGTCGTTATTTTCCTCTCGGCGCTGATTGTCTCTTCTAATCTATCGCAGTAAAAGTCAACAACAAAGTAAGTCAGCTTTTCATCTTCGTTTTTATTTCTTGCATTTCAGAAGTCGTTATTTTCTCCTTTGTTGATTGTTCTTCGAATCTATCGTATAAAAGTCAACAACAAAGTAAGTCAGCTTTTCATCTTCGTTTTTATTTCTTACTCTGTAGTCGTTATTTTCCTCTCGGCGCCGATTGTCTCTTCTAATCGGTAGCGGCACAATGTAACAGCGGTCAGCTTTACATCTTCGTTTTTATTTCTTGCATTTTAGAAGTCGTTATTTTCCTCTTCGGCGCCGATTGTCTCTTCTAATCTATCGCAGTAAAAGACAACAAATAAAGTAAGTCAGCTTTTCATCTTCGTTTTTATTTCTTGCATTTCAGAAGTCGTTATTTTCCTCTCGACGCCGGTTGTCTCTTCTAATCTCTCGCAGCAAAAGTCCACAAATAAAGTAAGTAAGCTTTTCATCTTCGTTTTAATTTTTGCATTTCAGAAGTCGTTATTTTCCTCTCGACGCCGATTGTCTCTTCTAATCTATCGCAGTAAAAGTCAACAAATAAAGTAAGTCAGCTTTTCATCTTCGTTTTAATTTTTGCATTTCAGAAGTCGTCATTTTCCTCTCGACGCCGATTGCCTCTTCTAATCTATCGCAGTAAAAGACAACAAATAAAGTAAGTCAGCTTTTCATCTTCGTTTTTATTTCTTGCATTTCAGAAGTCGTTATTTTCCTCTCGGCGCCGATTGTCTCTTCTAATCTATCGCAGTAAAAGTCAACAAATAACGTAAGTCAGCTTTTCATCTTCGTTTTTATTTCTTGCATTTCAGAAGTCGTTATTTTCCTCTCGACGCCGATTGTCTCTTCTAATCTATCGCAGTAAAAGTCAACAAATAAAGTAAGTCAGCTTTTCATCTTCGTTTTTATTTCTTGCATTTCAGAAGTCGTTATTTTCCTCTCGGCGCCGATTGTCTCTTCTAATCTATCGCACTAAAAGACAACAAATAAAATAAGTCAGCTTTTCATCTTCGTTTTTATTTCTTGCATTTCAGAAGTCGTTATTTTCATCTCGACGCCGATTGTCTCTTCTAATCTATCGCAGTAAAAGACAACAAATAAAATAAGTCAGCTTTCCATCTTCGTTTTTATTTCTTGCATTTCAGAAGTCGTTATTTTCCTCTCGGCGCCGATTGTCTCTTCTAATCTATCGCAGTAAAAGTCAACAAATAAAGTAAGTCAGCTTTTCATCTTCGTTTTTATTTCTTGCATTTCAGAAGTCGTTATTTTCCTCTCGACGCCGATTGTCTCTTCTAATCTATCGCAGTAAAAGTCAACAAATAAAGTAAGTCAGCTTTTCATCTTCGTTTTTATTTCTTGCATTTCAGAAGTCGTTATTTTCCTCTCGACGCCGATTGTCTCTTCTAATCTATCGCAGTAAAAGTCAACAAATAAAGTAAGTCAGCTTTTCATCTTCGTTTTTATTTCTTGCATTTCAGAAGTCGTTATTTTCCTCTCGACGACGATTGTCTCTTCTAATCTATCGCAGTAAAAGTCAACAAATAAAGTAAGTCAGCTTTTCATCTTCGTTTTTATTTCTTGCATTTCAGAAGTCGTTATTTTCCTCTCGGCGCCGATTGTCTCTTCTAATCTCTCGCAGTAAAAGTCAACAAATAAAGTAAGTCAGCTTTTCATCTTCGTTTTTATTTCTTGCATTTCAGAAGTCGTTATTTTCCTCTCGGCGCCGATTGTCTCTTCTAATCTATCGCAGTAAAAGTCAACAAATAAAGTAAGTCAGCTTTTCATCTTCGTTTTTATTTCTTGCATTTCAGAAGTCGTTATTTTCCTCTCGGCGCCGATTGTCTCTTCTAATCTATCGCAGTAAAAGTCAACAAATAAAGTAAGTCAGCTTTTCATCTTCGTTTTTATTTCTTGCATTTCAGAAGTCGTTATTTTCCTCTCGGCGCCGATTGTCTCTTCTAATCTATCGCAGTAAAAGTCAACAAATAAAGTAAGTCAGCTTTACATCCTCGTTTTTATTTCTTGCATTTTAGAAGTCGTTATTTTCCTCTCGGCGCCGATTGTCTCTTCTAATCTATCGCAGTAAAAGACAACAAATAAAGTAAGTCAGCTTTTCATCTTCGTTTTTATTTCTTGCATTTCAGAAGTCGTTATTTTCCTCTCGACGCCGGTTGTCTCTTCTAATCTCTCGCAGCAAAAGTCCACAAATAAAGTAAGTAAGCTTTTCATCTTCGTTTTAATTTTTGCATTTCAGAAGTCGTTATTTTCCTCTTGACGCCGATTGTCTCTTCTAATCTATCGCAGTAAAAGTCAACAAATAAAGTAAGTCAGCTTTTCATCTTCGTTTTAATTTTTGCATTTCAGAAGTCGTCATTTTCCTCTCGACGCCGATTGCCTCTTCTAATCTATCGCAGTAAAAGACAACAAATAAAGTAAGTCAGCTTTTCATCTTCGTTTTTATTTCTTGCATTTCAAATCTGTTTATTTCCTTTCCTGATTTTGACGAACATCAAGTCAAAATAATATTCATAAGCTTGGACAGTTGCATCAAATCCATTTAATTGTTGCCAAGGCGATTCAGATCAGTAGCTTTCAGAAGCCGGGCGGAGGATGCCACGGTCCCAGGCATCCAAATATGGAGAGGATCCAATCAATTAATTTGAATAAAGTGTTTATTTTATGCTTCATCTGTATTTATATGTTTAAAATGCTTTTCTTTCTCACATATTTCAGTAGTAGGCCCTATGTGACTCACTAATTGAGTCTTAGGGGCATGAAATCAAGGAATCAGACCCGGGCATTACCAAATAACACCAAAACTGTACACGTGGCCACTTCAATTAACAAGAAAGGTAAATGCAATTCAGGCAATTTAGAGCTACATACTCTTTATGTGGTTTGCTTAGATAGTCCCAAATGAATCAAAAGTATATTTTCACACTCCTTCTGATAAGACGAACTTATACATCGTAATGAAGTTTACATTGCCTGCTGCCAACTTATATATATATTCTGAAGACACCGTAAAATGTCAGGCCTTAAAGTTTGTTTTATAAACTAACGTTAATGTTATTTCCAAACCAACGTAGACCACAGGACCCTTATTATGACGTATTTTTATATATATGTGTATTATGTCAGTTGTTTACCATGTCTTTAATGGAGAGTTTTAAAAAATACCTAGGGGACGTCGGTCATGAGAAATCGCCGTCAGCATCTTTATAATCATTTATTTCCAACAAATGGTAATATCTTATTTTTCCCTTAAAAGGGGTCAATACAACTAGAGAGCAGTATAAGTGTTAAAATATATATATATTTTTTTTTTATTCAGTTACGGCCAAGATGGTCACCACTTCCCTCGATCATACAATTGAAGTTCATGGTGACATGCAAGGGAGAAAATTGCAATTGCCAGTTCCTTTTTCATCGATGACGTTGAGGTTGCCCGTCTCTCCTTTCAGAGATAGATTCATTTTTTTAAGTTGTCTCCTTTAGCATTTGTCTAACCAGTTATCACCTACAGAGCAGCAAAAGGTTTAAATTCAGAGTTTCTTCCCCTAGATTGATGGACACCCCGGGTTATAGAACCCATTCTGATCTGGAAGAGATAGATTCATATCTTTCGCAGGGGTATTAGTACGTAAGTAAATGTAATGAAATCGACAGGAATTTGAACTCAGCTCTCCGATTCCTCAATTCTAGCACTTTAACATTACTTCCTGTGCCATGTGATAAATATTAAGACCTTGAATCAGTTCTCACTGAAAGTATTGTCCATCGCTAGCCAATATATATTCCGTCTTTCTAGCAGCATTTGAATTCCATGTCAGAAAAAAACACGTGATTTGAGTCTAACCACTAGTTGACTAACTTTTTAGCATCATCTTAAAATAAAAGTGTGGTTCAGCAGGTCAAGTGCCATCGATCGGAACAAGTTATATTCGAACGGGCAATGTCTGATAAATAAAATGGGTAGGGTAGGACTTCACATTTATGCATTTCCAAGTAGATTTTCACCCGTGTTGCAACATGTGGTCTAGCGTTGTCATAATGCAAAATCACTCGTTTTGTCTCTGCTCGTATAGTGGTTGTTTTTTTTTCAACGCTCGTTTCAAACGCATCACTTGTCATCGATAGCAATCTCTCTTTTAGTCAGTTTGAGTAGCTCATAATAAACTACACCCAACTGATTTCAACAAATGCAGATTAGAAGCTTCTAAACATGGATATTTAGCTTTAACATCGTTGTTGATGCATGGCCGGGCTTACTCTACGATCTACTACGCTTAGTATTATCGTAGTTTATCCACTTTTCATCGCCGGTAAGGATACATTGCAAAAGATATTTCCTTTTTTTTACCGCTGAAGCAGTTGTTCACACCTGGCTCGGTTACAACTCTGGCGGCACCCTATGTTTTTTGAGTCATTCTTAATGCTTTCAAACGTTTCGAAACTTGTGTGATCAACTTCTAATGAATCTGCCATCTCAGTTTGCGCTTGACATGAGTCTTCATTAAGTAATGCCTCCAATTCTTCGTCTTCAAAATTCTTCGGGGGGCTAGAGTGTACTTTTTATTTAACATAAAAATCATTATTTTTAAGCGTCTAAACTAATCTCTGCATATTGTTTCCGACAGAGCATGGTCGCCGTAAGTCTCAACAAGAATTCTGTGTGCTTCATCTGCAGATTTCTTTTGAATAAAGTAGTGCTGTAAAATTCTTTTTAAATATACTCCTTCTGCTCGAAATCCGTGTGTGTTACTATCGATGGAAAAATTGCTTACACTTTGGTGAAATAGCATACACTGAATTTCAAACTTGCTTATAGTCATTCCTTATAGATGTGAAATTACAAGTACTCAAATCTGGGAACGCCATCTTTTGAGAGACAGCGAGAACATTTTCACTGTACTAATATATATATATATATATATATATATATATATATATATATAGGTAAAGAGGGCACAAGGTTTGACAATTTTGAGTGCGCCGGCATTTAATTTATAATGAACAGTTCTCAATATAATAAATATTGTAGAGCTTAATATAATTATATAGTTATGAATTAATTGTACATTGAAAGACGTAAATTTCTGTTTCGAGATCGATTGCCTGATAAAGATAATCTATCTCGAAGCAGAAATTTCCGTGTCGCAATGTACAATTAATTCATAACTATATATATATACACGGTTATTTTTTAAAATCTGATTTTCAAGATCTAGATCTATAGACTCATCAAATTCACCTGATAATATAGGGTGTGAAACTTCGAGTCGTGATACAGGTGTAGGTTGTATATATATATATATATATATATATATATATATATATATATATATATATATATATATAATGTCTGTGTGTGTTAGTGTTTAGTGTTTAAAACTAATTATATACTTAAAATTATGAAATAAATATAAAGATACATCAATAAAGTCAATATAAATAAAAGAAAAAAGTAAGATAAAAACTTTTTTCATTAATTGGGGAACATTTTCATGGTAAGTGTGGAAATTTTATATGCAAAACTGTATTCATGCACAGAAATAACATGTTGAAAAATATCATTAAGTCTTCAATATTTTGATTTCGAAGATGCTCTAAAACATCCTATCAGCTTACTAATGTGTAAGGGAAGCTAAACTATAGAAAACACTATGTATCATACTTTTGCCTTACTTTCTTTAATAGAAAGAAAGGTGAGTAAATGTTGTTGTTGTTTCAGTAGTAATAAGGGAAGCATTGACTCGGGAATCTGTACCACAGAGTTACAGTTATTGAAACATTTGATTATGGCTTCCTCTTTACCATTGGAATATAAATGTAATGAGTGCAATACAACTCTGTAAAAACCCACTATTTCAGAGAGAGAGTCAGAAACAATCTGCACCTCTAGAATGAGCCAATCCTTGAATTACTATTATTATTTTATTTGTACTTATGAACAAATTCCTTTATAAAATGGAGGACTTCAAAATTTGCATGTTGGGATTCTTGAAACAGCAGGGAAAACAACGGCTAGAGAATTTGAAAAGTCTTAAAGAGAGCATTGCATGACAAGAGGAAAAAATTGTGAAACTGCTTGAATGCTTTACAAAGAAAGAAAATGATTCAGCAAAATCTAATAGATTCTCGCAAGAGGCGGTAATTAATTCACCCGGTAAATTTATTTATAAACCTGAATAAGAAGTGACATTCGAGGCATACTTTTGAAGGTACGAGGACATTTTCTAAAAGGACTGTGAAAAGTCGTCCGACGAGAAAATTTTGATCATGTGTAAATCGCCTCATTTTATAGAAATGTAAATTTCTAAATAAAATGTCTGGAATGTAGTTTTTGTTTCCATAACCATTTAGATTGTAGTATTGGTAACCTTAAGTGGGAGAAGTTTAAAATCTATCCGTAAAAAAAAATTTTCTTTTTAAAGATTTTTAAGTGGTCTTAAAATTTTGATCGGGGGTGTATTAACAGCCCCGTTGAATCAGTTACTTAAAAAAGACCACGAGTTGAACCGCGATGGATGTCTGCATTGATCTCATAAATTTTGGAATCAGTAACTTAAAAAAGACGTAAAGTAGAATTGGACGGACGACTGTCAAAAAGCGCCCAGAAAATTAAAATCTGCGTTAACGTGAAACCTTACTTTGATGCATTACAACCCGAATAAACAAATTTATGTTGCAAGTGACTCAAGTAGTTTTTGGCTTAGGGGCAGTTGTGTTACACAGAAAGATGGCAAACAAAAACCGATTAAACATGTTTCGAGGACGCTGCTTCCGGCGGAAAGGTACTATTCACAAATAGAGAAGGAAGTTTTAGCTATATTAAAAAAGAATTCGTAAATACTTGCACGGAAGACAATTCATATTACAAACGGATCATCGTCCATTGTTATAAATATTTGGTTCGAAAAAAGGAATACCAAAGCGTACTGCGAACCGCTTAGAGAGATGGCTAACGATGCTGCTAAATTATTTATTCAAAATGGAATTCTTACCGTCAAAAAATCGCACATGCGGATGGATTATGCAGATTAATTCCAAAAACTAATGAACCACTAGAGGCGACGGTCATTGTTTCCTTGAGGCCTGAGATGGACATAAAATACGTTTTATTGAATACAGTAAAAGAAATTCCAGTTACACTACAGGAAATTAAATTAAAAGCAACATTTGATAAGTTTATAGATCGTACAAAAAAGATATTAATGGATCAGAAAACTAAATCAAATAATATATTTTCAGTGTGCAATGGCATATTGATTTACAGAGACCGGGTGGTCGTACCTGCAGTGCTAACAAAGAAAATTTTAACAAATTTTCATACATCCATAGCTCGTTTACCTGAACCTGTGTTTAATGACAAGTATTAGCAGTGGACTTAAAGGCATAAAGGCAGATCTTTAATAAAAAAAAAAAAAAGATGGTTAGACGACGAATTGAACCGTGGTGGATGACTGCATTGATCTCATAAATTTCGGAACAGTCAGAATTCAAAAAAGCCTTAATGGATCTACATGACTCAGCTGACTTAAGTGCGTAAACTCATTCTGGGTTGCCAGAACCGAAAAGTTTGTGTAACGACTTCCTATGTCATATCTTATCGACAGCCTTTGAAATATGTAAAGTAATTTTTTTTTTTTGTGGTGAAGCTACCATAGATCGCTTCCCTGAACCTTTGTTTAATAACAAGTATCAGCAGTGGACTTAAACAATCAAAATACATACAGTTTGCCGCTTAAATGGTTGCTTCAGGTGAGTTGATAACAAACACCCTTGTTGACTTGGCGATATGCATGTTGATTTGACTTCTCATTGCCGAAAAACTTGTTTTCATACTTGACGCGTTTGTAATTATTAGCGGAAGATAAATTATATATTTTTGAATCTACTACAAAAGGAAAATAATTCTGCTCATAAGAAATGTAATGAATTTTTGCTCAAACATAAAATAACAAGAAACACGATTTTATATTTCTTCGGTTTAATTATTTCACTTTGGAAAATTATAAAATGTCATTTACGTCTGTATTTGTTGCAGCAAATATAACCGCCATGAATCTATTCGATTTGATGTGATTTCATGTGTAATTTCTTGTGGACTAAAAAATAAAATAAATAATGCAGAAAATACAGATTTTATTAACTTGTTAAAAAATAAAACGCTTACAAAAGATATATATATATATATATATATATATATATATATATATATTATTTTGAACCTTATTTTTACCGATACTCGTATTTAAGTAGATATTCTGTTTTTAATTAAACAGTATTTTTATATTTATATATTCCGGCCTGATTATTTACGATAAATTTTTATTACGAATATGTGTGCTATTTGTTGACATTACGATACATTTCAGAGCAGATATGTTTGTTTACGGTCAATAGAAAATTGTGTTATATAAGCATGATAAAAACCTCGTCTGATCAAGAGGCTATTCATGGTCGAGTGGTCAAGACGGTACCAGATCAAATGGTATGCTTCCCCTATGTAATAAGGGTCGCAGGTTCGAATCCTGCTGGATAGCACACATTTTCATAAGAAAAATTTATCGTAAATAATCAGGCCGGTAGATATAAATATAAAAATACCGTTTAATTAAAAACAGAATATCTACTTAAATACGAGTATCGGTAAAAATAATGTTCAAAATAATTCATTACAAATTGTCGGTTGCTTATAACCAAGTTTCGTTAAAATTCGTTAATTTCTGTAACATGTTTATATATATATATATATATATATATATAGGAGTTTAATAGTAGAGATTGTAACTTAGTATACAATAGAATTTTGCGTATAACGTTCGTTCGGGTTATGACAATTGCAGAAACCTGTGTTATTATCATTATTTATGGTATGTTGATTATAACCAGTATTAGAATGTTTAGAATTTCATTATAGTGTTATTTTCATCATCATATCGATATGATCATTGTGCCTGTAATTAAATTTTAATGTATTTTCAATAATAATTTTCCTAAGTGGATCATTAGTTGGTGAAGCGTTTTTTTTAACTAGATTGCCTAAATTGGTACTAATCATTTGTTTAACTGGCGGTGTGTACCAATTTTTTTTTTTAATATGCCGATTATGTTTGCTTTTATGATTGATTAGTTTGTGATATTTAGTATTCTTCAGAGCCGCTATTTTTATGGCTGTATTATAAAAATTACTATGCTGATAGAATATATCTTAAGTGGAGAAATTATTGTTCATTTTGTGTTCAAGTGAATTTTGAATGACTATTATTATTTTATTTGTACTGATGAACAAATCGCCTTAAGAAAACATATCATATTTTGTAACTACACTGGTCAACAAAGTAAAGGTCCACGCTTCATACTGATGTTTTTCATGACTTTATTCCAGAGTTTCTTAACACCGTGAAAACTACATAAAACAAACAGACAAGACGGTTACAACAGCTTGGAGAAACAATAGATTTCAAATATAAAGTAAGGGGAAACATGATAGAAAATCAATACAAATCATTTATTTACACGTTTAACAATGCTTAAAGTAGCTTAATAATTACCGTGTTCGCCTGGTAGACCAGTTGTAGGTTCAAAACTTTGACGGTAGCACA
This sequence comes from Ascarosepion bandense, assembly GCA_037127315.1. NCBI lineage: Eukaryota > Metazoa > Mollusca > Cephalopoda > Sepiida > Sepiidae > Ascarosepion > Ascarosepion bandense. Next base: position 365,063 of record JBBBDQ010001271.1, read on the forward strand.
GTGTCCGCCATGCGGCTTTTCTCTTAGTTTTGTCTCTCCCTAATCCCGGGCCAAAGGCCACGTGATGCATCATAACAATTTTAAATACGAGCAAATGATATTTTTATTTTATCCTATTTTATTTTGTTTTATTTTTTGCTTTTATCATTAAGAAAATCAGCATCTATCAGTCTCTTGTTGTCATGGCAACGCATTCACCCAGTCGCTCACAATGACGGCAGCTACACTCCCACCAATCACCATTGTAATTTTTTCGAGAAAATCAATGGTAATTTTAACAATGCTGCCCTAGCTGTGACATGGTCAAATTGAGCAACCCATAATGATTTGTGTATAAGTAATCATTAAATGTTGGATGCACTTAAGTTTCCTTAAATCCCCATTCAGACTCCAAAGGTCATCTAGTGATGACCAAGCAGGACTAGAGCACCGAGTTACTGGTTACTTTCCACAAGAAGAACCAACTTTTGGATGGGTCGCTCGACAATGGAGGGTCTAATTAAATATTCTCCTTGCTTTCCTATTTTTCGCTCTCCCACCTGAAGTTTAACTCTTCGTACCAGGCCATCCTCATCATGATATGCTTCAAGGACTCTAGCAAGTTTCCATTCATTACGAGGAACTTCTTCTTCCTTGACAATCACTATATCGCCAGCTTGCATATTTCGTTTTGGAGTATGCCACCGCTGCCTAAGAGCGATGTTAGCTAGGTACTCTTTCCTCCATCTGCTCCAGAATTGTTCAGCCAAGTATTGTACTCGTCGCCAACGTTTCCTAGCGTACACGTCTTCCCTGATGAACTCACCAGGTGGGGGCATTGGAGTGGAGAACTTCATAGTAAGTAAGTGGTTGGGTGTCAATGGCTCTACACTTGTGGGATCATTGATATTGCCTACAGTGAGTGGGCGGCTGTTTACAATAGCCATGGATTCATAGAGGAAGGTTCTTAAAGAAGCATCATCCATTCTTCCAGCACTGTATCTGAGAACTGAGTTTAGTACATTCCTCACTGTTCTGATTTGTCGTTCCCATATACCTCCAGCATGACTTGAGCTTGGTACATTCATACTGAAGTCACACTGTTTTTCCGCCAGAAATGCCGCTATTCTTTCCTTATTCATCTCCTTCAGTGCCCTTCCCAATTCATTTTTTGCCCCAACAAAGTTAGATCCCTGGTCTGATCGGATGTGTCTCACAGCTCCCCGGATGGCAATGAAACACCGTAAGGCATTAATAAGGGCATCTGTTGTCATGTCATCTAACATCTCGACATGAACTGCTCTGGAACACAAACACGTTAGGAGGAGACCGTACCTTTTATACTCCTTGCGACCTTGTTTACTATAGAATGGACCAAAACAGTCCATTCCACAGTAGGTGAACGGTGGTGAGGGATTAATACGATCAGCTGGAAGATCTGCCATCCGTTGTTCTTCCATTGGTCTACGAGCTCTCCTACATGGGACGCACTGCCTTATGTATTGTGCAACCACTCCACTACCACCAATTATCCAGTACCCATTGGCTCTGAGTTCGTTCTGTGTTTGTCCACGGCCTTGATGTTGTACCTTTTCGTGATAATGTGCAAGGATGAGGCGGGTGATAATGCTATCTCTCGGAAGAATTATTGGGTGCCTCAAATCGATAGGTCCGGATACTCTCTTTAACCTCCCTCCTACTCTTAGTATATCATCCTGAATGAGTGGATTTAGTTGATACAAATGATGATTGCGAGGTAGCCTCCCAAATCTCTGGTTGAGTTGGTGTAATACGTCCGTAAAGGCGTCCTGTTGTGTGAGTCTGACAAGAGTGAGTGCGGCCTTTCTTCTTTCTTCCACACTCAAGGGTTCAATGGTCTTTGTTTTCTTAGCCAATCGTTGGATTCGAGCAATTGCCTTCACTGCTGTGGTCCATTTCGAAAATGCCTTGAAACGTTCCTGAAGGTCGTCATACATTGCAGAGTCTGTCTTAAGCACCTGGATAACTTTGACTTCAGGATCTCCTACTAGCAGTTCTGTGGTTCTTTGCTTCGTGACTATTTCTCGCTCCCACAAAAACTTGGGTCCTGTAAACCAGTTTGATTTTACAAGTTCCATCACACTGAGGCCTCTGGATGCATGGTCGGCAGGATTCTCCAAGGTATCAATGTAGTGCCATTGTTTAGTATCAGTGGTTTCACGAATTCTTTGGACACGATTGGCTACAAAGACATGGAATCTTCGAGCATCATTATTGATATAGCCCAGAACCACTTGAGAATCTGTCCAAAAATATTCTCTGTCAACCTTAAGCTCCAGTTCTTCCCTCAGCATGTTGCTGATAGTGGCAGAAGTCATGGCTGCAGTTAGCTCCAATCTTGGTATGGTGACTAGTTTCGTGGGTGCGACTCTGGCTTTACTTATAATCAAGGCGCAGTGTACCTGATCTTTACTTACAAGTCTAATGTAAGAGCACTGACCATATCCTTTACTGCTAGCATCTGAGAAGTGGTGTAGCTCAATTCTTAGGATCTTTCCGAAGTTGTCAGGTGTGAAGCATCTTGGGATTTTAATTTTCTCGAGGTTTGTCAAATCATTCACCCAGCTCTCCCACCTTGGCTTCAAATCATTTGGGAGTGGTTCATCCCAACTGACACCTCTCTGGCACATCTCCTGCAACACTCTCTTTCCCTGTAGAACGAATGGGGCCAAGAACCCTAATGGATCATATACGGAAGCTACAACAGACAAGACGCCACGCCTAGTAGCTGGCTTTTCATTGAGCACGACCCTAAAGCAGAATGTGTCTCTCTCTACGTTCCACCTTACTCCTAAAACTCCCTGCACTGGAAGATCTTCATGGTTGAAATCTACATTCTTCACTTCAGCAGCACGTTCTTTAACGTCAATGGATTCTAACACTTGTCTGTTGTTAGAGATGAACTTGTGAAGATGTAACCTTCCTTTAGTGCATAAGGCTTGGGCTTCCTTTACTAATTTGATTGCCTCATCGACAGATTCCAAACTTATGAGACCGTCATCCACGTAAAAATTCTTTCTAATAAAGCTAGCTGCTGCCGGATGATGTCTCTCATTTTGACTGGCAAGGTGCTTCATGCCATAATTGGCACAGCCTGGTGATGATGATGCTCCAAAGAGGTGAACCCTCATCCGATATTCCATTGGTTGTGAAGCAGTGTTTCCATTCTCCCACCATAAGAATCGCAGATAGTCCCTGTCGGCTTCGTCGACATGAAATCTGTGAAACATTCTCTCGACATCGCACATTACAGCAATGGGATGTTGACGGAACCTACAGAGCACTCCAGTTAATCCGTTTGTAAGGTCAGGCCCTGTTAGTAAATGATCATTTAAGGCAGTTCCCCCGTACCTTGCGGAAGCATCAAAAACTACTCTGATTTTATTGGGTTTTTTCGGATGATAAACACCTTGGTGTGGAATGTACCATACAGCTCCCGATTCTGGTTGACTCTTTATCTTTTCTGCATCACCATCTCTGAGAACATCTTCCATGAATTCCACGTAGTCTTTCTTAAGCTTGGGGTCTCTGTCTAGCTTCTTCTTAAGGTGTTTCAACCGAACCACGGCAAGCTTCTTGTTGTCTGGTAAACAAGGACGTTCTTTAAAGGCAAGAGGCATCTCTAGAAAGCCATGCTCGTTCCGGTGGATACCCTCTTTTAGGATGTGCAAAAACTGAATATCTTCTTGAGATATGCCTTTATCTCCTGATTTGCTATCTGCGAAGTCGGACTCAAGTGCTCTAATAGCAGCTGACGGTGTTATAAGTGGAAACTCCTTGACAGAAATGCGATGACACAGACCAGTCACATTTCTTAAGTTCATTGGCTGGGGCGTGGTTCCTATAATGCTCCAGCCCAAGTCTGTTTTAATGGCATAGGGTTCATGGTTACCTCCTGTGATGACTCTTCGTGGTGCTAATGCTCTGGAGCAATCATAGCCAATTAAAAGTCCAACGCCACAGTCCATCAAGGGAGGCATCTCTTGAGATATGTCCGCTAAATGTTGCCATTTACTGGCTGTTTCACAAGTGGAAATATGTGCGCGCTCAAGTGGGATGAACTCTCTTGTATAAGTGGGAGGCAATTCCACCCAGGTGTCTGAGGAGAATCCCCTAACTCTTAGTCCAGTAACCCTCTGACTTGTCACGATGGAGTCTTTGCCCATCATTGTGGAGAGTTTCAACTTGACAGGTTCCATCTTCACTTTCATTTTTTCACACACTTCTTGATCTGCAAATGTGTGACTGCTTTGAGTGTCCAATAAGGCGTACACCAAAGTTTCAGTGCTACTAGTATTGGGCGAGGAAATCCATACAGGCACTATCATTGAGGTGCTCTCACCTTCACCTCCATTTACACAGCAGGATGTAAAAATCTTATCTTCCTCCTGTGAAGAATTGTTTGTTGAAGGATGGTCTTCGTGTAAGGGGGTTGGATGACGTCCATGACACGAGGCACACACAGCTTTCCTTTGGCACTCTCTAGAAACGTGTCCCTTTCGTAAGCAACCAAAGCATAGCCTATTGTCCATAACAAATCTTCTCTTCTCTTCCTTGGACTTCTCTGTTAGTTTGGGACATTCATATATGGAATGGTTATCACCGCAACACATACATTTATGTGACCATACACGGTTCTTTCCAAGATTCCTTGACAATATCTCATCTTTCTCGGGCTTGGCTGCGGCATTTAGAACATCTGAGTCATTTATATCTGTGGTAAGGGTGTTTGCTTTGGGATACTTGATGGGTGACATTCCTTCAAGGGGCTTTAATGCAAGCAATGAAGAGACTGGGTTGCATGCTATGCGTGCTTCCTTCGCAACAAAGGAAGCGAATTCCTGGAAGGTTGGGTAGTCCTTGGCTTCATCTAGCTGTTCTGTAACGTATCGATTCCACCTTGATGTGATCCAACCAGGAAGTTTCCTCAACATCTTTTGGTTCTCCTCACAGTCATTCAGTATCTGCAAACCCTTAATGTGGGGCATGGCATTGCTGCAGGTTTGTAAGAAATCACCATATTCCCTAAGTTTGATGTACTCATGTGCACCAATCTTTGGCCACCTATTCAGTTTTTCCCTAAACGAGCGGTGTATGATGAAGGGATGACCATATCTAGTATTCAGCTTGTCCCATGCTTGTTGATAGGCCTCCTCATCTTTCCTGTAAAAACTACCTTCCAAGGTGGATTTTGCCTCTCCATCGATGTATCTTTGTAGATAAAAAAGTTTATCTGCAGGGTCAGAGCACCGCCTTTCTACAAGTGCCTTAAAGCTGGCGCTCCATTCAATAAACTTTAAGGGGTCACCAAAAAATACTCTGGGCTCAGGAGTTGGAAGTCGCGTAAGGGCCATTGCCTCCTGCAAGGTCTGCACTAAAGATGCCTCCTCTTTCACAGTTCGACGCTCCTTATTTCCGATGAAAGGCATCTTCTCATCACATTGAGGAGTATGCCTTCCATTTCTTTCTCGTGCCTCTTCTTCAGAGTAGACTCGAAGCCTTGCCTCTATAACTTCAACTTCCTTTTGTTTCTCTAATCTTTTCAGTTCTTGACGATGAGCATCAATGACGGCTTCCATATTCATTTCAGCTCTTTTTGCCGCCAACTCTGCAGCTGCTTCTGCTCTCTTAACTGAGATGTTGGAGGACTCTGAGAGGTGATTAGAGTGGCGGCTTAGTGCAGTTGTTGAAGATCCATATATGGATTCGGCATAGTCCTTGTTGAGTAGCAATCGTATTCTTGATTTTTCTAATTCCGCATCAAAGTCCTCTTCATCTTCAACAAGACGTGTCCTCATTAATCCCAACAAATCCGCTGTAACAGCAATACACGCATCGATCTTTCTTCGAATTTCTTGACTTGGTGTTGATTTCTGACGTATATCGTTGTACAACTTTTTCATATTAGCTTCTTGCTCTTCAATAGTGTCCATCATATCTTGCAACTCCTTCTCTGAACATTCATTCTTTAACTTTGCTCGAACACTTCTAACTTCAGTTTTCCATCTTCCATACGTCAAACTGAACCTTTTCTCTCTCTGAGATAATTCCTGTTCTTTCAGCTCTTTCATTTTAGCTGTTAATTGTCTCTCTCGTGATGACCTTCTAGTTTCCTCTGATTTTGACACAGCTACAGCGCCTTGCATATTTTTTTCGTTTGCTACGTTTGAATTTAAAACTTCTTGAGTAGTTGACAAACCGTCGATCTGCTCAGTCAACTCCCTACTCTGAAACAAAAAATCACCTCGGACAGACATTCTCAGAAACACAATGTTAAAGGGGACAGTGTAACGCAAAGATAACGAATTATGAAGATTGACAATTTAAGTGTTTTAAACCTTGCAATACGTTTGGAGGAGATAAGACAGTACAAACAGAGCATAGAAACAGTTCGGAGCATAGAAAACTTGAGTTATATATATATATATATATATATATATATATATTTTTTTTTTTTTCTTTTTTTTTTTTAAGGAATAAATCTTTTCGTAAAAGTTTGATTACAGAACCAACTGTGAATTTTGAAAGGTGTAACTTCTGTAGTTAACCATCCTCTGACCTGAAATGTATCGCGCCGCGTCTCTGTGAAGTGGTGTAATGAAAACCTTCGGTGGATCATAACTTGGGCACGTTTTCACTGTAACTACACTGGTCAACAAAGTAAAGGTCCACGCTTCATACTGATGTTTTTCATGACTTTATTCCAGAGTTTCTTAACACCGTGAAAACTACATAAAACAAACAGACAAGACGGTTACAACAGCTTGGAGAAACAATAGATTTCAAATATAAAGTAAGGGGAAACATGATAGAAAATCAATACAAATCATTTATTTACACGTTTAACAATGCTTAAAGTAGCTTAATAATTACCGTGTTTGCCTGGTAGACCAGTTGTAGGTTCAAAACTTTGACGGTAGCACAGTGTCCGCCATGCGGCTTTTCTCTTAGTTTTGTCTCTCCCTAATCCCGGGCCAAAGGCCACGTGATGCATCATAACAATTTTAAATACGAGCAAATGATATTTTTATTTTATCCTATTTTATTGTTTTATTTTTTGCTTTTATCATTAAGAAAATCAGCATCTATCAGTCTCTTGTTGTCATGGCAACGCATTCACCCAGTCGCTCACAATGACGGCAGCTACATATTTATTTCTGTTGGTTTTGATTTTTTTCGTATACATATTTTATTTTGTTTTATCTTTTCTTACGTTTGAATTTTTCATGGCTAGGTTTTCCTTTTTCTTCTCTTCTCACTTTTTTTTTTCTTTATTTTTATTATTTAATTTTGCTTTTTATTGATTTGTTCTACTTTATATTTTTCTTTTTCCGGTTCAAAATGTTTGCTATAGCTGGCTTTCCTTGTCAAAGTAATGTTACAATATTGTCTATTAAGTCTTACACACATCTTTTTTTGCGGTAGCATAACCTCCCATATCACTTAATTCATATAATTGGCTGACCTTGTTTTTATTTATTTCTTCATTTTGATTTTATATGATATTATTTTTTAATCTTTTTGCTGTATATTACAAAATTAACCATATTTTACTGTCAGATGATCGTCTTTTAAGCGCGAAACATTATAGTTACTGACCTGTAATATGCTATTATTATAGCAATGATAATAATTACCATGTATTAAGTATACTTTTATTGAGTACTTTTTAAATGTAAATATCTAACTTTGGAATGTACTAACATTAGTAACAGCTACTAATATCATATATATATATATATATATATATATATATATATATATATATATATATATATATGTTTGTGTGTATTAGCAAAATTGCATTGTGGATAACTTGTACGTTATAATGAAGCAATTTATGAACAATTACATTTAAAACAAAATGGTTGAAAAATTGAAAGATTAAAGAAAGATTGAAAAATGTTAGATTCCAATCAAAATAATTTATGTTTGAAATACACCAGAGTATTTCGCTTATTAGAAATAGTAAATTCAATAATTCATCTTTCAATTAAAACTAAAATAAAAGTTTCAAGAAGACTTTTTTTTTCAATAAAATTTAAAATTAAGATATCAAAAAGGAGTAGAGTTAACTAGTTTTAAGTTAAAGTTTCTTAAAAATGATTATATATTGACAGCTGTGCTTAGGAGATTATCGTATTATCATTTTATGGTAGTAACTGTTTGCTCAGTCTTACTTGTCTTGCGTTTCCTGTCTTTCCGCTTACATCACAGAAAATATTTATCTTGTTAATTTTTGAGACAGGCTACTTCTATCAAACATGAGGTGTATGGATATACAATAATTGTACTGCACCATCCAAATAAAATATAGTGTCCGACATCTATCTATCTATCTATCTATCTATCTATCTATCTATCTATCTATCTATCTATCTATCTATTAGCTTTTCTCTAAATCTCTACTTCTCAGTTACCCTCTTAAGCCCATCTATAACAACAGCATTATATGAAACCAGAAACATTAGCCATATTTTTGAACAGATAATACCTTCATACAACTGTTTCTGTTTAATATGCACAGCAAAGTCTTCATCGTTCTGTTCGTCCTAATCGAGGTCACACGAGCGAACTATTCTCATGCAAAACCTCATATATTTGTCCTGAATTGTCTTAATTTTCCAAAGAAATATAAGACTTCCTTTGAAAAATATTCGATCACATTTAACAATTTATGTACTTATTATTCTTTATAGTAATGCTAAACTGTAACTCAAGGCATCTTCTTGAATAGCCTCGCCAGATGTAGACATTCATATGGATGTCATGCATAGATCAAAACTATCTCAGAAATATATAATAAGCGATTGTCTGTGACGGCTAATTGATATCAGCTTCGTTTTGGAAGCATTAATATTTACTAGCCATTCTTTCCCCAGTCCACCAAGGATTGGAGTTCCTTCGCGAGCTCGGCAGCGAGGTTCGCGTTGTCACTCACACCAGATTTTTGATCGAGGCGAAAGTAAACTGTGGTGTCATCGGCGTACTTAGGAACTTATTTCTTCGAGGAGATCGTTAATGTAGATCAGAAAGAGCGTAGGACCAAGGATAGAGCCTTGAGGGACACCTGCGTACGTATGGTAGTTTTGGGAGGTATGTCCGTTTAATACTACCTTCGATGTGCGATTAGAGAGGAATGACTGGATTAAGTCAAACAAATATCCAGTTATACAATAGCTCCACAGTTTGCGTAGGAGGTCAGCATGCCAGACTCTGTCGAACGCTTTGGCACATTTCTTCAAGACTATGATTGGGATTTCGTCTCCTCCGCTCGCTTTGTGAGGGTCAAGTTTTGAGATTATGTTAGAGACCATGGTATATAAAATATATAACTCGATCTTGTCGAATGGTTTAAGTTGGCTTCAGCGAAGCAAAATCAAGCTCTTCTTTAACTGTAATGAAAAATAACAAATATTAGTCATTTTCAGATTGAGTGCAATCCAATTAATTTAATACTTCAATATTAAACGATTATATAACGATGAATTATTATGTTAGGCCTCTTTAGCAGTGATACAGATACCATTTAAACCAGTACTAACATTGGCGACAAGTCCTCATTTTTCGCAGAGTTTTATCATCTGTCATTCGCTTGTGAACTGCATCCGAGTCACACTCAGATCTTGGTGCATACTGATGCGAACGACAAGGCAGTGTAGAGTCGTCATTGACCGGGAAATGGATAGGGAGGTGAGTTCTTAAGATGAGAAAAAAGAATTAGAAATTACCTAAAGTTTGTTGATAGTTACTAATCGATATTTAGTTACAACACAAATATATACCACTGAGTGAGAATCAAACTCACAAAAATGGTAATAAAGATTAGATTTATTACTGCTAATTAATACAACGAAGAAAACTTAAATTGTATGAATTAAAAAATTAAGTTGTATGAATCAGTATTTGAAATTAGCTACAGGCATTGTTGCATACAAACAAGATGCAGTTGGCTCATAAAAATTAACAGGGGGATCAGTTCACTGAAATAGCAATGATTTTGTGTTAATTTAACCATTGACTCAAGATTTACTTAGTGGGATTCTTCAAGAAGCTAGAGGTGGTAGCAGCTTAATGGTTGAAAGGAGGGTGGGCCGAATTTAGATTGGGATTGAAGTAGTTCATATCTACTTCGCAATAAGTGCTTGTTGGAAAAGTAGCAAGTATTTGTATTTGCACTTCAACTATGGGTAAAATATTTTTCTTTTGAAAAATAGAAAAAATATAAAATAAAAAAATAATTTAAATATTTAATTAATTAATTAAAAAAATCACAAATATTTGAGAGGAGAGTGAGCCGAGTTTAGATTGCGACTGAAGTAGTTCATATCTATTTCGCAATAAGACCCTTTAAGAAGCGAGCCGCTATTCGTCTCTGCTATCAACTATGAGTAAAAGATTATTTTTAAAAAAAACAGAAAAAATTACTGTAAAATTTTAATTAATTAATTTTTAAAAAATTAGAATATTGTAAAAAAACTGACAAAATATTTTCGTGGATGTAGAACCAGTCCAGATTGCGACTGAAATAGTTTAAAGAGAGCTAGTATTCGTCTCTGCTGCTGTTCTTTTATCTGCTGTGTCTCTGCAGGATATAAGCGATCATGACTCTTCACATCTTCCTGTCTCTTAAAAAGTTTTTAATTTTTTATATTTTTCGCAAACTTTATTCTGCCACCCATTTGCTGAAGCCAATCATGTTACTCGCTGCTTTCATCTGTTCCTCTTTCCCCACAGCCTGTCACGTGAGTATCAGATATTACAAGCGGTTCTTCGACTTTACGTTCCTCAGGAATTTCAACTTCATCTTCCTGGTGTTAAGTATCAGTTTCCTCTTTTTTTTTTTTACTATTCTCTCCGAACCATCATTGTTACTCACATGTTTGATTCATGGCATCCTCAACATCTTTCTGTAAAACCACATTTCTGTTGCTGCAAATCTCTTGACATTTTGCCAAAGAGAATATCTTTGAAATCAAAAGATTGCATTTTGAGACAAATAATTCCACCCCGTAAATCTTATTTGGTGAACAAATTTCAGAACCATTAGGTTTATTGCAGTCTTATGGTCTGCAATGATTCTGCCCGAATACAGAAATATTTCAGAATTTTGAATAACACACACACACACAAAAATATATTCTAGAATATATTATATTATATATAACTGAATCGGTTTATCTAACATGATTTCAATTGAGAAAGTCTTACTACGATATATGAATATATATTTTACGGAAAACTCCGGAGATTGCCGAAACTGAATTGACAAAATTTCTGCTGATTGACAATGGTGATTGTGGAACTCTTAAAGTGGAGGGGCTACTTAGGGGCCGAGATATTTCTGAGGAGAGTGGCAACATCAAATATCGTTTTAATTTACTACACCTCTATAGTATACACAACCTAGTAATAAGTTTGAGTATAAGTAAATTACTTCACTCAATTAAACGGAATAACTTTTCATTCTTATTAGTGAAGTTCTAATCTATGCTTGTTCTCTTTTACACTCTCAGGCTGTCTGAAGTTATCTGTTTTTCCCCCAAATTGGTCACTGTATTTGTCCTTAAATGCTAAATGAAATAAAAAAAACTCAGAAGGAAAACTGAGACTGATCAGTTTCATATATGCTTGAAGCTTATAAAATTCGGTGGGCCAACTGAGAGGCCAGCGAAAATTATGGTGGAGTCTTGGCCCTTTCTGGTCCCCCGTATTATCGCCACTGCTGGTATAAAAAAATATATAAATATACAGAATAAGAGGCAAAGTTTATACGGATATGTGAGGAAAATATAATTCTAGAATCCACAATGCCACGCACATTAAAGTAAACGGCCATCATTCCCCCATATTCCATTGAACAGCTTGTTCCTGACTCTCAAGAGGATGTTTTCCCGATCACTATAATCGTAACCTGTTCAAGTTTAGGGTTTCCTTTCATATCCTCAAAAACTCAAAAAATGTTCCAAACTTTGTAATTCTGTATTTCGAGTGACTCATGAACCTTGTACAGATTGAACATTACTGTAAAAAAAACTTGACTGGAACAGATTAAGATAGTAGTGACTAAAGAAGTATTCTCTTGGGAGTTTGTTCCACGGGCAAGTGGTTCGTGGGAAGAAGCTGCTTGAGTGGAACTTACATCTTACCAGTGAATAGGAAGGACATGATGTTGGTTGCTACAATGTTCGTGGTATGACGGGTCTTCTTAGCTGCTAATGTCATGACTGGTGGAACTAAGGAGTGAACACTTTCCATGGAAATAGCGATAGAGCTCCGTGAGGTTTGCGACGTCTCATCTTTGCGAAAGTGGGTTGAGAAGTTGAAAATAATTCATAGCCTTCAAGGACGCGGAAAAATGAAAAGTGAAGACCGGGCAGCTCCCGCTCATATATAACAGCAATACTACATTTTTGGACTGATGTGGCTCTTGTAAATGTAGAGCATAGGAGTGAGATACATGTTGAAGCGGTACAGGGAAGCGTCCATTTTTGCAGTAACTTTAGCGATGGATAGTATGTACAAATTCCACTCGAGCTCTGGGTTGTTTCAGTCGTAAGGGGCACTCAAAGTATGAGGCCACCCAGATGAAACTTTACTTCACTACGATCTGTGAAGACTCCGATGGCATCAGGCATGTTTGTGGAGTGTATGGAGAAGATAGTAGCTAGCAGAAAAACGATTAGTAAATTTTCTCTAATGTAGCAAGATAAGACCACCTGTTGAAAAGTGGCTGCCAGTAATTCGATCTGCTTATACAGTCGTCCTTACTCTGAAAATGAGGATTGGCAGCCACAATCCAAAGACGTTATAACATATGGAATTGCTTTTTCCACATAATGCTTAACACATCACGTAAGAAATCATGGGCCTAACTATTAAAACAACTACTTTTAGACAAAGTACAACTTTATTCATCAACATAGTCTCCTTATAAGGATTCCAACGCTTCTCTAATACTTCAATGCTTTTTTTGTAGAAAGATCTGTCATCGGCCTCGAAATGCGCCTCAGTTTCCGATATCACTTTCTTATCCTTTGTAAAGAGCTAAGAAAGAGAAGAAGAGAGGAATAAGCGCGGGGTGATGGCCAGGAGAGATGAGACAGAGGCAAAACACAAGGCATTCACGAAATGACATCGACTGATATGATGGCAATCAAACTTACACCAGATTGGAGACATGCCTCGCGAAGTAGAGAGAACATTTTCCTTGTTTATTACTTTCTCTCGCTTTCTCTCTCAGGTAAGTGATAAGGAGCGACTGAGACTGAATTGTTGATCGATTCCGAAAAAGACCACCCATGTAAGGATGGAAATTATAATTAACGCTTGCAGGTAAATGTAAAAAGTCAACAAGCCTTGCATCCAAACTTTCAGATCGGAAGATATTAGTGCGAAATTGTAAGCGGGTGATTTAAGCCAGATACTCGAAATTGTCATTAGACTTTTATGGAAAAATATTTCGGTCACTTACCGACCGCACCAATATCGAGTCGTTTTATACAAAGGCAACGTGTGTGTGTGTGTGTGTGTGTGTGTGTGTGTGTGTGTGTGTGTGTGTCTGTCCTTTATACAAATCCACAATTTTCATCCGATTCTCACCAAACTTCACACAAATATTCTTTATGTCTTTTTTGTTCGATTTCCCCTCCGATATTGGAAATCGATACCCCGATATCCGATCAGGTCTGATCAAGATCAGGATTTCAGCCATTTCATCGTGGTTCTTGCTACAGAATTTGCTCTAACTTGATAAAATTATAGTTTTTTGTCTCAAACATTAGTAGATCTTCTTAGACAACTCATTTTACCCGATATCAAAAATCGATACCCCCGATATTCGATCAAATCTGAATAAAAACCGATATTCAGACATCAATATTGGTCATTTTCTCCAATTTTACTTATGATGATTACGATAAATTTTCATGGACTTATGTTAGTTTATCCTTGGATGATTTATTTGACTCCGATATTGAAAATCGATATCCCAATATTCTATCGGGTATGATCAAAATCAGGTTTTCAGCCCTTTTACTATGACTTTTGCTTCGGGTTTTGGTTTTAGGTAGGTATAATTGTAGTTCTTGGTCTCAGCCATGAAAGCATTTACTCATTTTTCCTTCAATCTACGGTTTCGCTTTGACTGGAAACAACTGTTGCTTTTCAGCCTATTTAACTTAAATTCATCCTTAAATTTTCAGGTTTTCGATGTGATGGGTTGTCACACATTGATTTTACAGATAATAATTCGCACATATGGTGCTGCACGAAACTGTATTCACACATTAATTAGCTTCACGAGTTTTAATCGAATGATTGATTGGCCACGTCAGTTGAATTATGCTAGACTAAACAGATCTATTCAAATTACAGCCGTCTGATTGAGAATCGCTTTCATATTCAATTTTAGCATTTTGTGGAACCCTAAACCTGCACTTTTGTGATTGGTATCTCGCTGCACTTAACTCAAACTCCAGTCTACAACTTGCAAGGTTGCTTATACGCACATTTTGCTATTCTGATTTCATTGTAATTCCTTCAAAACGACCAATGTTGGCTACGTAATTACACAAATATCTCCATTAGTTCGTTCTTATTAAAATCCATGCCACCCCAAAAAATGGTTTATTGGGCGCCGAAGCGCTTCGACATCAGAAAAGAGGGCAACAAGGGCCAACAAAATACCATCTGTTAGTGCTGTGCGATTATCGCAAAACGTAATGAGTTCAGCAGAACGTAGGGCAATTAAAACTTATGATAATCGTTCCATTAGGTTATCCAAGTGATTGCTTCGTAAAAATTCTTAGGCGCTCTAGGTTAGATAACTCTATACGGGCTGAGATTAATGCTCAAGCTACTGCTTATAGGGCCGTTTTAAGGGCTTCTGAAAGTACAGAGCAGAGACGGTCTTGACGCTTAACGGACACCACTGCTAAGGTACGTTCACCGGCTGCCGAAAGAACAAAGCAGCCACAGTCTCAGTGATTAATGGACGCCTCTGCTAAGTTAAGTTCACGGGCGACTGAAAGGACAGAGCAGCGACCGTCTTGGCGCTTAACGGACACCGCTGCTAAGGTAAATTCACAGGCTGCCGAAAGTTCAGAACAGCCACAGTCTCGGCGATTAATGGACGCTACTGCTTAGGTACGTTCACGGCCTTCTGAAATTACAGAGCAGCGACGGTCTTGGGGTTTAATGGACAATGATGATAATGTACGTTCACAGGCTGCCGAAAGTACAGAGCAGCCACAATCCCGGCGATTAATGGACGTCACTGCTAGGCTACGTTCACGGGCTTCTGAAAGTACCGAGCAGCGACGGTCTTGGCGCTTAACAGACACTGCTGCCAATGTATATACACCGGCTGCTGAAAATACAGAGCAGCCACAGTCCCGGCGATTAATGGACGCCACTGCTAAGGTTCGTTCACGGGCTTCTGAAAGTACAGAGCAGCGACGGTCTTGGCGTTTAACGGACACTGCTGCTAAGGTACATTCACAGGCTGCCAAACGTACGGAGCAGACACAGTCTCTGTGATTAATGGACGCCACTGATAAGGTACTTTCACGGGCTTCCGAAAGTACAAAGCATCGACTGTCCGATGCTTAACGCACGCCTCTCCTAAGGCACGTTTACGGGCTGCCGGAAGCACAGAGCATCGACGGCCTTGGCGATTAATGAACGCCACTGCTAAGGTGCGTTCACGGGCTTCTGAAATTACAGGTCAGTGA
Source organism: Ascarosepion bandense (assembly GCA_037127315.1). Lineage (NCBI taxonomy): Eukaryota > Metazoa > Mollusca > Cephalopoda > Sepiida > Sepiidae > Ascarosepion > Ascarosepion bandense. The sequence continues at coordinate 380,815 of JBBBDQ010001271.1, forward strand.
CGGACAGTTTAACGGACACCACTGCTAAGGTACGTTCACAGGCTGCCAAAGTACAGAGCACCTACAGTCTCGGCGAGTAATGGACGCCATTGCTAAGTTACATTCACGGGCTTCTGAAAATATAGAGAAGCAAAGGTCTCGGCGCTTAACGGGCGCCTCTGCTAAGGCACGTTCACGGGCTGCCGAAAGTACAGATATTCGACGTCCTCGGCGTTTAATGGACGCCGCTGCTAAGGCAGATGAAAGTTCAGAACAGCGGAGGGCTCGTAATTTAAGCAACTGTGCCTCTACTTCAGCTTCGCTGGCTGCCGAAATTACAGAAGAATGTTTTTTACACTGAATTTCTGTTTGGCTGCCAACCATTGGAGAATCTTTCCGGTAACCGGCAGCCCCCGGTCCCCCTTAGTCTCTGCGTCTGTGGGCATCTCATGGCAAGCTTAGGTATCCTCATCAGGAAAAACCACTATATAGGGACGAATGCTTTTACCCACAGTCCACAAAAGCGAAGGCTTGGGACAGTGCCCTCTAAAGAGTAGTTCCCCCTAATTAACGTGACCTATGTAACCAGAGTAACCCAAATTAACATGGGTTAAATAACAGGACAGACTGGGTTCTATAGCCTTGGCTGGCAACCAGTCTACCGCAGAAAGTAATGGCAACCTACTGTGGGATAATCTTCTGCCCAGTCAGTCATGCCTCTTTCGAGACATAATCGCCCAAGCGTGTTTCACGTATGGCACTTAACTGACTGACTGTTTGTTTTGGGATTCTCTAGAGCCATTCTACGTGATTGGAAAAGCGATCGACTTCGCTAAGACCTACAGGATTCATTTTCTCAAAACCATTTTAACTATTGGACAGAGAAAGCGTTTTCTGAACAAATGACAGTTTATATATTTCTGAGCAGGTCTGGTGCCATGCATAATATCCATATGAACCATTTGATTTGACAAAGTTATTTAAGAATATGAGTCAATTTTTCATGTAAATGTTTTTAATTCGAAGCAATCTTATGATTTTGAGTGAAACTCTCTAGCAGAGCCTATTCTATATCAGGTTTCCTTAACATTGTGAGTTCGATTCCAGCTGTAGGGGGCGTTATCCAGTACAGCAAAGCTTTATATGTTTAAAAACGTTATTCTTTTGAAATCACACAAGTAAACGAAAAAAACAAAACAACCTATTTTTTAAATAGAAATGATTGAAAACCTATTCAGATATAAAAACGGATTTCACATTTTTACTGATGATGAAATATAGCGTAATTCTTAAGAAATTATGAATAAAACAGATTACATATTTCTTCAGTCAACAACAATTCATTTACTGTTCCGTTTTGTGCATAGAATTTACCAAACAACCTGGGAGCGTCTTTTTGTTTTGTTTGATGTGAATCTAATCTTCTAAAGAGATTAACTTTCTGATCATACATCCGGTTTTAGAACGATATATAAAAGCCAAAATTAAAGACAACCAAAAAACCTTTCTCTGAAATACGTCGACGAATTGGTTGAAAGTGGCCACATACGATATTAACGTCTAATACATTTATCATCGAAGAGAAGATGAACATTCCGACTGTTTTCCTTCTATTTGCCTTGTTATCACTAAGTGAGCACATTTATAAATTTTACTATTTTCAATTTTATTTCGTTTTTTTAGTCGCACATTGAATATTTCTCCACTTTTCTTTCCTTTTATTCGTTCGCCAAATTAATATTCATCCTTTCATTGTTTTTATATTTCTTAATTCATTCTTTTCTTTCTTTTAACTTTACATTTTAGCTTGCTTTACATTTTAATTCCCGTGTTTTAATTTTGTATTCTTTCATGTACATTCCCTGTTTCATTCTCCTTTCTCTCACTAATTATATATATATATATATATATATATATATATATATATATATATATATATACAGTAAATATTACAGGCAAACCCGAAAAAACGGAGATAAAAGTACAAAAGCTTTCATCTAATTTATATAAATTATTAATATAAAATATTTTAAAAATATAAATAGAGCTTAGTATTATCCAGAGAAGTATAAAATATTGCGAGGAAAACTCAACACATAATTATAAAGTTATAAATCCAGAATTAATTTCGGCCGTGTAAAAAAATTACAGGTGTCTCATTCACGCCATTGAAACCTAAACAAATGTTAATTTCACTCATAATATTCTAAAAACCAGAATTTTAGTGTATTCTGTGTGTAATTAACCATTATTTATTTTTCAACGGTCTGAATGAGGCACCGTAATTTTTTTTTACCCAGTCAAAATATATTCTGAACTTAAGATCGTTTAATTATGTGTCGAGTTTTCCTTTCAATCTTATATATATATATATATCCTTGAAGAGAGTGGACGTCATTTCAACCTAAACCCGAGAAACCTTTCAGCCAACACTTGTCAAGGGTTACGTTGGCAAAATTTAAATGGGTATAGAAGAGGACACAACGAAAAGGGAATATTTGCAATACTGGGAGAAGATGGAATTCGATTAAAAATAAATTTATTGAAAAAAATTTATTAAAAAGTGAGGGGGGTGTAAACATGTAAATCCCACAAGAGTGAAATAAAAAAGAAAAATGCTACACTCACATACTCGCCAGTAGTTGCAAAGAGCGTAAGAACTGCTCTTTCTGCCTGCATAGGCTCGGCTGTTGAATTTTTAGGCAAATGGCCTCCAACACACGTAGATGGTATGCCGAACGAGCACTATGCAGGACAGAAAACCAATTGTTCTCATAAGAGGAGGCACAAACCTGACTATCCAACAGGTGCTGACCGATTGCTGAATCCAACCCAGCTTGAGTCGTCCTTATATTGCTATGGGAATTGCCTAAACGTAAATTCGCGGGGACATGCTGCGCAACCCGTGTCTCCAACCTCAGATTGGTTCGTCCTATATATGCTGCATCGCAACAGCACTTAAATTTATACACAACGGAACTTTTACGAAAATAGGACAACCGATCCTTAACGAAAGATGGAAACACAGGCCTTGTTTTATAAACAACACGCAACTGTACTGAAAAATAGCCCGACGAAATACTAGCCGAAACTTTGTCAGTAACAGCAAGACATTGTCTACCAAGCCAAGGTAATTTGAGATACAAAGGACAGCGACTTGGCCCTTCAACTTTTGGTTCTTTAAACCGTTTAATCTTACGGGCAATAACCCGTTTCACCAAATTAATGGGGTACCCGTTCCCCTCAAAGATATCATGCAAGCGTGTTAATTCGCTGGCCAAGCATTCAGGAGAACAAATATTAAGGGCACGGTGAACCAAAGTTTCTATTAGGCCAATTTTGCGGGACTTAGGGACAAAAGAATTCCAATTCGTATATAGACCGGTGAAAGTCGGTTTACGAAACACAGAAGTTACGAAAGCCTCATCCCGTCGCTGAACATAGACATCTAAAAATGGAAGACCCCCGTCCTTCTCCATCTCCATAGTGAACTGAAGAGATGGATGTAGGGAGTTTAGCTGAACTAAAAACTGTTCAGCCTCAGATGTGTTGCTAAATAATGAGAAGGTATCGTCAACGTAACGTCGATAAATAAGTGGTTCATTAACCTTCTCAAATAGCACATGCTCATAATATCCTACAAAGATATTAGAAAGAAAAGGACCCAAAGGACTCCCCATAGCGACACCGTCCGTCTGCGCATACATTGTCCCGTTGAAACTGAACTCGACTGCCTCAGTAGCCAACCGCATACACTCTAAGAAAATTTCCTCAGGTATAATCGCAGGGCCAAAATTGCCACGATACAACATGTCAGCACAAATGTTTATACTGTCCGTTAACGGGACGTTAGTGTATAAGCTGACAATGTCAAAAGAAACCATACACGTATCCCTTGAGGAAAACTCTAAATTTCTAATGAATTTAGAAAAACTAAAGGAGTCGGGGACATTATACGCAGACAGAGCATCAGAAAGAGGTTGGATAATCTCTGCCAACCACTTGGCCAGCTCATGTTGTATTGACCCAACCATGGAAAGTATAGGTCTAAGAGGAACTCCTTCCTTATGTACTTTAGGAAGGCCATACATTCTGGGTCGCTGAGAGCCAACGGGCCCAATCCTATTGTAGATGTCCTTTGAAATTAAATTTTGTTTATATAAAGACAGAAGCCAACGTTGAATTTTGGTCTCTGTCTTACTGGTGCTGTCAAATGTTTCAGCAGGACCGATAACAGTAAACTTGGAACGGTCATTCAAAATATCATACATTTTAGAATGATAATCATCCAGATTTAATATAACAACACCAGCACCATTATCTGGCTTGGTAATATAAATGTCACCACGAGAACGTAAAGACCCAATTGTACGGTAATGCACACTACGCCAGTCAAGAGAATCTTTCTCACAACTAAGCGAAGTGTACGCAATAGCAGACTCAAGCAACCTGGCCTTTACCTCAGAACACTTTTCGGAAGATATTGGAACATGATGAGAAAGTTGCGAGTATAATAACTATAAATATAATAATATATATATATATTTACACAGATATGTCTCGCTGTATCACAGCTTATCAGACATCCGATTGCTTTTATTCACAATTGAAACCCGACAGAATTCACATCAGCCAAAGATTCTACCTCTGAGCTATGGTAGAGGAAGGCGGACTTTAGCGTATTATATACAATCTATACACACGCCAGTAGCCGAGAATGTTCAAATTCATCACTGAATGAACGATATACGATTTGATTAAATTAAGTAAATATTAAGAACTTATTGAGAAGAAAAATGCTCAAACAGCGCGCGAGCCGACATTACATCACACACACACACACACACAAACACACACACACACACACACACACACACAACCTCACACACAAACATTTATAATTAATTTAAAATGTAATGTTTTGAATTTTCCATACGTTACATTTTGTAAATCTGATAGTCACTGGTCAGACAGAGGGAAAGAGACACAGAGGAAAGTATGGGATAATATATTTGAAGGCCATGAGCAGGTGGATAGCAAATCGGCATTTGTATGGGGTAGCAGGAGAAAGCGTGCTATGAGCTACCATGGATAGGGAGAAGTAAAAGGCCAGGATCTCCTACGTCTTAAAGGGACATGGCAAATATAAGAAGTAAAAGAATATTGAATCGCAACATTTATCTCAACAAATTTCATCAATAATTTTAAATAAAAAACCCACAACATTTTCATAAAGAAGAATGTGTGGGCCGCAACAAGTCGCATGTAAATCTGCTCGTTTATATATATATATATATATATATATATATATATATATTGTAAAGGTTATTACAATGTTTTTAAGTTCATGGTATCACTAGACAAACATTTTTCATGTTTCGAAGCCAGCCCATTATGTTTTTGGATTCTTCCTCAGGTGATTTTTTAGAAATGAGAATTGAATCTAGTTGAAAAGCCGGTTTATTTGTGTTGGATTTGTTATTTTTGGGTGTTAGAGGGGTTGGTCTGTATTTTGAGTTCTGTTGACCTTTTTAAGGTCTTAGGGTTAAGTGTTTGTTTTTGGCAGAGTTCAGGATAGGTTAATCTATTAATCTTGAGAGGGTTGATGCTGTTGGAGGCTAGCGTGTTGTTATTTGGTTTATAGGTTGGTAGGTGTTATTTTGTTTTGGGGTGGTTTTCTCCTTAATTTAATGTATGCTATTTTGTATTGGGGTGTGTGCTTTTTTTGTTTTGTTATTTTTTTGTTTTTTATAAAATATATTTTTCTACAAAATATATCTTCCATAAAAAATATTTTATAATATTCCATGATATTTAAACTATTTATAATATTATAAAATATAATATTTTATAATATTTAAGAAATACATTTCTTTTATAAAATTTATCCTTTATACAAGATATTTTATAAATATAAAATATATTTTTTGTTTATTTATCTACTATTCTGTTGCAACTGCATTATTATTTAGTTTTTATTTATTTTTATTTTTTTTTTGTTAGTATTGTGTAGGGTTTGTTTTCTTTTGGGGGTTTTCTGGTTGTTTTTATTTTTTTGTTTACTTAAATTTTAGCGAGAAATATTTGCGTTGTTTGCATATTACTGCTAATTCGTCTCTACTGTTTAATAAATCGTTGCTGTTTGGGTACTAGAGAATGTGTAGTTTTTCAAATCCAGAATTAATTTCGGCCGTGTAAAAAAAATTACACGTGTCTCATTCACGCCATTGAAACCTAAACAAATGTTAATTTCACTCAGAATATTCTAAAAACCAGAATTTTAGTGTATTCTGTGTGTAATTAACCATTATTTATTTTTCAACGGTCTGAATGAGGCACCGTAATTTTTTTTTACCCAGTCGAAATAAATTCTGAATTTAAGATCGTTTAATTATGTGTCGAGTTTTCCTTTCAATCTTATATATATATATATATATATATATATATATATATATATATATATATATATTTACACAGATATGTCTCGCTGTATCACAGCTTATCAGACATCCGATTGCTTTTATTCACAATTGAAACCCGACAGAATTCACATCAGTCAAAGATTCTACCTCTGAGCTATGGTAGAGGAAGGCGGACTTTAGCGTGTTATATACAATCTATACACACGCCAGTAGCCGAGAATGTTGAAATTCATCACTGAATGAACGATATACGATTTGATTAAATTAAGTAAATATTAAGAAATTATTGAGAAGAAAAATGCTCAAACAGCGCGCGAGCCGACATTACATCACACACACACACACACACACACACACACACACACACAAACACACACACACACACACACACACACACGCAACCTCACACACAAACATTTATAATTAATTTAAAATGTAATGTTTTGAATTTTTCCATACCTTACATTTTGTAAATCTGATAGTCACTGGTCAGATAGAGGGAAATAGACACAGATGAAAGTATGGGATAATATATTTGAAGGCCATGAGCAGTTGGATAGCAAATCGGCATTTGTATGGGGTAGCATGAGAAAGCGTGCTATGAGCTACCATGGATAGGGAGAAGTAAAAGGCCAGGATCTCCTACGTCTTAAAGGGACATGGCAAATATAAGAAGTAAAAGAATATTGAATCGCAACATGTATCTCAACAAATTTCATCAATAATTTTAAATAAAACCCCACAACATTTTCATAAAGAAGAATGTGTGGGCCGCAACAAGTCGCATGTAAATCTGCTCGTTTATATATATATATAGATATATATATATATATTGTAAAGGTTATTACAATGTTTTTAAGTTCATGGTATCACTAGACAAACATTTTTCATGTTTCGAAGCCAGCCCATTATGTTTTTGGATTCTTCCTCAGGTGATTTTTTAGAAATGAGAATTGAATCTAGTTGAAAAGCCGGTTTATTTGTGTTGGATTTGTTATTTTTGGGTGTTAGAGGGGTTGGTCTGTATTTTGAGTTCTGTTGACCTTTTTAAGGTCTTAGGGTTAAGTGTTTGTTTTTGGCAGAGTTTAGGATAGGTTAATCTATTAATCTTGAGAGGGTTGATGCTGTTGGAGGCTAGCGTGTTGTTATTTGGTTTATAGGTTGGTAGGTGTTATTTTGTTTTGGGGTGGTTTTCTCCTTAATTTAATGTATGCTATTTTGTATTGGGGTGTGTGCTTTTTTTGTTTTGTTATTTTTTTGTTTTTTATAAAATATATTTTTTTAAAAAATATATCTTCCATAAAAAATATTTTATAATATTCCATGATATTTAAACTATTTATAATATTATAAAATATAATATTTTATAATATTTAAGAAATATATTTCTTTTATAAAATTTATCCTTTATACAAGATATTTTATAAATATAAAATATATTTTTTGTTTATTTATCTACTATTCTGTTGCAACTGCATTATTATTTCATTTTTATTTATTTTTATTTTTTTATTTTTTTTTTTGTTGGTATTGTATAGGGTTTGTTTTCTTTTGGGGGTTTTCTGGTTGTTTTTATTTTTTTGTTTACTTAAATTTTAGCGAGAAATATTTGCGATGTTTGCATATTACTGCTAATTCGTCTCTACTGTTTAATAAATCGTTGCTGTTTGGGTACTAGAGAATGTGTAGTTTTTCACTTAAACATAAAAGGCAGATGTCATTAAGTGATTTGCAAGTTCTAGTTTATTCTAGGATTTTCCATTTTACTTTGGGTTTCTGTTTTGAATCCTTTAGATTCCAAAAGTATGTGAAAAGGGATGTTTGGTTTCGGTATATATATATATGAATTTAATTTACATTGCTACACGGAAATTTCTGTTTTCAGATTTACCTCGTCATCAGGCAACTTTGACTCATTGCTGTGAGCTTAATTTACATTTGAATGTAGAAAAATTTTGCTTGTTATTTAAAGTGTTAAAATGGAGAAGACAGAAAAAATAGATTTTATCTGTGTGCTTAATTTAACTAATCGGTTATATGTTTGAGGATTACTTTTTTTTTCAAGCTTAACTGGAACGTATTAATCACTTCAGCCACAGTCTGGGGTACTTCTTTCTGGTGCCATGTACGCTTTATCAATACACGATTATTCTTAGTCTTATATGTATCCCAGCCATTTTAATAACAAAATAGAAAGAAACCATTTTTTAATATTGATCTGATTTAAAGGGGCTTTTGGTATGATTAGACTCTTATTTATTCTATTTATTTCGGTTTAGAGTGGATTAATTTTTTCAATTTTTTACATACTGGTAACTGTCATAAATTTTGACATCTATTTATTTAATATTATATCATAATACAAAACAAAGTACCGAATATATGTAAGTTAATGAAAATACATTCATAAATTTTTTTAACCATATTCTAAGGTGAACATTTTGCAATGTTTACATATGACATTCATATCATTACATTTATTTAATAGATTTTTATTTTTAAGAAATTTAATAATATATAATTTTTTTTATACAGACGCAAGAGGCCTGGATCATTTAAAAAGATATATATTCTAGTTTTTTTTAATTTTCCATTTTATTGTAGAAGTTTATTGGTTTCTTTTAGATACCAAAATGTTTAATAGGGCTGCTCTATTTCAGTAATTATTATTATTAAATGAAGAAGTGTAGAGATAAAACTTTTTTTCAGTGAATTCTTTGTACAACAAATATAAATCTGGATGTTAATACGGATTTCAGCAGAAGAAATAGTACATTGATAAACAATATATTCTGTAAGACACCTGTTTTCCAAAGGTCACTCAATGGAGTTTCTACAATTACAATTATTATTTTCTAAATTATTATTTTCAGTTTCTGAATGATTCTTATTTTCATTAGGTTTATATTTTGATTTTAAATATTTTTATATGTTTTATACTTTTTTTCCAGATTATCCGTACAAGTGTAACACCATTTTAGAATATTTTCATTGAAACTCTTAATTAATGGATTATTAATCGAACAAATGTTTCTCTATCAAAGCGAGCAAGTTTTTGCCTAATTTACTGCTAACCATTTGACTGAAATGGAGTGCATACCAAATAATATTTCCATTTCTATTTTCTTCCGCAGTAGATATTCTCCTTTACATATTTAATATTGAGATTTTATACCCACTATTTTTAAAGCAGTATTATAAAAATTATGACAGTTATTAAATATTTTAAACATTTGTATTCTGTTTTATATGGTTCCTATGTATTGTTTTTTAAATCGAAAGTCACATCGAGGAAATCTACATTTTATATCTGTATTTATAGAAACATTTAAATTGAGATTTTTAAATTCTGTATATAAAAATTTTCAAATTTTGTCAATTTTAAAAATTCTAAAATTCCTTACCACCATAAGACTGTCATCCCTGTATAATCCAATATCTTCTGTATTTATATCATTATGGGTGGTAAGCTTATATAGCACAAATAAACCAAATAGATTTAAAGACTCGGCAGGGTCTAAATATCCCATTGTTATATCAAAGTTTTCCTTAGAATTAAGTTTTGTCCACTGTTCTTTATTATGAATGAGTACAGATTTTTTTGCCTTCATTCTGATGTTACATTCCTTCTCCGATAGAATCAAAAACACAGTGGCAAATGCTAATGCAGTAATATATAGTTCCCTTGATTTCGATGATAATATTCCTCAATATAGAATTGGATTAAAGAACACCTACTTTTCTTTTTTATATTAAAAGACCTATTTGTTACATTGGTGGTGTCGATCCATAATTTTAATCCAAGGTACTCTATAATTTACTTATTTATTCATTCAAACATATTTTTAATTGTTTTTCAAATCTGAGATCTTGTAGGATTTATTATCCTTGTAGTAGGATTTATATCAATGTTTTGCTTACGGTCTTTCATCGTTTATTATCAGTCTGCCCGTGATGTTTTATATTAGAAGCATTATTTAAATTAAAGTGTCTATGATATTATATATATATATATATATATATATATATATATATATATATATATATATATAACATTTCAAAATTCAAATTCTCTTATATCGGATGATCATTTCGACGGATAAACTGAATTATCCATTTACTTAGAGAAACAAAAACATTAAGGGAAATTAATTTATTTGTTTTTGTGTATATAAAAGCGGAAGTAAGTAACGGAAGTAAGTAATGGTAGAGATAAAGAAAGAAAGAAACAGATCTTTGCTACTGGGGCATGTTATATCCGGACCGTGGAAGACACTAACGAAAAGAGATACAATAAAATATATTAAAAATAAAGAAGAAGCAGGTCAAACAAAATTTTGTTTTTTGAGACCACTGTTAAAGGCCCACGAATACTACTAATATATATATATATATATATATATATATATATATATATATATATATATATATAGTATATTGTCATCCGCAGACAGATCTGTTTTTCGCTGTATCACAGCTCATCAGTACGGCTAGACTCTGATTGCTTTTTAACCCAGGATTGAAACCCAACCGAATTGGCGTCAGTCGGCGATTCTACTACTGGGCTATGGGTGTTCGGTGGAAGAAGGCAGACCTTTTAGCACGTATATTATCATTATACGCGCCCAATAGCCAGAGTGCTCTAATTCATTTTACTGAATGAGCGATGATATATATATATATATATTATTATTATTATTACGTGTTAAGTGTAACAAAAGGAAAAAAAACAATGATGATCGAAACACAGAGATAAATCACAAACAAATATTTAATTTACAAAACACACCAAATAAAATATTTACAAATATACAATTTTTGTTGCATTCAAAACAAGAAACATAGAGTTTACTATTGGCAAGTGTTACGAGGAGAGAAGGGGAAAGCAAAGTCAGTATATTTACCAAGTTAAGTTAGCAAGGAAGTTAAGTGCTATACTTTTTGGAAATCCTCAAATGAGTATATAAAGAATAATTTTGAGTATGGTCAATGAAAGAGTCAAAAATATGTATTTACCCATATAGATCCATGAGGTTCTCTTTCAGGTTTTAGTTGCTCGGATATTTTTATGGGTTTCTTTCGGCGGAATATAAATCATTGAATCAAAACTGGATTTGATATTTGTCAGCAAATCCTTTTAATAACTCTTTCAAATTTTAGTCGGTACAACTTTTTATGAGATTCTTTCGGCTGGATATAAATCCTTGATACATAATCGGAGTTGATAACATCAACAAACCCTGGTAGCAACTGACTATTCTCTGCCCGAAACCTATTTTTATAGGGGCTAACACCTAATTCGCATATTTCTAGAACTTTTAGAACTCTCTAGATTTTACTGGAACATTCTGGCATTTTCTATACTTTCTATTTCTAATTTCCTCATTTTTTTCGACTACTTCCTGAATTAATAATTTTTTGTAATAACAAGTAGGACTCAATAGATTCCCTTACTACAACTTTTTAGACATTTTTAATGTCATTTTTATATATAAATGCACTCTCGTAACAATATATATATATATATATATATATATATATATATATATATATATATATAATGTCGCATCAAGCAGAGAAATAAGCCCACCAACCCGCAAGTGTTTACTGTTTTAAATTAAATTAAATAGTTATATTTGAGTTTATTCAAAATAATTTAAATTCACATTGCGACATGGAAATTTCTATTTCGAGATTTAAAGATATTTCATCGTCATGTTCAATACATTTGATGAAAATGATTTACATTTAAAAATAGAAAACAAAACATTTGGATAATTATTTATTGATTTTCTTCTAAGCTTTCGGCTCACATGAGCCATCTTCAGAGAGTTAGTTTAAACTGAAATATTATAAAATCCACCATCACCGACGATTTTAATTTGTGCTGACATAAATCTCCGCTTGGCAACGGCAATAGTTACCAAAAATAATAAACGCAGTTCTTAAGTTTGCGATGCGGTTTTATGACGTCACATCGCGGGATAGCGCGAAATGACAACAAAACCATGTAGTCAAATGCAATGTAATATGTTATTTTCTGTTTTAAAGTTGATTTTATTGAGTGTTGGTTGTTTTGATTTGATGTACATGGCCTCCAATATCTGCAGGTTCCTCTTACTGTGTGTATGAGTAAGGATCACCGTATTGTTGACCAAAATCTGTCTGATATTCCCTACATATTTATGTTTTTCAGAGAAATGTTGTTTAATAGTACTCTGATCAGAAAGATGACATGTAAGTCTACGGGAGAGCGTGGTTGAGATGGCTCATGTGAGCCGAAAGCTTAGAAGAAAAACAATAAATAATTATCCAAATGTTGGAGAATTTTTGTCTTTATTTTCAACTGAAATTAAAGCAAAAATACGACGTTTAGAACGGCTCATGATTAAACATAATAGACATTCATTGTCTTTTATATTTAATAGCATATATATATATATATATATACTTAAAAAGATTTGAAATCTTCAAGGTCATGAAGATGCTTTGAATAACCTGTTTTTCTAAAAGCTATTTGCATGTGTATGAAATTCTTAATTGTGCTATAGAAGTAGGATATATATATATATATATATATATATATATATATATCCTACTTCTATAGCACAATTCAGAATTTCATACACATGCACATTGTGCTATAGAAGTAGGATATATATATATATATATATATATATATATATATATATATATATAATAATAATAAATATACATTTTCAAATACACGCATGTTCATGTTTTTGGGGTGTTAAAAAAACAGTTCTCAATTCAATATAACAGAGCTATAAAGTAAATATTAATACATATACATTCTATCATACGTCTATGCCACGACACGGAGTTGCATGTTCCGGGATTTAAATCAGTTCTGGATTTTAAATTTTATTTATATATTTACAGACACAGACAGAAAATCTATGCAAGAGTCAACAAACCTACCTAGGTTGCACCCTTCGGCTCTTCAGGGTAAATTGGCGACGAGACGAAGGGTGAAACCTAGGTAGGTTTGTTGGCTCTTGCATAGATTTTCTGTCTTTGTTGCTCTACTTTCGTATTGAGCGCTTTAGTTTTAGGGTTTTCGTCTTGGGTTTTTTTTTCTTTCCTACGAGTATTTTGTTCATGTACTTCGTTTGTTTCTTTTTTTACTTTTTCTCCTTTTCCCTCCGAGTTCGTTCTCGGTGGGTTATTCAAGACGATCTAAATTATAGTATAACTATTACTAGTATTAGCAGAAGTATTTCTGTTACTAATACTATTGTTATAATTACTATTAATTATATTAATATTAATTAATTAATATTAATAATTATTATTGTAATATATATATATATATATATATATATATATATATATATCCATCCAGATGTAATGAGCCAACAGGTATATATATATATATATATATATATATATATATATATATATATATATATTCCTACGTCTATAGCAAGATTCTGAGTTTCATGCACATACAAATGACATTTAGAAAAAACTGGTTACCTTAAAACCTCAACTCTAATTTACTAAACAAACAATGAATTGATGATTACAAGCAAACGTAGAAATAAATATCTTTCCAAATAACTTAACCTGGATTAACTTTGATTCTTCTATGCTAACCTTTTAACATCATTTTATGTCTTCTGTTTTCCCCTAAAAGAAAAACACATAATTCTCCTTGACCCATAGGCACAAAGCGTATAATATATGCTATTGAAAAATTCTACCTAATAATTAAAATTTTAAACAATTTAACTTTTAAGATTTTATTTTGTAATTCTAAGTTTTAGTTCAAATCAAATCAAATTATACAAGTAAAAAAAAAAATAAAAAAATATAGCATCCCAATATTGTAATATATAACAACTATGAACAACGCGAGAACCGAAAATTCAAATCCCGGAACGGCCATTTCATAAAAAGCACATGATGATTGCAACTCTGTGTAATGATATAGACGTATGATAGCATGTATATCTATCAATATACACTTTACAGCTCTGTTATATTACATTGAGAACTGTTTTATTAACACCCATAATATATATATATATATATATATATATATATATATATATATATATATACATAAAAAAATTATATAAATAAATCTAAATATACAAATATAAGTATAATTAAAATACACATATACACATCTAATAAGCAGTGACAAAAATTTATAATATATATGAATATAAATTTTAGCTCTAATATACATTATTCTACGTTGCATTCACTTACATGCAGATATCATTGAGAAGGGTACTAATCCGTCGTTTCCTCCTCTAGCTATGGATTAAATAGCAAAACAAATTGGGTTCTTTTGCCTTGGTTGGCAACCAGTCTAACGTAGAAAATAATTACAAATTACCGCAGTAAAATCTTCAGCCCAACCGTTCAAGTTTCTTTCGAGACATGATCGGTCAAGCGTATATCACTCATGGCACTTAACTGACTGATATATTGAGCACTGTTTTCTTGGCACTCAGTGTGTGATAGTATATATATATATATATATATATATATATATATATATATATAGAGAGAGAGAGAGAGAGAGAGAGAGAGAAATTAAGCACACATGGACATATGCAAAAAATCTCTCTGTTAAGACCACTGTATGTGTGTATGCGTGCGTGTGTTTGTATGTATTAAGGTCAGTCATTAATTCACTTAAGTGCCATACATGTTTCATACTTTGTCGATCATGCCTCGAAAGAGACATGACTATCTGAGCAGAATATTTTTTGCCATTGCTTTCTGCGGTAGACTGGTTCCCAACCAAGGCTATAAAACCCAATATTTGTCCTTTAAGACATAGTTAAAGGGAGAAGAAACAGATTCCCAAGAGTATTTTTGGGTAAGTGAATGCAACGAATTCGTCTGGAATTCGAAATCGGAGCACCGATATCTTGCTGCAAGTCGATATCCACTGCACCACAAATCATATCCGTATTTTGCTGATATCGCTGCACTTGTTGAGAGTTATCTTTTTATTTTGTCCTCCTGAAAATAAACTTTTGCATCTTTCATTCTTCACTTTGTTTGAATGTCACTCTTGCAATTTTGTTTTGCAGTTCCAAAAAGTGATTCCCTGAGTATCGTCGGGCCGTACCATGGTAATAATATTTTATCCACTAATTTTCTTTTCAATAATATTTGATTCATTACTTCTGTCCATATTTTCATACATCTTTCCAGTATTCACTAATGAGTTAAGAAGTTACGATACTTTTTCAATTTCGATGTTATTTGATCATTGCATTTTGCAGCAGATCATTATAACCACAGCAGATTATGGACAAGCTTATAAAACTTCCAGATAGAGTATATCTGTAAAATGACAATATGAATTTAAAAAAAAAGAGAGAAATGAAAACAAAACAAAAAAAAAAATAAAAATAAAGGAAGCGTATCTTAACTAACGCGTTTCATATTCTTTGGGGTTTTATCAAACCAAATTTCACTTGATGGATTCCCAGAAAGACGAAACGCGGATTCCATTTTTCGTTATCCATCCATCCATCCATCTATATATATATATATATATATATATATATGTGTGTGTGTGTGTGTGTGTGTGTGTGTGTGTGTGTGTAAGTGTGTGTGTGTGGATGGATAACGAAAAATGGCTAATATTAGAATTATCTTTACAATATA
The DNA here is from genome assembly GCA_037127315.1 of Ascarosepion bandense. Classification (NCBI taxonomy): domain Eukaryota; kingdom Metazoa; phylum Mollusca; class Cephalopoda; order Sepiida; family Sepiidae; genus Ascarosepion; species Ascarosepion bandense. Next base: position 396,876 of record JBBBDQ010001271.1, read on the forward strand.
TATATATATATATATATATATATATATATATATATATATATACAGCCTTGTACCACACTTTTCATGAGAACTGCTACATTGTGGAATATTGTTTCGGGTATTTGCTTCTTGAATCTCTGTCATTTTAAACACTTCATATAAAGAGAGAGTTCCTATCCTCATGACCTTTTAATTTCTACCAATTTACAGCCTGATAATTTATTTTACGAGAAAGATTTTTTAATTTTCAACTAAAATTAGCACTGAATGGTCAATGAATGCCAACTATTTCCTTATAAGAAGACAGCTAATATTATCATTATCTTTACTACTTATCGAAAGTGCTTCGACCATTTTGATGCATCAATTTAGATGATCTCTTTTTGTATGTGGTAAAATGTTAAAATTAAACTCTTGGTAAAGTCTGTGATTTTAATATAGTCTTCGTTGACAGCGTTGATGGCGTTCTTTTTCAGGAAAACCAGGCGATTGTCCCAACATCTTGCATCTCTTAAACAAACCTCAAAAATTGCAATGTGCTCCATTTTGTGTCGGTGGAAAGCATTGCTGTCATTTTTTTCCCAAGTGTCATCATGATTGGCAATGTATAGATGGTAAGTGAAATTAATATTCAATAAGTTTTAAGACGATTTTTACATTGTATATAATACTTACAATTTAAAAAAAATTGTATTAATGAAATCTAAAGTAAAATACAAAACAAAATAAAAAACGACGATTGCAGTATTAGATGTAAGAATATGATGCGGTCAAATAGTTTAAAATTACCAAAAAATAAAAATAAAAATAATTATATAGTTGTTAGCAAAAAATGACAGCACATTGTGAAAGTTACGAAGTGGAGATGTCAGAATCAAGCAAATACAGAAATTTAACTATAAGTGTTGAAAAAAATGATCGAAAATCAAATGTTTGTTTTTTTAAATAGGGACATGTATTTTCTAAAGGCTTGACAATATTCTAAGAAAGTAAAATTTTCATTAAAAATCAAGAAAATTAAATCTGTGATCAGACTAGGACGGAATTTAAAAACCGACTCGACTTTTCCCCTTTCTTCCGCTTCGATAATCATTAGACTGCCCACAACTGAGGAATGAATCACTTGAAACTAGTTCCAAATTTTGCGCCTCTGAAATCCGAAGGCGGATTGATTTAGCAAAAGTGCCATTCAAAAGTTAAGTAAAGTATTAATAAACAAAATTATTAAGTTAGAAACAGAAAAGTGTACCGAGCTTTTATAAAATATCAATCCTGCTATATGGCAGTGAATGCTGGACAATCTCCTCAGAGATGAAAAGTTAAATGTGAATTCATGGACTGAATATATGAGCAACGATGAAAATTTTAGAGAAAATGCAAACAAAATGGACACAACAAGAAGACACGTTTGAATTCTCTTGGGCACATATTAGGAAAGACGGCTTAGAAAATTTGATACTCACACAAAAGATTGAAGGCAAGAGGGACAGAGTAAAACAATGCTTAAATTATCTAGCGAGTTTGAGTAAATAGTTGACAAAACGTTATGTGAGGCAGAAAAATGACATTTTTAAGAGCTATGAAAGATAGAATATTATGTTAAGTGGCTCTCCACAATTTCTTGTCTTTTTTAGCTTTTAGTAATGTCAGACATTCTCCAAAGTACAGCAAAACTTATACTAGCGACATGACTAGCAAGAATAATTTTTGTAGCAGCATTAGTAATTTTGAGAGTTTGACGAACGGCACGATTTTTAAATGGGAACAATAACCTAATGGATTAATTCGTCGGTTGGTCAATTTGGTGACATAATAATTATTAATTCAATCCTTGGGTGGGTCAGTGTGTTTTTGAACTCATTGTCTAAAATTAAGAAGTAGACTCTATCAAGAGATATGTGTAGTGGAACGAGAACAGTCTGCTCCCTTAAATTAAATAAAGGTTAGAGTTCAAAATTTAATGTAGTTTACGCAGGTCGATATCATCCTGAGGCAGGCCTGAGGGGACAATACCTGAAAAGTAATAACAACAACAAAGATGTTGACAATAGTCCAAATATAAATAGTATATATAATGATGACACTACATTCCAGATATCAAGAGAAAACATTTTAAAATTACACAATAGGAAATAAACAACGGCGTTAATAATAATATTTTTTCTTTTGATTTCCATCTGGAAAAATTCTATTTGGATATTTGAAGACATCTGTCGTCTTTATAATTATGTCATGTTATCTGCGTGTCTCGTAGACAGTTAGGGTCTTAGACAAGAAAATCTGACTGTAGCTTTCCCTCTTCAGGCTGTTTTTAAATTCAGTTTTCTTTCCCCTATACTAATAAAAGCGAACCCGACAAGCCTTTCTATTTAACCAATAGTTAGTGAGAAAGATAAAACACGCTCATATATTTGTAAAGGTATGCTAAAGTAAACGCATCGAATTCGCCTGTTTTTCTTTCTGAGTTGATAACCTATTTTATCAGCTCACACGATACACTGTTGATGATTTTCAATTTTGCCAACATTATTTAGCAATATTGAATTTTTTGCCAAGTCCCAGACAAAATATTGTTTTTGACTCTTCCTCTCTTGCATTCGTTTATACGGAATATACTTACTTTTCTTATCTGTCTTTTTTCAATACCACTTCACTATTAGTATTTATTCCTTCTCGCTCCCGTATAATTAACCGAAGTGAAGCTGAAAGTCATGAAAAGTATAAAAATCAGGATAAATAATTTCACATTGAAGTAAAATATTTATTATTACTTAAAATAAATAAATGTAGTGGTAAGGGAAATAAATCAGGTTTGGTGATAAATTAACTGGTGGTTAGCTTTCTTTTTCATTTTAATAAACTTTACGAATAAAATAATGTGTTTGTTTGACGTATATTTAGACATTATTTGTTCACCAGCAAACCCTCACCAGATGAGATCACCCTCAAATTAGTTTTGAAAAATCTCTGTTCAAAAGCCTTTCTGCTATTCAAGGTTGTAGAACTTAATCAGTCCTGTTATTTAACCCATAGCTTGAGAGAATAGACAGTTTAAACTTTTCCCAAGTGTATTTGTGCTTAAATGAGTGCAACGAATTCATCTGGAATTCAAACTCGGCTCTCTGATTTCTCGATACGAGCCGATTATCCACTGCACTACAACCGACTTATTAAAACAAGAGAATATGAATAATAACAGAAAAATATTCTAAATACAGTTTATTTTACAGTAAATTCGTAATATCAAAATACAAAAAATTCTTTAGAGTTGTTCATTCTGCTTGCTGTACATAATTCTTGTCCGTAAATGAGCTCAGAACAGAGAGGGTGGCTAAACCAGTGAAAAACGGATATTACCGCTTACCACTAAATTGCTCTTTTTACCGCTTACCAAAATATTGTTTTATTACCGCTTACACTAATTTGTTTTTATTATCGCTTAACACTTGTATTCCTTTCCATTGGCGTAATATTTACGATTTAAAACTTATTAATAAATATATAGACGCAAAGATTGTGATCATATACATGTATTTTTATTTTTGTTGTTTGAAATCAGTTTTTCTACTTTTATTGCAGACCTAAAATGCTGTTTTTATGGACTCAGTGGCATTTGTACGCAACCAATATACAAGCGTAAGACAGATTTTACTGTTTTTAACTGATTTTCTTTTCATTTCTAAAAGGTTACTTTAGTGTATATAAGTGTTTTAGTGGCTAAAACGTAGAAAGTTTTATTAAAGAAATTTTTTTCTTGGCGAAGTTCGAACCTGCATTCCTCTTTTATTATTTTACAAAATATCCTATTTTTTGAAAATACAAAGTATTTCTAAAAATTTTATTAGACGTTTGATGATTTTGAATCTAAGTTATTTGTTAAGATCAATAACTTTTAGATACCGTCAAAGTATAATTCTAATAACCTCTGGTTACAATCAAACATTTTAATGGCGACTTTATTTTTGTTCATATCAATATAGTTGCTCATATTATTTTTGTAAATTTCTTTAAAACTAATCTTATTTCTTCAATAACATTATGGTTAGTGAAACGATTTTTGAGGTTTGTTTTATGTTGCTTAATTATCTGTTAAACCAAATGTCTAATGCAATTCGTCGTAATAAAATGTAATAAAATAAAATGTAAAAATGATGGTTTTATGATTTTTATGTTATAAGACCCAAATATTACAACAGTTAATCTTCAAAATATTCCGGAAATCATTACAGGATTCCTGGAAATCATTACACATAGACGCTCACGTGTCCATATTGAGAATAGACATTTGTAACGGTAATTTACAAAAAAAAATTCCTCGCCCATTCAAAATAAAAGAAAAAAAAACACCAATGAGAGAGAGAGAGAAAAAAAAGGAAAAATATAGACAATTGATAAATTGAAAGAAGAGAAAGAAAGGGAAAGAAATAGAAATGGAAAGAGAAAACAAAGAAAGTTTAATATCATTATTAATACTATTATTAGTGTTTTAAATTTGTTTTTTATATATATATATATATATATATATATATATTATTTTTATTAGTAATATTTATTATTATTATTTAAAATATTTTAAAGATTGTATTTTAATATTTTATTCATCTTTTTAAGTGTTAATTATTTTAACTATATTTATAACATATTACTACTAGTGGTTATATTTTAATTTGTATTACGAAGTATGATTTATAATCTATTTTTTACCGTAAATATTTCACATTGTAGGTATAACTAAATTTAATGTTAAATTAGATGTCCATGTCATGTTTTTCTAAGAATGCAGAATTATAAAGACGTTGGCGTCTAAGACGTTTATTTTAAATTCCTTTCTATCTATAGTGTTCATTTTCATTCTGTTTCTTTGCCTTTCTCTTTTTTGAAGATTATCCCTTTTCTATTTTTCTATTTTTTCTATATTTAATTATATTTTTTTATAAGTTTTAATTATTTTAACTGTATTTATTAAATAATACTAAAAGCGGTTATATTTTAATTTGGTTTAAAAATTATGATTTACAATTTATTTTTTACCGTAAATATATCCCATTATATTTAAAACTAAATTTCAAAGTTTAAATTTCCAGGTCAAGTAGATGGCTTGCAATAGATGCTGTGTCAATATATGACATTAACTTTCATTTCTCTATATTGTTCGTTCTCTTTCCATTTCTGTTTTTTCCCTTTTCTTTCCATTTATCAATTGGCTATATTTTTCCTCTTAGGTGTGTTTTTTTTTTTAATAAGCGAGGAATTGTTTTTTTGTAAATTACCGTTACAAATGTCTATTCTCAATATGGACACGTGAACGTGTACGTGTAATGATTTTTAGAAATATTTTGTTGTACCATTTGTGTGTGACGAAGTGCAAGGTCAGCGGCGAAATACGTATTACCAAAGAATACCTAAAATTTGAATAACAATATCTAAAATTTGTTTCTAATAAGAATATCTAAAATTTGTTTCTAATATATATATATATATATATATATATATATATATATATATATATATATATATATAGTGTATCGAGGCAGCAGATAATTTTCTAAGCATATAATATTAAATATAAGAAACAACTTAATATAAAATTATCCAAATGTTGGAGAATTTTTGTCTTTATTTTCACCTGAAATTAAAGCCAAAATACGATGTTTAAAACGGCTCATGACTAAACATAATAGACATTCATTGTCTCTTATATTTAACAGTATATGTTTAGAAACAAATATATATATTATCCTGATACCAAATTTAATTAACGAAATAAAAGTGTGTAGCTTGATATTAAAAGATATTTTAAAAACGTAGCAATCACTTTCGCGCCCGCATTTCAGTCCTCATCGAACTTAGAATAATATAAGCCATGAAATGCGTGATGGAAAGGAAAAAAAACACAAATGTAAGGAAAAAGTCCAAATAGAAAACTAAGAGCTAGAGACAAAATGACAGCGATCCCAAACAAACAATCACGCTGTTTACACATCTTGCTTCTTTTTATTAACGATCTGCCAAAGCAAACCGTTTAGATAGTAATAATCATTATATGCATATGACATCGGAATTTAATAAACACCACAAAAAATCATCCTGTAAGGAAAGTTACAGCTAATCTATCATGTGATTTAGCACTAACATGTTAATAAGGGAAATAACTTATAACTTTCACTACTTCTAAAATCTAGCTAATACCATTAATGTTTGAACTCAAAGGTTTCTCGAGTCATAATAATTGGTTCAACGCTCAATGAAGCTGCAAGTTTTTAACATCTATTCCAGTGCTCAAGGGAAACTCATACAGGGTGCGATGGATAAATTGTGAACTAAATTCCGCAAAAAGGAAAAAAATACTGACATATTATTTTAACAAATATATTTACCAATATTACACAAAAATATCACCACATGTCAAGTGGCTCTCGCCGTAGAAGAGACAATATTTTGAAATATGAAGAGAAACGATAACTCACGGTGAAATCATGCAATTGAAACATACTCTGAAGAAATGTACTTGTCTCTAAACATTTACTGAATCAAATTTAAACACTGATCACACCATGGATGCCCACCAAAATAAAATATATATCAATATATATCTAATCCCCCAAATTGTATGTCGCTAAACATATAACACTAAGAGGATATTAGGAACGATATTAACAAAAACTAAAAGAGAAAGCATCCCTTAACGTCAAGGTTGAACTTTTGAAAATAGTTTATCTTTTTTTAATTCAATAACATGTTTTTCAATTTAATGAAGAAATTTTGAATTAGAAATAATCCCTGATATCTCGCGTTTGTTATGCCTTAATGGTCCCCCGAAAAAGCCTAATCCTCATGACTTACGCACATACACAGTTATTTTAATTGGATGCATTATGATGAAAGTCCTAAATGAACACTCTTAACCAGACTCATATCTGTTTTATGAAAGTCAACTCGTCACAATCGAATTTTGTTTTCGTTCTGGTAAAGATTGTAACAATTGCATATATGTCAATAAACAACGCCACTAGTTTACATATCTCTCCACTAGAAACAATGTATACCAACTATGTTGGCTTCACAGTAGAATTCGACGGCATCAATAGAGATATCGACTTTTCATACAATAGAAAACATCTTCCAATCTCTGAATCTTTTGCTGCAATAGGAGGATTATATAGGTCCAGAAAATCAAACATGACTGGCAAGGATTCCAATGCGGAAACATTTCAAACTTCATCAGTTGAATGACATTGAATACATTTAAGTGTGGGTCAATTTAATTATTTTATATACCACACCCTGCTTATATACAAGCACAGAAAAAATTATGAACTCATTTTTTTAAGTATCCTCCTAAGATTCATATAGACTCCATGTTTAGAAATATCAAACGTTGTATGGAACTGCCTTCTCAGAACAATAATTTCAATCACTTTGAGTAATCTAAAACATTCCGATCTTGCCGATGACATAAGAAGATGGACACTGACCATTTACGCATTCCATACCACGAATTGAATAAATGTTGTAATGGGTGCTTTTTGGCTTTCTCTCTTGAGGCCAATGTAAGAGTGGGTCTATGCTCGTGTTATACGTATTGATAGTTGGGGTAAAATCATCTTGAACAGAAAATCACTATATTAGACCAAAGTTTCCAAGAAGCAGAACTCAAGATCTTTCTGAATGAATTTGGTGCCAAGCATGAAGTCTATATGAATGTCTCACTCTGACGAGGCGTTTTAAGAAAGTGACTTGAATTTTTATATCACTTTTTCGGTTGTGTACCAACATTTCCAGAATAAAAACTATGATCTGAAATTGAAATGAATGAAATGATAGGGCCTACCCTGAATTTATACAAAATTAACATAGAATATATGTGAATTATATGGAGAATATGCTGCGCTATAGGTAGTTTTACAATACTAAAAAATTAACATATGAACTCATTTACTTAAGATTTATTTGGACGCCATTTTTGAAAGAAAACTCGTTTAGAAATATCAAACGTTTTATGCAACTGCTTTCCCAAAACAATAATTACAATCACTTCGTGTAAACTACAACACCTAGATCAAAGCAAAGACCATGCTTCCTCGAATTTGGTGAACTGATGCGACAGAATCACAAATTGCATTGAATAACAAAGGCAACCTGACTTAAGGAATTTCATCAAAAGCAAAAACTAAAATAGATAGCGCAGGTAACTGAAAGAAAAGTAATATGATGAACATGATTATCTTCCACATTACATCAGGAAAAATGTTAGGAAGGAAACTCACATCAATACTGGAAATATCGATGGCAGAAAACGGATTTAATTACCTGAAAAAATGTATTATTAGAAATATTTAATAAATTCCAAAGGAAAGTATCACTCGCAAATTTATCAATGAATGCTGAACATCTTGTAATAAGAAAATTACTAATATTAATTACAATAATTATTTGTCATGTAAAGTGCTTTAATCATCTTGTCAGAAACCCTCAATTTATATATTCTGTTTCATATTTTGTAGCAAAATATCAAAATTAGGTATGTTTTTTATTTTTATATAAAAAAGATCACGTTAATGTCCTTCTTTTGCAGAAAAACCAGGCATGTGTCCCATATTATACAGTGAAGTTATGAAAGAAGCGAGAATTAAGGGAGACATGAAAATTCCTTGTGAACTTTGTAAAAATCATAAAAGTTGCATCAATAAATGTTTACAGTTCACTTGTCGTTTTGATGAACAATGTGTAGGAGGTAAGTTTAATTAATATTCATAAAGTTTTAAGACGCTTTTCAATTTGGATATAATTCACAATATTGCAACAAAACTATATTGATGATATAATTAGTCATAAATTACAATTGTAACGGTATTAGCGGTGGGAAAGTGCTGACTGTTATGCATTTTTAAGATTACCAAAATGTTATTAATGATAAAAATAATATGGTCGTTAGCAAAAGGGGTAAAACAGGATGCAAAATTACGAAGTGGAAATGTCAAAATAAAGGAAGTACAGAAATTGAACTATAACTCAGTGTTAAGCGGAAAACGGAAGACAAAACATCGGAACGGGAAGAGAGACTGGAATAGCAAAATATACCTTCCAAAACAAAGACAAGAATCAACAAGATTTCATTAAAAATAGAGAGAAAAGTGTGATGAGTGGCTTTGAAATATAATTATTCCAATAATAAAATGAAATGTGAGTCTGTAGAAGGATGCCAAGAATATTATGGACGGTGCATGTGATTAACAATTTTAAGGAAATCGAAATTATACATTATGTTATAATCAAAAAGAGGCTTTTGAAACTTATATAAAAATGCAGAAAAAGGTTTGGAGTTTTAAGATATTAATTTTTTAAAATCAATATTGTTTTACGATATCTTAACTCTTTTGATAATATTGTCTTCAGATATTTTACCTCTTAGGCCATATTTATGTGTCGTGTCCTGAAATAAACATCGATGTTAATAACAATATTTTTCTTTTGATTTACATCTGAAAAAATTCTATTTGGATATTTGAAGATATCTGTTGTGTTTATGATTATACTGTGTTATCTGCGTGTCCCGAAGACAATTAGGGTCTTAGACGAGAGAACCTGACTGTGAATTTCCCTCTCTAGGCTATTTTTAAATTCAGAGTTTTCTTTCTGCTTGACTAGTTGCCATCTAATAAATAAAAACCCGGCAAGCCTTGATATTTAACCATTAGTTAGTGAGAAAGATAAAACACGCTCATACATTTGGTAAGGTCTGCTAAATTGAACGTATCGAATTCGCCTGTTTCTCTTTCTGAGTTAATAGTCTTTAATATCAGCTCACACGATACCCCGTTGAAAGCTTACGATTTTACAAAACATATTTAGTAATATTGAATTTTTTGCCTGAATATGTGAGCAACGATGAAAGTTTTAGAGAAAATGCAAACAAAATGGACACTTATACTGAACAACAAGAAGACACGTTTGAATTCTCTTGGGCACATATTAGGAAAGACGGCTTAGAAAATTTGATACTCACACAAAAGATTGAAGGCAAGAGGGACTGAGTAAAACAATGCTTAAATTATCTAGCGAGTTTGAGTAAATGGATGGCAAAACATTATGTGAGACAGAAAAATGACATTTTTAAGAGCTACGAAAGATAGAATATTGTGTTAAGTGGCTCTCCACAATTTATTGTCTTTTTTAGCTTTTAGTAATGTCAGACATTCTCCAAAGTACAGCAAAACTTATACTAGCGACATGACTAGCAAGAATAATTTTTGTAGCAGCATTAGTAATTTTGAGAGTTTGACGAACGGCACGATTTTTAAATGAGAACAATAACCTAATGGATTAATTCGTCGGTTTGTCAATTTGGTGACCCTTGGGTTGGTCAGTGTGTTTTTGAACTCATTGTCTAATAAACAGTACTAAAAAAAAGTAGACTATATCACGAGATATGTGTAGCGGAACGAGAACAGTCTACTCCCTTAAATTAAATAAAGGTTAGAGTTCAAAATTTAATGTAGTTTACGCAGGTCGATATCATGCTGAGGCAGGCCTGAGGGGACAACACCTGAAAAGTAATAACAACAACAATGATGTTGACATTAGTCCAAATATAAATAGTATATATAATGATGACTCTACATTCCAGATATCAAGAGAAAACATTTTAAAATTACACAAGAGGAAATAAACAACGGCGTTAATAATAATATTTTTCTTTTGATTTCCATCTGGAAAAATTCTGTTTGGATATTTGAAGTCATCTGTCGTCTTTATAATTATGTCATGTTATCTGCGTGTCTCGTAGACAGTTAGGGTCTTAGACAAGAAAATCTGACTGTATCTTTCCCTCTTCAGGCTGTTTTTAAATTCAGTTTTCTTTCCCCTATACTAATAAAAGCGAACCCGACAAGCCTTTCTATTTAACCAATAGTTAGTGAGAAAGATAAAACACGCTCATATATTTGTAAAGGTATGCTAAAGTAAACGCATCGAATTCGCCTGTTTCTCTTTCTGAGTTAATAGCCTTTATTATCAGCTCACACGATACCCTGTTGAAGATTTTCAATTTTGCCAACATTATTTAGCAATAATGAATTATTTGCCAAGTCCCAGACAAAATATTGTTTTTGATTCTTCCTCTCTTGCATTCGTTTACACGGAATGTACTTACTTTTCTTATCTGTCTTTTTTCAATACCACTTCACTACTAGTATTTATTCATTCTCGCTCCCGTATAATTAACCGAAGTGAAGCTGAAAGTCATGAAAAGTATAAAAATCAGGATAAATAATTTCACATTGAAGTAAAATAATTATTATTACCAAAAAAAAGAAAAAAAAAGAAAAGGGAGACAAATCAGGGTGGTTGTAAATTAACGCGTGTTTTGCTCTCTTTGCTATTTTAATAAAGTTTACAAATGAAATGATCTGTCAGTTTGATTTATGGTTAGACAACATTTGTTCAACAGCGTCCTATTTAATTATTATACAAAATTTAGAAGATCACACATTCGATAAAGAGAGACAAGTTCGTCGGCCTTTTCTTTAACTATAGGTATTGTGAAGCTTGCAAAGGACGATAGCAACAAACTTAATCTATCCTCTTGGAGAAGACAGGATGAAAATGAGAAAAAAATTTGAACGAGAAAAATTAGAGCTTTGCGCCCGCAGCAGATGATAAAACTATCCAGTGTCAAATGTGATTCAATATTCGAGAAATACCTTATATACCCGCGTATCATGAAATTTATAATAAACCAATATCTTGGGGGTTGCATTACACAAGAGATATAAATTTAGCGTATGTCCTGCTCAGATAAGACCCCTCAAAATTAGCTTAAAAATATGTTCTTAAAAGTCTTTCCGCTATTCAAGGTTGTAGAACATTTTCAGTGCTGGTATTTAACTTATAGCTGGAGGGAAGAGGCAGATTAGTACATGTCCCAAGGGTATTTGTACATAAGTGAATGCAACAAATTCATCTGGAATTCGAACTCGTCTCTCCGATTTCTCGATACGAGCCGATTATCCACTGCACCATAACCGACTTATTAAAGCAAGAGATTAGAAATAAGAACAGAAAAAATTATTTCAAAATACAGTTTATATTACAGTAAATTCGTAATATGTAAATGCAAAACACATTCATTCTTTAGTGATGTTCATTTTGTTCGCTGTACATGTTTCTTGTCCGTAAATGAGCACTGGTGAGAGAGGGTGGATAAAGCGGTGAAGCTCTGGAGGGAGAGAGAGGGAGAGAGAGAGAGAAGACATAAATCGATTAAACAGATTTTTAACTGATTTTACCTTTTGATATTACCACTTACCACTAAATTGTTTTTGTTACCGCTTACCACAAAATGATTTTATTACCGCTTACCACTAAATGATTTTATTACCGCTTACCACTAAATTTTTTTTGTCACCGCTTACCACTAAATTGTTTTTGTTACCGCTTACCACTAAATTGTTTTATTACCGCTTACGACTAAATTGTTTTTATTACCGCTTACCACTAAATTATTTTATTACCGCTTGCCACTAAATAGTTTTTGTTACCGCTTACCACTAAATTGTTTTTGTTACCGCTTACCATAAATTGTTTTTATTGCCGCTTACCACAAAATTATTTTATTACCGATTACCACTAAATAGTTTTTGTTACTGCTTACCACTAAATTGTTTTTGATACCGCTTACCACTAAATTGTTTTTGTTACCACATATTGTTTTTATTGTCTCTTACCACAAAATTATTTTATTACCGCTGCCACTAAATTGTTTTTATTACCGCTTACCACTAAATTATTTTATTACCGCTTACCACTAAATAGTTTTTGTTACCGCTTACCACTGAATTGTTTTTATTACCGCTTACCACTAAATTGTTTTTGTTACCGCTTACCACAAATTGTTTTTATTGCCGCTGCCACTAAATTGTTGTTATTATCCTTAATACATGTATTCTTTCCTTTTGTCGGGATATTTTCGATTTTATTCTTATGAATAAATATATAGTGCAAACACAATGATAATATAATGCATTTAGTTTTTATCTTTGTTGTTTGAAATCAGTTTTTCTACTTTTATTGCAGATCAGAAATGCTGCATTTATGGACACATTGGCATGTGTACAAATCCAGTCTACCCCCGTAAGGCAGATTTTATTGTTTTGAAATGTTTTTTTTTATTACTAAAACGTTACTTTAGTGTATATGATTGTTTCAGGGGATAATAAATTTTATGAAAGAAAATATACTTCTTCGGGCGGTTCGAATCTGCATTCCTCTTTTCTTTGGAAAATACCGTATTTTTGAAGAGACGAATTATTTCTAAGAATTACATTAGACTTTTGATGATTTTGAATCTAAGCCATTTGTTAAGATCATTAATTTTTTAATAACCGTCGAAGTGATTCTAATAACATTTTGGTTACAATTAAACTTTTTAAAATCGTCTTTATTTTTGTTCATATCAATTTACTTGCTCGTATTATTTTTGTAAAACTACAAAGAATTAATCTTATTTCTTCAATAACATTATGGTTAGTGGAACGATTGTTGAAGTTTGTTTGTTTTATGTTGCATAATTATCTATTAAACCAAATGTCTAATGCAATTTTTCGTGATAACTACACCAAGATATTTACCTATGTATAAATGATGTTTTTTCTTAATTCTTATACCCAACGGATCTCTAAGACTGACAATCAACAAACAACATTAAATTCTTACATTAGCCACATGTGCACAAAATATTCTCGAAGTTAAATTATAATTTGTCTCAATTTTAGTGGGTCACACGCATATATAGATAAGCAGATCAGACATAGCCAAAATCACTCACTGATAACTATTCACACGCAAATATAAATATATTTTAGGGTTTATAATATGCACATCATTATTGCGTTGTGCTTGAAACTATGAATGGTGCCACAAACCTAGAAAAATCCGTATGATATGATAAGTGCATGATAAGCATCGGAACTTTGATGAAATTTATGAAACTCAATGTCGTGTGTAAAACGTAGGATTAATATATATATATATATATATATATATATAGTATCAAGGCAGCAAATAATTTCTAAACATATACTGTTATATATAAGAGAAAATAAATGTCTATTATGTACAATAATGAGCCGTTCTAAACATTTAGAATGTTTAGAACGGCTCATGATTAAATATCTTTCTGAATGAATTTGGTGTCAAGAATGAAGTCTGTATAAAAGTCTCACTCTGACGAGGCGATTTAAGAAAGTGACTTGAGTTTTTATGTCACTTTTTCGGATTTGTACCAAAGTTTCCAGAATAAAAACTATGATCTGGAATTGAAATGAAAGCAATGATAGCGCCTACCCTGAATTCATCCAAAGTTAACATCGAAGATATGTGAATTAAATATAAAATATGCTGCGCTATAAGTAGTTCTACAATGCTGAAAAATTAACATATGAACTCATTTTCTTAAGTTTCCTCCTCAGATTCATATGGACGCCATGTTTGAAAGAAAACTCGTTTAGAAATATCAAACGTTTTATGCAACTGCTTTCCCAGAACAATAATTACAATCACTTCGAATAATCTAAAACATCTCGATCTTACCGATGACCATGTTTCCCCGAATTTAGTAAACCGATGCCACAGAATCACAAATTACACCGAATAACAAAAGCAACGTGACTTAAGGATTTTCATCAAAAGCAATAATTAAAAAAGATAGCGCATGTAACTCAAAGAAAAATTATATGATGAACATAATGATCTTCAACATTACATCAGCAAAAATGTTAGGAAGAAAACTCCAATACTGGAAACAGCCATGGCAGAATGTGGATTTAATTTCCTGGAAAAATTGATTAATAGAAAAATTTAATAAATTCCGAATGAAAGTATCGCTTGCAAATTTGTCGATGAATGCTGAACATCTAATAAGAAAAGTATTAATATTATTTACAATTGTTTTTTGTCATGTAAAGTGCCTTAATCATCTTGTCAGAAATTCTCACTTTAGATTTTCTGTTTCTTATTTCGTAGTAAAATATAAAAATTAACGAACTTTGTTATTTTACTAAAGTGTTGTTTTTTAAATAAGATCGCGTCGATGTCCTTTTTCAGGAAAACCAGGCCTGTGTCCCATATCTCACATTGACGTTATTAAAGAAGTGAAAATTAAGGAAAAAACGAACATCCCTTGTGAACCTTGTAAAAATGATAAACCTTGCATCCATAACTGTTTATATCGCCCATGTCAATATGATGCAGACTGTCAAGGAAGTAAGTGAAATTAATATTCATAAAATTTTATACGCTTTTTCAATTTGGGTATAATTCACAATATTGCACCAAAACTATATTGATGATATAATTAGTCATAAATTAGAATTGTAGCGGTGGTAGAGAGTGCTGACAATCAGGTAATTTTGAAACCACCAGAATATAATTAATGATTAAATTAATATGTTCGTTAACAAAATGGGTAAAACAGGATGAAATTTAATATCAAGGACTCAGTGTTTAGCGGAAAACGTAAGACAAGACCCTGGAATCAAAAGAGACACTGGAATAGTTAATATATCTTCCAAAACAATACAAAATATTAAGAATCAGCAAGATTTAATTAAAAATGAACAGAAGAAAGTGATGATTTGCTTGGAAATAATTTTTCTTCTCGAATAAAAAGAAATGTGAATCTGTAGAAGGGTGCGGAGAATGTTATGGACAGTGCATGTGATTAACAGCTGTTAGAAAATCGAAATTACACTTTATGTTAATATCAAAAAGTGGCTGCTGAAACTTATAGGAAAATTAGGAAAAATGTTTTGGAGTTTTAAGATATTTAAACTATTAAATCTGTATTGTTTTACGCTATCTTAACTTTTTAGAAAATATTGTCTTCAGATATCTTACCACTTAGGCCATATTTATGTTGGTGTCATGAAGAGACACGACATATAAATTTACAATACGTTCACATGATGTAATTCTGTGACTATCTTATAACATTAGACTTGATTGCTTGCACCTGAACTGAGACATCCCCTACAAAAAAAATGTTTAAATTTTATTATTTTCATCTTCGTTGAATGTTCGCATCTTAGTTATATTTAGTTTATTATTTTAGTCTTATTTTTTAATTCGAAATCTTCATTTTTCTTTTTCACAAGCAACCACATTAGGGAACTGTAATCTATTGTTTTTCTTTTCCTTTGTAGATATGAAATGCTGCCATGTTGGTCTTACTCGTCAGTGCAGGAACCCAATTTTTAGTAAGTTTAATTGTTTTGATTAAACTTAAGTGAAATATCTAATGACTTTATTCCTTCCACCTCACTCATCTAGGTTCAGAGATCCAGTTCGCTGATAAGTGTTTAATAATGCCGTTTTGTTTGAAATAATAATCTAAAAATTTCTTCTTTTTTTTTTTGTGACGTCTGATTCCTACCAGGAAATACCAGAAGATTTTGTTCTCAAAAATGTTGATGCACCAAATTTGCTAGGTATACCCCAGATAATAACAAAACAGAGTTTAAAATGAAAGTCACACTAGGGTATGTACCTCCACTAAATCGCAAAAAACTGCATAGTTACTTTTAAACTGAATGTTTTAAAAATGAAATGATACTTTTATTTTATTTTTAATTGAAAGCGAAATTATTAAATTTACTATTTCCAATAAGCAAAATACTGTCTGCTTTATTTCAAACAGAATTTATAATGCTTAGAATATGAATGTTTGAGATTTCTTTTCAATTTTGCCGCCATTTTTAAGCTATCGACACATTTATAAACAAATTTATTTTTAAAATCTTGCAAAATTAAACATACATCTGTGACACATTATTTTTGAAATTTAGGAAATTTTATGTTAAATTAATTTGATTTACACTAGTATTATTTATTTATAGCGTGAAATTTAGAACAAAACTATTTCTTCATCAAAGATTTGAAGTTTTAAACCTGTCCGCTGTAAGTCATGAACTTGCTGACAGCTTCTTGAAAAGAGATAAAAGTGTATGGTGGTTATAAGTGACAAAATTGTACAACTGACCTTTTAATTTGCACATAGAAATTACCATACAAAACATTAAAAAAAACCTTTAAATGCACAAAAAAATTAAATAAGTTTAGAAATAGAATGTTTAAATGATTTTTGTTATACTTTTAAATTTTCGATAAATAAATCTAACTGCAACAAACAATGATCTTGAAAATATTTTTGAATCTTTATAAATTATTACAATTTAAAAATAAATGAAAATTCTTTTAAAATTTCATTAAGATTCGAAAGAGAAAGTTTTCTTTAAACTATAATATTCTTAATTTTTATCATTTATTCAAAACATTAAAAGCTTATCAAATTAAATAATATCAGAGTTATTTTTCATTTTTCATTTTAAACTTCAGAGAAGATTTTCGGATACCGAGGCCAAATTAAAATATATGATTTATATTTCCCAATGTGCCCTGCGATTAAGAAATTAAATTATAGGCTGTAACTAATTAATATTTGTTAAAATTTCATGGATTTACCTGAAGGTGGATGTAACCGTGCTAAAAAATATTTTTGCCAATATTTAAAAAAAAAATATTTTTAAAGATAATTTCATTCTTTTGAAACTACTGAAAGGTTCATTAAAATCCGACAATTATTTGATTTTTGCGAGAGTTTCCCATTTAATTCTTTGGTTACCGAAAAAAAGGTTAAGTCATCATTACGTTTTCCATTGTAAACAGTAGTAACATTTTGGTTATCCGCTATTTTGGTTATCCGCTAAAATTTCGAACATGTTAGAAGAGATTAAAAAATCTTAAAACATAATAAAAATTACTTTGATCTTTCCTCTTCATAATAATATAAACATTTAGATGGAAAAAGTTCCTTTTATTAAGTTTGGAACATTTTTTATTCAGACTATGATGGTTTTAGTAATTTAGTGAAGGTACCTACACAAGAACATCAGCGGTTAGATCTTCAACTCACCAGGTGAGCCTTCACTGAATGTTTTCTTTACAACCAGTGGTTACTACATCTGCAATTATAATATGTCGTTGCGGAGAAAATTGGATGACATGAACGCTCACACCAAGAAGGTAAAATTTAATCTCCTGGTGAGAAGGAAGCCCCCCTCACCCCCCTCCACCGCCATTAGAAAAGCAGCGCACTAAAGTCTCATGTAAAACGATGGAATTACATTTCTGTTTTAAAACTTATTTGTGGGTAACATACTTCACCCGCACTCAAACAAGTAGCGTCCGGGTTTCAATTCCGAGTTAAAGCAATCGGATGCCTAACTGTACTGATGAGCTGTGATACATCGAAGCAGAGCTGTCTGCGGATGACTATATATATATATAGTTTTTTCACGATGTTTATATTAGAATATACATTGGGTGCATGGGTTTGTCTACATATTAGTGTATGCACGTATATGAGTGTACATATGGATTTTAGTATTTATAGACATATTAATATTTTGTTTTACTTGCTATTGTGTATGCGCATGTTAAATATATTATTATTATATTAGGATGTATGTGTATATACTTACATATATAAGAGCACCTTTAAATATGTATATTCCCATATTTATGTGTGTGTATGTATTTGTGCCTATATAATTTCGGATGTCCTTAAATGTATGTATGTATGTTTATATATATTTTTTTTTGTATATATAAATATATATATGTATGTATGTATAAATATTTGTATTTCTTTCCTATTCACATTTATATGCGCCTATGCATCTGTGTAAATATTCCTGCGTTGTCTTGCGTATATTTATGCCAGAAATTGTCTATAAGTTGTTTCATGTATGTGGTTATGATGATCTGTGGAGATTCTTGTGGTGTACGTTTTTGTTTTAAGATTGTTTATTTGCGTGAGTATTTATTTGTCCTTACACTGAAATATGACTGTGCTTAAATTGATCTCGTTGATTCTAGTCTCTGGTCATCTTGTGAGTTCACTCTTACATGTGTCCAATATTGTAGCCTTTACAGGCGATTTCCAAAGCTGGCATTGAAATTTAACGGATATATTGACACGACAAAAAAAAAAACACTAATTTTTAAATTTATATATATATATGAGTGTGCATATATATTTCTGTACATGTATACCAGTGTGTTCACGTGTGCATATACCCGACTATTTTTGTAGATGAAGATGTCTTTAGATTTGAATATGTGCATACCCACGTCTAATGCTTTTGTTAATCTTAGAATTTAAAATTCATAATAAAAATAAGGTAAAGTAAAATGAAATTAATAGTCGATTAATAATGCTGATCTTTATTTTAACCAAATACTAATGTCAATGAACCAGCTAATTATTTTTAGTGTCTGTTCTTATCTTCAAATAAGAAATTGCTTTGTTTTGATTGGTCCACTATGTCTATGTAACAATGAGTCCATGATTAAAGCGGTTTGGTTAGTCTTATTTATGTAGACATTTTCTATCGGCATAGTCATTACTATAATACAGCCCAAAAAGATAGCGACTGTCATTTCAAGAATATTAAATATCATAAACTAATTATTCATAATACCAAACATAATCAAAATAGGAAAATAATTAATTAAAACCAACATTTAACAAAAGTGTTAGTACCAAGCCAGGCAATAAATTCCTTAATTTAATTCAAAAAACACTTCCTCATAGCAAAAAATTTAATAAAAATAGACAGGAAATTAGATATACAATAATAGAATTTCAAAACAACATTAGAATATTTATTATAACCAACCAGCTATAAATAATGATAATGACACAGATTTTTGCAATATTGTCATAACACTAACGCATGCCCGATGCAAAATAAATGCCTTGCACAATACATTGTATGCGAATATATTATTTCTACTCATGGTAGTCTTATATATGTATTATTTTTTAAACTTATATTGTCAACAAGAAATTACACAAGAAATGGATTCATGGTGGTTATATTTGCTGCAACAAATGCAGATTCCCGCATGAATTCAGTCCACCACTGTGTGCAGATCCCTCTCAAGATCAGCAGTGAGGTTATGTTTGTCCGCCTCGCCGGATTTCTTACTAATGAGGGAGTAAATTGTGGTGAGACCTGCGTAGATGCCAACTTAGATCTTAATCACGTCCGTGAGATTATTTATGTGGATCAGGAAGATCGTCGGACCTAGTAGAGAGCTCTGAGGGACAGCAGCATTCGTGCATTAGGGTTGTGAAGGCATGACCATTCAAGACAGCCATCATTATGCAGTTAGATAGGAAGTATTGAGTTAGATCCAGCAAGCGTCCGGTGATACCATAACCCGCAGCTTGTGCAGAAGGCCAGCTTGCCAAACCCTATCAAAAGCCTTGGAGATGCCTAAGGCAACAGTACAAGCCTCGCCGAGCTTTTCAAGGGTCTGGTGATGGTCGTTAGTATATCGGCCGTAGACCTGGCAAAGCGGTATCTATACTGTCTGTCTGAGAATAGTTTATGTGCAGTAAGATGTTGAATTGTTTCAAAATTGATAATAATCCCGGACACTTTTCCGAAAATTGTTAGGAGGCAGATAGGGCAATAGTTGGATGAGTCTGAGGATTCCCCTGAGTTCTTTAATACAGGAACGACAGAAGAGGACTTCCAGCATGCAGGAACAAAGGAAGTAGAAAGGCAGTAATTCCAGAGTTTAGGGAGTATAGAGGAGAGTTTAGGGGCACATTTATTGAGAATAAAGACTGAGATTCCATCACCTCCGCTCGCCTTATGGGGGTCAAGTTTTGATATTACCTTAGATACCAGAGACGGGCTAATGTAAAGATCTTTCAGTTGATCCTCAGTTCTAAGAGAGAGGTCGGGTGCGGGTACTTCAGACGAGTCAAATGTAGAGTTTGATGAGAATCTGCGAGCAAAGCACTCTGCTTTGTCCACTGATGCAGTGAGGATCTCGAATTTATTAAGGGAATCATGGAGGATTTACTGTTGCTCAGCACCCGCTCGCACAGCCGCGAATAGCCCTTGGAGCCGATATTGCGGTCAGCTATGGGCTGCCTCATTCTCTCAAACAACCGCATGGAGTCATTCAGTATCCTCTTACATTCATTACAGTAAATATGCGCCTTTTGTGGTCAGATTCATGTCTCCGAAATAGCCGGAAGTAGTGGTTCCTGTAGGCAATTGCGGTCGAACAGGCAGGAAAGAACTATGCTGAAGTGAGGTTTGAGCCGAAACTTGCTGCTCGGTATAAAGGCATCAATGCCAGCTTTCACCCAGGAAGAGACCTCAGAGAAGCAGTCCTCAACTGGGAGACTGAGCACATTTTTCCAAGAGATGTTGCATAGGTAATCGCGAAACGCGTCCCAGCCAGCACTTTGGTAGCAGTAGTAGATCCTGTCGGTAGGAATCTCCTGGGTGGAGGGATTGAGTGTGTGTGCATATATATATATATATATATATATATGAAATGAATTGTTTGAACATTATTTTTTATCGATATTCGTATTTAAGTAGATATTCTGTTTTTTTAATTAAACAGTATTATATATTTATATCTACCGGCATGATTATTTACCATGAATTGTTATTACGAAAAGCGAATCCTGTCAAATGGCACACATTTTCGTAATAACAATTTATCGTAAATAATCAGTCCGGTAGATATAAATTTATAATAATGTTTAATTAAAAAAACAGAATATCTACTTAAATACGAGTATCGATAAAAAATAATCTTCAAACAATTCATTTCAAATTGTCGGTTTGTTTATAACCAAGTTTCGTTAAAATTCGTTAATTTCTCTCTCTCTCTCTCTCTCTCTCTCTCTATATATATATATATATATATATATATATATATATATATATATAATGTATAAAGTGTTGGTCTTTTGAACTGAATAGATACATGCCGACTTCAACTGTGTTTTCAGGAAACTTTGAAGTCGACATGAATTTATTCTGTATATATATATATATATATATATATATATATATATATATCAAATCAATTGTAAACATTGCGTCTGCTAACTTTTAATAAAATCCGTTTCTACTTAGGGATAATCTTTCGCATATTGTAATTGAAACGTGTAAGAAATGCGCTGTAACTTTGACAGTTTATTTTATTATTCATTTTTCGATGTTGCCAACTACTTTCAATCATTTTTCAGTGGTGTAAGTTGTGTAGCAAAAAATAACCGGAAAACTGTGTTGCTAAAAATTACTGTAAATGTTGTTCTTGTTTCAATTGTAATTGTTCACAAATTGCTTCATTATGACGTACAAATTATCCACAAGGCAATTTTGCTAATACACACAAACATATATATATATATATATATATATATATATATATATATGATATTAGTAGCTGTTACTAATGTTAGTACATTCCAAAGTTAGATATTTACGTTTAAAAAGTACTCAATAAAAAGTATACTTAATACATGGTAATTAGTATCATTGCTATAATAATAGCATATTACAGGTCAGTAACTATAATGTTTCGCGCTTAAAAGACGATCATCTGAGAGTAAAATATCGTTAATTTTGTAATATACAGCAAAAAGATTAAAAAATATCATATAAAATCAAAATGAAGAAATAAATAAAAACAAGGTCAGCCAATTATATGAATTAAGTGATATGGGAGGTTATGCCACCGCAAAAAAAGATGTGTGTAAGACTTAATAGACAATATTGTAACATTACTTTGACAAGGAAAGCCAGCGATATCAAACATTTTGAACCGGAAAAAGAAAAATATAAAGTAGAACAAATCAATAAAAAGCAAAATTAAATAATAAAAATAAAGAAAAAAAAGTGAGAAGAGAAGAAAAAGGAAAACCTAGCCATGAAAAATTCAAACGTAAGAAAAGATAAAACAAAATAAAATATGTATACGAAAAACATTAAAACCAACAGAAATAAATATGATATCTTTTCTTAAGGCGATTTGCTCATCAGTACAAATAAAATAATAATAGTCATTCAAAATTCACTTGAACACAAAATGAACAATAATTCCTCCACTTAAGATATATTCTATCAGCATAGTCATTTTTATAATACAGCCATAAAAATAGCGGCTATGAAGAATACTAAATATCACAAACTAATCAATCATAAAAGCAAACATAATCGGCATAGCAAAAAAAAAAAATTGGTACACACCGCCAGTTAAACAAATGATTAGTACCAATTTAGGCAATCTAGTTAAAAAAAATGCTTCACCAACTAATGATCCACTTAGGAAAATTATTATTGGAAATACATTAAAATTTAACTACAGCTGCAATGATCATATCGATATGATGATGAAAATAACACTATAAAGAAATTCTAAACATTTTAATACTGGTTATAATCAACATACCATAAATAATGATAATAACACAGGTTTCTGCAATTGTCATAACCCGAACGAACGTTATACGCAAAATTCTATTGTATACTAAGTTAATATCTCTACTATTAAACTCCTATATATATATATATATATATATATATATAAACATGTTATGGAAATTAATGAATTTTAACGAAACTTGGTTATAAGCAACCGACAATTTGTAATGAATTATTTTGAACATTATTTTTACAGATACTCGTATTTAAGTTGATATTCTGTTTTTAATTAATCAGTATTTTTATATTTATATCTACCGGCCTGATTATTTACGTTAATTTTTATTACGAAAATGTGTGCTATCCAGCAGGGTTCGAAACTGCGACCCCTATTACATAGGGGAAGCATAACATTTGATCTGCTACCGTCTTGACCACTCGACCATGAATAGCCTATTGATCAGATGTGGTTTTTATCATGCTTATATAACACAATTTTCTATTCACCGTAAACAAACATATCTGCTCTTAAATGTATCGTAATGTCAACATATTCGTAATAAAAAATTATCGTAAATAATCAGGCCGGTAGATATAAATATAAAAATACTGTTTAATTAAAAACAGAATATCTACTTAAATACGAGTATCGGTAAAAATTATGTTCAAAATATATATATATATATATATATATATATATATATATATATATATATCTTTTGTAAGCGTTTTATTTTTTAACAAGTTAATAAAATCTGTATTTTCTGCATTATTTATTTTATTTTTTAGTCCACGAGATATTACACATGAAATCACATCAAATCGAATAGATTCATGGCGGTTATATTTGCTGCAACAAATACAGACGCGAATGACATTTTATAATTTTCCAAAGTGAAATAAATAAAACCGAAGAAATATAAAATCGTGTTTCTTGTTATTTTATGTTTGAGCAAAAATTCATTACATTTCTTATGAGCAGAATTATTTTCCTTTTGTAGTAGATTCAAAAATATATGATTTATGTTCCGCTAATAATTACAAACGCGTCAAGTATGAAAACAAGTTTTTCGGCAATGAGAAGTCAAATCAACATGCATATCGCCAAGTCAACAAGGGTGTTTGTTATCAACTCACCTGAAGTAACCATTTAAGAGGCAAACTGTATGTATTTTGATTGTTTAAGTCCATTGCTGATACTTGTTATTAAACAAAGGTTCAAGGAAGCGATCTATGGTAGCTTCATCACAAAAAAAAAAATTACTTTACATATTTCAAAGGCTGTCAATAAGATATGACATAGGAAGTCGTTACACAAACTTTTCGGTTCTGGCAACCCAGAATGGGTTTACGCACTTAAGTCAGCTGAGTCATCTAGATCCATTAAGGCTTTTTTGAATTCTCACTGTTCCGAAATTTATGAGATCAATGCAGACATCCATCACGGTTCAATTCGTGGTCTTTTTTAAGTAACTGATTCAACGGGGCTGTTAATACACCCCCGATCAAAATTTTAAGACCATTTAAAAATGATTAAAAAGAATTTATTTTTTTACGGATAGATTTTAAACTTCTCCCACTTAAGGTTACCAATACAACAATCTAAATGGTTATGGAAAGAAAAACTACATTCCAAACATTTTATTTAGAAATTTACATTTCTATAAAATGAGGCGATTTACACATGATCAAAATTTTCTCGTCGGACGACTTTTCACAGTCCTTTTAGAAAATGTCCTCGTACCTTCAAAAGTATGCCTCGAATGTCACTTCTTATTCAGGTTTATAAATAAATTTCCCGGGTGAATTAATTACCGCCTCTTGCGAGAATGTATTAGATTTTGCTGAATCATTTTCTTTCTTTGTAAAGCATTCAAGCAGTTTCACAATTTTTTCCTCTTGTCATGCAATGCCCTCTTTAAGACTTTTCAAATTCTCTAGCCGTTGTTTTCCCTGCTGTTTCAAGAATCCCAACATGCAAATTTTGAAGTCGTCCATTTTATAAAGGAATTTGTTCATAAGTACAAATAAAATAATAATAGTAATTCAAGGATTGGCTCATTCTAGAGGTGCAGATTGTTTCTGACTCTCTCTCTCTGAAATAGTGGGTTTTTACAGAGTTGTATTGCACTCATTATATTTATATTCCAATGGTAAAGAGGAAGCCATAATCAAATGTTTCAATAACTGTTACTTTGTGGTACAGATTCTCGAGTCAATGCTTCCCTTATTACTACTGAAACAACGACCACATTTACTCACCTTTCTTTCTATTAAAGAAAGTAAGGCAAAAGTACGATACATAGTGTTTTCTATAGTTTAGTTTCCCTTACACATTAGTAAGCTTATAGGAGGTTTTAGAGCATCTTCGAAATCAAAATATTGAAGACTTAATGATATTTTTCAACATGTTATTTCTGTGCATGAATACAGTTTTGCATATAAAATTTCCACACTTACCATGAAAATGTTCCCCAATTAATGAAAAAAGTTTTTATCTTACTTTTTTCTGTTATTTATATTGACTTTATTGATGTATCTTTATATTTATTTCTGAATTTTAAGTATATAATTAGTTTTAAACACTAAACACTAACACACACTGACATTATATATATATATATATATATATATATAACCTACACCTGTATCACGACTCGAAGTTTCATACCCTATATTTTCAGGTGAATTTGATGAGTCTATAGATCTAGATCTTGAAAATCAGATTTTAAAAAATAACCGTGTATATATATATATAGTTATGAATTAATTGTACATTGCGACACGGAAATTTCTGCTTCGAGATAGATTATCTTTATCAGGCAATCGATCTCGAAACAGAAATTTACGTGTTGCAATGTACAATTAATTCTTAACTATATAATTATATTAAGCTCTACAATATTTATTATATTGAGAACTGTTCATTATAAATTAAATGCCGGCGCACTCAAAATTGTCAAACCGTGTGTCCTCTTTACCTATATATATATATATATATATATATATATATATATATATATATATATATATATATACTAATATATATATATATATTAGTACATTGAAAAGTTTCTCGCTGTCTCTCAAAAGATGGCGTTCCCAGATTTACGCACTTGTAATTTCACATCTATAAGGAATGACTATAAGCAAGTTTGAAATTCAGTGTATGCTATTTCACTGAAGTGTAAGCAACTTTTCCATCGATGGAAACACACACAAGTATTTCGAGCAGAAGGAGTATATTTAAAAAGAATTTTACAGCACTACTTTATTCAAAAGAAATCTGCAGCTGAAGCACACAGAATTCTTGTTGAGACTTACGGCGACTATGCTCTGTCGGAAACAATATGCAGAGATTAGTTTAGACTCTTAAAAATAATGATTTTATGTTAAATAAAAAGTACACTCTAGCCCCCCCGAAGAATTTTGATGACGAATAATTGGAGGCATTACTTAATGAAGACTCATGTCAAGCGCAAACTGAGATGGCAGATTCATTAGAAGTTGATCACACAAGTTTCGAAACGTTTGAAAGCATTAAGAATGACTCAAAAAACATAGGGTGCCGCCAGAGTTGTAACCGAGCCAGGTGTGAACAACTGCTTCAGCGGTAAAAAAAGGAAATATCTTTTGCAATGTATCCTTACCGGCGATGAAAAGTGGATAAGCTACGATAATACTAAGCGTAGTAGATCGTAGAGTAAGCCCGGCCATGCATCAACACCGATGTTAAAGCTAAATATCCATGTTTAGAAGCTTCTAATCTGCATTTGTTGAAATCAGTTGGGTGTAGTTTATTATGAGCTACTCAAACCGACTAAAAGAGAGATTGCTATCGATGACAAGTGATGCGTTTGAAACGAGCGTTGAAAAAAACGACCACTATACGAGCAGAGACAAAACGAGTGATTTTGCATCATGACAACGCTAGACCACATGTTGCAACACGGGTGAAAATCTACTTGGAAATGCATAAATGTGAAGTCCTACCCTACCCATTGTATTTGTCAGACATTGCCCGTTCGAATATAACTTGTTCCGATCGATGGCACTTGACCTGCTGAACCACACTTTTATTTTAAGATGATGCTAAAAAGTTAGTCAACTAGTGGTTAGACTCAAATCACGTGTTATTTTCTGACATGGAATTCAAATGCTGCTAGAAAGACGGAAAATTTATTGGCTAGCGATGGACAATACTTTCAGTGAGAACTGATTCAAGGTCTTAATATTTATCAGATGGCACAGGAAGTAATGTTTAAGTGCTAGAATTGAGGAATCGGAGAGCTGAGTTCGATTTCATTACATTTACTTACGTGCTAATACCCCGGCGAAAGATATGAATCAATCTCTTCCAGATCAGAATGGGTTCTATAACCCGGGGTGTCCATCAATCTAGCGGAAGAAACTCTGAATTTAAACCTTTTGCTGCTTTGTAGGTGATAACTGGTTAGACAAATGCTAAAGAAGACAACTTAAAAAAATGAATCTATCTCTGAAAGGAGAGACGGGCAACCTCAACATCATCGATGAAAAAGGAACTGGCAATTGCAATTTTCTCCCTTGCATGTCACCATGAACTTCAATTGTATGATCGAGGGAAGTGGTGACCATCTTGGTAGTGACTGAATAAAAATAAATATATATATATATATTTTAACACTTATACTGCTGTCTAGTTGTATTGACCCCTTTTAAGGGCAAAATAAGATATTGCCATTTGCTGGAAATAAATGATTATAAAGATGCTGACGGCGATTTCTCATGACCGCCGTCCCCTAGGTATCTGTTAAAACTCTCCAGTAAAGACATTGTAAACAACTGACATAATACACATATATATAAAAATACGTCATAATAAGGGTCCTGTGGTCTACGTTGGTTTGGAAATAACATTAACGTTAGTTTATAAAACAAACTTTAAGGACTGACATTTTACGGCGTCTTCTCAATATATATATATATACGTTGGCAGCAGGCAATGTAAACTTCATTAGGATGTATAAGTTCGTCTTTAGCAGAAGGAGTGTGAAAATATACTTGCAGTTTTGATTCATTTGGGATCATCTAAGCAAACCACATAAAGAGTATGTAGCTCTAAATTGCCTGAATTGCATTTACCTTTCTTGTTAATTGAAGTGGCCACGTGTAGAGTTTTGGGGCTATTTGGTGATGCCCGGGTCTGATTCCTTGATTTCATGCCCCTAAGACTCAATTAGTGAGTCATATAGGGCCTACTACTGAAAAATGTGAGAAAGAAAAGCATTTTAAATATATAAATACAGATGAAGCATAAAATAAACACTTTATTCAAATTAATTGATTGGATCCTCTCCATATTTGGGTGCCTGGGACCGTGGCATCCTCTGCCCGGCTTCTGAAAGCTACTGATCTGAATCGTCTTGGCAACAATTAAATGGATTTGATGTAACTGTCCAAGCTTATGAATATTATTTTGACTTGATGTTCGTCAAAATCAGGAAAGAAAATAGACAGATTTGAAATGCAAGAAATAAAAACGAAGATGAAAAGTTGACTTACTTTATTTGTTGTCTTTTACTGCGATAGATTAGAAGAGACAATCGGCGTCGAGAGGAAAATAAGGTGTTTTGAAAAAGTGAAAAAGAAAGATACTTTAAATTATTTATTGTCTTGTATTGCGATAGATTAGAAGAGACAATCGGCGTCGAGAGGAACATAAGGTGTTTTGAAAATGTGAAAAAGAAAGATACTTTAAAGTATTTGTTGTCTTGTATTGCGATAGATTAGAAGAGACAATCGGCGTCGAGAGGAAAATAAGGTGTTTTGAAAATGTGAAAAAGAAAGATACTTTAAATTATTTGTTGTCTTGTATTGCGATGGATAAGAAGAGACAATCGGCGTCGAGAGGAACATAAGGTGTTTTGAAAAAGTGAAAAAGAAAGATACTTTAAATTATTTGTTGTCTTGTATTGCGATAGATTAGAAGAGACAATCGGCGTCGAGAGGAACATAAGGTGTTTTGAAAATGTGAAAAAGAAAGATACTTTAAATTATTTGTTGTCTTGTATTGCGATGGATAAGAAGAGACAATCGGCGTCGAGAGGAAAATAAGGTGTTTTGAAAATGTGAAAAAGAAAGATACTTTAAATTATTTGTTGTCTTGTATTGCGATAGATTAGAAGAGACAATCGGCGTCGAGAGGAACATAAGGTGTTTTGAAAATGTGAAAAAGAAAGATACTTTAAATTATTTGTTGTCTTGTATTGCGATGGATAAGAAGAGACAATCGGCGTCGAGAGGAAAATAAGGTGTTTTGAAAATGTGAAAAAGAAAGATACTTTAAATTATTTGTTGTCTTGTATTGCGATAGATTAGAAGAGACAATCGGCGTCTAGATGAAAAATGATAACAGATGTTTAATTTCGAACTTAATCAAACGAAGAATAAAACGAGTTTGTTGCCGACACTGTTTATATAGTAACAACACTCGTAAGTCATGCAAACCATAAGGTTTACGATCAACGTTTTAAGTAGGTACCTCTACTAAATCGCTAAAAAAACAGCATAGTATGAATATAAAAGGCCCCATACTTAATAAAAACGAACTTTTCCATCAAAATGTTTTTATTATTATTAAGAGGAAAGATCAAAGTAATTTTTAATTATCTTTAAAAGATTTTACTTCCTTCTAACATGTTTGTAATCTTGTTTTAATTAACGGTACAAGAGTTTACAATGGAAAACGTAATATTACATCGCACACATTTTTTCTGGTAAGAAATACATTAATTTGAAAATTCTCGAAAAAATTAAATAACAGTCGGATTTTAACGAAGAATTCAGTATTCATTCAGAAATAAAAGAAATTATTTTTGAAACTCTTATTTTGAAAAATATTTTTAAAAATCTTTTTTTACAGCTGTTACCCACTCAACGTAAGTACGTAAAATTTTAATAAATTTGTCTTTGTTGCGGTAAATGTTTTATTAGTTAAATGCAGGACTCATAGGGGAATACAAATCAACATTTTTAAAAATTTGGCTTCTGTTTCTGAAAACCTGTTCCGAATAGTAAAATAAAAAATGCTATTAAACTCTGATTTTATTTAATTTGGTAAGCTTTTAATTGCTTGAATAAATAATAAAAATAAAGAACATTATTGTCTGAAGAAAAAACAAATTTCAATTACTAATGAAATTCTAAAAGAGTTGCTTTCATTTTTTGCTTTTTAATTATAATAATTTATAAAATTTCAAAAATATTATAAAAAACTTCGAAGATAAGTTGCGGTTAGATTGTTAAGTTAATACTTGTAGGTTATATTGCCTATTGAAAAATTTAATGTTTAATACAAATCGTTTGGATATCATATTTTTAAAATAATTAAATTTTTTTTCATGTATATGAAGTTTGTTGTATGTTAATTTCTATGTACAAATTAAAAGGTCCGAGTTTCCACTCCTTACCCCAGATAATATATGCAATAATGTGTAAATAAGCAATACTTGTGTAATCAGATTAATTTAACATAAGATTTGATAATTTTCCAAATATAATGTGCCACAAATGAATATTTTATTTTTGCAAGATGTTTAAAACCGAAAATTAATTTTCAATGTGTCGAACGCTTAAAAATGGTTGAAAAATTGAAATTGAAAAAAATTGAAAGATTAAAGAAAGATTGAAAAATGTTAGATTCCAATCAAAATAATTTATGTTTGAAATACACCAGAGTATTTCGCTTATTAGAAATAGTAAATTTAATAATTTACCTTTCAATTAAAACTATAATAAAAGTTTCAAGAAAACTTTTTTTTTCAATAAAATTTAAAATTAAGATATCAAAGAGGAGTAGAGTTAACTAGTGTTAAGTTAAAGTTTCTTAAAAATGATTATATATTGACAGCTGTGCTTAGGAGATTATCGTATTATCATTTTATGGTAGTAACTGTTTGCTCAGTCTTACTTCTCTTGCGTTTCCTGTCTTTCTGCTTACATCACAGAAAATGTTTATCTTGTTAATTTTTGAAACAGGCTATATTATCAAACATGAAGTATATGGATATACAATAATTGTACTGCATCATCCAAATAAAATATAATGTCCGACAGCTATCTATCTATCTATCTATCTATCTATCTATCTATCTATCTATTAACTTTTCTCTAAATCTCTACTTGTCGCTTACCCTCTTAAGCCCATCTATAACAACAGCATTATATGAAACCAGAATCATTAACCATATTTTTGAACAGATAATACCTTCATACAAATGTTTCTGTTTAATATGCACAGCAAAGTCTTCATCGTTCTGTTCGTCCTAATCGAGGTCACACGAGCGAACTATTCTCATGCAAAACCTCATATACTTGTCCGGAATTGTCTTAATTTTCAAAAAAAATATGAGACTTCCTTTGAAAAATATTCGATCACATTTAAAAATGTATGATATATTATTCTTTATAGTAATGCTAAACAGTAACTGAAGGCATCTTCTTGAATAGTCTCGCCAGATGTAGACATTAATATGGATGTCATGCATAGATCAAAACTCTCTCAGAAATATATAATCTGTCAGCTGAATACAATAGCTTCCTCAGATAAATATTTTGAAATAGGTTTGAGCGAATGAAGCCTTTAGGTCTTCGCGAAGATCACGTATGTCTGGCACTACAGAATCACAAAACAGTGTAGAAGAAACCACATCACTAGAAGACAACCAACGGCTGTAACATCTAAAATGGTTAGCACATGTAAATCGATGAAAAATAATGAAATAATGAAGATATTTACGTTCCACACAACTTGAAATAGAAGGTTGTAAAGGAAATTTTCATCAATAATAGAAAGGGTGATAACAGCGAATAGAGAAAACTATTTTCATTAAAATTACTTTTAAGAGAAACATTTTATAAACTTCAATCAAATGTAGTATTGGTGTCTCGGTCAATGAATATTTTTCTTATAATTAGAAGGCAATTAATCTCTTCCTTCTCCATTTCGACAACACGGTTCGAGAAAGAGGCGTTCTGAAAAAAATCTGGCTCCATTTATTAACAGTTTTTATTTATAATGTACGGGCCATCAAGTAGACGTCCAGTCAGTTGTTTTACAACAATTCTGCTTGGATATTGCAAAGTGTGTAAAATATTTTACATGAGTACAATGAAATAACTGTATCTGTATAGAATAGATGACGCACAATAAGTCAGATTTGTTAACATAATGGACAAATATTTTGAAAAATATTTCATCTTTAGTGCTTAAAAATTTATGCAAAAATATTTCCCCCCTAAGCTGGTTATCATCAAGTGTATTTAGAGATTCTAGATGAAATGCAAAGAAGAATCTGCAATTTATTGGTCTTTGCCTGGCACATCAGTTTCAGTCACCTATCCACCGCCTTAATGTAGTATCTATTTAGTTTCTATAAATAGTTTTATGGTTATTTTTCTGATGCGCGTTTTTCATTGTGACCTGGATCTTATTAATTTAAGTATATGACTAGACTGGCGAAAAGGTTCCATCATTTTACGATTGTGCATCAACTTTTTCCGTTTTCAGGTAAGTATCTAGAGAAAAAAAAACTTGATCAAATACAAAATCTGTTTGAATAATTTATTTTGATAACTAAAAAATATTGCACCAATATATGTTTTTTTAATCATTTCACCCCAAGCAAGGCATTCCACTGCCAATATTGCGCAGGGGGTTACATAGGGGAAAGTGATGAGAAAGAGTGGTTAGTTATAGGAAATGACGGATGAGGATACCGAGGTTGGGGGTTGGGTAGATGGGAAGTGTGTTTGAGAGAATGGATGTGAGTTAGTGTGATAAGCGGTATCTATTGACCTCACATTTAAATTCTTGGAGATTGTAGCTGTCGGGGAAGCATGTATATGGAAGGGAATTCCACAGGCGGGAAGTGCGAGAAAAGAAGCTGTTAGAGTAGAAACTGCGGCTACATTTGATCTGTTTCACTGTAGTGGGACCTAGTTGCTAATCTATTACCTCGTGCAAATTCATACCTAGGGGGCACCAGTGATCTACGTTCATCGCAGCAGAAGCCATGAAAGTATTTCTAGATGAGGCACTGGGAAGCCACATCACGCCAGTGAGTGAGTGACTGCAGCCGGGCTGCCAAGTCGGTATCGATCACATTACAGATTCTCCGTTGTATTTTGTCAAGAACCCCGAGGAGAAGAGCAGGGGCACCCGACCATATGTGGCAGTAAGTATTCAATACACGGGTGGATGGTAGATTTATATATGTGCAGGATGGACTCAGACGGGAAAAACTTCCAGGCCCTGCACAGAAAACCGATTTTCATAGCAGCGTATTTAGCAATGGATTTGATATAGTCATTCCTCTTGGGGCCCGCTGAGAGTGTGAGGCCAAGGAGGCGTGGTGTTTTACTCTCAGGGAGGCTAGCCTGTTCCCTGCTAATGGGAGGTAGGAGCGATTGTCTATGATGGCTAATTGATATCAGCTTCGTTTTGGAAGCATTAAAATTTACGAGCCATTTCTTTCTCCAGTCCACCAAGGATTGGAGGTCCTTCTCGAGCTCGGCAGCGAGGTTCGCGTTGTCGCCCACACCAGATTTTTGATCGAGGCGAAAGTAAACTGTGGTGTCATCGGCGTACATGCCTACTTAGGAACTTATTTCTTAGGGGAGGTCGTTAATGTAGATCAGAAAGAGCGTAGGACCAAGGATAGAGCCTTGAGGGACACCTGCGTTCGTATGGTAGTTTTGGGAGGTATGTCCGTTTAATACTACCTTCGATGTGCGATTAGAGAGGAATGACTGGATTAAGTCAAACAAATATCCAGTTATACAATAGCTCCAGGAAGCCAACATGCCAGACTCTGTCGAACGCTTTGGCACATTTCTTCGAGACTATAATTGGGATTCCGTCTCCTCCACTCGCTTTGTGAGGGTCAAGTTTTGAGATTATGTTAGAGACCATGGTATATAAAATATATAACTCGATCTTGTCGAATGGTTTAAGTTGGCTTCAGCGAAGCAAAATCAAGCTCTTCTTTAACTATAATGAAAAATAACAAATATTAGTCATTTTCAGATTGAGTGCAATCCAATTAATTTAATACTTCAATATTAAACGATTATATAACGATGAATTATTATGTTAGGCCTCTTTAGCGGTGATACAGATACCATGTAAACCAGTACTAACATCGGCGACAAGTCCTCATTTCTCGCAGAGTTTTATCATCTGTCGTTCGCTTGTGAACTGCATCCGAGTCACACTCAGATCTTGGTGCATACTGATGCGAGCGACAGGGCAGTCTAGAGTCGTCATTGACCGGGAAGTGGAAAGGGAGGTGAGTTCTTTAGATGAGAAAAAAGAATTAGAAATTACCTAAAGTTTGTTGATATTTACTAATCGATATTTAGTTACAACACAAATATATACCACTGAGTGAGAATCAAACTCACAGAAATGGTAATAAAGATTAGATTTATTACTGCTAATTAATACAACGAAGAAAACTTAAATTGTATGAATTAAAAAATTAAGTTGTATGAATCAGTATTTGAAATTAGCTACAGGCATTATTGCATCCAAACAAGATGCAGTTGGCTCATGGAAATTAACAGGGGGATCAGTTCACTGAAAACTTAAATTGTATGAATTGAAAAATTAAGTTGTATGAATCAGTATTTGAAATTAGCTACAGGCATTATTGCATCCAAACAAGATGCAGTTGGCTCATGGAAATTAACAGGGGGATCAGTTCACTGAAATAGCAATGATTTTGGGTTAGTTTAACCATTGACTCAAGATTTACTTAGTGGGATTCTTCAAGAAGCTAGAGGTGGTAGTAGCTTAATGGTTGAAAGGAGGTTGAGCCGAGTTCAGATTGGGATTGAAGCAGTTCATGTCTACTTCGCAATAAGTGCTTGTTGGAAAAGTAGCAAGTATTTGTATCTGCACTTCACCTATGGGCAAAAGACTTTTCTTTTGAAAAATAGAAAAAAATAGAAAATAAAAAAATAATTTAAATATTTACTTAATTAATTAAAAACATCACAAATATTTGAGAGGAGAGTGAGCCGAGTTTAGATTGCGACTGAAGTCGTTTATATCTATTTCGCAATAAGACCCCTTAAGAAGCGAGCCGCTATTCGTCACTGCTATCAACTATGAGTAAAAGATTATTAAAAAAAAACAGAAGAAATTACTGTAAAATTTTAATTAATTAATTTTTTAAAAATTAAAAAACTGTAAAATAATTGAAAAAAAATAATTTCTTGGATGTAGAACCAGTCCAGATTGCGACTGAAATAGTTTAAAGAGAGCTAATATTCCTCTGTGCCGTTCTTCTTTTATCTGCTGTGTCTCTTCAGGATATAAGCGATCATGACCCTTCACATCTTCCTGTCTCTTAAAAAGTTTTTAAGTTTTTATATTTTTCCCAAACTTTAACTGTAATGATGAACTGTGATACAGCAAAACATATCTGTCTGCTGAAGACTATATATATTATGAGGTTTTTGCTGACACATGAGGCGATGATAATTTTACGGAAGGGGATCATTATTTGTTAATAGAATAAGATACAACAGTATACAAAACGTTAAAATTTTAGGTACCTTTCGGCACAACATTCCCTCAGAAATAATCGCCGGCAGAATAAAACCAAGAAATCGATACGAAAATTTTTTATAAACACTAAACTGAGAGCAAAAACGAGGGGAGCAAATAGAATTTTTTTCATTGAGTATCTAACATCCTTTCTATTCGCCTTGATAGAACTTCGGCAAAAGGTTGGAATTAACATATACATCCTTATTTATATTTCTAATTTTGCCATTGTCAAATGTACACAGTTTATCTGAAAGTAATTGGTTAGCAACGAGAACATGACTGATGAAATTTGAATCAACAGGTTATGACAATAAAAAATAATTACTTCAATAATTATATACAACCGGATTAAAGCCCCATTTTTGTTATTGTCCAATATTCTTCAAGTTTCTGTCGATCTGGTCCTGCTCCCACTGAGTCTAAATCTAGACAGCACAGAAACTGAATATCGTCACATCTAATAGATTCATTTACATTATTGTCTTCTTTTTTTGCGTTATCATTTCACCCAAAGCAAAACGGGACCGCCACTTGTGCGCAGCGAGTTCCACTTAGAAAAAAGACTGGGTACAAGGAGTAGTAAAAAAAGAAAAGAGATGAACGGGATTCAAGAAGCTAGAAAGTGGCAACTGACGTTGCAATTAAATTTTTAGAGATTTTAGCGACCATGGAAGCAATTAAACGGAAAGGAGTTCTACAGGCGGAAAGGGCGAGAAAAGAAACTCCTCCAGTAGAAGTGCAGGTGAATTTACATATTTCAAGGGTGAAAAGTGAGACCTACATGAAAATCTGGTATTCTTCTTCTATGTGTCCTGTACTTTCAAAACGTAGGCGATCATGACCTTTCACGTCTCTCGATCTCTTGTAGCTTTTCTTTTACTCCACCCAACCCAACCATCGCTCTAGCATCCACCTACTCAGGCCCATCAAGCATGCTGCCTTCCCTTGTGTCTTTTTACGGCTATCTAGCCTGTGAGTATCAGATTCTCCCAGCCCTCCTTCCTCATTATATGTCCCAGGAACTTTGTCTTTTCCTGATGCTCGTTTACATACTTTCCAAAGCCTCATCATTACTCACGTGCTCAATCCATGATATCCGCAGCATTCTTCTGTAGAAGCACATTTCAGTTTCTCTTAGTTTTCCTTAAGCTTTGATGAGATTGTCCAGCATTAACAACCATACTGAAGAACTGACATCACATAGCAATCCAGTTCATCTCTTCTTTGTTTCTAGCGAAATTTTCCTGACTCTTAATACTCTACTCAGCTTCTGGAATTTGGATTTTATCGAGAACCTCGAGATGAATAGTAGGAGCATCTAACCAGATATAGCAACAGTATTTAATGTGGATTTGTTTTATTGCAGGTTCACCAACAACGAGCAAAATTGTGATTTTACAGATGGAGAAAAATGAATATTCACGACAGTCAATCCAAAAGCAGACGACATTTTATCAGCATTTTTCAAAGTAAAATAAATAAATATGTCTGGAATGCAAGATTTTACATTTCTTCAAATTTTCTAAATTGCGGAAGTTTAAGAATTCATATCCAACATGTATTTTGTCCATTTAGATCAACTTATTTTCTTATTAAAATATTTTATATTATATATAATTATATTGTTCTTCATTTCGAAATCGTATATCTTATTATATTACCCTCATTATATGATAATCTCTTTATACTATGTTCTCATTATATTATTAGATTATATTTATGAATCCTATGATAGCAAAAATAAATTAATAAAATAAATCTATCGAGATAAGCTTGTTAACCATTACACCACGTCGAAATACCACAACGTATACTTTATTTGTATCATTTTCATTCCATCTTCTTCTTTTATGTGCCATGTTCTTTCAGAATGTAGGCAATCATGGCTTTCCACATCTCCCTGCCATGGTGGCTCTTATCTAGCCTTGCCAAATTATCTGATGTCACGCAAAACAAATGGAGTTACATTTTGTATTATAACTTCCACGCCTTACAATATTTTATTATTGATTTTCACCAACAATATTTAACTCGGGCCAAAATCACAATTGCAAGTTATGAAATGTTGGTTAAATTCCATAGTGCCCAATTGTCACATTCAAGAAGTTCTTTCATATATACTGTATTCCATAAATGAAAGATATTTACACTGTTCGAACTGTTGTTCTCATCTTTATTATCATATTCGGCCGTCTTTGGGTGATATAGGCTGGAATTTCGAATTATAAACTTTATTTAATCTACGAAGTTAGCTTTTTCTAATTCCACGTTCCATTCTTTTTCTAAATCATAGTTAAAAGTCTTGATTTAAGTAATCCTGTGAGTTGACCCTAACAGTTTTAAGTTCAATACCTGTCCAGAGAGGCCTTACTGCCAGATTCAGGAAAACACTAATAAACAACATCGGATCCTTTTTCTGACCGAATCACATCGTACATACGTGTGTGAGGTTATTTTTTGTAATTCCTGATTATAAATTGAGAATGATACCAGCAATTACTATTTCCAGCTATTCACATGAAAGTTACTAAAATCGACTTTATTGATTTGTTTTATTATAGAATAAATATTATATTATATAATATAATATTAAAAAGCGAATATATTATATTTATATATATATTATATATTTTATTATAGAATGTTGTAGATTTATATTTCATATATATATATGCTCCATTTATATTTCCACCTGGAAATATAAATGGAGCCTTGTGAAAAGGCAAATTGAAATAGCGAAAGAAAATCTAGACACATTATACAAGAACAAACATGACCTCTACAACAAACTAAAAGATATAACTACCTCAAACCAACTAGAAGAAATAATGCTCAGACTATCCAAAATCACCGTAAAATCTGAAGTTGAACACCGTGCAAAAATTGTAAAAAAACTTAATTCACTATACAATGGCACGATCACTCTTCCAAAAAAATTAGATAAATTCATAAATCTTTCCAACCATGAACTAACTAAGCACCAAAAAGAATTACTCAATCTTGGACCTAACTGCTATATATACCGTAAGTATAACCAGCTTACTAAAAAAACTGAAATAGAAACGCTCTATCAAAGCATCACTAAACTACAAGATGAAAAACTTATAACCGTTAAACCCGAACTGAAAGACCTACTTAAGGCTGAGGCACTCAAAGATCGCCATGATAAAAGCAGAAGCTCCTCAAAAATTCTATCGAAACAACTAAAAAGTGCCGCGCACGAACTACGCAACCACCCTCACATAATTGTAAAAAAAGCTGACAAGGCTAACATCTTTGTTGTACTTAACAAATCAGATTACAACACAAAACTCAACCACATACTTCATAACCACACAAAATTTAAAAAAATTAACAAGAACCCGACACACCAACTAAAATCTAAACTTAATAAACTCATTAGTGCCAACAACGCTGAGCAGAATTCCTTAAAACTCCCTAAAATTATTGGTGACTATAAACCTGATTACATATACGGAACCATAAAAACTCCTAAACGTAACTATCCTCTCCGCCCTATCATATCCCAAATTCCTACTCCTGTATATATTTTCAATTGAATTTTCTTTATTGTTAATAGCTAAAATGTTCTATGTTTACTGTGTGTTAATATTTACTCTTTGATAATGGCTTATGTGAGCCGAAAGCTTAGACCCGATAAAAAAATCAACAATTACTGTGATTTTTTGTTGTCTTTCAACGATATCACCATCAAGTATATCAGACGGTATGAACGGATCCTACACAAAATTAATAGACAGAACTTGTCTATATTATTCAATGAAACCTGCATTAATATATATATATATATATATATATATATATATATATATATATATATATATATATATATCCTACGTTTTACACACGACTTTGAGTTTCATAAATTTCATCAAATTTCGAGTGCTTATCATGCACTTATCATATCATACAGACTTTTTCTACGTTGGTGTCACCATTCAGAGTTTCAAGCACTACGCAATCATCATGTGCATATTATAAACTCTCATACAGTGGGGAAAATAAGTGTTGGACACATCCCATTATTCTTTATTTAACACATTTTTTATGCAGCGAATAACGCGAAAATTTAACAAGAAATAGTTACTCATTTAACAATAACAAATAACTTTAGAAATTGGAACATTTTAATGCATAACAAAAATTATATAATAAAAACGAGAATAGCCTGGAAAAAAAGTGTTGGACACACTAACACAATTTCATCTAATATTTAGTTGAAAACCCCTTATTGGCTATTACAGCTTCGAGGCGTTTTCTATACGACGAAACTAATTTGTGACAACGATTAGGCGAGATTTTGGCCCACTCTTCAACACATACTTTCTTCAAATCCTGAATATTACGTGGATCTCGCTGGTGGACCATGATTTTGAGCTCTCTCCCTAGATTTTCTATAGGATTTAAGTCTGGGGACTGACTGGGCCACTTAAGAACATCTATTTTGTTCTGTACGAACCAATCGGAGGTTATTTTAGCAGTATGTTTGGGATCATTATCTTGTTGAAAGATCCATCCCTGTCACATACCTAACGCATTGGAAGCAGGCAAGAGATTATTTTCAAGAATTTCCCGATATTTGGCTGCATTCATCTTTCCATCTATAATATGAAGTGACCCAGTACCATTTGAAGAGAAGCATTCCCAGAGCATGACATTTCCACCACCAAACTTTACAGTGGGGAGGGTGTTCTTGGGATCGTGCGCTGTGCCATCTCTTCTCCATACTCGACGTATAGAGTTAATGTCGAAAAGTTCAATTTTCGTCTCATCGGACCAGATCACATTATTCCAGTAATCATCTGTTTTCAATAAGTGGCTTCTTGCAAACTCCAGACAAGCATTAACATGACATTTTTTTAGTAATGGTGTCTTTCGAGGTGTACGCGATTTAAGACCGTTGCGTCGGAGTACATTACTAATCGTTGGTTTCGTTACTACTATCCCTGCTTTTTCCAAATCTTTCTGAAGTTCGCCTCGTGTTGTTCTCGGTTGCTGCTGAACTTTTCGTACAATCTTCCTTACTGCTCGATCCGACATCTTGCGAGGAGCTCCGGTGCGCGGACAGTTCACGGTTGAGTCATGCACCTTCCATTTCCTAATAAGGTTTCCTATGGTGCTTACAGGGATTTTGAATTGAGCAGATATACGCCGATAACCAATTCCATTCTTGTGCTCGGCAATAATCTTATCACGAACGACTTGAGAGAGTTCTTTACGTTTACTCATCCTGAGAACCTTCACGCGTGATGGCTTACTGGTGACTAACGTGTTCCAATACTTTCCAACGACGTAGAGTATGGTTGTGCTGAAAGAAAAGAGAACTCTTTAACTTCCGCTTGTACCTTCCAGAAGTGAATTACTTCCCTTGACTTTTTCTTTCCTTCTTTCTTTATTCCTTCTAACTAAGCTGCAGATTCGCGGCGTCTTATACCTTGCTTAATTCTTAGTTAAATAAAGCTTATCTTAAGCTACCTCCGTATCTGTCTTTTTATTACAATGGTCTACAACAATCGAGACACTTCTAAAACGTATAATAGTGTCGGCAAATTAAAATGCAAATAACAATTTCCAGCATTATTTATAAAAAATAATAATAAAATATAATTTAAAACAATGTGTCCAACACTTTTTTTCCAGGCTATTCTCGTTTTTATTATATAATTTTTGTTATGCATTAAAATGTTCCAATTTCTAAAGTTATTTGTTATTGTTAAATGAGTAACTATTTCTTGTTAAATTTTCGCGTTATTCGCTGCATAAAATATGTGTTAAATAAAGAATAATGGGATGTGTCCAACACTTATTTTCCCCACTGTATATATTTACATGTGTGTGTGTGTGTGTGTGAATATTTATCAGTAAGTGATTTTGGCGATGTCTGATCTGCTTATCTGTATGTGCGTGTGAGCCACTAAAATTGAGACAAATTATAATTTAACTTAGAGAATATTTTGTGCACATGTGGCCAATGTAAGAATTTAATGTTGTTTGTTGATTGTCAGTCTTAGAGATCCGTTGGATATAAGAATTAAGAAAAAACATTATTTTTACATAGGTAAATATCTTGGGGTAGTTATCACGAAAAATTGCATTAGACATTTGGTTTAATAGATAATTATGCAACATAAAGCAGACAAACTTCAACAATCGTTTCACTAACCATAATCTTATTGAAGAAATAAGATTAATTTTTAGTAGATTTACAAAAATAATACGAGCAAGTAAATTGATATGAACAAAAATAAAGACGATTTTAAAAAGTTTAATTGTAACCAAAATGTTATTAGAATTACTTCGACGGTTATTAAAAAATTATTGATCTTAACAAATGGCTTAGATTCAAAATCATCAAAAGTCTAATCTAATTCTTAGAAATAATTCGTCTCTTCAAAAATATGGTATTTTCCAAAGAAAAGAGGAATGCAGATTCGAACCGCCCCAAAAAGTATATTTTCTTTCATAAAATTTATTATCCCCTGAAACAATCATATACACTAAAGTAACGTTTTAGTAATAAAAAAAATATTTCAAAACAATAAAATCTGCCTTACGGTCGTATATTGGCTTTGTACATATGCCAATGTGTCCATAAAGGCAACATTTCTGATCTGCAATAAAAGTAGAAAAACTGATTTCAAACAACAAAGATAAAAACTAAATGCATTATATTATCATTGTGTTTGCACTATATATTTATTAATAAGAATAAAATCGAAAATATCCCGACAAAAGGAAAGAATACATGTATTAAGGATAATAACAACAATTTAGTGGCAGCGGTAATAAAATAATTTTGTGGTAAGCGGCAATAAAAACAATTTAGTGGTAAGTAGTAATAAAAACAATTTAGTGGTAAGTAGTAATAAAACAATTTAGTGGTAAGTGGTAATAAAAACAATTTAGTGGTAAGTGGTAATAAAAACAATTTAGTGGTAAGCGGTAATCAAAGCAATTTAGTGGTAAGCGGTAATCAAAGCAATTTAGTGGTAAGCGGTAATCAAAGCAATTTAGTGGTAAGCGGTAATAAAATAATTTTGTGGTAAGCGGCAATAAAAACAATTTGTGGTAAGTAGTAATAAAAACAATTTAGTGGTAAGCGTTAATAAAAACCTTTTTAATGGTAAGTGGTAATAAAAACAATTTAGTGGTAAGCGGTAATAAAAACAATTTAGTGGTAAGCGGTAATAAGAACAATTTAGTGGTAAGCCGTAACAAAAACAAGTTAGTGGTAAGCGGTAATATCAAAAGGTAAAATCAGTTAAAAATCTGTTTAATCGATTTATGTCCTCTCTTTCTCACACACTCACTCGTCAGGGCTGCACCGGTGGTTTAGCCACCTTCACTCATCAGTGCACATTTACGGACAAGAAATATGTACAGCGAGCAAAATGAACAACACTAAAGAATGTGTTTTGCATTTACATATTACGAATTGACTGTAATATAAACTGTTTTTGGCATACTTTTTCTGTTATTATTCCTAATCTCTTGTTTTAATAAGTCGGTTTTAGTGCAGTGGATAATCGGCTCGTATTGAGAAATCGGAGAGATGAGTTTGAATTCCAGATGTATTTGTTGCATTCACTTATGTACAAATAGCCTTGGAGTATGTATTAATCTGCCTCTTCCCTCTAGCTATGGGTTAAATAACAGCACTGATTGCGTTATCTACAACCTTGGATAGCAGAAAGACTTTTAAGTACATACTTTTAAAGCTAATTTTAAAGGGTCGCATCTGGGCAGGACATACGCTAAATTTATATCTCTTGTTTAATGCGACCCCCACGATATTGGTTCATCATAAATTGCATGATACGCGGGTATATATAGTATTTCTCAAATATTAAATCACTTTTGACACTGAACAGTTTCATCATTTGCTGTGGGTTTAAGGTTCTAATGCTTCTCGTTCATTTTTTTTAAATTTCTTTTTTACCCTGTGTTATCCAAGAGGATAGATTAAGTTTATTGCTATCGTCCTTTCCGAGCTTCACAATACCTAGAGTTAAAAGAAAATGGCCGACGACCTTGTCTCTTTTTATCGAATTTGTGATCTTCTAAATTTTGTTTAATAGTTAATAGAGGTCGCTGGTGAGTAAATATTGTCTAACTATAAATCAAACTGACAGATTATTTAATTTATTAAA
The DNA here is from genome assembly GCA_037127315.1 of Ascarosepion bandense. Taxonomy (NCBI): domain Eukaryota; kingdom Metazoa; phylum Mollusca; class Cephalopoda; order Sepiida; family Sepiidae; genus Ascarosepion; species Ascarosepion bandense. The sequence continues at coordinate 440,927 of JBBBDQ010001271.1, forward strand.
ATAGCAAAGAGAGGTAAACACGCGTTAATTTACAACCACCCTGATTTTCCTTTTTTTTCTTTTTTTTTTTTCAGGTAATAAATATTTTACTTCAGTGTGAAATTATTTATCCTGATTTTTATACTTTTTATGACTTTCAGCTTCACCTCGGTTAATTATGTGGGAACGAGAATGAATAAATACTAATAGTGAACTGGTATTGAAAGAAGACAGATAAGAAAAGTAAGTATTTTCCGTGTAAATGAATGCAAGAGAGGAAGAGTCAAAAACAATATTTTGTCTGGGACTTGGCAAAAAATTCAATATTGCTAAATATGTTGGCAAAATTGAAAACCTTCAACAGGGTATCGTGTGAGCTGATAATAAAGGCTATTAACTCAGAAAGAGCAACAGGCGAATTCGATAAGTTCAATTTAGCATACCTTACCAAATGTATGAGCATGTTTTATCTTTCCCACCAGCTATTGGTTAAATAGCAAGGTTTGCCGGGTTCTCTTTTATTAGTTGGCAACTAGTATAGGAGAAAGAAAACTCTGAATTTGAAAACATTTAGAAGAGAGAAATTCACAGTCACGTTCTCTCGTCTAAGACCTTAATTGTCGACATGACACGCAGATAACCTAACATAATCACAAACACAACAGATGTCTTCAAATATCCAAATAGAATTTTTACAGATGGAAATCAAAAGAAAAATATTGTTATCAACATCGATGTTTGTTTCAGGAGACAACACATAAATATGGCGTAAGGGGTGAGATATCTGAAAACAATTGTCTGATGAGTTAATATATTGTAAATCAATATGTATTTAAGAGTTAAATATCTTACAAATCTATTCCTTTTTCCTAAATTTCCTATAAGTTTTAAGTTTTGATTCTAACGTAAAGTGTAATTTAGATTTCCTTGAAATTGTTAATCACATGCACCATCTTTAATATCCTCTTCATCTTCTACATATTTACATTTTTTTATTAGAGGAGGAATTATATTTCAAAGCAGTTCATCACTTTTTTCTTTATTTTTAATGAAATCTTGCTGATTCTTAATGTTTTGTTTTTGTTCTGGAATGCATATTTCCCTATTCCAGTGCCTCTTCCGATTCCGTTTTTCGACAAACAATAAGTTATAGTTAAATTCCTGTACTTCGTTGATTTTGACATTTCCACTTCGTAATTTGCATCCTGTTACCCTTTTTGCTAACGACCATATTATTTTCATCATTAATATTTTGGTGATTGTAAAAATACCCAGTCAGCACTTTCCCACCTCTAACACCGCTACAATTGTAATTTATGACTAATTATATCATCAATATAGTTTTGGTGCAATATTGTGAATTATATCCAAATTAAAAATTGTCTTAAAACTTTATGAATATTAATTACACTTACCTCCCACACATTCTACATCATGGCGACAACTGAACGGTAAACATTGATTGAGACAACGTTTATCCTTTTTACAAAGTATACAAGGAATATTCATGTTTCCCATCGCTTCTTTAAACACATCACTGAGTAATAGGGGACATTTTCCTGGTTTTGCTGCAAGAGAAGGACATCAACTCGATCTTATTTTAAACAACAACACGTTAGTAAATAACAAACTTCGTTAATTTTGATATTTTGCGAGAAAATAAACAGAAAATCGAAAGTGAGGATTTCTGACAAGATGATTAAAGCACTTTCCATGACAAATAATAATTGTAATTAATATTAGTAACTTTATTATTCGAAGATGTTCATCATTCATTGACCAATTTGCAAGTGATACTTTCCTTTGGAATTTATTAAATATTTCTAATAATACATTTTTTCAGGTAATTAAATCCGTTTTCTGCCATCGATATTTCCAGTATTGATGTGAGTTTCCTTCCTAACATTTTTCCTGATGTAATGTGGAAGATAATCATGTTCATCATATTACTTTTCTTTCAGTTACCTGCGCTATCTATTTTAGTTTTTGCTTTTGATGAAATTCCTTAAGTCAGGTTGCCTTTGTTATTCGATGCAATTTGTGATTCTGTCGCATCAGTTCACCAAATTCGAGGAAGCATGGTCTTTGCTTTGATCTAGGTGTTGTAGTTTACACGAAGTGATTGTAATTATTGTTCTGGGAAAGCAGTTGCATAAAACGTTTGATATTTCTAAACGAGTTTTCTTTCAAGCATGGCGTCCAAATGAATCTTAAGTAAATGAGTTCATATGTTAATTTTTTAGTATTGTAAAACTACCTATAGTGCAGCATATTCTCCATATAATTCACATATATTCTATGTTAATTTTGTATAAATTCAGGGTAGGCCCTATCATTTCATTCATTTCAATTTCAGATCATAGTTTTTATTCTGGAAATGTTGGTACACAACCGAAAAAGTGATATAAAAACTCAAGTCACTTTCTTAAATCGCCTCGTCAGAGTGAGACATTCATATAGACTTCATGCTTGGCACCAAACTCATTCAGAAAGATCTTCAGTTCTGCTTCTTGGAATCTTTGGTAGAATATAGCGATTTTCTGTTCAAGATGATTTTGCCCCCAACTATCAATACGTATAACACGAGCATAGACCCACTCTTACATTGGCCTCAAGAGAGAAAGCCAAAAAGCACCCATGACAACATCTATTCAATTCGTGGTATGGAATGCGTAAATGGTCAGTGTCCATCTTCTTATGTCATCGGTAAGATCGGAATGTTTTAGATTACTCAAAGTGACTGTAATTATTGTTCTGGGAAAGCAGTTCCATACAACGTTTGATATTTCTAAACATGGAGTCATTCATTGACAAATTTGCAAGTGATAGTTTCATTTAGAATATATAAAATCTTTCTATTAATCAATTTTTCCAGGAAATTAATTGCGCTTTCTGCCACAACTGTTTCCAGTTCTGATGTGAGTTTCCTTCCTAACATTTTTGTTCATGTCAAGCGGAAGATCATCATGTTCCTAATATAATTTTTCATTGAGTTACATGCGCTGCCTATTTTAGGTATTGTTGTTGATGAAAAACATTAAATCACGTTGTCTTTGTTATTCGGTGCAATTTGTGATTCTGTTACATCAGTTTACCAAATTCAAGGAAGAATGGTCATCGGTAAGGTCGGAATGTTTTAGTTTTCTCGAAATTAATGTAATTATTCTACTGGAGAAACAGTTGCATAAAATGTTTGATATTTCTAAACGAGTTTTCTTTAAAGCATGGCGTCTAAATAAATCTGAAGAAAATGAGTTCATATGTTAATTTTTTAGCTTTGTAGAACTACCTATAGCGCAGCATATTCTATATTTAATTCACACATCTTCGATGTTAACTTCGGATAAATTCAAATTGCATTTATTTCAATTTCAAATCATAGTTTTTATTTTGAAAATGTTGGTACACAATCGAAAAATTGACCTTAAAACTCAAGTAATTTTCTGAAATTCATATAGACTACATGCTTGGCACCAAATTCATTCAGAAAGATCTTGAGTTCTGCTTCTTCGAATCTTTGGTAGAATATAGCGATTTTCTGTTCAAGATGATTCTACTCCCAACTATAAATGCGTATAACACGAGCATAGACCCACTCTTACATTAGCCTCGAGAGAGAAAGCCAAAAAGCTCCCATTACAACATTTATTCAATTCGTGGTATGGAATGCGTAAGTGGTCAGTGTCCATCTTCTTATATCTGTGCTTATATTTTTTTTTTTTTTTTTTTTTTAATCATTTCACCCCGAGCAAGGCAGAAACGCCACTGATGTGCAGGGGGTTACATAAGTGTAGAAAGATTAATTAGAAAAGAGTGAGGAGTACAAGCTAGTTAGAAAGGAACAATAGAAAACTGAGAAAGCAGGTGCAATGACAGGTACATGGGCGGAGAGAAAGGGAAGCTTATACAGGGGAGGGGAGAGAGAGCTAGAGGCCAGTGGTTAGTAGGTGAGTATTAACTTTGCTTTTAAATTTCTGGAGGTCGTAGCCGTCAGGAAAGCAAGAATACGGGAGTGAGTTCCACAGGCGGGAAGTGCGAGAGAGGAAGCTGCAGGAGTAGAATTGTCGTCTGCGTTTGGCTAACCTGACTGTGAATGGGTGGGACCCAGTTGCCAGTCTGGTTGAACGGGTAAACACCTGTTGAGGAGGCATCAGTGACTTAAGCTCATCCGAGCAGAAGCCATGAAAGTATTTATAGAAGAGACAGAGGGAGGCCACATTTCGACGATGGGAAAGTGGCTGCAGACGAGTCGCCAGATCAGTACCTATCACATTACAGACTCTCCTTTGGAGCTTGTCAAGAACACTGAGGAGAACGGCAGGGGCACCTGACCATAAATGGCAGCAGTACTCCATGCACGGACGGATGGTTGACTTGTATATATGCAGGATGGATTCAGGTGGAAAAAACATCCTGGATCGACATAGTGACCCAATCTTCTTAGCAGTAGATTTTGCTATGGATTCAATATAGTGCTTCCATTTGAGGTCTGAGGACAGGGTAAGTCCGAGGAGGCGTAGTGTATTACTCTCCGGGAGAATCATCTGGTCCATGCTTATGGGAGGCAGAAGAGGTTGCCTGTAATGGTTGACAGACAACAGCTTGGTCTTAGAGGAATTAAAGTTGACAAGCCACTTCTTGCCCCAGTTCACCACAGAGTGTAGATCCCGCTCAAGGTCAGCAGCGAGATTATGTCTGTCCGCCACGACAGGTTTCTTACTGGAGCGGGAGTATATTGTAGTGTCATCTGCGTAGATGCCTACTTGGGACCTGATCTCATCTGGGAGGTCGTTGATGAAAATAAGGAAGAGCGTTGGGCCCAGGATAGAGCCTTGTGGGACACCAGCATTCGTGCTGTAGGACGAAGAGGCACGCCCATTCAGAACGACCTTCATTTTGCGGTTATTTAAGAAAGATTGGATTAGGTCAAGCAGGCGACCGGTAATACCATAACCGCGTAGTTTGCATAGGAGGCCAGGGTGCCAAACCCTGTCGAAAGCCTTGGAGATATCCAAGCAGGGTATGGTATGTGTAATAATTAAATTAACCGACACTCACATGTCTTCCATGTCGTTCACCTGATGGAGTTTTAAATGTTTCCACATTGGGATACTTGCCAGACATGTTCGATTTTCTAGGCCCAGAAAATCTTCCTATTGTATCAAGATATTCAGAGATTGGAAGATAGTTTCTAATGGATGAAAATAAGATATCTTTAGCGATGTCGTCGCGTACTACTGTGAGGCGGATATTGTTGGTATACATTTTTTTAGTGGAGAGATATGTAATCTAGTGGTGTTGTTTATTGACATACATGCTATTGTTACAATCTTTACTAGAACGAAAACAAAATTAGATTGTAAGGTGCTTCCTTTCATAAAAGAGATAAAAGTCTGGTTAATATTTTTATTTGGTACTTTCACCATAATGGATCTAATTGAAATGTGCATGTATGTAGGTAATGAAAACTACACCTTTTAGAGAGATCATTATTGCACGATAAACGCGAGATTTTGGAGACTGTTTGTTATTTTAGATTTCTTTTCTGAAATTGAAAAACTTGTTATTGAATTAAAACATTTATGGATCTACATGAGAAAATTGGAAGCTCTTTATATCGGGGACCGCAAACATTCCCTGTGTGAAGAGCGTGAATGATTGTTGATTCTCGCTACCATTTGTCTCTAGCTGTTTATTTTCTATTCATAGTTTTTTTCCTACATTTGTGTTTTTTTTTTCCATCACGCATTTCATGGGTTATTTTATTCTAAATTTGATGAGGTGCGGGAAATTAAAACCAGTTACTTTACTTTTAAAATATCCTGTAAAAAAATAAAGCCACACACAATTATTTGGATAATTTTTATATATATTATCCTACTTTTACACACGATTCTAAGTTTTATGTATTTCAGCAATTTTCGGTTGCTTATCGATTCATACAGACTTTTTCTACGTCGGTTGCACGATTCGGAGTTTCAAACACCACGCAATCTTCATGTGCATATTATAAAATTTCATATATATATGTGTGTGTGTGTGTGTGTGTGTGTGCGTGTGTGTGTGTGTGTGTGTGTGTGTGTGTGTATCAGTGAGTGATTTTGGCTATGTCTGACCTGCTTATCTATATGTGCGTGTGAGACACTAAAATTCGGAAAATTATAAGTTAACCTACAAGAAAATTTTGTGCACATGTGGCCAATGTAAGAATTTATGTTGTTTATTGATTGTTAGTCTTAGTGATCCGTTGGACATAATTCAGAAAAACCATCATTTTTACATAGGTAAATGTTTTAGGTTAATTATTAAGAAGAATTGCATTAGATATTTGGTTTATAGATAATTAAGTAACATAAGTAAAACCTCAACAATCGTTTCACTAACCATAATGTTATTGAAGAAATAAGATTATTTTTAAAGAAATTCACAAAAATAATATGAGCAACTAAATTGATATGAACAAAAATAAAGACGCCGTTAAAATGTTTGATTGTAACCAGAAGGTTATTAGAAGTATACTTTGTAGTAGACGATACATCCGCTTACTAATTTAGATTTATGAGTCGACTCGACGTAACCTGTGTCATGATTTAAAGCAGGATTTAAGAAAGAACAAAAAGGCGAAAGTAACCAGAAAAACAATGTATTGACAAAGGTTACATGGGGTTGAGAGAGCATGCATAAGAAAGTGAAAAGGAAAGAGTCATTCCCCTTCGTCTGTTCGTAGAAACAAAATAAGATGTATGAAGTTTTTTCTCTAGCTGAAAGAAAGGTTTGTAACAATTGTTAAGATTATCGTAAAGAGTTCAAAGTTCAAATCCTTGATGAAGTTCTGTGTCTGTGTGTGCGTTGAGTAGAGAGAGAGAGAGACTTACATGCGAATGTAGCAGTCTTAGTCAGTCTGTGGATTTCTACTGACGAAGGTTGGAAAAATGTGAATTTATGTGTAGAAAGTTATTTTATGTAAGGTCCTGTTTGAATGAAAGTTAATGTGCATAGTGTTAATGTCGGAGAAGAAAAATAAAAGAAATTTGCGCCACTAATTGCTACCCGCAATTAGTGCGCGTGTGTTTGTGTGAGTTAGGGAGACATGTTTGCTCTTGTCCCGGGACGAAATCCTCTAGTGTACCACGTGATGTTTTCCGCTTTTATTAGCATCGCTTTTGGCGGGAACCAGTCATCACGTGGAACGCCGAGTGACCATGCGTGTGTGTGTGTGTGTGGGGGGGGGGGGGGGGTGTCAATGTATCAAACCCCACAACTTCGATGGTATATAAAAAATTATTTATCTTAGCTAATACCTTAGATTCAAAATCATCATACGTCTAATCTAATTTTTAGAAATAATTCGTCTCTTCAAAAATACGGTATTTCCCAAAGAAAAGAGGAATGCAGACTCGAACCGCCCCAAGAAGTATATTTTCTTTAATAAAACTTCCTGTGTTATATACTCTAAAACATCAGTTAAAAACAGTAAAATCTGTCTTACGCCTGTATATTGGTTCCGTACATATGCCACCGTGTCCATAAAGGCAACATTTCAGAGCTGCAATAAAAGTAGAAAAAAACTGATTTCAAACAACAAAGATAAAAATAAATGCATTATATAATCACGGTGTTTACATCTATATATATACTTATTAAGAATAAAATCGAAAATATCACGACAATAGGAAAGAATACAAGTGTAAATGATGATAAAAACAATTTAGTGTAAGCGGTAATATCAAAAAGTTAAAATCTCTCTCTCTCTCTCCATATATATATATATATATATATATATATATATATTCACCGGTGGTTTAGCCTCACTCATGAGTGCTCATTTACGGACAAGAAATATGTACAGCGAACAAAATGAACAACATTAAAGAATGAATGTGTTTTGCATTTAGATATTACGAATTGACTGTAATATAAACTGTTTTTGGCATACTTTTTTTTTCTTTTATTATTCCTAATCTCTTGTTTTAATAAGTCGGTTATGGTGCAGTGGATAATCGGCTCGTAACGAGAAATCGGAGAGACAAGTTTGAATTGCAGATGTATTAAGCTAATTTGAAAGTGGTCTCATCTGGTGAGAGTTTGCTGGTGAACAAATAATGTCTAAATATAATTCAAACAAACATTATTTTATTCGTAAAGTTTATTAAAATGAAAAAGAAAGCTAACCACCAGTTAATTTATCACCAAACCTGATTTATTTCCCTTACCATTACATTTGTTTATTTTAAGTAATAATAAATATTTTACTTCAATGTGAAATTAAATACTTATCCTGATTTTTATACATTTCATGACTTTCAGCTTCACCTCTATTAATTATACGGGAACGAAAATGAAGAAATACTAATAGTGAAATTGTATTGAAAGAAGACTGATAAGAAAAGTAAGTATTTTCCGTGTAAACGAATGCAAATAAATGAACAACGACTAGCAATTGAGTTAGAAAATAAATGTATTAACGCATGGGTATGGAAACAGACTTGAATTAAGATTAGTAGTCCAGGAATGCGGGTTAGTAAAAATATATGTACAAGTCTCTGGAGGTGTAGCGGTAGTACACTGAGTATGTCCGCGTCGGAAGCTGACGGGTACTGTGTTATAATCTTCTCGATAAGTAGAGCCCAGCGCTACTATAAACTATTGTGTACTGACTGCTAATCTCTCTCTCTCTCTCTCTCTCTGGACTCTTGTATTCTTCGGTTAACTTTCTGTGAAAACGCAGTATTCAGTATTTATTTACTCCGCACTATGGCAAAATGTGGCACAAAGCCTTTTTAACGTGGGTTCTCTGAGCCATACAGCCCAGCCAAAAAATCTGTCTAATTTTGCCCAGTCATGACTATCCTTCGGGAAAGCCACGACTGGATTAATACTCTCCCCGCCCGGAAGCAGTGAGATTGACAGGTATTATTGGGAGAAAACGCAATATACTGTTATTTATTTAACATCCTACTAGGGCAAAATGTGGCACAGGGACGTTTTAACATATAGCCCAGCCAAACATATCTGTCTAATTTTACCCAGTTGTGATTCTACCCTTCGGCGGAGCCACGACTGGGTTAATGATCTCCGCCCGAAGGCAGAAATCTGACAGTGCCAATGGAACTACCGCGAGAAAACGCGCCGTTTTAGCGTCTCACTTCTATGGCAGTAGTATAAGTATACTCTGGACTATTCTATTTTTCTGAAAAGGGAGAACTCCGCATCAGTTTAGAAAACGCCTTCTCGGTCCAATGGTTAAAATAGTTTTGAGCAAATGAATCCTGTCGGTCTTAGCGAAGACAATCACTTTTCGAATCACGTAGAATTGCTCTACAGAATCCCTAAACAAACAACTGTACTAAATAACAAAAACGACATTACTTAAGGATATTCAATAACATCAAGAAGTAAAATGGTTATCACAAGTAACTACAAAGAAAAATAATAACATAATCAAGATACTGACTTTCCATACTACATAAAACAAAATATTAGGAATGAAGCCCACATTCATACCGGAGAGAGTTATAACGACTAGCGGACTTGAAAAACCTGTTCCTTAAAAATTGTTTATATATACATTTCAAGTTAAAGTATCACTTGCTGTTCATCCCATGATAGCCAAATGTTTTCTAATGAGGAAACAGCTTATATTAACATTTACCTGTTCCTTGAGTAAACCAGAGAACAATCATTGTTTTGTCAGAGATATACATTCAAGCAGTTTCACACCCAGAAGGACGCGGATATTAGTCCAATGCAAATTTTTACACCCTAATCCTGGAAATTACAACAGAATGTAAAGCAAATTATTGTATTATTTTTGTGTGATTTCATGTAATGATATTATAAGAAAAATAATTATATTTTATTATAAATCAAGTTCATGCCTTCGAACTCTATTTTTAGCATTGCCTCACGAGAGAAGAGCTCTCAAATTAAATTCTAAAACTAAATGTCATGAATTGGATGGCGTAGTAATTGTGAGTTCAATCTATAGATCAGCTTGTAGAATTCCAGATTCAATGGAGACAAGACGAGCAATAATTTTACAACAGTAAAAATATATAAACTGAAAGAACAACATGGATGTTATATATGTAAATGTGGTCAATGGTTCATTTCGAAATTCCCTGAAATAAGATGCGAGCACAATATTGTTTTTTAATAATATCACCCCAAGCAAGGCGATAACGCCACTGATGCGCAGGGGGCTACGTAAGAGTAAAAAGATTGGAAAAGAGAAAGCCGGAAACCGCATCCTAAACAGGAAACAAGGGATGAGCCTCTTCACCTGTTCAATAGATGTTGGTGGAGCGTGAACCGGGCGATAGTTTAGTCTATCTACTCCAATTGAAAAAAAAGTAAAGAAAAGAGTGAAAAGATTGGAAAAGAGATTTTGTTTTTAAATTTTGTTTGCAATAATGTTTACTCTGTACAAAACCAAAGAACCACTCGAGGTAGAGGGGTACAGACTAAATTGCATAGTTTATGGTGATATATAGAGAATATAACGAAGAATTCTAGAACAGTTTAAGATTGAAGTGATCTAGGAAACATCCTCTTGGGGGTCGGTGCCACAAAGCAATGACTCGTTGAAACAAACTGCTTGAAGGGAACTTATATCTCACCGGTGGAATACAAAACGAATGAGTCTGGTTCGCTACAATGTGCGTTGCATAGCGTGCCGTATCCGAGAAGGCCAGGACAGGTGGAACTAAGGAATTTATTTCGCCTGAACACATTTCATGGGAACAGCAATAACGCAGTCACAGCAATGCTTGTGACGTTTTGCCTGTGAAAAATGGGTTGTAGGACGCTGATATGCTTTTGAAAACTATCGCGCCTAAAAAATGAAGACTGAGCAATTCCTGTCCTTATATACCAACAATATTCAATTATCGATCTTTTAAAGTAGCAGGCGCAGTCAAGTACTTACTAGAGGGGATGGCCGTATAGACAAGAGCTCTTCATTTAAAGTTTACAGATAAGAGTGTAAATTTGGTGTCGAAGTCATTAATTCAATAATTTGACCTGATATTAGAGATTCAGACTCAATGGAAACATGACATAGAAAAAGATAACATTACGAAAAAAAAGAGGGAGTGAAAAAACCGTACACGGTATATATCTAGCCGAGAACAGAAGAACTAGATCAATCTTTCTCAAGGGTTTTCATTTTAAAATTTCCTGACCAAAGACGGAGATCACAAGTCTGAAACATTTTGATTTTTAGAACGTATTTTTTGCAATGACGTTCACCCTGGACACCATGAAGAACTATGCAGTGAGTTACAGAATAAGAGACTCGTTTCATGAGGATATGTGGGGAAGATTTCGTCTGCGAAAATGGGGTTTGGTTGGATGGTCGGTTGATTGTGTGGGTGGAAAATATTTCGTTAACTACGAGGACGAGGAGACACTTTTGGTGTCTGTAGAGATTATTGTTTTTTGTTTTTTTTGTTTTTTGTTTTTTTTTAATCATATCACCCCGAGCAAGGCGGTAACGCCACTGATGTGCAGGGGGCTACATAAAAGTGAAAAGATTGAAAAAAAGAAAGCCGGAAACTACATCCTAAACAGGGAACAAGGGATGAGCCTCAACACCTGTTCAGTAGACATGGGTGGAGTGTGAACCGGGCGATAGTTTAGTCTATCTACTCCAATTGAAAAAAATAAAAATAAAACAGTGAAAAGATTGGAAAAAAGAAAGCCGGAAACCACATCCTAAACAGGGAACAAGGGATGAGCATCTACATCTGTTCAATAGACATGGGTAGAGTGTGAACCGGGCGATAGTTTAGTCTATCTACTCCAATTGAAAAAAATAAAAAATAAAAATAAAACAGTGAAAAGATTGGAAAAAAGAAAGCCGTAAACCACATCCTAAACAGGGAACAAGGGATAAGCCTCAACACCTGTTCAAATTTGCCACAAACTGTATTTAGCTACAGACAATTTTATGTTGTTTCTTCTATATCATGTACAGATTTCATTTTGTTGGATATACTTTTTGATAGATGTAGGCACTTTGTAAGTAGCCATGATTAATTGGGTGTGGGGGGGTAGATGGTGGAGTGGTATCCGTTGCCTTCTCCATGGTGGTTTATTGAGAAGGTTTACATTTTTTTCCCTACAGGGATGCTAACACCCCAGTTATATGAGAAAAAAAATTAGTATGTACTTAGTATAAGTACAATTGACTAGTCCTGAATACCAAATAAAGTCACTCTGAAAGAAAATATATGTCATAAAATATACACAGCATGAATTAATCGAACATTTTTCTTTAACTAGTCTAAATTATAAGAACCTGTCAGCAGTAGTTACGATCAGCATACGTTACCAGTAGTCACAAGAAAGAAATTGCATTTTTCGACATTTTTGCAGAGTCATCTTTTGACTTGTCTTTGGCTATTCTAGCAGAATTTTTATACTGCTACTCTAACAGAAAACTGGACAGCTACTGACCATATATGTCATCAGTACTGCCTCTTCGGTTTAATATGGCACTTGTAAAAGTAGAGAGTAGAAAGGGGTTTTCAGTTACTGCAAAGGTCCAGAGAACCGAAACTTTTTCCAATATCTTAAGCGATGAATCCTATTTATGAGTCCCACTTGAGTTCTGGTCTGATTTTAAGTCCCAATAAGCGCACAAGTCACGGACCTCCCCAAGGGAACATCCGTACATCACGATCGGTGACAGTTCTGAGTCTTCTTGGTGGCGATGGAACGTCACCAGTTTCGTTTTCACATGTTTTATCAATTTGAACAATCACAATTATAGTCGATATGGGTTTGAAATAGAAACAACAAAGACTAAATAGCCCAATTGTAAACAATGGTATTTTCTCATTCCTGAAATTCAGATAAAAAGTAATACAAGTTTATTTTTTATTTTTTGTCTTTGATCACTAAGACGAGATCATTTGCTATTAAACTTTATTATAAGAAAAATGAAGCCAATTAAAAATCCGTTATGACATTTTGAAATCCAGATTGAGATAAATAAAATAACCTGATGTTAGACTGTAAAATCTATTTGTTCGGACAACTAAATTTTTATCTAGTCTGATCCTCACTGTGTATCTGAATACAATGGCCTTGTGTCATGCTCGGTTTAGTACATACTAATTATAAATAGAGAGCAATCCCTCGGTTACAATTCTTACAAGGATCGTTTAAAAAGATCTAAGCCACACACATTAAGGAGAGCCATAGCTGAACATTTTTGTTGTGGCTTCTTCCAAAAGTAGAAACACTAATTCAGGTTTCTGTGCAGGTGATGCTATAAGAAAACGTGTACGACAAATCCCGAATTCGACAAAACAGAGGCCATAGCTGTCATAAAGTATCCGGAAAAGAAAGATATGAAACTTGAGGACATCCATAAGTATATGGTACAGACAAATGCTAAGGACTCCACCTCCGATGCGGAGTTCAAGTGGGGAAATGACAGCAGCGATTATGACTCTGGCTCTGATCATTCCAAAATCTCAACCAGTGATGAACAAGTTCATAACACTCACCGTATGGTTTTGGATGGCACGCATCTTACTGTCCAGCAGATAGCTGTGCAAGCTGTCTCCAAGGTTGACTTTAAGAATTTCAGATTAGTGACTACAGACGATACATGGATTCGAACCAGAATTTAAGACTCAAAGCAAACAATTGTAAACAATATGGGTTTTTACCCGAAGATGTTTAAGCATGCAGTGTCTGTTGACAATGTGGTGGCTTCTGTCTTTTTGAATTTTGAAGATGTAATCATAATAGACTACCTAGAAAAGAGGAAAACTATTATTGGAGAGTATTATCCATCAAAATTAAAACAACTGAAGAAAGCAAGGCGAAAAGCAGTGGGAATTTAAGGTCAGGTGTGCTCATGCTTTAGTATAAAGCGCCAGTTCATACTGCTCAGATTGTAGTAGATTAAGTAACCCACTGCGACGTTGAATTGCTACCCGTTTCCCTTTGCTAGCAAAACTTAACTTTATCGGACTTCTTTCGGTTTCCTAAACTCAAATCTCACTAGTGGATTTGCCATTTTGGTAACAATGCTGAGATTATATTTGCTGTGAATGAGTTTTTAGAGGACCAGAACGGCCCCTTATTTCGTGGAATTGCAATGCTTAAGCATTGCTGGACCAAGTGCATTGATATCAAGGGGTGGGAACTATATTAAAAAGATTTTGAAGGAAATATATTGTTTCTCTAAATCCTTCAGGGTGAAGCTTAGAACTTTTTGAACGACTCTCTTACTCGTACGTACATTTGAGGCATTTTACCAAAAGTAGAACAAAGCTTAGGTGATCTTATTTAATATTTGAGAATCGGCCAAAGATCATTTTAATCTGCTTAAATTCTTCTTAAGATAAGTCTACACCTTGAGTAACAACTCAAACGCACAAAACAAAAAAGAATTCCTTAATCTAGTACAAGTCTAAAGGAGTGGAGAAAAATAAGTTAAAACTAATTACACTATTACTAATTTTGAAGATTAGTTCATTTTTTCGATTCCATTTTTTGGCATTTGACGTCAATTTTCTATAAACAGAAATATTTTAAACTATTCTCTTTCTCTCTCGGACACAGTTAACTGTGAGAATTCATTCTTTATGCACTCAATCAAGTGCGTTGCATCTATGAGTTTTATTGAGTACACCTACTTTAGTTTATAGAAAGAGAAGTGAAGTTTAATTTTTTCTTCTTTTGACAAAACACTGTTTAATCAGTAGAAGTGAAAAAATAGTTAATGAAATGTCCTATATGTCCAGACTTTAAGGATACCCCGTATAATGAGCATATAATAATATAAAATATTATGATACTATAATCTGATCTAAAAGAAAAGCTCTAAATTTAAATTTGAAAACATTACGAAATGTTGAAAATTCAAAATAAAAACTGGAAAAATTATTTTTTAATTATTTCTATTCAGTCTGTATGACAGGAATTCATGGCATATCTTTAAGTTTCGGGTCAACAAGATAATATTTGAATTATATGAAGTTTTGCAAATGGAAACTATTATGTAATGACAAAATAAAGTGGTAAAAATCTAAATTTAAATATGATTATTAAACGTTCAAAATGTTTGAAAATAAAAAAAGAAAAATACTGTTTTCAGTCATGTTTAATCAGTTTAACATCAGAAAAAAATTATAAAATATTGAGTGCTTTTGAATTGGTTTCTTGAATATCCAACTCACTCCATTTATGATTCTGGACATTATCGCTTCTTTGGATCCAACAGGTGATTCTATAATAAAACAAGTCAATGAAGTCGATTTTAGTAACTCTCATGGGAATAGCTGGAGATAGTAATTGCTGGTATCATTCTCAATTTATAATCAGGAATTACAAAAAATAACCTCACACATATGTACTATTTGATTCGGTCAGAAAAATGATTCGATGTTGCTTATTAGTGTTTTCCTGAATCCGGCAGTAAGGCCTCTGTAGCCAGGGATTGAACTTAAAACTCTTAGAGTCAACCCTACTGGGTTACTTAAATCAACGCTATTATCTATGGTTCAGTGGATATCCAGAAAAGGCATGGCACATGGATCTAGAAAAATCTACCTCCGTAGACTAAATAAAGGTTTCAATTAGAAATTCTAGCCTATATCACCCGAAAAAGGCCAAATATAATAATAAAGATGAAAACAACAGTTTGAACAATGTAAATTCCTTTCATTTATGGAACACAGCATATATGAAAGAACTTCTTGAATGTGACAAGTCGGAATTTAATCAACAGTTTATGAATTGCAATTGTGATTTTGGTTCGAGCTAAATATTGTTGGTGAAAATCATTAATAAAATTTTCTAAGGCGTGTAAATTATAACACTGAATATTACGCCGTTTGTCTTGCGTGACATCATATTTGCGAGGCTAGATCGAATGAAGATGAAACATATAAACTATACGTTGGGGCATTTCGATCTGGTATAATGGAAAACAATCTTGTTTACATAGATTATTTTATGTTATTTTATTTATTTATTTTTGCCATCATAGTATTTATAAATCTAATTTAATAATATAATAAGTATATTGTATAAAGAGAATATATCATGAGGGTAATATAATAAAAATATAAGCTTTCGAAATGAAAAACATAATATAATAATATATAATATAAAATATTTTAATATGAAAATAAGTTGATCTAAATCGAAAAAAATAAATGTTGGATATGAATTCTTAAACTTAAATTTAGAAAATTCGAAGAAATGCAAAATCTTGTATTTTAGACATATTTATTCATTTTACTTCGAAAAATGCTGATAAAATGTCGTCTGCTTTTGGATTGACTGCCGTGAATATTCATTTTTCTCCATCTGTAAAATCACTGCATTACACCATTTTGCGTACAGATGGTGAGCCTGCAATATAACAAATCAACATTAAATACTGTTGCCATATCCGGTCGGGTGTTCGTATTATTCATCTCGGGGTTCTCGACAAAATCCAAAGGAGGATCTGCAACCTCATCGATACCGATTTAGCAGCTCAACTTCAGTCACTTTCTCGCCGACAGAGATGTAGCATCATTTCTACAATTATTTCCACGTCTTCTGCTCTGTCAAGCTTTTTTTCCCTGATGCCCTGACCACATGAATTTACTCGTGCTACTAGACTGACACCTAGGCACCACCCTTTTAGCGTCAAAATACTCAAATGCTACCGCCACTTCTACTCTATCAGTTTCCTTTCTCAAACTTCCCACCTGTGAATCTTTCTTCCGTATATTTGCTTCCCTGATAGCTACAATCATTACGTGACGCGGCTTCCCCCAGTCCTTTCCCGCAATATTTTCATGGTAACTGCTGGGACGAGATTTTTCTCCTGGTGTTCCGTTTACGTGAATTTAAGCGTGTTACATCAGCAACAAGTGCAGCCCAAAATGCAAAATATAGGATACTAAAATCAAGCAGGTACAAAAATTTAAATACAGGGAAGTGTTCTGACGAAGGACGCATTCCAGAAGCTGAGTATTAAGAGACAGGAAAATTTCGCTGAAAAAAACAAAGAAGAGAATCAACCGGATTGCTATCTGATGTCAGTTCTTCAATATGGCAGTGAATGCTGGACAATCTCATTTAAAGTGAATGAAAAACTTGAAGCAACTGAAATGTGGTTCGACATAAAAATGCCATGGATATCATGGATCGAGCACGTGAGCTATGATGAGTTTTTGGAAAGTTTGGAAACGAGCATCAGGAAAAGACAAATTTCCTGGGACATATAATGAGGAAGTGGGGCTTGGAGAATCTGATATTCACAGGCTAGATAGAGGGGAAAAAGACATAGGGAATGCAACGTGTAACATATCTGACTGGCCTGAGCAGGTGGATGTTAGAGCGAGGGTTTGGTTAGGTGGAATAAAAGGAGAAAGAGTGCTAAGAGTCACCAGGGATAGAGAGACATAAAAGGCCATGATTGCCTACGCCCAGAAAGTACAGGGGGCATAGAAGAAGAGTACTAGATTGGCATCTAGGTCTCACATTTTCATTCTTGAAATATGTTAATGCAACCTTCACTTCTACTAGAACAGTTTCTTTTCTCGCCCTCTCCGCCTATGCAACTCCCTTCCGTTTACTTACTTCTTTGATCGCTACAATCTCTAAAAATTTAATCGCAAAGTCAGTTGCCATCTTCTAACTTCTTGAGTCCCGTTCATCTGTTTTCTTTCTTTAATACTCCCTGTACCCAGTCTTTTCTCTTACTGTAGTCCGCTGTGCACAAGTGGCGGTCCCACTTTTCTTTTGGGTGAAATGATTGAAAACTAAGTTATGTAAAATTTGATGATAACGCAAAAAAGATGTTGGGAGACACTGATGAAAATGAATCTATTAGATGTGACGATATTCAGTCCTTGTGCCGTCTAGTACAGATTAGACTCAGTGGTTGCATGACCAGATCGACAGAAGGCCGGATAATAACAAAAACGGTAGCATTAATCCGGTTGTATATAATTATTGAAATGATTATTTTTGTTTTAATTTCATCAGTCAGGTTCTCGTTGATAACCTCCTAATGTCGTCACGCAGCGCGTCCGCAAACAAGTCTGTCAACTGAGCCTGTACTAAGGCCACTTCTCTGGCTTTGTCGTTGGGATAGGCCATCCGTGTCAACTTGGCCATCCTATCCCTCAGCTCACTGACCGACTTATTCTCTCCCTGCTAGATTCGCAACAGCGCACGGGCTTCATCTAAGGCGGTACGCTCCGTGGCGTACTCTCTCTTTAGGACTCCCTCTATCTGGTTAGGTCCTTATAGGATAGCCTACCTATAAATCGGAACACGAACCTCGTTGCTCCCTTACAGGTTAACAAAACTAGCTCACAGTCCGATAGGCCGCATATGACCCTCTTCTTTACTAGTTTTGCCAGCCACTCATTTACTTACGTGGTGTTCCCTCCATACACCGTGACCTTGGTACCGCCATCGGATTCTTAATTTGAGGGGTTGCTTCGGTAATATCTGCCTCCGCAGCCCCAGTTCTCCACGTGGTCTGGGCATTACTTACGGACTCTACGTCACTCATTTTTAAAGTTTTGGCCAGCACAACAAAAACAATTACTCAGTTTCAGTCAATCAAATGATGACACTAAATTTTATACAATACCCTACGACAAAGACAATAACACTGGCAGGAACAACAAAGAACTGGAGGTCAGTAAAATAGCGCTTTACCTTGCTTCGTTGCTCGAATTCTGCTTTATCTGTTTTTTTTTATTATTTAATTCTCTTTCGAGCCTTGTGGTTATTGCAACCAAGGTCTGTGGTGATTGAACAGGGCTGGATCCTCAGTTGAGCCACTCCCAATGTAGACTGCCGGTTATGGTATCCGAACGAGTCGAATTTTTGATCATGACGCTAATTGTGGTTCCGAATGGGTCAAATCGTGGACCCCTAGCACCGGATATGACCCTTCTTCGACCCTAGTCTCACGCTTGCGTGTTTGTGTGTTGCGTGCGTTAACTGGCCGTAAGATAGTTTCACCTGATTCTGCAGCTGTTCGCTTCCATTTCGTCCCAAGGTGATGTCAATGATCCGTCGAAATCCCCTACTTTCCTTGTCCCGTTGTGATTACTGATTTCAAGGCAAGTTAGGGACTCGAGGTGGGCAGTTGTCTTCGTGCTGCATTTCTCGACAGCTGAAATCAAGAGCCGGTTGTGTGCACAATGCAGAAATAAGGAAAACAGACAAGAACAAAAAGTATAAGACAGTAGCGAAGGCTAGTCTACGTGGGCTAATGATTATATTTGTAACTCTTTGTACAGTAAAATAGAGATAAAAAAATTAATTATTAAGAAAATAAAATCAACTTCTTTTAATGTCCACAAATTACTTGTTGCTACCATGTGTATTTGTTGTTAAAGGTAATACAGTCGTTATACTCCCCTTCACTTACATTTCTGCTTGGAGTCAGAGAAGCTAACGTGAGAGAGCGTTCTCGTCTTAACTGTCTGCCGAACCCCATTTAGCGTGGTGAGTGTATCTTCTCTCTCTCGTTTTTCAAATCGGTTCTGCCTTTTTGTTAAAAAAACTTCGATATTGGTGCGGGTTGGTCAGTGATCGGAATGTTTCTCCATAAAGGTATAATGTCAATTTCGTGTATCTGGCTTAAAACACTGGCTTACTATTTCGCACCGATGTCTGCCGATCTGGAGGTTTGGAGACAAGGTTTTGTTGACTTTTTTACATTTATCTGCCAGCGATAATTATAATTTCCATCCTTACATGAGTGGCCTTTTTCGGAATCGACCGACTATGCAATCTCAGCCGCTCCTTATCGCTGTTCTGAGAGAAAAAGTGAGAGAAAGAAATAGACAAGGAAGAAAGAGACAGAGTTCTCTCCACGTCGCGAGGTATGTCTCCCATCTGGTCTATGTTCGATTGTGGTCTTATCAGTTGATGTCATTTCGTGAATGTTTTGTGTTTCGCCTCTCTTTTATCACTCGTGGCCAGTCACTCAGATTTATTCCTCTCTTTCTTTGCTCTTCCCAAGGAAAAGAAAAATATACACAGAGATATTCTCCAAATATCTACTCCGGGGTTTGAATCCATGGTCCGTCGATACTATTTTAATGTGTGTGCATTACGAACACTTACAGTGTTACACATGAGTTGCACTTTGAATTACTTCCACATTCACCCAATTCTTCATATTAGGCTCCCAGAAACTACTGGCTCTTTGCAGACCTCAAAAGACATCATACTTCGAGCGCCTCTGACGACAAACAATCCAGAGCTCGAGTGGAATTTGTACATACTATCCATCGCTAAAGATACTGCAAAAATGGTCGCTTCCCTGTACCGCTTCACCATGTATATCACTCCCATTCTCTACATTTACAAGAGCCACACCAGGCCGAAAATGTAGTATTGCTGTTATATATGGGCGGGAGCTGCCCGGTCTTCACTTTTCATTCTCGATAGAGTCGAAAAGCGTCACCTTGTCCTTGTAGGTGACTAATTATTTTCAACTTCCCATCCTACTTTCGCACAGATGAGACGCCGCAAACCTCACGGAGCTCTATCGCTATTTCCATGGAAAGTGTTCACTCCTTAATTCCACCCGTCATGACCTTAATAGCTAAGAAGACCCGCCATACCACGAACATTGTAGCAAACCACCATCTTATCCTTTCTATTCAGTGGTAAGATGTAAGTTCCACTCAAGCAGCTTCTTTCCACGAACCACTTGCCCGTGGAACAAACTCCCAAGAGAATACTTCTTTAGTCACTACTATCTTAATCTGTTCTAGTCAAGTTTTTTTTACAATAATGTTCAATCTGTACAAGTTCCAGGAGTCACTCGAAGTAGAGAATTTCTGAGTAAGGAACACAGTTTATGAGGATATGTGATGAAGATAACGGTTAACTCTAGATTTGAACAGGTTAAGATTATAGTGATCGAGAAAATATCCTCTTTGGAGCGCCTGGTGCAGCAGCATCGTTAACGAACGCTCGACTGCCGCTCAGAGGCTATTCGTTTTCGCGCGTGTTTCTTACATCAGAATTTACATCGTGACTATCCACAACTATTAGGATTTTAGAAGAAACCCGAAAACCCAATCCTAAGCAGGAAGCAAGGGATAAATATCTATTCTTGTTCAAAACACCGAAGAGAAAAGAACGCTGGGCGATAAGCGAACATGTGGTCATGGATAATAAATACTGACAAATTCTAAACATCGAAAATACACTAATCAGTGAAGTGATCAAAGAAAAATCTAACGACTGCATGAAATAGTTCTGTGACTATTGAAATTATTTTCGAAGGTACATATATAATTTATTTGTTTGGACATCCTTTTAATTGATACTCGTATTTGTGGAGATATTCGGTTTTTAATTAAATAGTATATATATATATATATATATATATATATATATATATATACCAACAGTGGCGATTCTACGGGGAACCAGAGGGTGCCAAGGCCGCACCAGTATTTTGGCTGGCCTCTCAGTTGGCCTACCGAATTTTGTAAGCTTCCAGAATTTATGAAACCGATCAGTCTCAGTTTTACTTCTGCGTTTTTTTATTTTTTTCAAATTTTTTACAATTTTTTTCATTTTTAAAAAAATTAATTAATTAAAATTTTAGATTATTTTTTCTGTTTTTGTTTTTATAATCTTTTACTCATAGTTGATAGCAGAGACGAGTAGTAGCTCGCTTCTAAAAGGGTCTTATTGCGAAATAGATATAAACTACTTCAGTCGCCATCTAAACTCTGCTCACTCTCCTCTCAAATATTTGTGCATTCAATATTTAAATTAATTATTTTTCTATTTTTTAAAAGAAATATTTTTTTACCCATAGTTGAAGTACAGATACAAATACTGGCTCACAATCTGAACTCGGCTCAACCTCCTCTCAACCATTAAGCTACTACCACCTCTACCTTCTTGAAAAATACCACTGAGAAAATCTTGAATCGATGGTTAAACTAACCTGAAATCTTTACTATTTCAGTGACCTGATCCACCTGTTAATTTCCATAAGCCAACTGCATCTTGTTTGTATGCAACAGTGTCTGTAGCTAATTTCAAATACTGATTCATACAACTTAATTTTTTAATTCATACAATTTAAGTTTTCTTCGTTGTATTAATTAGCAGTAATAAATCTAATCTTTATTAACATTTTTGTGAGTTTGGTTCTCACTCAGTGGTAAATATTTGTGTTGTGACTAAATATCTATTAGTAACTATCAACAAACATTTGGTAATTTCTAATTTTTTTTCTCTCTCTCATCTTATTAACTCACGTACCTTTTCACTCCTCGGTCAATGACGGCTCAACACTGCTTTGTTGTTCGCATCAGTTTGCACAAAAAACTGGGTATGACTCGGAGACAGGTCACAAGCGAGCGACAGATATAAAAAAAAAGCCGCGAGAAACGAGGACTTGTCGCCAATGATAGCACTGGTTTACATGTTATCTGTATCAAACTTAAAGAGGGCTAACATAATAATTCAGCGTTATATAATTGATTAATATTAAAAGGGACCTAACTACGCATTAATTTACTATCAAACCTGATTTATCTCCCTTTCATTTTAAATAACTGCGTGTTCATATTCAAAGTCTTATGTTTAGATCTGGACTATGAAATCCTCACAACAATGTCGCGATCTTTAAAATTTCAATTACCGTATATATATATGTGTATCATGCGACTTTTGAATACTAAGTGAGAAATTTACTTTTGAACGATAATCATAAAAAGGCTCATTTAGTAATGATTTCATATATATAATTTGTTCACCTCTGACCCACTTAAATTGACATTCACCAACAATATAATCAAAGGAACATTTATTACACATTTTAAATACCTTTGCATCATTTGAACTATTACTACAACCAAATACATCACTCTGCCATAGATTTATTGTCTAAGGTAGACAACTTAAATATTTTAACAATAATTTTTACAATTGCAACCTCTTTTCGTATGCCTGTCACTAAAAATGTTGAACCGTTTTCTGTTGCCTAACAGAATTTATTGTAATTCTTATCGTCATTGCACAAATTTAAATGTTTTGGATTGGTTATGGAACACGTTCGTAATTTGTTGTAAATAGTGAATAGCAATTTAATAATCACATAAGTAACCACGTCCACGACATGAGTTAACAATTGAGTGCTTATTGTCTTTTACGTACCCCACGATATACGTGGTTAAAAGAATACGGTAAGCTGAGCTTTATTTTTAATCAACCTTATGATAAGCTTCTACCAAATCCGCTGAATTTTATTTAATAAGTAACAGTGGTATCCGGCTTTGCTTATGTACTAATGTTGTCTAAAAACTATAAATAAAAGAACAAAAAAAAAATCTATTTCATTTCTTAATGTGGCAAAGGGAGCTAACTACGCATTAATTTACTTCCAAACCTGATTTATCTCCCTTTTATTTTAAATAACTGCATGTTCATATTCAATGTTTAATGTTTAGATCGGGACTATGAAAACCTCACTACTAAAATTGCGTATCATGCGACTTTTGAATACCTAATTTTGATGCTAATTTTTAAGGGGTTACAGCTGAGCCGCACATACGCTAAATTTTATCTTGTCCTTTCAAAATTAGGTTTTAATAAGTTGCATTATACGCGAGTATATAATGTATTTCTCCAGTATTAAAGCACATTTGACGTTGAACAGTTTTATCATTGCGCGCGATGCTCTTAATTTTCTCTTTCAATTTTAACTTTTTTTAGTGTCACCCAGTATGCTCCATGAGTTAAGTAAGTTGAGAAGGTGGCTATCGTCATTTACAAGTACCATGTCATCAATTGTTAAAAGAAAATGGTTGACAAACTTGTTTCGGTGTTATCGAATTTGTGATCTTCTAAATTTTTAGTTAATAACTAACTGAGGTATCTAGCTTTGTGTATGTACTAATATTCTCTAAATATAATACAAAAACACACCATATCATTTGTAAAGTTTATTAAAATGGCAAACTCTGATTTATCTCACTTTCCACATCATTTTCATTTTAAATACTAATAAATATTTTATTTCCATGAGAAATTAATTATTTGGATTGATTTTATATTTGGCCTAATTAAAATTAACCTAAACCAACTAGATTAATTTTGTATAGTTTATGGCATACTTAGTCATAAGTTAATATCCAAGTTCAGTTAAAATTCATATGCAGCCCCATACTTAAATAGTCGATGAATTTCTTTTCTTATTGTGTAATTTACCATTTGTGTATGAAATGTATGAGTTAGAGAGTTATTCTTATTTATACTATTGGTCTTTATCTTTGCTTTTATTCAGTAAATTGTGTGACATACATGATACACGCTTAGGCGATCATGTCTCGAAAGAGAAATGGCTGACAGGGTATAAGACTGATTAATACCTTTCCTGAGGGTATTTGCGTGTATGTGAATGCAACGAATTCAACTGGAATTTGAACACGGCTCTCCAATTTCTCGTTCTGAGCCGATATCAACTGCACCACAACGCACATCCTGTTATTCCCACAACGATTCAACTGTTGTGCCTTCATCGGGTGTATATATACAGGTAATTATGAACTGAACCATTTATTTAGACTGTTCTGTTTCCAAATTGGTGTCTGGCTTTTTCATTAAATACTGCCCAATAATCGCTTGTCCGTTATCACTGAGTCCAAATAGAAACTGACCTGCCTAAGGATTGAACTGGTAATTATCATGCCACCAACTTCAAGAAGCAAATTTTAATCCCGTGAGGCTTTGTCTCGTTTAAAATATGTATTTATAGGGAAAACTCTCAGATAATTAATGCGGCTACCATCGTTCTGTTTTTTAGTTCTATTGCCAGTACAATATTTAGTGTAGTGTAAAGAATGGCATTCCATATGATATGCTTCTTAAATTCACTGACCTTCTGTACATTCATGGTCAGATGAACAGATGCGAACGTCACTAGGATCACATATATGGACACAAGCTCCATCTTTTGTACATATAGGCGGACAAAACATTTTAAAGACATCATCGATGAATATGCGAGAACATTATCTAGATTTTGTCTGGAAAAGAACGGAGACATTTAGGTAATTAAAGAAACAGTGTTAAATACGAAATCACAGTTATATAAGGTGTTTCATTCAGTCCGATCGAAATTAGCAGTAAATAAAACAGTATTAATGGTGAAATTTTATTGATGCCATATTACACTGTAAAGCACCAATGAATCCGTCCTTTTCTTACCCATTCTCCAACACCTACTGCAGTTCTCTTCTCTCTCCACTCTCCTATTATGAAACTCCCTGCGCACCAAGTGGTAGTTCTGCCTTGCTTGGGTTGAGACGAACCTGTGTTTAATAACAAGTATCAGCAGTGGACTTAAACAATCAACATACATACAGTTTGTCGCTTAAGTGGTTGATTCTGTTGAGTTGGTAACAAACTTCCTTGTTGATTTGGCGATATGCATGTTGATATATCTTCTCGTTGGTGAAAAACTTGTTTTCCAAATTTGACACGTTTATAATTATAAGCGGAACATAAATCATATATTTGTAAACCTACTACAAACGGAAAATAATTCTGCTCATAAGAAATGTTTTGGGATTTCGAACAAACATAAAATAACAACAACGATTTTATTTTCTTTCTGTTTTATTTATTTCACTTTGGAAAATTATAAAATGTCATCTGCGTCTGCATTTGTTGCAGGAAATATAACCGCCATGAATCTATTCGATTTGATGTAATTTCTTGTGTAATTCTTTGTGTAATTTCTTGTGCTCAGAATGTATAGCTAAAAAATAAAAAAAATTATGCTGAAAATACTGATTTTAATAATTTGGTTAAAAATATAATGCTTACTATGTATATATGTATATATATGATTGTCTTTAGTAGAAATGTAATATATATATATATATATATATATATATATATATATATATATATATATATAGGAATGTAATAATAGAAATAGATTAGTATACAATAGAATCTGTAAAGCATTTATTTTGCATAGGACATACGTTAGGGTTGTGACTATTGCAGGAACCTGTGATATTATCAATATTTATTGTACGTTGGTTATAATCAGTATTATAATGCTTGAAAATTTTATTATTGTGTTTTTTTTATCATAATATCGATATGATCAAGGCAGCTATTATTAAGTTTCCGTGTATTTTCATTAATAATTTTGCTTGGGAAGTATTTTTGAACTAGATTAAGGAATGTTTGCCTAAATTGGTACGATTTGGTTAAATGGTTGAATGTACTAAATTATTTAACTATTTCGATTATTTTGGTTATTATCATTAATTAGTTTATAATATTTAATATCCTCGCAGTTATAGCTGCTATTTTTAGGGCTGTATTATAATAATGACTACGCTGAGAGAAACTGGCTTTAGTGGAGGAATTATTGTTAATTGTGTGTTCAGGTGAATCTTTAATTACTAGTAATATTTTATTTCAACTCTTGAATAAATCCCCTTAAGAATAGATATTATATTTGATTTGATTTTTACAATTATTCTTATTTTTTATGGTTATGATTCTTTCATATATTTAATTTATTTTATTTATTTGTTTTTTTTTTTTTTTGTTTGTTTGTTTTATCTTTTCCAAAGTTTGAATTTTTCTTAGCTAAGTTTTTCCTTTTCTTCTCTTCTCTCTTCTTCTTTTTTTTTTTTTTTCCTTGTTATTGATTTTTTTTTTCTACTTTATCTTTCTCTTCTTCCGGTTTAAATTTTTGACATGCCTGGTTTTCCGTGGCAACATATTGCTACAATATTGTCTATTCAGTCGTACACACACTATTTTTACGGTGGTATAACCTCCCACATCACTGAACCCATATCAGTGCCTGACCGGCCAGGCTAAAAATAGTGTTACATCTCTCCCTTCACACATTCTGTCATATACCCGTAAATGACATTATAAACCCTAATACACTATTTAGCATGCAACTTTAATTCTCATGCACTATCAAGTTTTCGGATGCAATTTTAAAAAGTTCTTTTAATAAAAATTTCTTCAACATTTTTTTAAAAAAAGTCCTTTTCTTTCTCTTGGTTATGCCTATAATTTTTTATGCACTAATAAACCTACGCATGCAATTTTTAACAGAAAGTTCTTTCTTCGCTTTCGGGCAAATATCTTATTATAGTATAAATTCTTCCTTCTTGTTTTAAGACGTCGGTTTTAATCGTTGTTATTAAGTTTTGTATACATTTTAAAATATTTTTCTTTGTGCATTTTCTTTTATGCTCAGCTCGTCTCTCGGATGATTATTATAATATAGGTACCTCCACTGGAGTCCAGTCAATTCTCTATACTTAAATTGAAATTGAAATTTTAAAAATAAATAAGTTATCTTCAAGCTTTAAAATTAGCTTTAATTGAAAGGATTAAATTTAATAATTTTAGTAAGCAAAAACATACTGGTGTATTTTTAACCGAAATTATATTGATTTAAATCTAAAATTTTAAAATTTTATTATTTTTTTTTAAAATACCGCCATTGTTGATTGATTGGCTCATTTACACAAACAGTAGCCAAATTTCTGTTTTTAAAAATCTTGCAAAAATAAAATTTACCGCCCTGGCACATTATTTAAGTCAAATTTTAATATTAAAACTTACTTTTATCTGTTTTCAATCAATTAATAATTGCTTACTCCCAGAAATTTACAATAAAAAAATAAATAAATACGGTAGCCACTTTTTTGTTATGTAAGAGTTGCTGACAGTTGACAGCTACCGGATGTTGACAGACACGCAATGTCTGGTGACCAATCGTGATAAAAAAATTTTATTTTTTTTGGTGGTGGGTCGTTAACTAAATAGTGAAATTAAAAATTTAACATAATAAATTCAGCACTTATATAATATTTTATAGAATTTTAGCTTAGATTTATAGCTAAACATTTGAATTGAATATGCTTTCTGAATAAATAAAAATTTTAGAAACGTAGAGAATAAAATATCGTAAGAATGAAAGTGCGTTCTTCTGTTTTGCTATGTAAGGAGGACTAACCCAGAACGCTTGTTAACTGATGCAATCATTTTGACCCATATGGAACACAGTACTTTATAAGATTTGAACATCGTACTTTATAACTTTGAACGTATTTGCACAAATAATTAATTGTTTTTTTTTTCTTTTTAAAAATGTTTTTGGGGAAAAATTTTTATTAATTTTTTTTTGTTTTATAGGCAGTATAATCATCAATTCTTAACTAAAAGGAAAAAACGATTCAGTTCTTTAAAAGATTTTTAAAATATTTTAAAAACTTTATACATTATTTATAATAAAAAAAAATAAAAAAAATGAAAATAATTCTTTTATGATTTTATTAGTAATCAAAAATTTTTTTTTTTCAGACTATGATGCCCTTAATTTTTATTATTTATTCCAGCAATTAAAAGCTTATCAAATTAAATTATATCAAAGTTTTATTGCATTTTTTATATTTCTCTTCGGAGCAGATTTTGGTATCGTGAATAATAATTTTAAATTAAAAAAATACATGATTTATATTTCCCGATGAGTTCTACGTTTAACTAATAAAACAAAAAATTCCAGAAATTTAAAATTTATTAAAATTTCATGAATTTACTTGAAGGGGGGGGGGGGTAACAGACTTAAAAAAATGTTTTCATCAAAATTTTAAGAAGATAATAATTTCAAAAATAATTTTATTCATTTGTTAATGAGTACTGAAAGTTTCATTAAAATCCGACAAATATTTGATTTTTGCGAGAATTTCCAAATTAATGTGTTTGGAAACGAAAAATTGAGTTACGAAAAAAAAATTACGTAATCAATTATAAAATAGACATAATATTTTTAACCACGCTCACTCCAAATCAAAAACAAAATTTTCTGACAAAATTTCGAAAATGTTAAAAGGGATTAAAAATTTTTATAAAATAATTAAAATTTACTTTGATCTTTCCTCTTCATAATATTATAAATGTTTTGGATAGAAAAAGTTCCTTTATTAAGTTTTTAACCTTTTTAAACTTTTTTTTATGCTGGATTTTTGTTACGTAATGGAGGTACCTATTATAATATAACCCACCTAATAGAAGGATCAAGAGCCACTCAAATGTGGCTATGATTAAAGACGTCAATGATATGAATATGGCATGAGGGAGTAAAGTTTGAGGATTATTGAATATAGAGGATAGACATTTTAAAATCTGGAAAACATATGTAAAAGAATTTGAATTTGAGAAGTTTTTAAATGTTCATATGACTGACTGGGCATAAAAAATTCCTGCAGAAGGTTGCCATGATTTTCTGCAATAGACTGGTTGCCAATCAATGCTATAAAACATGATCTGTCCTGTTATTTAAACTATAGCTAGAGGACAGAGATGGATTAATACCTTTCTCAAGGATATTTGCGTGTTTGTGAATCTAACGAATTCAACTAGAATTTGAACACAGCTCTCCGATTTCTCATTCCGAGCCGATATTCACTGTACCACAACGCACATCCTAGTATTATTACAATGTTTCAACTGTTGGGCCTTCATCGGGTGTATATCTACAGGGAATTATGAACTGAACTATTTATTTAATTTACAGTTGTAGACTGTTCTCTTTCCAAGTTGATGCCTGGCTTTTTCATTAAATACTGCCCAATTATCGCTTGACCGTACCACAGAGTCTAAGCAGAAACTTACTGGCTCAAGGATTGAACTGATAATCATTATGTCACTAACTTCTAGAAGCAAATATTAATTCTGCTAAGCTTTGTCCCGTTTAAAATGTTTCTTTGTAGTGAAAACTCTCAGATAACTAATGCGGCTACCACCGTTCTATTTGCTGGTTCTAGTTTCAGTACAAGATTTAGGGTAGTTTGCAGAATGGCTTTCCAGATGATAAGCTTCTTAAATTCACTTACCTCCTGAACATTCATGGTCAAATGAACAGATGATCGCCACTAGGTTAACAGATTTGCATCCAGGCTCCGCTTTTTAATGCATAGAGGCAAGCAATCGGTTTTTGGTATGAATAACTTGTGAAGAAATTTTCCAGGTTTGTCTGGAAAAGAAGAATGTTACGGAGATTTTTAGTTATTTAAACAAAAAACAAACAAAAAAACAGTGAGAAATACGAAACCATAATTATATAGAGTGTTCCATTAAGACGGATCGAAGTTAGCAATACATCAAACGGTGTTACTGGTGAAATTTTATTGATGCCACGTTTCACTGTAAAACACCAATGTACCCGTCCTTCTCTTACCCATTCTCCAACACCTACTGTAACCTGTTCTTCTTTCTCTTCACTCTCCTATTATGAAGCTCTCTGCGCACCAGTGGCATATAAATATTGTTACGTGTGTGGAGTTGTAACAAAAGAAAAGAAAATGATTTAGCAAAACACAAAGCTAAATCACAAACAAATATTTAATTTTCTAAAAAAATACAAAATAAAATATATACAAATATACAATTGTAGAATTCAGAAGAGAAAACATAGAGTTTACTGGCGAAGTGTTACAAGGGAGAAGGGAAAGTGAGAGTCAAGTATTTTTAACACGTTTTGGCTAGCGAATTAATATAAGTTCTATTACTGTAAATCCTTAAATATATGTATATATAAATTAATATTTAGTTTGGTCAATGAAAATATTCAAAAATCCTATTTCCCATTTTAGTTCCAGAAGGTCCTCTTTTCGGATTTTTGTTAGTCGGCAACTTTTCATAGAGATATTTTCAGCTGGTTATAATAATCCACGAATCAAAAACCGGAGTTGATAATAACTGACAACTCTCTTAAAAAAAAAACTATTTTTATAGAGGCTAGCATCTAATTAGCATATTTCCGGAATCATCTAGATTTTTCCGAATATACTGGAATAATCTAGAAGCTTCCAAACGTTCTATTTTTATACTTCTCTATTTTACAACTACTTCATGAATGAAAACTTTTTTGTATTAACAAGACTCGGTAGAATCTATTACTATAAATTTTAACGTTTTGTTGACTTTATTAATATTTTTATATAGAAATGCATTCTTGTAACAATATATATATATATATATATATATATATATATATGTTAATGATCATAGTATCTGTTTTCCGATAAGGAAACATTTGGCATACATTGACCAAGCACCCAGATCTACTTTTTGTTAGAATTTATAAAATCTTTCTAGAAAAAATAATTCGGAACATTAGCATTTTCAAGTTTACTAACTGGTACCAATTCTTTTTAGTATTTAGTTTCCTTCGTAACATTTTGGTTGATATACTGTCTTGATTATGCGATTGTGTTTTTTTTTTCTCTGAGTTACATGAGCTGTTCAATTTAAAATGAAAATCACATAGAATCTCATTTTGTCCTTGTTGTTTAACTGATGAAGTTTGAAGTCTCTCCGCATTAGGGTCCTTGCAAAATATGTATGATTTTCTGGATCGAGGTATTGATGTTAAGGCTCGAGAAACGCACCATTTTGGGAGACATTTCTACTTCCAGATTTGTTCATGAAATTGGGCTATTTATTATTGAATTCCAAAAGAAGGTAAACTATTTTTAAAACTCAGCTTCAATGTTAATTGATGCTTTTTTATCTGTTTGCTTTAATAGCTTTCTCAATATCTTAGTTAATAGGTTCGTTATTGATTTAGTTTAGAGAAAATCTTTTTAATGATTAAATGTATATTGATATATGTTATATTTCGGTGTGCATCATCAGTGTGATCAGTGTTGAAACCGGTGCAAACGGTGTTTTGAGACCAGAAAATCTCTTTTCCGTCAATTTCGATTGTATGATTCTGTCGTAAATTTTTACTTCTTTTCATATTTGAACAATTTGTCTATGCCGTTTAACTATCAATTCGTCAGTTAAGATACGTTTTCCTTTCTTTTTTTTATTCATATTTATAATATAATAATATTTATTTAGTTGTATAAGCTTGTCGATAGTCTACTATGAATATAATCGTCTGCTGCAAAATGTAGTGATCAAGTAACGGCGAAATTGAAAAATTATTGTAAGAAAATTTACAACTTCTTAACTCATCAGTGATTTCTGGAAATATGTATGAAAGTATGGACTTAAGTAATGAATCAAATATTATTGAAAAGAAAATTAGTGGATAAAATGTTATTACCAGGGGGCGGCTCGGCGATACTCAGGGAATCACTATTTTGAACTGCAAAACAATATAGAAAGGTCGACGTTTAAACAAAGTGAACAGAGCAAGATGCTAAAGTTTACTTTCAAGAGGAAAAAATAAATATAAAATAATAAAAAGATAACTCTCAACCAGTGCAGTGATATCGGCAAAACACTCACCTTTCTCGTTCACTAGCTTCTCAAACTTCCGAATGTGTGTGCAGTGTATATCGGCTCGGATCAAGAAATTGGCGATCCGAGTTCGAATTCCAGTTGAATTCGTTATTCACTTACAATACTCTTGGGAAAAGTATAAATCCGTCTCTTCTCCCTCCAGTTATGCTTTAAATAGCAGGACAGATTAGGTTCTATAGCCTTGGTTGTCAACAAGTCTATATATTGTATAATAAATTATTTATATTAATTGCTTTTTGTATGATAAATTAAGTGTCCATAACGGAAACACGTGTTTCGAGTTTAAAGTTGACTCTCTTCAGGTGAATAAACTTGTGACTTCACGTATTGAGAATCCGTTTCCTTTTCTGATGGCCAAGGAATCATGTATAAACAGATGAGTTAAGTGGTGACCAACCAGGTCAGAGATTTTATGTTTGCGGGTTGTTTATTTTGCACACTCGCACGTTAAGTTTTTTTTGTTCTGGCGCCTTCCTTATCTTTAAAGAATTTTTTTTTTTCACTGACTTTCGAAATTTGATTTCATCCTCATACTTTAAAATTGTTTTCAGCGATTTTGATTCTACGAGTTATCTTTTTATTGCTTCGTGGATATTATTGGAATTGTGTGTGTGTGTGTGTGTGTGTGTGTGTGTGTGTGTGTGTGTGTGTGAGAGCATGTGTTTTTTTCTTTTTTTCGAATTCGAATTTCGTGTGTCTGTGTCTGTGTGTCTTAGGATTTCATGTTGTTTTGTTGAGTGAAGGCTTGTATTTTTTTATACATATTGCATCATGAGTGTGTCATAATCTGCATTTTGGTAGATGGGCATTACTCTGAATTTACCTACACTGCATTCATGTAAACGTTGGGAGACATACAATTTCCTGTTATTGGCTAGTTTGATGTTACTTCTGTGCAGGGCTACTCTTTTATTCAGGCCTTGTGTCGCCCCACGTTTATTTTTGCGCATTCATCGCATTTTAGAGGGTAAATTACATTTTTAGAGTTGCAGCTCAGATCTGTTTTTTTTTTATTTCGAATATAGATGTGTTTTTGAACTTGAATTGGTTTCCTTCTATTATTATATTGCATACCCCACCCCTTTTTTGTTGCATTTTGTGACCCCTGTGTTGTGTTGCTCGAATTTTGATGAGGTTAGGATGTCTTTTTTGGGTTGGCATTTGCTATTAATTATTTTAGTTATCTTTAAGATTTCCTTTATTTTAACATTTCTGTTGAGTAATTTGATCTTTGTAAATAATTCTGGATTGTTTCTGTTGTGTGTGAAAACGTATGCTAGAATGTTTTCTTCTTTTTCATGTATTTTTTCTGTTGTTATTTTTTTTTTTTTTTTTTTTTATTCCGGAGAGATCCTAATGGTATTTTTTCTGCTTGTTGGAAATAAATACTATCACATACTGAGTGCTGATAAATCTATGTGCAATGAATCAGTCAGTTAAGTGCCATGAGAAATATACACTTGAGCAATCATGTCTCGAAAGAAACATGAATGATTGGGCTGAGGGTTTTCCTGCAATATGTTGCAATTACTTTCTACGGTAGACTGGTTGGCAACCAAAACAATAGAACCTAAACTTTTCTGCTACTTAATCCATATTTGGAGGAAGGAGCGACGGATTAGTACCATTGTCAAATGTATTTTCACGTAAGTGAATGCAACGTATAATAATGTATAATAAAGATAAAATTTGTATTAATATTAAACATACTTTTTTGACACTGCATATTAAATGTGTATACTTGTATTTTAATTATATTATGTTTTTGTGTTTGGATGTATTTATATAATATTTTTCTGTAATAAAATGACGTACACTACTATCATTACAGATATTGTGCTCCCGAGAAGAACAAACAGAATTTAATCTTATAAAGTAAAGTTTCTGCTTTTTAATAATAAGATTAAAAATTCAATATTCTGATATTACATGTAGATAAAAAGAAAATAATTTTAAATTTTTTAATAAAAAATAAAATTAAAATGAAAAACTAAAATATGAAATTTTAAATTAAAATTAAAATTAAAAGTTATAATATAAAAAATAAACAATACAGCGAGCGAAATGAAATGGGCGGAATTCATAATTGTTAAAAGTAATATTTGCGGGGAAAGAAAGAAAGAAAGAAAGAAAGAAAGAAAGAAAGAATGTGGGAAGTAAGAAAGAAATAGAGAAAGGGAGGTGCAAACGTATACAGAAATCTGTACGAATGTGGGTCTAAAAACTTAAGTAAGGTTTTTTTCTATGACAGAAGAAATTGTATGTTAGTTTGAGTATCGTTTCCATGAGAAAAGGCGAGATTGTAAAAAGATATACATAATAATAAGTAACAAAAAGGTTAAATTCTCTTCATTTTTAACATCTCGTAGCATTGCACTACACATAAACGAATTGTAAAACTAAACATTTTCTATTAATCTTTTTGAATGATTTGTGAGCGTTTACTTATAGTTTGTTTGTCTACAGATACGTAATTTGGAATGAAGCTCATTCGATTTTTTTGCCTTGATAAAGTCCGTCAGAGTACGAAACGCGTTGGCGAGTGAAATACTCTTTTCCTCTTGTCTTCCTTTTATCTAACCATATTGTCCTTAATCTCATATCATAACTGAGTATATTTTTAGACACACACACACACACACACACACACACACACACATATATATATATATATATATATATATATATATATTGTTTTGATATTAGTATTATTTGTGGCCCTTTAACAGTGGCCTAGAAAAACCGCAATTTTTTCTGATCAGCTCTCTCTTTATTTTCATTTTTAATCTATGTCATTGTATCTCTTTTCGTTACTGTCATCCACGGGCCGGATCTAAAATGTTCCAGAAGCAAATATCTGTCTCGTTATTATTTTTCTCTTGCCTTACTTCCGTTTTTGAGACACACAAAAAGAATTAATTTTCCCTTAATATTTTGGTCTCGCTAACGAAATGGGTAGTTAAATTTACCCGTCAAAATGGCCATCCGATAAAAGAGAATTTGAATTTTTATATGTAGTGCATATATATATAATAACATAAAAAATTAGTTGAAAATATAAATAGTTCTAAAAAAAAACATCACGTATAGACTGATAATAAGCGGTAGAGTTGCAAAACACAGCATTAAAGGTCCATAAAGGTCCATAAACAAAACCTACCACTAGAATAATAAATCCCACAAAATATGAAATTTAAAAAATACGTAAAAATGTACTCGAAAAAGTAAATAAGAAAATTATGGAGTACCTTGGATTAAAACTATGGATCGATACCACTAATGTAACAAATTGGTTTTGTAATATAAAGAAAAGAACAGCTGTTCTTTAATTCAATTCGATATTGAAGAATATTACCCATCGATATCAAGGGAACTATATATTACTGCATTTGAATTTGCCACTGTTTATTCGAATCTATCGGAGGAGGGGGGTGACATCAGAATAAATGCACAAAAATGTACTCATTCATAATAAAGAACAGAGAACAAAAAAAAACAATTCTTTGGATTCTGTCGAGTCTTAAAATCTGGTTGGATTATTGGTACTATATAATCCTTTTGCCCATAGTGATGTAAATACAGAAGATATTGAATTATACAGGGATGATAGTCTTATGATAATGAGAAATTTCGCAAATTTTAATATTGATAAAAATAGAAATGTAATATATAGAGAATTTCAAAACTTTAATTTAAAAGTTACTATAAATACAAATATAAAAGTAGATTTCCACGATGTAACTTTAGATTTAGAAAATAATATGTACGAAACAAAAAAGAAAATACAATTGCTTTATATATCTACCCAAAATCTAGCCCTCATCCATCCATTATTAAGCATATACCCTCTTCCATAGACTATAGTATTAGTAGAAATTACGCAAATGAAGAATTGTTTAACAAGCACCATAATTTGTATAATGCTGCATTAAAATAGTGGATATACAAGCCTAAATATTAAATATGTAAAGGAGAATATCTACTCCCGAAGAAAAAATAGAAATAGAAAAATTATTTGGTATGCATTCCATTTCAACGAAATAGCAGTAGATAAGGCAAAATTTCCTCGCTTTGATTGAGAAACATTTTTCGAATAATATCCAATTAAGTAAGATTTTCAATAAAAATAATCTAAAATTATGTTACACATGTACGGATAATCTGGAAAGAAATGATAAAAAAGCATAATAATAATATTTTAAATAAATATTTAAACCTAAATGAAAAAAAGAAAAAATCAAAAACTGAAATCAATAATTTAGAACATAATAAATGTAATTGTAGAAACTCTATAAAGTGACCTTTGGAAAACAGGTATCTTACAGCATCTATTGTTTATCAATGTACTATTTCTTCTGGTGAAAACCCTAGTAATATCCAAATTTACATTTGTTGTACTAAGAATTTGCTGAAAAAACTTTTTATTAACACACTTCTTCATTTAATAAAAATAAGTATCGAAATACAATATTCTTATTAAGATAGTTTTGGTATCTAAAAGAAACTAATAAAACTCTCAGAATAAAATGGAAAATTTAATAAAAGACTAGAATATGTAAGTCTTTAAACGACCCATGTCCCTTGTGTCTGTATGGAAAATTACATATTATTAAATTATTTAAAATAAAAATTTAATAAATAAATGTAATGAAATAAATGTCATATGTAAACATTGTAAAATGTGTCTTTCGAGACATGATCGCCTAAGCGTTTATCACGTATGGCATTTTACTGTCTGAAACATTAACCTCTTTTATTAGCACTCAGTATGTGATTACATATATATATATATATATATATATATATATATATATATATATATATAATTGGAGAGAGAGTGAGGGTGACACAGAGATAGAGGAAAACGAGACAAGGAATATTCATGAAAAATACAAAAAGAAAATATAAGATGAGTGTTAAAATGTAAAGCTAAAATGTAAACTTAACAGAAAGAAGAGAATGAATTAAGAAACATAAAAACAATGAAAGGATGAATATTAATTTGGCGGACGAATAAAAAGAAAGAAAAGAGAAAAAACATTCAATGTCTTACTGAAAAAACGAAATGACATTGAAATAATAAAATTTATAAATGTGCTCACTTAGTAATAAGAAGGCAAATAGAAGGAAAACGGTTGGAATTTTCATCTTCTCGTCTTCGATGATAAATTTTTTAGACTTTGATATCGTATGTGGGCACTTTCAACCAATTTGTCGACGTATTTCAGAGAAATGTTTTTTGGTTGTTTTCAATTTTGGCTTTTATACATCTTTCTATAATCGGATGTATGATCAAAAAGTTAATCTCTTCAGAGGATTAGATTCACATCAAAGTAAAACAAAGACACTTCTAGTTTGCTTGAAAAATTCTATGCACAAAACAGAACAGTAAATGAAAATTGGTGTTGACTGAAGAAATGTGGAGTAATCTGATATGATTCATAATTCACTTTAGAATTACGCTCTATTTCATCATCACTAAAATGGATAATCCGTTTTTATATTTGATTAGTTTTTCTATCATTTCTATTAAAAACTGGGTTGTTTCTTCTTTTTGTTTATTTGTGT
Source organism: Ascarosepion bandense (assembly GCA_037127315.1). Lineage (NCBI taxonomy): Eukaryota > Metazoa > Mollusca > Cephalopoda > Sepiida > Sepiidae > Ascarosepion > Ascarosepion bandense. The sequence goes on from JBBBDQ010001271.1 coordinate 478,805, forward strand.
GAGTTCAAAAGAATAACCTTTTTAAATATATAAAGCTTAAAGGTGTTTTTGTCACTGGAAAACGCCCCCTACAGCCAAGGCCGTGCTTAGGGCTCCCGCAGACCCCGCAATTGCGGGGGGAGGCAAGGACCCGGAAAGTCAAAAAGCTATTTTTGGCTCCACAGATCTATTGTAATGAAAAAACAATAATTATTGGGATTAACTTGAAAATTATTATCATATATGTATGTTAAAATATATATATATATCAACCTCTCTCTCTCTCTCTCTCTCTCTCTCTCTCTCTCTCTCTTATATATACTTAATCTGGTAATTGCTGATGCTGCAAGGTCGTTAGTTACTTCCATTTCTTTTTTTGGCTATCTGCAATGTATGTACAAATTATTTGCCGCGTCAACGAAGCGATGGGATATTCTGAAGAAGCACGTGACCCACCTTACAGTTAAAAACCTTCCTGACATAAGATGGGAAGCAAAGGTAGAAGCTGTAAAATCATTACGTTTTCAGACAACAGAAATTTTGAAAGCGACTGAAAAATTAGAACGAGTGTCTCTGGATAGTCGAAATGGATTTATCAGCACGGAATGTCGACCTTTAGCCACTGAAATCAGGAGCTGGCGTTTTTGTTCTTTTTGTTTTTTTTTTTTGTTTGATTACCTGGTATGACTTGCTGTTTCAAATAAACATTATAAGTAAAGCACTACAGAGTCCTTCAATATGCATCGATGACCAAATTTCTCACATCGAGGCTGGCATGTCATTTGTTTCACAATACAGGCAGGGAGGACTTGCAGTAGTCAAAGTTAAAGCAAGAGAATTAGCTGATGAACTTGAAGTGGATCGTGCTTATCCAGAACCAAGGAGAAGAAAGAAAACATGTTTCTTCAGATACGAATCGGCAGATGAGTCAGATCATCAGACAATGGAAAAACGTTTCGCCGAGAAATTTTCTATCCACTCATAGATACAGTTTCACAAAGTCTTCAGGAACGGTTTGAAAACATGAATGATTTTAAATCAAATTTACAATAACCTCAGATATGTTGCCGTCCTGTTGCGCTGCTTTGGCAAAAGGTATTGAAGAAGGCGATATTGACTGTGAGAAACTTGAAAGAGAAATTATCAATTTCGTCAACCTCATGGACACTAAGAAATGTATTACATTTTCCACTATTGAATGTATAAATTATATAATGAAACACACACTTGTCGATTTATATCCCAACCCACTTGGTGCACTCAGAATTGTAACCATATTGCCAGTTACAGTAGCATCTTGTGAGCGCAGTTTCTCTAAATTGAAACTAATTAAAAACTTTTTTCGGAACTCAATGTCTCAGTAAAGACTGGCTGGTTTATCTGTTATAAGCATTGAACATGAACTAAGCCGAGAAATTGACACGGAGAATTTAGTGCAGCAGTTTGCCACAGAGAAAGTCAGAAAAGTGAAATTTTAAATATAAGGATGGCAGGGACACAAATGTTCTTCAATTTAATTTTCAATTTTAGTAAAACCTATTTACTATTTAATTTTTTTTTTCCGACTCTGGCTAAAGCTTCCGAGTGCATTTGTTGCTTCAGCATGCACAAACTTTTGTGTGACTGAAAACTTGTTTTAATACCATTTTGAAGGAATTTTCATCGAAAAGCTGTTTTTACCTCACGGACATTTAAGTACAAATTAACATGAAAATACTTTTATCTGCTTCTTTATTTACTAAACAAGAGAATACAAATTAACACGTCCCTATAAAAACCTGTTTAGTGTTTGTCTTTTCATTATTTAACATCTAAGTGATTTCCATGTTTACCATTCATAAAGGGCGAAATTATTTTTATTTGAATTGACAAATATGTTTTGAATAATTTTCATTTCTGTTTTTTTTTCTTTCTTTTTCTGATTTCCCATCGGTGATACATTAGATCGTGACATTTGTTTTTGTTTCTTATTGTTAATGGATTTGTGAAATAATCACATTTCAACGAACCTGTTACAGAAGGTTGCAGTGCATTAATTATCTTTGAAGTAAAATATTTTAACCAGATAATCTCACCTCCCCAGCCGACAAGGCTGAATGCTTTGCCCGTAAATTCTCAACCAATTCGACACTGGACTCGTTAGGAATACCTACACCAGACTTCCCACCCAGAACTAAGGCTCAACTAAATAACGTCCACATTTCACCCTCGCTGGTCGCCAAGATAATTGCGCAACTTGACCCACACAAAGCGAGCGGCGGTGACGGAATCCCAGTCATAATACTGAAGAAATGTGCCCCAGAACTCTCCTCTGTCCTCTCTAAACTCTATAACCTCTGCCTATCTGCTTCCTGCTTTCCTGCCTGTTGGAAGTCCTCCTGCGTAGTTCCTATATTTAAGAATTCTGGCGAACCCTCGGACCCCGCCAATTACCGTCCTATTAGTCTCCTTCCAATCTTTGGCAAAGTTTTCGAAGCCATTATCAACGCCGAGGTGATTCAGCACCTTATGACCAACGGGCTTCTCTCTGACAAACAGTATGGGTTTCGCTTCACCAGGTCTACTGCTGATATGCTAACGACCATTACCGAGTACATATACCAGGCACTCGACAAGAATGGTGAAGCCCGAACCGTTGCCTTGGATATCTCCAAAGCATTCGACAGGGTCTGGCATGCTGGCCTCTTGTGCAAACTGCGGAGCTATGGGATAACTGGACATCTGTTTGACCTCATCAAGTCCTTCCTCTCTAACCGCACATTAAAGGTGGTATTAAATGGGCATGCCTCCCAAAACTACCAGACGAACGCGGGCGTCCCTCAAGGTTCTATCCTAGGCCCCAGGCTCTTTCTGATCTACATTAATGATCTCCCCGACACCATAAGATCCCAAGTTGGCATGTATGCCGACGACACAACGATCTACTCCCGCATCGATCAGAAACCAGGTCTGGACGACAAAGTGAACCTCGCTGCCGCACGTGAAAGGGACCTCCAATCCGTAGTGACCTGGGGTAGGAAATGGTTGGTAAATTTCAATGCCTCCAAAACAAAGCTGTTATCAACTAACCACCATAGACAATCGCATCTACCTCCCATTAGCATGGGACAGGCTAGCCTCCCAGAGAGTAAAATACTACGCCTCCTTGGCCTCACACTCTCGGCGGACCTCAAATGGAATGACTATATTGAATCCATTGCCAAATCTGCTGCTATGAAAGTCGGCTCTCTGTGCAGGGCCCGGAAATTTTTCCCACCTGAAACTATTCTGCACATATACAAATCTACCATCCGCCCGTGTATTGAATATTGCTGCCATATCTGGTCGGGTGCCCCTGCTGCTCTCCTTGGGCTTCTTGACAAAATACAAAGGAGGATCTGTAACGTGGTTGATACTGACTTGGCAGACCGGCTGCAGCCGCTCTCACACCGGCGTGATGTAGCTTCCCTGTGCCTCTTCTACAAGTACTTTCATGGCTTCTGCTCCGATGAGCTTAGATCACTGGTGCCGCCTAAGCACGAATTTACACAAGATACTAGATTAGCAACTGGGTCCCACCCTTTTACAGTTAAACAAATAAGATGTAACCGTAAATTCTACTCCAACAGCTTCTTTTCTCGCGCTTCCCGCCCATGGAACTCCCTTCCACAAGTCTGCTTTCCCGACAGTTACAATCTCCAGGTGTTTAAATGTAGGGTCAATAGACACCTCCTATCACACTAACTCCCAACTATTCTCACAACACTCTCATCTACCCAACCCTCATTCTCGGTATCCTCACCCGCCTATCACCCACCCTCTGTTATTTCCTATATTTAACCAGCCTTTCTCCACTCTCCGTAGCCCCCTGCACAGTAGTGGCAGTGACATGCCTTGCTCGGGGTGAAACGCTTATAAAAAAAAAAAATCAGGGATTTATTTTCGCTGTAAAAGTATGAGATAAATTTTATTAAAATAAAAAAAATCTTCACGCATTTTCTTTATAAGTTATCAAGTTTGTATTTATCGCATCTTAGTGGGGGTGTAGGGGCCTTTTAGCACTTAATGACTTTCTCTTACATCATGACATTTCAAAATGATTTGGTTACTGTTAATGTTGTTTTGATTTAATTCGTTTTTTTCTTTCCCCCCTATACCAACACTTTCTGACACCCCTTTTCATTTTTAAAATAAACTCCTAACGACTAATTTTAGACAGTATATCAAAATTTCTGTAGCAAAATAGTTTTGAAATTTAGGTTTAAATTGTTTGAAAATTTTTTGGAAAAACTTGTAGAAGATTGAGAACCAAAATGCACTAAAATGGTTATCAAAATAGCTAGAAAATATCAAAAAGTACCTAAAATTTGTGAAACTGTAGCTTCAAAACCCCAATTCTGCAATTTCTTCTGTTTTTTCGTTATCACGGAATATCTGCGTTCCGAGAGTATGTTATTTTGTTTAAAGTACCATTTATTGTGGGTTCAGTATGTTGAAGGGGGTGCAAGTTGGATTTTGTGGGTAGGGGCCGCAAAGCGCATTCATCGGGGTGGGGGACATGTTCCTAAGCACGGCACTGCCTACAGATACAATCGAACTCACAATGTTAAGGAAACCTGATCAGAATATGCTGCACTAGGGTTAGTTTCACTTTATACTATTAAATTGCTTTTAAAAAAAAACATTTATCTGAAAAATCTACTCATATTCTGAAATAACTTTGTCGAATCAAATAATTCATATGGATGTTATGTATGGCACCAAACCTGTCCAAAAATATATATACATTGTCAGCTGTTCAGAAAACGCTTTCTTGGTTCAATGGTTAAAATGGTTTTCAGCAAATAATTCCTGTAGGTCTTACCGAGGACAATAGCTTTTCGAATATCTAGGAGAATGACGCTACAGAATCCCAAATCAAACAACTGTACTTAAGGACTTTCAGTAACAGCAACAACTAACGTAGTTATCAAATGTAACTAAAAAAAATGATGACATCCTGAACATATTGATTTTCCACACTACATCAAACAAAATATTTGGCATGACGACCCCGTCCATACTGGAGAGAGTGATAACGGCTAGTGGACTTGAAAAAACTAATTTCCTGAAAAATTGTTTACATAGAAAGATATAAATTTCAAGTGAAAGTATCAATTGCTGTTCGGCCTATAATCGCCGAATGTTTTCTAATAAGAAAACAGTTTATATTAGCATTTATTTGTTACATGAGTAAACCATCTTTGAGAGAAAAATCATTGTTTTGGCAGAGATGTATCTTCAAGCATTTTCACACCTAGAAGGACGCGGATATTAGTGTAAATTCAAATTATGTTATCCCCTGATCCCGGAAATTACAATAGAATGTAAAGCAAATTATTCTATTATTTCTGTGGGCTTTTAATGTACCGATATTATAAGAAACCTAATTATCTTTTTTTATAAATCAAGTTCATGCCTTCGACCTCTACGTTTAGCAATGCCTTACGAGAGAAGTGCCCTCAAATTAAATTCTAAGATTAAATTTCGTGAATTAGGTGGCGTAGTAAATCTATTCAATCTATAGGTCAGCTAGTAGAATTCCAGATTCAATGTAAACAACACGAGCAATAATTTTACAATAGTAAAAACATAGAGACTAAAAATACAACATGGACGTTATATATGTAAACGTGGTCAGCGGAACTAAAATAACCGCCACAGTTCATTTCGAAATTCCCTGACGAAGGATGAGGGTACAAAGTCCGAATTATTTTGATTTTTTCTTTTTTTTTAAATTGTTTGCAGTAGTGTTTAATCTGTACAAAACCAAAGAACCGCTCGAGGTAGAGGGTTACACACTAAGTTGCACAGTTTATGGTGATATGTAGAGAATATAACGAGGAATTCTAGAACAGGTTAAGGTTGAAGTGATCTAGGAAACATCCTCTTGGGAGTCGCTTCCACAAAGCAGTGACTCGTTAGAAGAAACTGCTTGAGAGGAACTACCCAACAATGCTGAGATCATATTTGCTGTGGAGGGGTTTTTAAAGAACCAGAACGCCACCCTCTTTCGTGGGATTGCAATGCTTAATAATCGCTGTACCAAGTGCATTGATGTCAAGGGCTGGGAACTATATGGAAGAAAATATATTGTTTCTCCAAATCCTTCTGGGTGAAGCTTAGAAATTTTTGAACGACTCTCATACTAGTACGTACCTTTGAGGCATTGTACCAAAAATTGAACAAAGCATAGGTGACCTCATTTAATATTAGAATATCAGCCATTGATCATTTTAATCTGCTTAAATTCTTCTTAAGATAAGTTTCCACCTTGAGCAAGAACTCAAACGCACAAAACAAAACTAAAGAATTTCTTAATCTAGTACAAGTCCAAAGGAGTGGAAAAAAACAAGTTAGAACTAATCACACTATAGCTGATTTTCAAGATTAGCTTATTTTTTGACGTCGATTTCTATGAAGAGAAATATTTTGAACTATTCTTTTTCTCTCCGGGATACATTTCTTCTTAAGAATTCACTCTTTATGCACTCAATCAAGTGCGTTGCATCTATGAGTTTCATTGAGAACACCTACTTTAATTTATCGAAAGAGAAGTCATGTTTAATTTTTTTTTTTTTTGACAAAACCTTGTTTAATCAACAGAGGTGAAAAAAAGTCAATGAAATTTTCTTATATGTCCAGACTTTAGGAATACCATCTAAAGTGAGAATATAATAATATAAAATATTATAATGATATTATAATCTGATCTTAATGGAAAAAATCTAAATTTAAATTCGAAAATGTTACGAAATTTTGAGAATTCAAAATAAAAACTGGAAAAACATTATTTTTTTAGTAATTTTTATTGTCTGTTTATTAGGAATTTATTAGGAATTCATGGCATATCTTGAGGTTTCGGGTCAATAAGATAATATTTGAAATATGTGAAGTTTTGCAATGGACAATATAATGTAATGACAAAATAAAGTGGCAAAAATCTCAATTTAAATAGGACTATTAAACGTTAGAAATGTTTGAATATTTAAAGAAAAGCAAAATTGCGTTTTTCAGACATTATTAATTTATTTTAACTTCGGAAAAATGATTAAATACTGCGTATTGTTTAATTAACTCCGTAAAGTTTCAACTCTCTCCATTTATAATTCAGGATATTATGGCTTCTTTGGATCCAATAGGTGACTCTACAATTAAGCAAATCAATGAAGTCGATTATAGTACCTTTCATTTGAATAGCTTGAAACAGTAATTACTGGTAACGTTCTCAATTCATAATCACACACGTATGTATTATTTGATTCGGTCAGGAGAATGATGCGATGTTACTTGTTGATTGTTAGTGTTGTCCTGGGTATAACAATAAACTGAATCCAACAGCAAGGCCTCTGATTGGAAGATGAGAGGAGCATTGGTTGCTGTCTTACCGAGGATCACCTTAACCATGGGTGGTTAGCAGTTGCTAAGGCCAAATCTATGGGTAAATAGTGAACTCCCAAAGTAAAACCAAAACACTAGGTATCAAAAAAGATTTTTATAATAAAAGAAATACCAGTAACACATCTATTATAAAAGACATTACCACAGATACATATTTATATTCAGTCAGTTAGTTAAGTGCCATACGTGATACACGCTTGGGCGATCATGTCTCGAAAGAGACATGACTGACTGGGCAGAAGATTATCCCGCAGTACGTTGCCGTTGCTTTCTGCGGTAGACTGGTTGCCAGCTAAGGCTATAGAACCCAATCAGTCCTGTTATTTAACCCATAACTGGAGGGAATAAACGGATTAATACCTTTCCCAAGGTAGTTTGCGCGTAAGTGAATGCAAGGAATTCAGTTGGAATTCGAACTCGGCTCCCCGATTCCTCGTTCTGAGTCGGTATCCACTGCACCACAACATGACATTAAATGCCTACCAGCAGAGATACTGAGTGACATATACATGTGCGATTGATAAATCGTCGTTTAACTTACACAAAAATGAAAATAACACTAACAACTCATTTTAACATATATATTTGCCCAAATTACACAAATATATCTTGAAACACTAAAAAGTAAATTCATTTAATAAAATCGCCATGGGTTTCAGCTACGGCCTCCAGACGACTTTTGAATTTCCTGCATCTCTTCTGGGCATCGCCTTCCTTAAGTTGGTTGATGCAGCCATAATACTTGCCTTCAGTTCATCTTTGGTGTTATAAGAAGTTTTGTTAATCCATCGCTCATCATGCCACACACATAATAATCAAGTGTGTTGTTGTCTGGGCAGTTCGGAGGCCAGATATAAGGAGTGATTTGGTCACAGAAATAATCAGACGGCAATGACTCAGTTCTCCTGTTTGTGTTGCATGGCGCAGAGTACTGTTGCCAGAGATAAGTTCTTCTAGCAGCACCCTCTTGATCCAGAGGAGCAGTACCGCCTGAGGACACGATCTATGCAACCTCCGTGTTGAGTTTGAGGCCCTGTGGGAAGACATGATGATATGATTGGAGTCATAACAGCGCCATCACTAGTGATTACACAAAACACCATGACATATCATCCAAATATTTCTGAATCCTCTAAACTGTCTTCAGATTGACATACAATACTTCAAAAAATCAGCAACCTGGGCTGAATCATATACCCCCACAGGGACTTCAAACTATCATAGGGACCTTTGGACCAAGTAATATGATCAAAGGTAAGAAATGATTTTCTAGCAGTTAAAAAGTTTTAATTTTCCTATCTGTGATCTCTACGTGATGTTTTGCAAATTTTATAAAACTATCTCGGAAGTCTTTGGAGATCACACTTTTCTTTCTTATTTCTTTCCTTTTCTTTCTTTTTAAGTGAACTTCAGATGTATGAAAAGTTTTTGAATTTTTCTATAATAAAAGAAGATCGATGACGAAGCATTCTGCATTTTGCAGAAATGATCATCCGAGACATGTAATTCTCGAAGTTTTATTTGAATATATATATATATATATATATATATATATGTATATATATATATATATCAAGGCAGCAAGTAATTTTCTAAACATATGCTGTTAAATATAAGAGACAATGAATGTTTAATCATGAGCCGTTCTAAACGTCGTATTTTTGCTTTAATTTCAGTTGAAAATAAAGAAAAAAATTCTCCAACATTTGGATAATTATTTATTGATTTTCTTCTAAGCTTTCGGCTCACATGAGCCATCTTCAGAGAGGTTGTTTAAACTGAAATATTATAAAATCCACCATCACCGACGATATTATTTTGTGTTGACATAAAACTCCAAGCGGAGTTTTATGTCAACACAAAATAAAATAGTCTCAGTCATGATACCATTTACTCAGAGGACTTATTTAGCCTTCAAAATGGTGGCATTTACCCAGATGATTCCATTGTGTTTGTTTAAATTTCATCTATCAGGTTCTCGTTGCTAACCAATTACTTTTATATAAACAGTGTACATTTGACAATGTCAAATTGAGAAATATAAGTAAGAATGTATATCGTAATTACAACCTTTTACCGAAGACATATCAAGGCGATTAGAAAGGATGACTAGTGAGAACATTATAACGGTGTCCTCACGGAACCTCGAATTCGACATGAAACTGCTCAGTTAAAGTGACAGAATCTTTGGGCTTATCAACTCTCTATCTTCACCCCGATAACGAGCGCTTTACGATAAACAACCTGCTTCCTAAAATACATTTTATCTGTGAAACTACTGAAAAGCCACAACCTTCGCTATAAACATTATCAAAACTTGAACTACATACATATATATATATATATATATATATATATATATATATATATATATATATGTGCAAAAAGCTAATTATTATAATAGTGAGGATTGACGTCTTCTATACTTTACAGTATATTTCTTTCATGTTCACTAAAAAACTGTCTTTGTCGCTTTACTACCTTGGTTCAGGTGAAATGATTAACAAAAATCTTTATTTGTTCAAACCACTAAATATGCATCAAATTTGATTATCGATACCTCACTGCAATTGCCTTGCATCACACTCAGTTTCGTACTTATTAATTATCAGTATAGAGAAAAGACATACAAACTAATCATGCAGGTTATATTTGAATATTTACAATCGATCTCACACGTGATGTTTTGCAATCGATACGGCAATGCTTATGTGATATCATTTACTTGTTAACAATCAACGAACATACTTGTTTCTTTTCATTTTTTTAAATTTATAAGGCAATCTTAAGTGAGGTTCCCGAGGGCTTGCAAGGACCCGGGAAGTCGCAAGGCTCTTTTTGTCTCCGCAGATCTATTGTAATGAAAAAACAATAATTATTGGGATTAACTTGAAAATTATTATCATATTTGTATGTTAAAATATATATATCTATCAACCGTCTTTATCTCTCTCTCTATCATATATACTTAATCTGGTAATTGCTGATGCTGCAAGGTTACTTCCATTTCTTTTTTTGGCTATCTGCAACGTATGTACAATTTATTTGCTGCGTCAACGAAGAGATGGACTATTTTGAAGAAGCACGTGACCCACCTTACAGTTAAAAGCCTTCCTGGCACAAGATGGGAAGCAAAGGTAGAAGCTGTAAAATGATTACGTTTTCAGACAACAGAAATTTTGGAAGCGATTGAAAAATTAGAACGAGTGTCTCTGGATAGTCGAGATGTATTTATCAGCACGGAATGTCGACCTTTAGCCACTGAAATCAGGAGCTGGCGTTTTTTTGTTTGTTTGATTACCTGGTATGACTTGCTGTTTCAAATAAATTTTATAAGTAAAGCGCTACAGATTCCTTCAATATGCATCGATGACCAAATTTCTCACATCGAGGCTGGCATGTCATTTGTTTCACAATACAGGCAAGGAGGATTGCAGTAGTCGAAGTTAAAGCAAGAGAATTAGCTGATGAAGTTGAAGTGGATCGTGCTTATCCAGAACCAAGGAGAAGAAAGACAACATGTCTCTTCAGATACGAATCGGCAGATGAGTCAGATCATCAGACTGTGGAAAGGCGTTTCGCCGAGAAATTTTCTATCCACTCATAGATACAATTTCACAAAGTCTTCAGGAACGGTTTGAAAACATGAATGATTTTAAATCAAAGTACGGGTTTTTGTGTGTTGCAAGTAACATGAAATCTACAATAACCTCAGACATGTTTGCCGTTCTGTTGCGCTGCTTTGGCAAAAGGTATTGAAGAAGGCGATATTGACTGTGAGAAACTTGAAAGAGAAATTATCAATTTCGTCAATCTCATGGACACTAAGAAGTGTATTACATTTTCCACTATTGAATGTATAAATTATATAATTAAACACTTGTCGATTTATATCCCAACCTAGCTGTTGCACTCAGAATTGTAACTATATTGCCAGTTACAGTAGCATCTTGCGAGCGCAGTTTCTCTAAATTGAAATTAATTAAAAACTTTTTTCGGAACTCAATGTCTCAGTAAAGACTGGCTGGCTTATCTGTTATAAGCATTGAACATGAACTAAGCCGAGAAATTGACATGGAGAATTTAGTGCAGCAGTTTGCCACAGAGAAAGTCAGAAAAGTGAAATTTTAAATATAAGGATGGCAGGGACACAAATGTTCTTCAATTCCATTTTCAATTTTAGTAAAACCTATTTACTGTTTAATTTTCCGACTCTGGCTAAAGCTTTCTTCCGAGTGCATTTGTTGCTTCAGCATGCACAAACTTTTGTGTGACTGAAAACCTGTTTTAATACCATTTTGAAGGAATGTTCATCGAACTGCTGTTTTTACCTCACGGACATTTAAGTACAAATTAACATGAAAATACTTTTATCTGCTTCTTTATTTACTAAACAAGAGAATACAAATTAACACGTCCCTATAAAAACCTGTTTAGTGTTTGTCTTTTCATTAACATCTAAGTTCCATGTTTACCATTCATAAAGGGCGAAATTATTTTTATTTGAATTGACAAATATGTTTTGAATAATTTTCATTTCTGTTTTTTTTTTCTTTCTTTTTCTGATTTCCCATCGGTGATACATTAGATCGTGACATTTGTTTTTGTTTCTTATTGTTAATGGATTTGTGAAATAATCACATTTCAACGAACCTGTTACAGAAGGCTGCAGTGCATTAATTATCTTTGAAGTAAAATATTTTAACCAGATAATCAGGCATTTATTTTCGCTGTAAAAGTATGAGATAAATTTTATTAAAATAAAAAAAATCTTCACGCATTTTCTTTATAATTTATCAAGTTTGTATTTATCGCATCTTAGTGGGGGTGTAGGGGCTTTTTAGCACTTAATGACTTTCTCTTACATCGTGACATTTCAAAATGATTTGGTTACTTTTAATGTTGTTTTGATTTAATTCGTTTTTTTCTTTCCCTCTTATACCAACACTTTCTGACACCCCTTTTCATTTTTAAAATAAACTCCTAAAGACTAATTTTGGACAGTATATCAAAATTTCTGTAGCAAAATAGTTTTAAAATTTAGGTTTAAATTGTTTGAAAATTTTTTGGAAAAACTTGTAGAAGATTGAGAAGCAAAATGCACTAAAATGGTTATCAAAATAGCTAGAAAATATAAAAAAGTACCTAAAATTTGTGAAACTGTAGCTTCAAAACCCCAATTCTGCAATTTCTTCTGTTTTTTCGTTATCACGGAATATCTGCGTTCCGAGAGTATGTTATTTTGTTTAAAGTACCATTTATTGTGGGTTCAGTATGTTGAAGGGGGTGCAAGTTGGATTTTGTGGGTAGGGGCCGCAAAGCGCATTCTTCGGGGTGGGGGGCATGTTCCTAAGCACGGCACTGCCTACAGATACAATTGAACTCACAATGTTAAGTAAACCTGATCAGAATATGCTGCACTAGGGTTAGTTTCACTTTATACTATTAAATTGCTTTAAAAAAAAAACATTTATCTGAAAAATCTACTCATATTCTGAAATAACTTTGTCGAATCAAATAATTCATATGGATGTTATGTATGGCACCAAACCTGTCCAAAAATATATATACATTGTCAGCTGTTCAGAAAACGCTTTCTTGGTTCAATGGTTAAAATGGTTTTCAGCAAATAATTCCTGTAGGTCTTACCGAGGACAATAGCTTTTCGAATATCTAGGAGAATGACGCTACAGAATCCCAAATCAAACAACTGTACTTAAGGACTTTCAGTAACAGCAACAACTAACGTAGTTATCAAATGTAACTAAAAAAAATGATGACATCCTGAACATATTGATTTTCCACACTACATCAAACAAAATATTTGGCATGAAGACCCCGTCCATACTGGAGAGAGTGATAACGACTAGTGGACTTGAAAAAACTAATTTCCTGAAAAATTGTTTACATAGAAAGATATAAATTTCAAGTGAAAGTATCAATTGCTGTTCGGCCTATAATCGCCGAATGTTTTCTAATAAGAAAACAGTTTATATTAGCATTTATTTGTTACATGAGTAAACCATCTTTGAGAGAAAAATCATTGTTTTGGCAGAGATGTATCTTCAAGCATTTTCACACCTAGAAGGACGCGGATATTAGTGTAAATTCAAATTATGTTATCCCCTGATCCCGGAAATTACAATAGAATGTAAAGCAAATTATTCTATTATTTCTGTGGGCTTTTAATGTACCGATATTATAAGAAACCTAATTATCTTTTTTTATAAATCAAGTTCATGCCTTCGACCTCTACGTTTAGCAATGCCTTACGAGAGAAGTGCCCTCAAATTAAATTCTAAGATTAAATTTCGTGAATTAGGTGGCGTAGTAAATCTATCCAATCTATAGGTCAGCTAGTAGAATTCCAGACTCAATGTAAACAACACGAGCAATAATTTTACAATAGTAAAAACATAGAGACTAAAAATACAACATGGACGTTATATATGTAAACGTGGTCAGCGGAACTAAAATAACCGCCACAGTTCATTTCGAAATTCCCTGACGAAGGATGAGGGTACAAAGTCCGAATTATTTTGATTTTTTCTTTTTTTTTTAAAATTGTTTGCAGTAGTGTTTACTCTGTACAAAACCAAAGAACCGCTCGAGGTAGAGGGTTACACACTAAGTTGCACAGTTTATAGTGATATGTAGAGAATATAACGAGGAATTCTAGAACAGGTTAAGGTTGAAGTGATCTAGGAAACATCCTCTTGGGAGTCGCTTCCACAAAGCAGTGACTCGTTAGAAGAAACTGCTTGAGAGGAACTACCCAACAATGCTGAGATCATATTTGCTGTGGAGGGGTTTTTAAAGAACCAGAACGCCACCCTCTTTCGTGGGATTGCAATGCTTAATAATCGCTGTACCAAGTGCATTGATGTCAAGGGCTGGGAACTATATGGAAGAAAATATATTGTTTCTCCAAATCCTTCTGGGTGAAGCTTAGAAATTTTTGAACGACTCTCATACTAGTACGTACCTTTGAGGCATTGTACCAAAAATCGAACAAAGCATAGGTGACCTCATTTAATATTAGGATATCAGCCATTGATCATTTTAATCTGCTTAAATTCTTCTTAAGATAAGTTTCCACCTTGAGCAAGAACTCAAACGCACAAAACAAAACTAAAGAATTTCTTAATCTAGTACAAGTCCAAAGGAGTGGAAAAAAACAAGTTAGAACTAATTACACTATTGCTGATTTTCAAGATTAGCTTATTTTTTGACGTCGATTTCTATGAAGAGAAATATTTTGAACTATTCTTTTTCTCTCCGGGATACATTTCTTCTTAAGAATTCACTCTTTATGCACTCAATCAAGTGCGTTGCATCTATGAGTTTCATTGAGAACACCTACTTTAATTTATCGAAAGAGAAGTCATGTTTAATTTTTTTTTTTTTTGACAAAGCCTTGTTTAATCAACAGAGGTGAAAAAAAGTTAATGAAATTTTCTTATATGTCCAGACTTTAGGAATACCATCTAAAGTGAGAATATAATAATATAAAACATTATAATGATATTATAATCTGATCTTAATGGAAAAAATCTAAATTTAAATTCGAAAATGTTACGAAATTTTGAGAATTCAAAATAAAAACTGGAAAAACATTATTTTTTTAATAATTTTTATTCAGTCTGTTTATTAGGAATTCATTAGGAATTCATGGCATATCTTGAGGTTTCGGATCAATAAGATAATATTTGAAATATGTGAAGTTTTGCAATGAACAATATAATGTAATGACGAAATAAAGTGGCAAAAATCTCAATTTAAATAGGACTATTAAACGTTAGAAATGTTTGAATATTTAAAGAAAAGCAAAATTGCGTTTTTCAGACATATTAATTTATTTTAACTTCGGAAAAATGATTAAATACTGCGTATTGTTTAATTAACTCCGTAAAGTTTCAACTCTCTCCATTTATAATTCAGGATATTATGGCTTCTTTGGATCCAATACGTGATTCTACAATTAAGCAAATCAATTTAAGTCGATTATAGTACCTTTCATTTGAATAGCTTGAAACAGCAATTACTGGTAACGTTCTCAATTCATAATCAGGAATTACAAAAAATAGCATCACACACGTATGCATTATTTGATTCGGTCAGGAGAATGATGCGATGTTACTTGTTGATTGTTAGTGTTGTCCTGGGTATAACAATAAACTGAATCCAACAGCAAGGCCTCTGATTGGAAGATGAGAGGAGCATTGATCGCTGTCTTACCGAGGATCACCTTAACCATGGGTGGTTAGCAGTTGCTAAGGCCAAATCTATGGGTAAATAGTGAACTCCCAAAGTAAAACCAAAACACTAGGTATCAAAAAAGATTTTTATAATAAAAGAAATACCAGTAACACATCTATTATAAAAGACATTACCACAGATACATATTTATATTCAGTCAGTTAGTTAAGTGCCATACGTGATACACGCTTGGGCGATCATGTCTCGAAAGAGACATGACTGACTGGGCAGAAGATTATCCCGCAGTAGGTTGCCGTTGCTTTCTGCGGTAGACTGGTTGCCAGCCAAGGCTATACAACCCAATCTGTCCTGTTATTTAACCCATAACTGGAGGGAATAAACGGATTAATACCTTTCCCAAGGGTATTTGCGCGTAAGTGAATGCAAGGAATTCAGTTGGAATTCGAACTCTGCTCCCCGATTCCTCGTTCCGAGTCGGTATCCACTGCACCACAACATGACAATAAATGCATACCAGCAGAGATACTGAGTGACATATACATGTGCGATTGATAAATCGTCGTTTAACTTACACAAAAATGAAAATAACACTAACAACTCATTTTAACATATATATTTGCCCAAATTACACAAATATATCTTGAAACACTAAAAAGTAAATTCATTTAATAAAATCACCATGGATTTCAGCTAGGGCCTCCAGACGACTTTTGAATTTCCTGCATCTCTTCTGGGCATCGCCTTCCTTAAGTTGGTTGATGCAGCCATAATACTTGCCTTCAGTTCATCTTTGGTGTTATAAGAAGTTTTGTTAATCCATCGCTCATCATGCCACACACATAATAATCAAGTGTGTTGTTGTCTGGGCAGTTCGGAGGCCAGATATAAGGAGTGATTTGGTCACAGAAATAATCAGACGGCAATGACTCAGTTCTCCTGTTTGTGTTGCATGGTGCAGAGTACTGTTGCCAGAGATATGTTCTTCTAGCAGCACCCTCTTGATCCAGAGGAGCAGTACCGCCTGAGGACACGATCTATGCAACCTCCGTGTTGAGTTTGAGGCCCTGTGGGAAGACATGATGATATGATTGGAGTCATAACAGCGCCATCACTAGTGATCACACAAAACACCATGACATATCATCCAAATATTTCTGAATCCTCTAAACTGTCTTCAGATTGACATACAATACTTCAAAAAATCAGCAACCTGGGCTGAATCATATGCCCCCACAGGGACTTCAAAACTGTCATAGGGACCTTTGGACCAAGTAAAATGATCAAAGGTAAGAAGTGATTTTCTAGCAGCTAAAAAATTCTAATTTCCCTTTCTGTGATCTCTACGTGATGTTTTGCAAATTTTATAAAACTATCTAGGAAGTCTTTGGCGATCACATTTTTCTTTCTTATTTCTTTCCTTTTCTTTCTTTTTAAGTGAACTTCAGATGTATGAAAAGTTTTTGAATTTTTCTCTAATAAAAGAAGATCGATGACGAAGCATTTTGCAGAAATGATCATCCGAGACATGTAATTCTTGAAGTTTTATTTGAATATATATATATATATACTATATATATATATATATAGTATATCAAGGCAGCAAGTAATTTTCTAAACATATGCTTTTAAATATAAGAGACAATGAATGTCTATTATGTTTAATCATGAGCCGTTCTAAACGTCGTATTTTTGCTTTAATTTTAGTTGAAAATAAAGAAAAAAATTCTCCAACATTTGGATAATTATTTATTGATTTTCTTCTAAGCTTTTGGCTCACATCAGCCATCTTCAGAGACGTAGTTTAAACTGAAATATTATAAAATCCACCATCACCGATGATTTTATTTTGTGTTTTATGGAGTTTTATGTCAACACAAAATAAAATAGTCAACACAAAATAAAATAGTCTCAGTCATGATACCATTTACTCAGAGGACTTATTTAGCCTTCAAAATGGTGGCATTTACCCAGATGATTCCATTGTGTTTGTTTAAATTTCATCAGTCAGGTTCTCGTTGCTAACCAATTACTTTTATATAAACAGTGTACATTTGACAATGGCAAATTGAGAAATATAAGTAAGAATGTATATCGTAATTACAACCTTTTACCGAAGACATATCAAGGCGATTAGAAAGCATGACGAGTGAGAACATTATAACGGTGTCCTCACGGAACCTCGAATTCGACATGAAACTGCTCAGTTAAAGTGACAGAATCTTTGGGCTTATCAACTCTCTATCTTCACCCCGATAACGAGCGCTTTACGATAAACAACCTGCTACCTAAAATACATTTTATCTGTGAAACTACTGAAAAGCCACAACCTTGGCTATAAACATTATCAAAACTTGAAACTATATATATATATATATATATATATATATATATGCACGAAGCTAATTATTATAATAGTGAGGATTGTCGTCTTCTCTACTTTACAGTATATTTCTTTCATGTTCACTAAAAATCTGTCTTTGTCGCTTTACTACCTTGGTTCAGGTGAAATGATTAACAAAAATCTTTATTTGTTCAAACCACTAAATATGCATCAAATTTGATTATCGATACCTCACTGCAATTGCCTTGCATCACACTCAGTTTCGTACTTATTAATTATCAGTATAGAGAAAAGACATACAAACTAATCATGCAGGTCATATTTGAATATTTACAATCGATCTCACACGTGATGTTTTGCAATCGATACGGCAATGCTTATGTGATATCATTTACTTGTTAACAATCAACGAACATACTTTTTTCTTTTCATTTTTTAAATTTATAAGGCAATCTTAAGTGATATAATTTGTTTGTTAAAAATCAACGAACAGTCTTTTTTCCTTGTCAATGTTTTGTAAATAGGTAAGGTAATACTTATGTGATATCATATTTGTTAAAAGTCAAAGAACATTCTTTGCTTTCCTTTTCAACCCTTTTGTAATCGATAAGGCAATGCTTATGTGATGTCATTTACACATTGTTTTTTGTGGGGGGGGGGGGGGTTGTAATAAATTAATGCAATTGTTATGTGATATAATTTACCTGTTAAGACTGAACGAACAGTATTTTTTCCTTTTTAGGTTTTTGTAATAAATAACTTCTATCATTAATAGATAAATTTTAACTTTGGTGTATTAGGTCCGTACCGATTCTTCAGTACTTGTCTATAATTCTGAAATGAGGTAGTATTTACATTATTCGGATCATTATCCCTACATTTGCTGACACGTTTCGGCCGTTGTACGCTCCGGCCTTCTTCAGCTCAAGGCTGAAGCGTACAACGACCAAAGCGTCGTAGACATAGCAGCAAAGATGAGGACAATAGTCCGAAGAATATAAATAGTATATCATTTAATTAATAATTAACAAACAGTCTTTTTTTGTTTTTTGATTGTTTTAAAATACGTATGTCCCTTATGAGTGCCAAAATACAAATACTCAAAGTGAAAATTATTCTTTTAGTCTGGCACAAGTCCAACAAAGTGGGGAGGGTAATATTATGGTGGTATAGTAACGTGCGGCTTAGAGTGAAAATGAACATTTGATTTACCCACGCCAAAAAGATTAATGAAGGATGATAATGACGAGTAAAATCACGGGTGATTTTAACAAAACAATATCAGAAGTTTATTTACGAATTTATACGTTTAAAGTAGTATCAGTAGCGCGTTTCAGAAAATTAGTAAAGTCTGTAGTTTTAAAGTATTGTCATGAAGAGGGAATGTTCATGCAACAGAATAAATGATCAGACACAATATAATATTAACTTTTTCAAGAAGCAAATTTTTGTCCGTTACATACGTTCAAAAGCATACGAATTGAGATATTTTGAAATATTTTGCTTTTTTAATTATTGAAAGCTAAATTCTTTGAAGGACTTCGCGCTGGTCAGGGAGCAATTTTCTAATTGATGAGTAATTTTACAATGGCGAGAACTTTAACAGTGGTCGTGAGGAACTGAAACATTTCACACCACTTCAGATACTCCTCTCTGATTAATTTATTTTTTTCTCTTGATTTTATATAAAAAAAAGAAAGCTCGAGACTTTATTTCCTTCTTGTTTTTTTTTTTTTTTTTTTTTTTGTTTGACTGGATAAAAACTGCTATTTCAATTCTGCTTCTTTATAAAAATATAATCACGTGGAAAAATTAATGAAGAACACTTTTTTGCTTTCTAGAACGCATATTTTATTTTTTTACCATGATAGGATTCATAAAAATAATCTAATGATATCAAGAGAATATATTACAAAGAGATGATGAGGAAAATATAATTAGGATATAAGCTCTCGAACTGAAAAGCATAATATAAAAATAAATCATATAAAAAAATTTAATAAAGAAAATAAGGTGATCGAAATAAAGAAAATGCAAGTTGGTTATAAATTCTCAAACTTTCGGCAATTTAGAAAATTCGAAGAAACACAAAATCTTGTATTTTAGACATATTTATTCATTTTACTTCGAAAAATGCTGATAAAATGTTGTCTGCTTTTGGATTGACTGTCGTGAATATTCCTTTTTCTCCATCTGTAAAATCACTGCATTACACCATTTTGCGTACATTTGGTGAACCTGCAATATAACAAATCAACATTAAATACTGTTGCCATATCTGGTCGGGTTTGCTCGTATTATTCATCTCGGGGTTCTCGACAAAATGCAAACGAAGATCTGCAACCACATCGATACCGATTTAGCAGCTCAACTTCAGTCACTTTCTCGCCGACAGAGATGTAGCATCATTTCTACAAATATTTCCACGTTTTTTGCTCTGTCAAGCTTTTTTCCTTGATGCCCCGACCACATGAATTTACTCGTGCTACTAGACTGACACCTAGGCACCACCCTTTTAGCGTCAAAATACTCAAATGCTACCGCCACTTCTACTCTATCAGTTTCCTTTCTCGAACTTCCCACCTGTGAATCTTTCTTCCGTATACTTGCTACCCTGATAGCTACAATCATTACGTGACGCGGCTTCCTCAGTCTTTTCCCGCAATATTTTCATGGTAACTGCTATGACGAGCTTTTTCTCCTTGTGCCCCGTTTACGTGAATTTAAGTGTGCTACATCAGCAAATAGAGGAAGAAGTGTTTGGAGAATTTGATAATCACAGTGTAGATGGGGGGAAAAGACACAGAAGAAAGCAGCGTGTAACCTAATTGATGAGTAGGTGGATGTCAGAGTGGGGGTTAGGTCTGATAACAGGAGAAAGCCTGCTAAGACCCACCCGGGATAGAGAGACGTGGAAGGTCATAATCGTCTCTGCCCTGAAAGGACAGGGCACACAGAAAAAGAATACTAGATTGGCATCTAGATCTCACCTTTTCATTCATGAAAT
Organism: Ascarosepion bandense; assembly: GCA_037127315.1. Classification (NCBI taxonomy): domain Eukaryota; kingdom Metazoa; phylum Mollusca; class Cephalopoda; order Sepiida; family Sepiidae; genus Ascarosepion; species Ascarosepion bandense. The sequence continues at coordinate 499,771 of JBBBDQ010001271.1, forward strand.
ATGTAAATTCAACCTACACTTCTACTCGAACAGTTTCTTTTCTCTCCCTTTCGCCTGTGGAACTCCCTTACGTTTACTTACTTCCACCATAGCTACAATCTCCAAAATATTAATTGCAACGTCAGTTGCCTTATTTTACCTTCTTGACTCCCGTTCATCTGTTTGCTTTCTTTAATAATCCTTGTATCCAGTATTTTCTCTCACTGTAACCCCCTGCGCACAAGTGGCGGTTCCGTTTTGCTTTGAGTGAAATGTGACTGAGTTTTGGGTGAAATGACTGAAAAAAAAAACACATTTTTATGTGAAATTAGACGACAACGCAATAAAAAAATGTTGGGAAACACTGAATTAAAATGAATCTATTAAATGAAACGATACTTCTTTCTAAATGAATAGAAGACATTCGGGCAGTTTTTCTTCCTTATTCTACAGTAGCGAGCATAAAGATCAGAACGATGTTAAGAAAAAGTCTAAATATGTATCCTTTATAATAGTAGGATTTTGTTAATCGTTCTGATGTTTTTGATCATCTTTTTTTTTTTTCGAATGTCTTTAAGAATGACTTTTAAGTAACAGTTATTGGTTGTAATAATTGTTTTCATTGTTTCGCCTCACCTACAAGATATAAATTTACCCTTTGATCGATAAATGAATTACATTGATAAACGTACAATTTCAATAAACTAGCTCTGGAAAAATATTGCAAAGATGGAAACGTATCCATGTTTGACATGTTTAGTCAAATATTTTTATGTATAAGAAAGTCGGTCAGTTAATTGCCGTACGCAATGCTCGCTTTGGCGATTATGTCTCTTTTGAGACATGACTGACTAGGCAGAAGATTTTTCCGTAGTAGGTTACCATTATTATCTGTAGTAGACTGTTTACCAACCAAAGCTATAGAACCCAATCTGATCTTCTTTTTAACCCCGGAGGGAAAAGAAATGGCTTTATACCTTTCCTAAAGGTATTTGTGCATAAATGAATGAAAGGAATTCCACTGGAATTCGAACTCGGCTCTCCAATTTCTCACTCTGAGCCGATATCCATTACATCGCAACGCACATATTTATAACGCAAAAGCTGATTCATGAAACAGAAAATGTGCGTGAACAAAAATAAAACTAAGCTTATTTCCCATTTTACATAGGGGTGAAGAATTATCAAAATTTTTATTATTTAGATTCGGAAAATGACGGTTCTCTCATTAGGTTTAGCATACAAATACAGACAAGAACTATTAATTAAGGAAGAAATAGAGAGATATAAGACAAATCGAAGCTTCAGTAGCAGAAATCGAATAAGGAAAAGTAGAAGAGACGGCAAAGAGGATCAAGCATGACAGCAAGAATAAGAATCACGATCATGAGTTCCATAAATCATAGAGGTACTACAGCAGCTGAAGTGTTGGACAAGATAGCCTGACAGAGTCCAACCCTCTCCAGGCTGGTTTGAATTTTTTGTTCTCATAGACTAGCAGCCACCCATGGCTATAAAACAAATTTTTGCCTATTATTTACCTATATATAGGGGATAAAGTGTAATATTCATACCGTTCTCAAGGTTATTAACATGTAAAGAAATGTAATGAATTCAAGTGAAATTCAAACTAGGTCCTCTTCATCAATCCGATCCGTAATACATTGCTCTACCCTGCTTTTGCCAAGAAGAGTATTAGTTTTAGTGCTCCAAGTTCTAGATTTCAGGAGTGTGCTAAAGGAAAAATTCTGGTAGATAAAAGCACTAGTATGTGAATTTAGTGGTAAACTAATTGTGAATTTAGTCTCTGTGCCATCTAATAAAGACTCAGACTCAGTGGGAATAGGACCAGATCGGCAGAAAGTTGAAGAAAACCGGATAATAACAAAAATGGGGGCATTAATCCGGTTGTATATGATTATTGAAATAATTATTTTTTTCTTGTGCCAAAACCTGTTTATTTAAATATCATCGGTCATGTTTCCGTTGCTAGGTAATTACTTTCAGGTAAACACAGTCTATATTTGTCAATGACAAGATGGGAAACATAAGTAGGGATGTATTTCGTAATTGCAACCTTTTATCGAAGTCCTATCAAGGCGATTAGAAAAGATGCGAGATCTTCATTGGTATAAGTTCCGTTCCCTCCCCTCGTTTTTGCTCTTCGTTCAGTGTTGATAAACATTTTCGTATCAATTTCTCAGTTTTATTTTATCGATGATTGTTTCTGAGGAAATGTCCGCCGAAAGGTACCAAAAATTTTAAACGTTTCGATACTGCCGTATTTTATTTTATTAATAAATGATGATCCCATTCCTTAAAACTATCATAGCCTGATGTAGCAGTAAAAACCTGTTTATATATATATAAATAAAAGTGTGTGCGTGTGTATGTGTGTGTGTGTGTATATATATATATTTTTGCACACTAACATGATGGCAAACGATATATATATATATATATATATATATATATATATATATATATATATATATATATATTGTAAGATGTATGGTTAATAGGATTCTTACTAGTGTAATAGATATCGGCTAGGAAACAGTTCATTACATTCACCTGAAGAATATAAGATATAAATCTACTTCTTCTGACAACAACTCTGGAGAAATATCAGGACAGATTAAGCCTTTTCGTTTTGGTTTGCAACAAATTTACAAGAAGGGAATGGTATTTCCTTTTCTATACACTGTACTGCAGTCGCTTTTTAATCATCTCAAGAATTTCATTTGTCATTAATATTTTTCTTCTCTCTCTCTCTCTCTTTCTCTCTCTCTTTATCTATCTATCTATCTATCTATCTATCTATCTATCTATCTATCTATCCTTGGGGATCATGCTTTTCGATTTCATGATTTTAGATGTCTTAAAGCGTTCCAATTTCAATTTAGCCTATTTTAAGCTATTATATTTGTTCAGATATATCTTTTGAGAAATCATGTTTGTTTTACTGGAGTTTAAGTATTGCTTTGGGGTTCTTTAATTTCCATAATATTAGCCAGTGTTTCCATATGTCTGAAAAGCAGTCATTTTCACAGTCTGCACTTGCATAGTTTTCATTGTGTAAAACTGCGTTGTTATGCATTATGTCTGTCTTTATATCTCCTTCTGGGCTTTCATATATTCACAAGCGTTTAGAGTGTTATTGAAACCAGGTGTTGGCTGTTATTTAGTCGTTTGCGCCGCACTATTGGGCCCATTTTTCTCCGTGGTTGTTATGAGATCTCAGTCTGATTTCTCCCACTTTTCATTGTCTCGTTTATTTTCTAATTTAGCATTAGTGGTACGTCATGAAAATGGTAATCTTCTGCAATTTGCGTTACGTCTTGGAGTTACCCAGTGTGCTCTGTACATTATACTGACTATATTTCTTCATATCTTCATCTAGTACTTGTTCTATTCCTTTTGCATTTTCCTCTTCACGTACATACTTCCTTCTTGTGTATGACCTCACAATTATTCTTTCATGTACTTTCACAAAGACCCAAAATGCTATGAAATATTTTATTACATGAAATAGTTAAACGTGATTATGGTGTATAAAATCTCGTAAATATTATTAGTCAGTTAAGTGCCATACGTGATACACGCTTGGGCGATCATGTCTCGAAAGAGACATGACTGACTGGGCAGGAGATTATCCCGCAGTAGGTTGACACTAGCTTTCTGCGGTAGACTGGTTCCCGACCAAGGCTATAGAACCCAATCTGTCCTATTATTTAACCCATAACTGGAAGGAATAGACGGATTAATACCTTTCCCAAGGGTATTTGCGCGTAAGTGAATGCAATGAATTCGGTTGGAATTCGAACTCGGCTCCCCGATTTCTCGTTCCGAGCCGATATCCAATGCACCACAACGCACATCCGTTAAATATTATTAGTACTAATGTATAATTTTGGAAGCGTTTGTGTAACCTGAATATTAGTACACTTACTATTATGACTGCTCGTACAAGAGGTTAAGTTCTAGTAATTCTCTTCGACAATTCAATATTCTCCAAGATATCGCAGGTGTTTTCAGTAAAGCAGATATCAATATCTTCTTATTTTATCACGGATTTCCAATCATTTTTCCTTTTTCATTAAGCTGTTCGGGACCAAACCAATTGTTAAAACACTCCTCAGTGCAACTGTCACCTTTGAAGTGTATAATATTTTCCAGATTTTTAGGTAATCAATGTGATTTTGTTTAGAATTTAGCTTTCTTTCAATTTTATTTTATAGACTAGTAGAACGACGGACTTATCTGATATGTAAATTTTCCCTTATTTTACAGTAACTGGATCTGATTTGCAGCTTTAAGAGATCCACTTGATGACACAGAAATCTTCATTTTCAGTTCGCTAAGGAAAATGCTGTTTTCTCTATGTACCACTCATTTGCATGGTTGATTCATTATTCTTTGAACAGTTCCCAGTCTATGCAATCCGCCACTTAGTGAAGGTTTTAGTTGTATTTGATTGTTATATGATGAACATCCACCTTTTTATTTTTAAGCAGTCTGAATTTGAGTTTACCCCATGTCATGTCAATCTTGAACTTAATATAACCAGTTCTTTTTACTTAAATAATTAGATTTAATGATATTTTAACTTACCTCTTAAACAGCTATTATTTAACCAACAGATGGGAGGATCTGTAAAGAAATAAAATCAAGAAAGATATTTTGATGAAAAATGCCACCCAAACGCGTGGTCTTTGGCGGCAAAACGAATCCTCGTTGTTTTTAAAATTACAGGATTAAGATACTTTTGATGAATATCACCAATGTATAGAGAGAAGTCTATTATAAGCTAGAGTTGTACTGTGATTGGCTGTGCCTCTCCTGCCTCATTGGAAGTTCTGATATTAATAGATAAGTGTCGAAAACTAGCGACATGTCGACTCATATTTTGAACGGAAGATTCAAGGATTTTTTTTCTCTCAGTCCGAAAAGAAACTAAAGGTTTTAATATTTAAAAGAGTCGAGTTATTTGGGTCATAAATAAACGTGTTTTATTATCTCCTACATACAATGTCATGAAAGATGTTAGTTACTCTTTCCGCTAATACAAACACGTCGAGATAAACGCCGATAAACTTCAACTGTATTAAATGACACACATATGGATATATAGAATTCTGTGACGTTCCTTAATCCGCCCGTACGTAACACGTTCTAAAATAGCCCTACATTGAATGATAAAAATCAAATTTTGAGGAGTAGTGCAGTGTACAAAGTGCAGCTGGTTTTACTAGGATTTATTTTCATTAAGATGGGGAGAGAAATTAAGTGTAATTATTTAACATACAAAATACTCCAACTATTTTAGAAACAATTCAGTGATTAAAATAACCAATAATTATTTAATAAAAATGAAATACTGTTTTTTGCATATCTTTTTTTAAAGTATTATATACAAGAATCCACTTTCCAATTCGACCTGTTTTTTCGGGAATTATAAATAAATCACAAAGCCAAACGCTTCATAACATTGGAGTTTGGCTCCTGAAAGAAATATTTATGCATAAATAATTAATATGTTGCATGATAAAGAGTACGAAAACTTAAGAATTTCTTCATTGTTAAAAAGAAAAAAAAAGTAATTTTCATAAATAATATAGTTTACTATGATGTCATATAAAACAAAATTAAATTAAAATAATTTTTAACTCAGGAAGTAGGGATTTATCAATTTTTGTTTTCAAACAAATCAGCTGTCTCAACTGTTATTGGTTGGATTGCAAAATGGAAGGAAACGTAGAGTTTGTTATTTTCGACAAAAATGTTAGCGATGACTTCAACATCTTACATATTGTGAGAATTCAAACACGCATCAGCGTTTCGTATAATAATTCTCAATTGTTTAAAAGTTGCGAAATTTAAAAGCAAAGTTAATACTCACCTACTAACCACTGGCCTCTAGCTCTCTCCCCTCCCCTGTATAACCTTCCCTTTCTCTCCGCCCATGTACCTGTCATTGCACCTGCTTTCTCAGTTTTCTATTGTTCCTTTCTAACTAGCTTGTACTCCTCACTCTTTTCTAATTAATCTTTCTACATTTATGTAACCCCCTGCACATCAGTGGCGTTTCTGCCTTGCTCGGGGTGAAATGATTAAAAAAAAAAAAAAAAAAAAAAAATTATGGAGAAGATGTGCCCCATTTCGAGCATATTGATTGACTGATTGATTCATTCATTTTCTATAATTTTATTTAGCTTTTTACTATTTCTTTAGGGTTTTATCACTTTTCTTATTAAATATCCTATATATAGACATTCTTATTAAATATCCTATATATAGACATTCTTATTAAATATCCTATATATAGACATTCTTATTAAATATCCTATATATAGACATTCTTATTAAATATCCTATATATAGACATTCTTATTAAATATCCTATATATAGACATTCTTATTAAATATCCCATATATAGACATTCTTATTAAATATCCCATATATAGACATTCTTATTAAATATCCCATATATAGACATTCTTATTAAATATCCCATATATAGACATTCTTATTAAATATCCCATATATAGACATTCTTATTAAATATCCCATATATAGACATTCTTATTAAATATCCCATATATAGACATTCTTATTAAATATCCCATATATAGACATTCTTATTAAATATCCCATATATAGACATTCTTATTAAGTATCCCATATATAGACATTCTTATTAAGTATCCCATATATAGACATTCTTATTAAGTATCCTATATATAGACATTCTTATTAAGTATCCTATATATAGACATTCTTATTAAGTATCCCATATATAGACATTCTTATTAAGTATCCTATATATAGACATTCTTATTAAGTATCCTATATATAGACATTCTTATTAAATATCCTATATATCGACATTCTTATTAAATATCCTATATATAGACATTCTTATTAAATATCCTATATATAATATAATTTTATTAAATATCCATATAGACATTCTTATTAAATATCCTATATATAGACATTCTTATTAAATATCCTATATATAGACATTCTTATTAAATATCCTATATATAGACATTCTTATTAAATATCCTATATATAGACATTCTTATTAAAATAATTCATATATATACATTTTATTAAATATCCTATATATGTATTGATTTTGTTTAAATAATATCCTATATATAATATCTTTGAGTTAAACATCCTATATATATATCTTATTAAATATCCTATAGACATTCTTATTAAATATCCTATATATAGACATTCTTATTAAATATCCCATATATAGACATTCTTATTAAATATCCCATATAGACATTCTTATTAAGTATCCCATATATAGACATTCTTATTATATCCCATAAGTATAGACATTCTATTAAGTATCCCATATATAGACATTCTTATTAAGTATCCTATATATAGACATTCTTATTAAAAACATCCTATATATAGACATTCTTATATTAAATATCCTATATATAGACATTCTTATTAAATATCCTATATATAGACATTCTTATTAAATATCCTATATATAGACATTCTTATTAAATATCCTATATATATTATATCTTTATTAAATATCCTATATATAGACATTCTTATTAAATATCCTATATATAGACACTCTTATTAAATATCCTATATATAGACACTCTTATTAAATATCCTATATATAGACACTCTTATTAAATATCCTATATATAGACACTCTTATTAAATATCCTATATATAGACACTCTTATTAAATATCCTATATATAGACACTCTTATTAAATATCCTATATATAGACACTCTTATTAAATATCCTATATATAGACACTCTTATTAAATATCCTATATATAGACATTCTTATTAAATATCCTATATATAGACATTCTTATTAAATATCCTATATATAGACATTCTTATTAAATATCCTATATATAGACATTCTTATTAAATATCCTATATATAGACATTCTTATTAAATATCCTATATATAGACATTCTTATTAAATATCCTATATATAGACATTCTTATTAAATATCCTATATATAGACATTCTTATTAAATATCCTATATATAGACATTCTTATTAAATATCCTACAGTAGACATTCTCATAAATATCCTATATATAGACATTCTCTGATAAATATCCTATATATAGACATTCTTATTAAATATCCTATATATAGACATTCTTATTAAATATCCTATATATAGCCATTCTTATTAAATATCCTATATATAGACATTCTTATTAAATATCCTATATATAGACATTCTTATTAAATATCCTATATATAGACATTCTTATTAAATATCCTATATATAGACATTCTTATTAAATATCCTATATATAGACATTCTTATTAAATATCCTATATATAGACATTCTTATTAAATATCCTATATATAGACATTCTTATTAAATATCCTATATATAGACATTCTTATTAAATATCCTATATATAGACATTCTTATTAAATATCCTATATATAGACATTCTTATTAAATATCCTATATATAGACATTCTTATTAAATATCCTATATATAGACATTCTTATTAAATATCCTATATATAGACATTCTTATTAAATATCCTATATATAGACATTCTTATTAAATATCCTATATATAGACATTCTTATTAAATATCCTATATATAGACATTCTTATTAAATATCCTATATATAGACATTCTTATTAAATATCCTATATATAGACATTCTTATTAAATATCCTATATATAGACATTCTTATTAAATATCCTATATATAGACATTCTTATTAAATATCCTATATATAGACATTCTTATTAAATATCCTATATATAGACATTCTTATTAAATATCCTATATATAGACATTCTTATTAAATATCCTATATATAGACATTCTTATTAAATATCCTATATATAGACATTCTTATTAAATATCCTATATATAGACATTCTTATTAAATATCCTTAAATATAGACATTCTTATTAAATATCCTATATATAGACATTCTTATTAAATATCCTATATATAGACATTCTTATTAAATATCCTATATATAGACATTCTTATTAAATATCCTATATATAGACATTCTTATTAAATATCCTATATATAGACATTCTTATTAAATATCCTATATATAGACATTCTTATTAAATATCCTATATATAGACATTCTTATTAAATATCCTATATATAGACATTCTTATTAAATATCCTTAAATATAGACATTCTTATTAAATATCCTATATATAGCCATTCTTATTAAATATCCTATATATAGACATTCTTATTAAATATCCTATATATAGACATTCTTATTAAATATCCTATATATAGACATTCTTATTAAATATCCTATATATAGACATTCTTATTAAATATCCTATATATAGACATTCTTATTAAATCTCCTATATATAGACATTCTTATTAAATATCCTATATATAGACATTCTTATTAAATATCCTATATATAGACATTCTTATTAAATATCCTATATATAGACATTCTTATTAAATATCCTATATATAGACATTCTTATTAAATATCCTATATATAGACATTCTTATTAAATATCCTATATATAGACATTCTTATTAAATATCCTATATATAGACATTCTTATTAAATATCCTATATATAGACATTCTTATTAAATATCCTATATATAGACATTCTTATTAAATATCCTATATATAGACATTCTTATTAAATATCCTATATATAGACATTCTTATTAAATATCCTATATATAGACATTCTTATTAAATATCCTATATATAGACATTCTTATTAAATATCCTATATATAGACATTCTTATTAAATATCCTATATATAGACATTCTTATTAAATATCCTTAAATATATTTTGCGACAATAGATGTGCAATAGGTAAAAGTGAAAAGTAAAAAACTGTTCGTCGATAATTATCGATGATCTACAGATTAAACTACTTTGTATAGACTTCCGTCTTAGTAAACAGCTTTCTCTTTTAGTTAAAGTAGCATTTTCTAAATCAAAATTATCGGCTGGCTCATTACGGTGAGCCAAAAACGAAAATATTTTCTACATTGTCGCAAATTTTTCCTAAATTCCCAACGATTGTCGAATTTAAGTAACGTCAAACTTAATCAGTACCTAGTTGGGTGACCACTTGGGAATATCTGCTGTTTTAAGCTTGGCTATTCCAGGTGACGTGAAAGATGTTTGTCATGGTTATAATGGGTATCTTAGAGCCACTTTCAAATTCCAGTCGAATTCGTTTCATTCACTAGCGTACAAATATCCTAGAAAATGTATTAATCAATCTTTTCCCTCAGGACAGATTATGTTCTATAGTCTTGGTTGATCTAACGCAGAATATAATAGCAAACTACACGGGAAATCTTCTCCCTAGTCAGTCATGTCTTGAAAGAAACATAATCGCCCAATCGTGTATCACGTATGGCAGTTGAATGACGGAATGGATAGTGGCTCGAAATATTCTGTTGATTTCTTTTTATTCGCAAGTAATTTTGGAAAACGTATGAATCTGCATATTTTCTCCCAAGTTATGGGTTAATTAGTAAGACTTGTATCACTAAAGCCATGATTATCTCCCATAAATCTTCTTACAACCTAAAAAAATACCTTTAAATAACAGTCAAAGTATTAATAAGTCATTACAAACGAAGCAATATTTTAATTAGATTGTTTATAGTTTTATATAAATGTATTTGATGAAGTTCTTTCTCATGTTCATTATCGTAAGATGAAATTTCTATGCAGTTTAATGTTGTTAAATAACTATTATACGTGTAGATAAATATTGCATATGTTTGCTTTAATTTTACATTTATTTTATATTTACTTTTGCAGCTATAAGCTTACCATTAGTTCATTATACTAATTAGGAACACCCGTAAAAATTTCACGGTTTTTCAGTTTTAATTTTCTGATGCATCTTAATTCTTAAATTAACGAGTGAATAAGCTCATAGGTTCTACAACAATAAAGTATCCGTAGATATTCCTCTATTGCATTGCATTGTTAGTCTTTATTTTAAGAAGTAATAGGGTATAAATGAAAAGACTTGAAATTGACGAATTTACCATTTCACTGAAACAGACGTTAAACATTTCAATCTCCCTTTCTTTCTTTTTTTCATCAATTTTCTAAACAATATTGCCCCAAAGAAAATCAGAGGCAGAAGAAAAAACAAATGAATAACGAAAGAGATTCTCGACATGATGCAAAGAAGACAAAAAATGATGGCAAGACATGGAAGGAAATACAGGAAACTACACAAGGAAATAAGGAGCAAATGCAGACAGGCTAAAGGGGAATGGCTCAGCAACAAATGCGCAGAGGTAGAGAGACTGCGCAGGGACAATAAAACAGAGATACATAAAGAGATAAGAAATAACCTGCTCCTCAACAGGATGCATAAAATCCAAGGATGGAACGATAATAATTGGAGAAAAAGGAAATATTCAAACGATGGGAAGGGTATATAAAGGATCTTTTCTGTGACAGGAGAGATCATCCTAGAGTAAACAAAAATGAGGACGGGCCGGAAATATTAAAGACCGAAGTGGAAGCTGCAATGGCCAAACAAAACAGAAACAAAGCAGCTGGTCCAGACGGCATTGTAATAGAGCTGCTGATAGCCCTGAAAAAACGGCATAGAGGAAATTACCGAAATAATAAACGAAATTTATAATAGTGGAATAATACCAGACGACCTATGCAAGTCGATTTTTATAGAACTGCCGAAGAGGCCCGGTGCAAACGAGGGCGAACTACACAGAACTATCAGCTTAATGAGTCACATTGCAAAACTGATTGTCAGAATCCTGATGAAAAGAGCGAGAAGCAGAATCAGGCCAGAGATAAGACAGGAACAGTGTGGGTTCGTTAAAGACACTGGAACAAGGAACGTTATATTTATGATTAAGATGTTCTCTGAAAGGGCAATACAAATGAAGAACTTGTACCTATGTTTTATCGATTATGCGAAGGCATTCGACAAAATACGCCACAAAGAATTGATGTTCAGCAGCCTCGACATTTTTGTCAAAGACATCAGAGTAATCAAGTATCTCTACTGGCAGCAAACTACCTGCATACGGACAGTAACGATTTCAGCGGATTGACAAAGACAGAAATGGGCATAAGATCTGTTCAACTTGTACAACGAGAATATTTTGAGGACCCTAGATGCTACGCCAGGATTTGTTAACGCAGGCCACAATGTGAACAACATAAGGTATGCAGATGATACAATGCTGATTGCAGACACGGAAAAAAACTACAAGACATCCTACAGAAAGTAGTTGAGCAGAGTGACAAAAAGGCTACAAATAAACTTTAAGAAAACTGAATGCATGGCCTTCAGCAAAAAGAGCAACCCAAAATGCCAAATAGATGTGGGGGATACTAGAATCAAGCAAGTACAAAAATTTGAATACCTAGGAAGTGTTCTAACAGGAGATGGTCAGTGCGACACAGAAATCCGAAAGCGAATTGGCATGGCGAAGGACGCGTTCCAGAAGCTGAGTAAAGGACTAAAACACAAGAACATTTCACTTGAAACAAAGAGGAAAAAACTTGAAGCAGCTGAAATGCGGTTCTGCAGAAGGATACTGCGGATATCATGGACCGAGCATGTGAGCAATGATGAGGTTTTGGAAAGAATGGCAACGAAAAGAAAATTAATAGTGTGCATCAGGAAGAGACAACTGAAGTTCCTGCGGCATGCAATGAGAAAGGGGGGCTTGAAGAACCTGATACTGACAGGCCAGATAGAAGGAAAAAGAGACAGAGGAAAGCAACGGATAACATATTTGAAGGGCCTGAGCAGGTGGATGACGGAACGGGGGTTGCGTGGTGTAACAGGAGAAAACTAAGATCCCTCAGGAATAGGGTGGCGTGGAAAACCGTGATCGCCTACGTCCTGAAAGGACAGGGCACAAAGAAGAAGAAGAAGAAGAAGAAATTAAGTAAAATTTTTTATATGTCTATTCCGTTTTTCCAAGTGATCAAAACGGAATTATTTATGATGTATTGGCAAGGCGTAACGGCCAGGCTAACTAGGGGAGGGGCAAACAATTATAATACGATATAAATTGGCGTTGATCGCATTTTCAAACAAAATTTATCTCTGTTTTATTAGATAATTTTTGCAAATGGTACAATATAATTAACGCTTTTATGTTTGATTGGGAAGACTAAAATTGCATGTAGTTTTTTTTTCTAACTTAAAAGCACAATATTAATTTATACTTACAATGATTTGATGGCGGCATGCACACGCGGGAATTCTTAAGAAAACAGCATTTCTCATCTAAAAAAAAAGTTAAAAACTTATCAGTTTCAATTCATTCTTATTGTCCTCATCAGAAAGAAAGTTTGTAAAATCCGAATTATAAACTAATGAATAAAAGTATTCAAGGAGGTGAACAAAGACAAAGCGGGACAAGAATGAAACACTAGCAAAATTTGAAATACATATCGTATATACCGAGTCCCTTCAGGACGTTGGCGATAATCTCTCTAAAAGTTCCCGTCAATTTCTAGCTCTTAATAAAATGTCTTCAATCATTCCTGTTAGTATGAAATTTTCCAAGCCCTGTTTTCTCATTATGTGACCTAAAAATTTCAAGTTTAACTATAATTGTTCTAGAAATAGTAAACTCTCTCTAATACTTCGTCGTTGGTCACATTTTCGGTTCAAAGTATTCTCAGCATTATTTTGTAGAACCACATTACTGTTTCTTCATATATCTTTCCCATCCGTGAGAAGATTGTTTAGAATTCACTGCCCTGCAGAAGACATATATTGCGTAACAATCCAGCAGTCTTTTCTTTGTTTCTAACGACATTTTTCAGTTTCTTAATACTTTCTTAGGTTTTGAAAGGCATATTTTGCGATTCCATGTGCCTTCGCAAATATCTTTTCTCCAATTATGGGTTAAATAATTAAATAGCAGGACAGATTGGCTCCAAAATCTTGGCTGGCAATCAGTCTACCAGAGAAAGTAACGTTAACCTACTGCGGGATAATCTTCTACCAGTCTGTCATGTCTTTTTCTAGACATGATCTCCCAAGCGTGTACCACCTATGGTATTTGACTGAATGACTGACTTCAGATGTCAGTGTTGCCATTTCTGTTCACAGATATTTAAATTGTTGTTCTAGTTTGATTTCGGTATCTCAACTTTGTAATTTTCATGGTAGGCTGTTCCATTTGCTGACAAATATGCATTCTGTCTTCTTGCAATCGATGTTTAGTCCATTCTTTATGCTTTCTTTCACTACCTTTTCTAAAAGTTTTCGTAGATCCCTTTCTGTGCCATCTGCATACCTTATATAGTTAAAACTGTGGTCGCTAATAATAGGCATCGAAGATGAGACCACAGAAATAAGCAATGTAAACCAAAACAAAATAAGCAATGGAAACCATTTTTATACAAGGAGAAAGAGAATAGGTAGAAAAGAAACGGAATATATTCAATTGAGTAGAGAGAGAGAGAGAGAGAGAGAGAGAGAGAGAGAGAGAGAGAGAGATATGAAAAAATATCACCTCAAGAAGGCCGGAGCGTACAAGGAATGTAACAGTAAAGATGAGGGTACCAATGCGATCAATGTAAATAGTGTAAATATTTGTGTTGTAACAATTTTGAGAATGTCTTCCCAATTGATAATTTTATCTAATCTCAAGCGTTTCATATTTTCCTGGCTTATTTGCTTACTTCCTGGACACTGCGCGTCAAAAAAACACGGAATAAGTTACTTAGTCGATACACCACAGCCGGAGGTACAAGCCATTTTTCTACTTTTGCATAAAAAGATACATTGCGTTGGCTTTATGTCCATGTAGGTAAACCAGGGGCAATTTCCAGGCTTGGCTGTAAAAGAAGAAAATTGGGGTGATTAATTTTTAAAAAATATATAGTTTCAACAAAGAATTCTCTGCAAAAAACAAAACCATATATTTATTGTCTGCTGTGAAGACACAATATAGACTGTCAGTCTGCCATTTTAGATAATGGTAAAAAGAATCTGCGAAAATACCTCAAAATGAGTATACATTTTTAAAAAGTTATAACATTCGTCAATACTTTGAAAATTATTGTTGTCGCATTTGACCTGATGCTTTTCTCTCTCTCTCTTTTTTTCTCGTTTATATTTTACTTGTCTTTTCTCTTTCTCTAGTTCAGTTCTTTACTTTCTTTTCAAAGTTGCGAGCTTCTCTTGCTAAATGACGTTAGTTTCAAATTCGCGGTTTCAACAGCATAAAGGTTTTCTTTCAATCATAAAGATTTAATATTGAGTTGACCGATGCGTTCTCAGTTTTCCTTAACTTGAAGAATCCCGCATACTCTTACGTTTGGTGATTAACACACTTAGCAATTCCTTGTTGGTTTTTGGTTTGTGACTATTTAGTCAATCAAGTAAATGTCCGCATGTGGATTAACATTGGTGAGTTCAATGCATTAACTAATTTTTAATTAAGCCATCTTTTCATATGCTGATACCCCTTAAAAAGCGTTAGAAGTTTTCTTCTTTTTTACGCGCCTTGTCCCTTCAGGACGTAGGCGATTGTGGCTTTCCACGTCTCTCTATTCCTGGTGGCTCTGAGTACACTTTCTTCTGTGACACCATGCAACCCCCGTTATATCATCCACCTGCTCAGGCTTTTTCAATATGTTATCCGCTGCTTTCCTCTGTCTCATTCTTCTTCTATCTGGACTGCTAGTATTAGGTTCTCCAAGCCGTCCTTCCTCATTGCATTCCCAGGTAATTTAATTGTCTCTTCATGATGTTCACTATTATTTTCCTTTTCGTTTCCATTCTTTCCAAAACCTCGTCATTGCTCACATGCTCGGTCCACGATATCCACAGCATCCTTCTGTAGAACCACATTTCAGTTGCTTCAAGTTTTTCTTTCATTTGTGATGATATTATTCAGCATTCACTACCGTATTGAAAAATTGACATCACATAGCAATCTAGTACTCTCTTCTTTGTTTCTAGTGAAAGTTTCCTGTTTCTTAATACTTTACTCAGCTTCTGGAACGCGCCCTTCGCCCTGTCAATTCCCCTTCGGGTCTCTGTGTCGCACTTTCTGTCTTCTTTTAGAACAATTCCATGATATTTAAATTTGGCATTTTGGGCTGCTCATTTTGCTACTGACTATGCATTCGGTTTTCTTGCAGTTTATTTGTAGTATTTTTTGTCACTCTCTTCAGCTATCTTCTGTAGGAGGTCTTGCTGTTTTCTTTCCGTATCTGCAATCAGCACTCTATAGTCTGCGTACCGTATGTTATTCAAATTGTGGCCTCCGATTACAAATTCTGGCATTACATCTAGGGTCCTCAAAATAGTCTCGCTGTACAGGTTGAACAGATTCAATGAAAAGACACACCCTTGTCTTACACCCCTTTCTATATTTCGTTGCCTGTCCGTATGCAGGTATTTTGCTGTCAGTAGAGATTTTTAATCACACTTATGTCTTTCCAAAATATGTCGAATGACTTTGAATAATCAATAAAACAGATACAATTTCTTTGTCATTTAAATTGCCTTATCGGAGAGCATCCTAATCATAAATATGGCGTTTATTGTTCCAGTGTCTTTGACGAACCCGCACTGTTCCTGTCCTAATTCTCTGGCCTGATTCTGCTTCTCGCTCTATTCATTAGGATTCGGACGATCAGTTTTGTGATATGACTCATTAAGCTGATAATTCAGTGGAGTTTGCACCCGTCTGGACCTGGCTTCTTAGGCAGTGCTATGAAAATTGATTTGCTTAGGTCGTTTGGTATTACACCACTATTATAAATTTAATTTATTATTTCCGTAATTTTTTCTATGCCGAATTCTATCATAAGCTCTATTACAATTACGTCTGGACCAGCTGCTTTGTTTTTGTTCAGTTTGATATTGCAGCTTCCACTTTGGACTTTAATATTTCCGGTCCTTCCTCACCTTTGTGTATTGCCGGTTGCTCTCTCTTATCGTGGAAAAGATCTTTTATATATTCTTCCCATCACTGGAGTATTTCCTCTTTCTCTAATTTTATCGTTCCAGCCTTGGATTTTGTACATGATTTTGAGGAGCAAGTTTTTTTTCTTGTCAGTTCTCTTATTTCTTTATGAATGCCTGCTTTATTAGTCCTACTCAATCTCTCTACCTCTGCGCATTTGTCGTTGAGCTATTTCTCTTTAGCCTGTCTGCATTTGCTTCTTATTTCCTTGTGTAGTTTCCTGTATTCCGTTACATGTCTTGCCATCATTTTTGTCGCCTTTGCATTATGTCGAGAATCTCTTCAGTCATCCACTCGTTTTTTTTTCTTCTGAGCATATGACTATGCCGTTTGGACTATGCTGCTTTGTTTCTGTTCAGTTTGGCTATTGCAGATTCCACTTCAGACTTTAATATATCCGGTCTGTCCACATCTTTGTGTATTATCGATTGCTCTCTCTTGTCGTTGAAAAGTTCTTTTATATATTCTTCCTATCGTTGCAGTATTTCCTCTTTCGCCAATATGGTAGTTCCATCCTTGGATTTTATATATCCTTCTAAAGAGTAGGGTTTTTTTTCCTGTCATTTCTTTTATTTCTTTATGCATTTCTGCTTTATTATGCTTGCTCAGTCTTTCTACTTCTGAACGTTTGTCATTGAGCCATTCCTCTTTAGCCTGCCTGCATTTTCTCCTTATTTCCTTGTTTAGTTCCCTTTACTCTATTCCATGGCTTGATATCATTTTCTGCCTTCTTTGCATCATGTCGAGAATCTCTTCAGTCATCCACTCGTTTTTTCTTCTGCGTCTGATTTCCTTTGGGGCCATGTTGCTTGCTGATGTCACTATCGCTTCCTTTAGTGAGTCCCATTTCGAGTATCCCTTTCCAATTTGTTCTTCGTATTTGTTTTTCGCGCTGTCAGTGTATTCTTTCTGTAGGTTGAGGTCATTCATGAGCGTGTTGTATTTCATCTTTGGTGCCGTACTAGGCTTCTTCATTCTCCGGAGGTTCACCACTTAGTTTGCAGATGTCAGGGACGTGGTCACTTTTGCAGTCGGCACCTAAATAGGCTTTGCATTGAACCATAGCGTTTCTGAATCTCCGGTTTATGGTTATGTAGTCTATCTGGTTTTTTGTTTCGCCTCCTAGGCTTCTCCATGTCCACAGACGTTGTGGGTGTTCTTTAAACCAGATGATAGTTATTACCGGGTCATTTGATGTGCACCATTGGACCCATTTTTCTCCTCGTTCGTTGCGTATTCCTAATCCAAAATTGCGGGTCGTCTCTTCTTTACCTACCTTGGCATTCAAGTCATCCATTATGATTATAATTTTATGGAGTAGAATGATCGAAGTACCGTCTCCAACTGGCTTTCAAGTATTTTCCCGTACAATCGTTTATACTGGGTCACAAGTGTGTGATGTCCTTATTTTAGCCACCAGCCGATCCTGTTTCTAAGGCCCATTTTCTGGCTTATGTTAATTTGATTGTTGAATGTCACAGTAATCGGAGAGCCGTTCGAATTTCAATTAAATTCGTTACATTCATTTCCGCTTGGGAAGGGTATTAATCCATTTCTTCTCCCTTCCTCTCTGGGTTAGATAGCAGGACAGATTCGGTTCTATAGCCTTGGTTTGTAACCAGCTTACTTCATAAAGTAATGGCAACATACCGCGGGAAAATCTTCTGCCTACTCAGTCACGGATCGAAAGAAATATGAGCACCCAAACGTGTACCACGTATAGCAATTAACTCACTGACTGAAACTTTTAAGTGTCTCTTAGTGTACAGCTTTTCTTTCAAAGTCACTTTGCATAATGGTTTTACTATTTCATTTATTTTATTAAGTTTCAAATGGTTTCCCAAATTTTAGTTGTTTTTTTTTTTCGATTTTCCCCAACTCTAACAGTTGGTGAAAATCGAAAAAATTATTAATACCGAAAAACGTATACTGTGAGTAGGGTTCAAAACTTGTCTGAAAAAATAGTCAACTAATGTTCATAAGTAATTAATAAAATGCTTTTGAAAATAATATTGATAGATAAAATATTATTACCGTTGACCTGGAATGACCACTTCGTTGAATTACTCATATTACCTACAAAACAGAATGGAACAAGTTTCAAACAAAACAGATTTTGTTATTCTTTTAGTAGAAGAAATCAAAATTCGTAATTACTGTATAGTTATAAGGAAAAGCTCACCTTTCACATTTATTTCTTTTTTGGTCCATACACACACACAGACAAACGCTCACACACACAAACACATACACTTACACATACATATATATATATGTATATGTGTGTGTGATCTGAAGATCGTGTTGCGTGAAACTCGAGTCGCAACAATTGCCGCTCATGCATAGGATTTAATGTTGTAAGTGTTTTTTGCTCGGTTTAGGCAAACTAGGCTTCAAGAACTTTATTTAGTAGGAAAGTTTGCAATTAGGTTTTTTTCTCTTACTTTTTTCAGTGTTGTTTATGTTCGAGACTGTAATTAGGTTAAAGTTTAGACTGTGGCAAACTGTTTTGTTTCTCTTTAATAGTACACATTTATATATATATATATATATATATATATGTGTGTGTGTGTGTGTGTGTGTGTGTGTGTGTGTGTGTGTGTGGTAAAGTGATTCAAAATTTTCGAAAATTAATAAAGAAGAACAAATAAGAAACGTGTCTCTATCTAACGTGTTTCACCTTTATTAAAGCTTCCTTAGAGATCCAGACATCACTTAAAAAGCAAAGAGACACAAAATACTGGTAACTTATAATGTTCGGTTAATACTTATTCATCCAAAAAGTGTCACGTGTATTAAAGCAATAGATAATTTTTAAATATATGGGAAAAATATTTTGAGCAGTCAAGGGTTTAATAATATATGTGTGTATTTGTGAAGAAATGTTTCTTTGCTTAGGTGTATGTTGGACGCTAAATTTAGTTAATATATGTCTACATGTGTGC
Organism: Ascarosepion bandense; assembly: GCA_037127315.1. Lineage (NCBI taxonomy): Eukaryota > Metazoa > Mollusca > Cephalopoda > Sepiida > Sepiidae > Ascarosepion > Ascarosepion bandense. The sequence continues at coordinate 519,715 of JBBBDQ010001271.1, forward strand.
GTATATATATATATATATATATATATATATATATATATATGCTTTATTTCAAACCTTCAATTGATTGGAAGGAAATTGGAAGTGGAGGATAAAATGGCTGGTATCAGTATTAGTTACACACATATATATACATATATATACACACATGCATATATATATATACACACACATGCACATGTATGCACATACATATTCATACACATTCAGATAGATTCATATACACATATACACATGTATATATACATACACAACACATATACACTCGTATACATGTATCAGCAGACCAAATAATTTAAATATACACCATACACACTTTTATCAAATAGCATACGCACACACACACCCACACCCACATATATATATATATATATATATTACATTTGTAAACGAGTTATTACGCGACCTAGGTTTCTACCATGTGGTGTCTTCAGGCGATTTGCACTTACTGTTTACTGATTTTTTTAAGAAACGCTCACGAAATTTTTGCTTTTATTGAACGCTCACGTAACGGAGAATTTTGAACGTGCAATTTTTAAAATTACAACAAATTATGACGTTTTTATGGATGGTTGTAGTAACCTAATAGGTATTTTTAGTTACACTTACTCATAATTTCTGTTCTTTTATTCAATAGTTCATTTTTTTTTATGAATAACATAATTGCTAAATTTTCTAAAATTTCTTCATGTCATAGTCTGCATATCTTGCCACCGTTGTAAGGCTTGGCTGTTTTTACTATACTCCAGGGATTTTTCCATATTTTGATTTCAATTTCGACACGTGGCTATTAAGTTGGTTCTTAAGCTTTCGGCGCACATTCATATTTAGGTTATTCTTATTGGTGGTAGGCTGATTTTTTTAAATCTTTCTCTCTCTGTGTGTGTGTGTGTGTGTGTGTGTGTGTGTGTGTGTGTGTGTGTGTGTGTGTGTGTGTTTGCTTATGTGTGTGTGTGAATGGGAATGGGTGTGCGTTTTCATGTGTGCGTATATGCATCTATATACATGAATGTTTTATTAAAATGACAGGGAAGGTATTATGGTTAAGATATTTTTATATAATTTTTCATGTCTTATGATTTTCTTCTTTTCAGAACGTATGTTATATAAAAACTGTTCAAATATTTTGTTTTTCTGAGGCCATTACTTTTAGCCTTTTTTGCATGTGGATGATGCTATTTTATTTGTATTATAAACAAGTATGTTACAAATAAAGTTTGGTAGGTCTCTATGTGTGTTTAAATGAAATCGAATTGAACTATGATCTGAAAGATGCAACGTGAGCCTTCTCTCCAACTGAGTGGTAGTTTGTCCGATATAATTATTTACGAATTGGATTGATTAAGAACACAGTTTTACAAATGACATGTAAATTAATAAATAATATAATTTCTCTGTAATTTAGATATTGCAGGAGAATTGTTATTTTTGATAATGAGGTTAGCAGTTTTAAATTTTGGGCAATAATTTTTTTTAAGTCGACGGGAGTTGCGTATTTTCGTATAATGTTTCGAAGTGAAAATTCGTCCTGTTTATAATTACTATGCATTTGGTTTTTGCAGAAATAATAATGTTATTGTTTTCTTTGTGTGTGTATGTGTGTGTGTGTGTGTTTTTGTTGTTTACTGTTAGCTAAATTAGAAAGAAAATGTCTAATATGGTATCAATAAGAAGATTAAATAAAACATCACCCGAAGATATCATAATTCTATAGAATTAATTCTGTAGAAGCTTGGAAATGCCACTTATCCCAGTTCTTTACTGAAAACAATTCTTGGAGGATAGAATGAAGACGCTATCTCAATGATGAAGTATATGTGTTGGAAAAATTGGTACATATCTGGTTGAAAAATAGCACAAATCTTGGTTGAAAAATATACATACAAATATTTAAGTATTGAGAGAAGGTAAACAACTGAACTGTAAAATGAAAAAAAGAAAAATAATTGTATTTGAACAGGAAACAAAAACAAGGAAAAGAAGGAAAGAGTTCTGGTGAAAAGAAACGAAAATTTTTTTTTCTAAAGAGCAAAAGTAGCTTAATAAATTTATATATTAATAAAAAAAGAGAATACATTTTGCAATTGAGAAAGAAAAAATGGCAATGACATTGAAAGTTGAAAATAATTTGTACTTGAAGATAAACTCACGAGCAGAATAAAGATGGCTGGAATTTTCATTTTCTCTTCATAAAGACGATGAATATACCAGGTTTTGAAACTGTTACAGCGTTCAACCAATTTGTCAACGTAAATGAAGTAAACACCTTTCTGCTGTCTGATGTTCTCAATATTGGTCTTTATATATGTTCCCAACCAGATACAGTAACAAAAGACAGAAGATTTACAAGATTACATTTTCATCAACAAAAACGTATGATGACGAGCCAATTCACTCGAGAAATCCCACTAACAACATGTAACAACAAATTAATTACTGTTTACTGAAGTAATTCAGTAAATCAATTTTCCTTCTTCTTCTTCTTCTTGTGCCGTGTACTTTAAGCATCTAGGCAATCATGGACTTGCACTTGGCTTTGTCTCTTTTTGCTCTCAATATTTTTCCTCTTGGTATCTCTCCCAAACCCCGCTCCGCCATTCACTTGCTCCAGTCTGTAAAATAGGTCTCGCACTGCTTTCGACTCTTTTTCTCTCAATCCATTCTGTGAGTATTAAATTCTCCAAACCCTCCTTCCCCATTATGTGTACCAGAAACCTCAGTTGCCTCTTCCTGACGCTAGTTTTCTTCTCATTTGCATCCTCTCTAACACCTTGTCGTTGCTCACGTGCTTGGTCCATGATAACCTCAGCATCCTTCTGTAGAAACACATTTCCTACATCTTCGAAGAGATCGTCCAACATTTGGTGTCATATAGATAGACATATATCACGTAGAAATCTGGCATTCTTTTCTTTGTTTCTAATGAGATATTCTTGTCTCACTGTACCCTGGTTAGTTTTTGAAATGCGTTTCCATCAGAACACTTCCCAGGTATTTAAATTTATTTCCCTGATTTATTTTGTTTTTTTTCGAGCTGTAGGTGGCATTTTGGGGTTTTCTTGCATTCAGTTTTCTTGAATTTTATACTCAGTCCTTTCTTCTCGCTTTCTTTTGCAACCTTTTGTAGGAAGAGCTATATTTTTCTTTCCGTGTATCCTATCAGTACTGTGCCATCCGCGTATCTTGTACTATTGAGATTGTGGTCGCCAATGACGAATCTTGGCAAGGATTCTAACTCTCACAGAATTGTTTCGCTGTACAAGTTGAATAGGTCCTGTGGAAAAAACACATTTTTGTCTTCTACTACTCTTAAAAATTACATGTTATGAAGTTCGATTTTTATCAACAGTAAAATACAAAATCCATCTTTATATTGAAATTTCTTTAAACAAAACACTTATTTTTTTTTCAAGTTCATTAATTTATTAATTATATTAATCTCGAAATGGGTAGATGTAACCGTAAGTTCTATCTTAACAATTTCTTCTATCTTACTTCTTGCTAGTAGAACCTTCTTCTGGATTCTTGCCATCCAGTCAACTGTAATCTTCAAAGATTTAAATGCAGCGTCAAGCGTTATCTTCGTAATTCTTGTTGTTTTATTGTACTTTCTCCTTAATAGTATATTTTTAGAATATTGTCTAACAGTAACTAATTGCCTCTTAGATGCATGATTAAAACAAATTTTAACTGTATTTTTCTTTCATTTTATTAAAAAAAAACCCAAAAAAAAACAAGTGTACACCTGCTGTCAAAAATCACGGTCAAATTTTTGAGAGAATAGCCTATTGAACCTGACAGGAGGAAGATAAGCCTATTGTAATAATAGTTATAGTATAGTAATATAGTTGTCTATGTATACCTCCTGTCAGGCTCATGCAGAAAGAGAAAGAGGGAGACAATAGTGCGGCGGTGTCGGCTCAATTCATTAGTGAGATAATAGCGAAGCAGTGTCAGATCAGTACATTCATTTTACTACCAGTTATTAAACTTTGCTACTAGATATGAAAGTTCTTGCCGCGTGTTTGCTCTTTAAGAGTGTCTTATTTTATATTTTGAAAAAATTATATCGTCGATAAGTCAATATATATATTTATATTCACTTTATTTTAAAAAGGACCGTTGTGTGTGTGTGTGTGTGTGTGTGTGTGTTCCCAATTGTTGTCACGCTCAGGTGGAACTCACCTGGAAGGAAACAGCTAATAATCCTCTCAAATATTTTCCATTATTTTTACAGCAAGGGTACACCCGTGTATATATATATATATATATATATAACGATCTTTATTATGAAAGAGAATATAAGGTTTTCCTTCTCGTTAATTTCAGCCACTTTTTAATAAACTATATGTTATAGTTAACACTGGACAGCAACACTTACAGCTGATATCGAATTCAGAATATTGCCTTAACTGTAAAATCGAGTGAAAACATTTTTAAAGCAAACTTATATTTTGAATACATATGTATTAAAATACTTAAATACATTCACGGAAAGAAATATGTCACCGTAACCAAATATGTAGATATGAAATACATCCTTGTGATTTAGCCCTTTGGAAACTTCGACGTGGTGTCAAAGTTAGCCACCTTATCTCAATAGATCAGTTCTGACTGAATAATGATTTCGACCCTCACTGGGTGCCCAATACTTCCGGCATTGTGTTATATGTAAGATATACTTGGAAAATCATCATATGATTCAGCAGTTAACCCTCTAGGGCCATTCGTATCATATTTGATACAGTATGAAAACAAGCCTTGAAAGAAATATTTTCCTGAAAAATTTTTTAAGAGAAATATTTTATAAATTTCAAATGAAAGCAGTACTGACTGCTCAGTCAATGAATACCAAATGTTTCCTTATAGGGAAATACTGTATCAAATATGATACGAATGGCCCTAGAGGGTTAAAGCATAATTCTGGCCACAGATTTTAGGCGATTCTCTCGCTTTCTATATTTGACTATTAATAACCACTGTGGCTATTCTGAAACACTTAGGATATGAAATTTCATTTAATTGTACATATTCATTTAATTTATCTATAAATTACTATCCTCTTTTCAAGAACTTTGAGTTATTCATTTGAAATAAAATATTCGACAATCAGACGCATTACTTTGATGCCTAAAGATTCTCTGGCCTTATTGGGTTCTTCTTAAACATTATAAATCCACCGAGGAGGGATAATAAAAACCAAGAGAATATATCTTAATTGAAAAATATAACATTCTATAAATTTTCCTATAAATTTCAAATGTCTCTTCGTGATAAATATACTTTCTTTTTGTTGTTACTCATATATTCTGTCCATGGTACATTATTGTGGAAATACAGGTGCTTATCTTACTTTGGTAGAGATGGGTCACATGAAAACCGCTTAGTGACGTTATGACATACAGTGATAAAAGAGTCAGCCAAATTCATTTCGTTTTAGAGCAGCAAAATTGCGATAGTATTTTTTTAAATCTGGGCCCTCCATGGACTAGGCAGAAGCGAAATCTGCTTCCCCAGCAGCTTACAAGCATATGGTCCCTTTATTTTGGGGGAATATATCTTTCATTGATAGAGAAATAAACTCCAGCTCGCAATCCTCAATTTGGGTAAACCCAAAATTCGCTGTAACCCTTCGTGGAATATGTCTTCACCTGGTAGATAGATGAATCCGGCCCGTTTGAATCTGGAGTCATAAACATGGCTTTTCCAGATACAGAAATATTTCCATATGTTCCTTCCTTTTTTTTCTCTCCTTACACTCTGCTTTGCTATGTAGATATGATATATTATTTTCCGCGGAGGGCACACGTGTATACATATATATAGAGTTCTGTGTGTGTCTAATACATACAAAAGCATTTCTTGTTTGTCATTTCTTTCCTTTAAGCCATTCTGTTCCGTCCGTGAAATATGGTGTGATTATATCAGGGATATAATAATGCACATAATGGGGGAACGACAGGTTAGAGAATATTTTTCCATAGCTACACTTCCGTATAAGTCATGTCGACTTTGAAACGTAGATAATGTACCAACGAATTTCATCTACGTTAAACGGATATCTACCTGACAATACACAGAAATTGGGCCAGTAATATTAAAATCTGAAACGGAAGCTGTACTAGCCAAACTGAATAGAATTAAAGCAGCAGGACCAGATGGCATTGTTATAGAGATGTTCGCATGCTTAGACAATTTCGGCATAGACAAAATCACATATTATACATTAAATCTACAACAGCGATATCTGGAAAAAAAAACTAAGCCGATCGAGTTTCATAGCATTGCCTAAGAAGACAGGAGCAAATGAATGTGAACTCCGCCGAACGATCAGCTTAATGATTCACGTCACAAAACTCGTCATCCAAATTATAATGAATTATGCCCAGCAGAATCAGACTAGAAATAGAACAAGAACAGTGCGATTTTGTCAAGGACACTGGAACTAGGAACGGGATATTTATGCTTAGAATGTTATCAGAAATGGCAATACAATTGCAAAAGGACGTGTACCACTTTTTCATAAACATCTTGATTGCTATAGATGTTATAATAGAAACAACGTTTCGACCAAAGACCATCTGTCCATAGATTGGCTGATATCTATTATCTCGTTGATTATTGGGAAAGAACTGTGAAATTATTGTTCTTTCATGTTGGATTTGGTTCATCACTAATCCAAGGATACTAACACATGTATAGCCAACTACTATATCAACTACGCCACCGTCCCGAAGGACTTTAGTGGTGTATTTTTGGAGCCTTTTATATTCAGTATCAAATGGATCTTGACAACTGGATTATGTTAGTGGCTTCGTGCCACTTGTCATAATTTTGTATTTATTCTGAAATGAGTGATTTTTCAATAATCTTGGAATTATTTCGAACTTTTGTTCTTATCTTTGTTGATATAGATGTTATCTAACATGAAAGAACAATAACTGATTTCACAAAATAATTAACGAGATAATCCATATCAGCCAATCTATGGACACCTGATGATGACCAGAGGGTACTTGGTCGAAAATTCGTGTCTATTATAGTATCTATATCAACCAAGATGATAAAAAAGTTCTGAATAATTCCAAGATTATCTCCAGGTACGTTCAGGATTTCATGGAGAGGGAAAATTCTTTTACTTTTTTGTTTTTTTATTTATAGAATTTGGGGGCCGTCATGAGTGTAAACCATCCTATATAAAATAATCCATATATATATATATATATATATATATATAGTCGGGTTTGTTACATTCATTTACGTGCAAATATCCTTATTAATATGAATGCATTTCTTCTCCAATGTTTCAAAATGAGATGACTGTAAACTTGTTCATTATATTCACTTACACAAAAATGTCATCGCGAAAGGTATGAATTCCACCTCTTCTTCCGCCAGCTATGGGTTAATTAGTAGAATTGTATCAGTAAAGTCATGATTATCTTCCAAACATTCTTACAGTCTAAAAATATTTTCTAACTTTAAGTTGATAAAAACAAATCAATCAGTCAATGAATATCAATCCTTCCGCTAGCAAATCTTCTCATAGCATCAACAGTGCTCAGATTCTTGGATTAGCTTCTAAACAGAAGTAAAACAAACACTCAAATCTGATTTGACGCTTTTATTTTTATTAAGAATCAAAATTGTTTTACAACGTTTCGATTCCTTTCTTTGCCTTCGGTTTCCAGCACCTGAAAAATAAAGGAAGTTTGTTAATATACTTTGTCTTAAATAGCTGTTTCCTAAGATTGGGATGATGATAAAGGTTGAAACCACAAGAATGTTCGAAGGGCGGCTACGATTATTTATTATGTGTATAACTATCTTGAAATTCATTGATCATAAAGGTCTCGCTATAAATTCGTACGTACAGTTCCAGGGTACATGAATGTGCGTTGTGGTGTAATAGATATGGACGCGGAATGAGAAATCAGAGAGCCGAGTTCAAATCCCCGTTGAATTCCTTATATTCACTTACGCACAAATTCCCTTGCGAAAGGTTTTAGTCCATCTCTCATCCTTCCAGCTACGGACTGAATACGGACGGAAAGAGTTGTGTTTTCACACTGAATTAATTTTAAGATTGAAACATTCTTCATAAATCTAGTTTTCATTCTCACCCAACTTCTTAAAACTTTTGTTGCTTCTTCCCACTTTTCTTCCCTTAATTTGTCTCTATTCGTTTTTCTTCACTTGTATTTATTGAGTCGCTTTTTTTTATTTTATTATTCCTACTTATCTTCACTGATGCGCCATTATTAATCGAATCTTTATATATAGGCTGTTCCATTAGGATAGATCGAATTTAGCATTAAATAAAATAGTGCTATAAGTGAAATTTTATTGATTTCACTATTGGATTATTTTGGATGTGCGTTGTGGCGCAGTGGATATCGGCTCGGAATAAGAAATCGGAGGAACCGAGTTCGAATTCCAGTTGAATTCCTTGCATTCACTTACGCGCAAATACCCTTGGGAAAGGTATTAATCCGTCTCTTCCCTCCAGTTATGGGTTAAATAATAGGACAGATTGGGTTCTATAGCCTTGGTCGGCAACCAGTCTACTGCAGAAAGCAATGGCAACCTACTGCGGGATAATCTTCTGCCCAGTCAGTCATGTCTCTTTCGAGACATGATCACCCAAAGCGTGTATTGCGCATGGCACTTAACTGACTGATTGGATTATTTGAGAGATGGCAATTATGTGTGTAAAATAATATCGCCCAAATGACCGCTAAGGATTCGGCAGCACACCTTCCACTCGATAGTCAACATTTTTGATGACGTCTCTGCACTGTTGCTCCTCGATCTCACCAATATGCTTTATTATCTCAGCTGTTGAATTGTTGTTGGCTTGTTGGTATAGATCTTACTTTTGAGATGACCCCAGCGGAAGAAATCTAAAGGCGTCAAGTCGCACGATTGTCGTGGCCATTCGACTTCACTGTTTCGAGAGAGGATGCGACCTGGGAAATTTTTATTCAATAATGCCATTGTTGCATTTGTTCTGAGGCCTGTAGCGCCGTCCTGTTGGAACCACAAATCTTTGACATCTAGGGAATTCACTTCAGGTTATAATTGCCATGACTCAAATAGCATGATCCAATAATGAAATCATTAGAATTTTACGAATAACAGTCTTTTATTTACTGGGAACTTCGATATTTCGTTCGTTCGTCATTTCTTTTCTGTTATTCATTTTACATGAAGTCGAGTGAGCCTAAGAAAAACGCAAAGAGCCAAATGACCTGGTTTTCTTAATTCTGTCAGTAGAGAAATGAAGACACATAAATCTTTATTAATATACATTGTTGCAAAAAACAACGACAACAATTTACATAGTTATATATCTATTTGGATGTGCATTGTGGTGCAGTGGATATCGGAACGAAAAATCGGGGAGCCGAGTTCAAATTCAAGTTGAATTCCTTGCATTCACTTACGCGCAAATACCCTTGGGAAAGCTATTAATCAGTCTATTCCTTCCAGTTATTGGTTAAACAACAGGACAGATTGGGTTCTAAAGCCTTGGCTGGCAACTAGTCTACCGCAGAAATCAATAACATCCTACTTCGGGATAATTTTCTACCCAGTCAGTCATGTCTCTTTCGTGACATGATCGCCCAAACGTATGACGTATGGCACTTAACTGACTGATATATCTATCAATCGTTCTGCTATTGAAGTTAACCAATTTATTTCTCAATTTGCTAATATCTTTATTATTTTACCCTTTTGTTTAAATTCTTGTATGTATTGTTTTTCATTTTATTATATATAGCGTATTTATCTGTAAGTTGACAATATCTATCTATCTATCTATCTATCTATCTATCTATCTATTGTAATCATAAAAGATTACTGCGTGAGTAATAACTAACACAGAGTTTGGGAATAATAGTATGTCAACAAATACATGACTCGCACGCTAGGTGAATTAGAAACACTGCTATTGAATTGCTAGTCAATATAATCCCGCTACACTTTCTTTTACTCCTATAGTGTCCACGTATTTAAAAGAATAGAAGCATATCGTTACTGTATAGAGGTAGGAATACAACACTATCTATATAATCATATAAACTCTCACTGTCTTAGAATATCTATCTCTTTCAGTATTTTTGCATCTATCTATCTATCTATCTATCTATTTCAGTATGTTCACATCTGTCTGTAAAAACACAGATATATATATATATATATATATATATATATATATATATATATATTTAAATCTGTCATAATTTACAGATAGGTATCTATCTAGCTACCTGGCTAGATATATCTTTCTCATTTAGTGCTGATGAAATTATCAGTCAATATGTATATCTCATTACTAATATATATATATATATATATATATATATATATATATATATATATATATATTCTAAACATATGCTGTTAAATATAAGAGACAATGAATGTCTATTATGTTTAATCATGAGCCGTTCTAAACGTCGCATTTTGGCTTCAATTTCAGTTGAAAATAAAGACAAAAATTCTCCAACATTTGGATAATTATTTATTGATTTGCTTCTAAGCTTTCTGCTCACATGAGCCATCTTCAGAGAGGTTATTTAGACTGAAATATAATAATATCCACCATCACCGACGATTTTATTTTGTGTTGTAATATGTTATGTCCGGATTTAAATTCGGACATAACATATTACATTGCATTTGACTATATGGTTTTGTTGTCATTTCGCGCTATCACACGGTGTGACGTCAAAAAACCGCATTGCAAATTTGAGAATTGCATTTATTATTTTTGGTAACTATTGCCGTTGCCAAGCGGAGTTTTATGTCAACACAAAATAACATCGTTGGTGATAGTGGATGTTATTATATTTCAGTCTAAATAACCTCTCTGAAGATGGCTCATGTGAGCCAAAAGCTTAGAAGCAAATCAATAAATAATTATCCAAATGTTGGAGAATCTTTGTCTTTATTTTCAACTGAAATTAAAGCCAAAATACGACGTTTAGAACAGCTAATGATTAAACGTAATAGACATTCATTGTCTCTTATATTTTACAGCATATGTTTAGAAAATTATTTGCTGCCTCGATATACTAAATATATATATGTGTGTGTGTGTGTGTGTGTGTGTGTGTGTGTGTGTGTGTGTGTGTGTGTGTGTGTTTAATAGTTAAAAAACTTATCTCCTGGCTTAAAGTTTTTCACCTTTGATCCGCTCTTCGGGTTGGAGTTAGATAAAACAGTTGAAGTTACCACTTTTTTTTTTAGATTACATTCCAAAAAAAAAACAAAAAAAAACGGTGATACTCCGGTGAACTTATTTGTCTGCTTCCTTGAACACTTAAAATCTTAACCCTTTCAAATATAGGTCCGTCATTATCTATCCTTCGAATCCTCGTAATTCTCACGTCTTTCCTCTTTCACTCTTATCACACCCGATTCATAATAACAAGTAATCACTTTCCAGTCGTTGTTGAACTTCATTATAAATATTAACGTTGTGTGTAAAATTATTTTTATGGGTATGTTTTTTCATATTAAAGTAATTTATTCAGAGAAATGAACATTATCATTTTTTAAGTCGGCCTGGTGGCGCAGAATGCAGAGAGGAGACTTACCCCTAAAGCTGAACCAAGCCTTGAAAGCTTTGACAAGCTGATAATAAGAAACTAGCAACTGAGGTGTCATTATTCAGGATTTATCTTATATAAGCTTGAAAACCAGGAATGACAATCGTCTTTTCCGACAAACGACGAACACAAAACATGTATATGTAAAAATATCAACTAATATTTTTATTCTTCGTCGATGACGGTTTTGTGGAGTGGTATCCAAAGAAAATCACACACATGCAACGGAGCTGTCGGTAGACGTAGATTTGCGGGAGTTGTCTTCTCTTCTCTCTTCTCTGCATTTTCTCTATGTTCTGATTTCGGTCCGAAAACCCCAAACTTATATAAGATGAAATTTCCACACATTTTTGCTTTCTAGGGTTTCCGCTTAATTGTGTCATCTATGGCCTGGTTTATCTGTCAATCATTTTCGCCGACTATTGCCTTTGAGGCCGGCTGCCTTTGATATCACTCACACTTTTGTTGGTTACTGTTTATATTTTCTGCCTTTGATGTTGATCATAGTTTTGTTGGTCATTGCTTTTGATGTCAATCATATTTCTGTAGGGTCACAGAAACATGTTACATTTATACTAAATATTGCTTTTGTAAATAAAATGAATTTCCCGTTAATATTTCTGTTTGTGCTCATGTGAACCTCAAATACATTCGACACCAACAGTGACCCACAAGGAAGAAAAGGTTGGGAAACAAAAGCCGGTATGCAGATTTAGTTGTTATTTATATTTTATATTTTTGGTTGCGCATTACTAACGATGAGCGTTGCGGTGCAATAGATATCTGAATGAAAAACTGGAGAACCGAGTTCGAATTCCACTCGAAAATGTTGCATTTACTTACGCACAAATACCCTTGGGAATGGTCTTGATCGATCACTTCTCCCTTCAGCTATGGGTTGAATAAGATGACAAGTCGTGTTCTATGGCCTTGGTTGCCAACCAGTCTACCATCGAAAGTAATGGCAACCTACTGCGGGAAAATTTTCTGCCTGGTCAGCATGCATCACATATGGGAATTACTAACCAACTTTGGGTTTCTTCGTTTTCCATTTTTTGTTACATTTTACATTTTTTAAAGATAAAAAGCAAAATTCCCTCTCTTTGCAAATACATCGACATATTCCTAGTCAATTTCCATCAAAACTGCCATTAAATTTTGCAACCCCAACAATTATATGCTTCTTAATGTAATGTTAATTTTATATATATATATATATATATTGTTTATATTACATACATAATAGCATCATCCACATACAAAAAAGATTAAAATTAATAGGAGCATTTCTAATAAAAAGAGAAATCCTACACTTAATAACATCAATTATAAACATGGTAACAATGTGCTAACCGTGTTTGGAACTTAACACACACACGACACTATGTAAAAACCTCACACATGTTTATTTACAAGTAAAACAAAATTAATTCTGGATAACGGCTAAAAGTGTAGCCAAAAGCGCTCGAAAGTAGAAAACCTTTGGATAATTCTTATACAATTTGAGTTATGAAAAGAAAAAATTCATAAGAACACATAAAAATTATATAAAAAACTTAATCACAATATTTTGTTTGTCATTTTTAATGAAACCTGCATAAAAGGAGATTTTTGCCCATATTGGGGAAAATGTATGACAAAGTGGAAAAATTTTACTTGTGGTGTGTTTGGTTCTTCAAGAGTAATTGGACTAAATTTGTTATACGACTACACGGGCGCGCAAACGAGGGACGCTGGTAATTAAAATAAAGAAAGGTAACTTTAAAAGTAACAGGATACCTATACTACAGGGCGGGCATGTTTACTTGATGACATTATTATTATATTTCCAGTTACGCGATACTAGTATTAACAATATAAATATTAATGCGCTGCCGTAGCACGTGTAGTCAAAAATGGCCAAGTTACATGGCAATAATAAATAGTCATTTAATATAACGAAAACAAGTACAATACATTAAGAATGTTTAAGTATGTCCCAAAACAAGAAGAATGCTCATGTTGTCCAAATGGACGAGAATATTATTAGCAAAACTAGATAAAAATGACATACCGTTATGCCAGCAATTGCTCCTCGTGATTACCCACACTAAATCCAGGAAGGGAACTGACCCCAGATTAAAAAGAGTTCCTAAAAAGGGAAGACAACTGTTGTTCTCCTAAAGGGAAGACAACTATTGTCTCCCTACAGTATCTTTGACCAAATCTAAAGAATATGGATAGAATATTCCATTCGACACTATACAGTTGGATTTGAATTTCTGGGTAGGTCAAGGTACCACTCCCACTAACACAACGGGAGAGGTAACTTGAAAATGTTTATAATACTTCCCTGCCACTTTGTGGCGGGTGCATGAGACCAATTCAGATTAGCTTAGACATGCTGTGAACAGTTAGGATATGATAAGGCATGGTTTCTACCCAGTTACTGCGTGGACGAGCCCCGGGGTAATGTTTGACTATTTTAAAAACCGACCTTGTGTCACATCTGGCTCCAGCGGGGGAGCAGAGTAAATAAAATATACTTACATAGAATGGCAGTTTATGTAAACTTGAACTATTACACTGGTGGTTGGCAGCTAAGAGAACAAGCAGTCGGGCAACATTTCAAATCTGAAAAATAAATTACTCATCGGTCATATCGATACAATTAGTCCGTTTTATGTAAGTCAATTTCCTTCCATAAAATAAATATGTAGTAATTGATGTTGGTAAAAATTTAAGGATATACTTATATGATGAATATATTGTGTGATTTCTGGTTTATATATCCAAAATATGTAAAAGAAATATTGTTAATAATAGTGTTTTGGCGTGAGTGCTCGGTTTTATGACACTAAGCGCAAAGTAAGATTCTACATTAAATAAATCCAAACTTTAAGGGCTAAAGAAATAAATATCGACTCCTATTGTGGGTTACTCCCGCATAGCTTCGCTAGTTTCCCTAAAAAAGCCTTAGAGAGCGCCGTCAAGCAGCTTTAAAAACGTGATACTTACTGGGTTCATTCTCTTGTCTCCACATGCGGATCTCTTCCCCGGCATCGCCTTAGTGACTAAACTTTATTTGCACACACACACACACACACACACACACACACAGATACATCACCCACACAGACACAGATACATCACCCACACAGTTCATAAATTTGAATGCCTTCTTTTGTTTGCATACGAGCGTTTTTACTCTCTGTCTTGATTGATTTCTTTTTGCAGCTTAAGCTTTTTAATATTATTTAAAGACGAAACATATTTTTGGATTATAAGCATTTTTTAAGATAATAATAATTTTCTGTTAGATGTCTTATTTAACTCACGGTGGAGAAGCGAAGAGATGTTTCACACCTTTACCAATGGATTTTGCACGTAAGTAAATATAACGAAGTCGACTAGAATTCGAATTTGGCTCTCCAGATTCTTATTCCGAGCCTTTATTCATTACATCCAAACTTACAGCACCTGGTATTCCCGAGATGTAACCATACATTTTATACTAACAGTTTCTTTTCTCCTGCTACTCACTTGTGGAACTCTCATACGGTTTTTATCCCAGCTAAGTTTGATCTTAAAACCCATTTAAATGTTATGTCAATCATTATCTTCCGTCTTTCTATTCTGTTATTGTTCCCTAATATTTTTCTGATATTTTTTCACGCCAAGTAACTCCAATGTGTGTTAGTGACTGTGTTGCTTTTCTTGGGGTAAAAAGATAAAGAAAACGTTGACTTTAAATATTGATACATTCATATACACGCATATGTACACTGATGCCATAAATAAACACGTGACGTCAACACAACCAATAAAACCTAAACAAACATAATTCAAAAATATTACTCTACGTTATTCTCGAGTAAAATAGTTTTGATGATGCTAGATAAATAATGCAACATGCTGAATTTATTTTTTAAAATTCTTTTTTTATATATTTAGATACACATTTTTATGTAAAAAAAATTACTTACCACCCATACAATCTCCATCGGCTGAGCATAAAGGCTTGCACAACGGGGATTGCGAAGACATTGTGAATAAACACTTTTCAGTTCCTGATAAAAGCAAAGAAAGATAAACTTAATAATGGCTACATTCAAGGCAGTCTCTCATAATATTAAATTATTCTATAAAAGTAATCTACTTAACCAATTTTAAACATTTTAGGTATATTCAAAACAAGATGGTCAAACAATGGAGGCTTTATCAGGGACGACCACAGAAGTATATAGGCAGGAGGTGAAAATAATGAAAAAAAGAGTCGGCATTATACTGGTTAAAGACACAAGTAAAGGCAATATGAGATACTCCAGATATCAGAAATAATTCTAGTAGTTAAACGGAAAGGGAGGTCTCTCAATATATGCGCCGGCAACACAAAGTACAGAAGAAATAGAATCCTTCTACTTTATGCTAGACAACGCCAAGGACATCAAAATCATCATGGGAGATCTGAATGCCAAACTTGGCCAAGAGAGAAAAGGTGAATTTTGAACTTGGACACCACAATAGCCGTGGCGAGAAGAAAAACGTCGGAAGTAAAACGAGTGGATCACTGAAAGGATTCTTGACATGATGCAAAACAGACAGAAAACGATGCCAATATATGGAAAGGAATACAAGAGACTACAAAAGGAATTAAGGAGCAAATGCAGACAGGTATAAAGAAAATTGGCACAACGACAAATGCGTCGAAGTAGAGAGAGTACAACAAATAACGGAAATATGCATAAAAAATAAAGGAACTAACAGCAACAGGATGTTTAAAAGCAAAGGAAGACACACTAAGTTTAGAAAAAGAAACAGTATTTCAGAGATGAGACGAGTACATCGGAGATCTCTTCTATGACAAGAGAGAGAACCAACATTGCACAAAAATACGGATAGACCAGAAATATTAAAAGCTGAAGTGGAATCTGTAATGGTCAAATTGAAGGGAAACAAAAAAGCAGGATCAGACGGGGTTGTAATAGAGATGATGATGTCCTTAGAAAGCTTTAGTGTAGACAGGCTCACAGAAATATTAAACGAAATCTATAACAGTGGTAATATACCGGAGAACCTAAGCAGATCAATTTTCATAGCATTACCTAGGAAGCCAGGTGCAAAGGAATGTGAACTCCACCGAACAATCATTTTAATGAGTCACACAACAAAACTCATCATTCGGATTCTGATGAACAGTGCGCACAGCAGAATCGACCCAGAAATATGACAAGAACAGTGTGGCGTCGTTAAAGATACCGGAAAGAGGAATGCGATGCACATGCTCAGAATGCTATCTGAAAGAGCAATACAAATGCAGAAGGACCGTTATATGTCCTTCATAGACTACACAAAGGCGTTCGACAAAGTATGCCACAAGAACAGTATGCCACAAAAACAGTTTTGAGAGGAAGCGATCTCAGCAGGTATACAAAAATAGAAAGGGGCGTAAGATAAGCATGTGTTTTCTCACCCGAACTATTCAACCTGTACGACGAAGCAATTATGAGAGAAATAAAAACCTGACCATGATTCGTCATTAAATGGTATAATCTCAATAATATAAGATACACATTGCTGATAGCAGATACGGAAAGACAAATACAGTACCTACTACAGAAGGTAGAAAAAGAAAGCGAGAATAAAGGACTGAGGATAAATTTTAAAAAAAACTAAATGAATGGTTATCAGCTAAAATAAGAGCACAATATATCAGCTACAAATCGGGAACTAAACTGAAACAAGAAAAAATTTAAATATCTGAGAAGTGTTCTGACAGATGATTGAAAGTGCGACATGGAGATCCAGAGATGCATTGACATGGCTAAGGATTCATTTCAGAATCTAATCAGAGACAATAAAATCTCATTGGGAACAAAGAAAAGAGTGCTGGATTGCTATGTGATATCTGTCCTTCTCTATGGAAGTGAATGTTGAACGTTCTCCTCAATGATGATGGAGAAACTTGAGGCAGCAGCACAAATGTGGTTCTACAGAAGGATACTGAGGATACCATGGACGAAACACGTGAGCAACGATGAGGTGCTGGATAAAATACAAACGGGAAGAAAACTCACACTTAACATGAGAAAAAGACAGATGAGGTTCCTGGGACAAGTAATGAGGAAGGAGGACCTGGAAAATTTAATACTCACAGGACATATTGAAGGAAAGCGAGACAGGAGAAAGCAGCGCGAAACCTACTTGACAGGTCTGAGCAAATAGATGACGGAGCGGGGTTAGGAAAATATACCAAGATAAAATATATTGAGAGCGAAATGAGACAGAGCGACAAAAAGAGACAAGTGGAAGTCCATAATCGCCTACGTTCTGAAGAGACACGGCACATGGAGAATAATAAGTGCTAATAAATATTACTATGTGTATATATATACACACTTTAAAATTATTTTTCTTATATATATATATATATATATATAGTATCATTGATAATTTGTAAAGTTAATTCCACGGGTGATCGTGATCCGATTAGAACTAAGTGTTAGAATTTAACAGAGTATTATAATGAAAATAAATTAGACGCGTTTATAAATACATTGGTAATAATTTATTTCGATTTACATTTCGATTTTACAAATCCGATCCTCAGACCAAACTTTTTCTCAAAAATGGATGGGTTAGATTTATCCAGACGAAAGGAATCGTGAGGGAACAGAGAAAGAAAAAAACATTTTATCGATATATATATACACATGCACACATATATATACATACTTACATATCCACAACCACGTATAAATATATATACGCATACATATAATTTTGGTCTGAAGAGCGGATTTGTAAAATTTCCGCGAAATAAACTATTACCAGCGGCGTCCAATGTATTTTTATTATATATATATATATATATATATATATATATATATATATAGTTTTAAGGTATGTTATTTTTATGATTAAAGACTCAATATTAGTGATATAGTGCATGTAAATATAAAAGTGGCCACTGAGGTAAACACCTAATTGCGACAGTCTGTTTGATGCTTGAACGCAATCTTCAGGACACGCTGATGGTCCGAAGTTCATCCATCGCCCTTGAATACATAAATATTAAACTTAATAAAAAGCTGAAAATAGTAGAACCGAAGTCAGTCAGTTAAGTGCCATATAGTGCAACACGCTTGAGCGATCATGTCTCGAAAGAGACATGACTGACTGGGCAGAAGATTATCCCGCAGTAGGTTGCCATTGCTTTCTGCGGTAGACTGGTTGCCAGCCAAGGCTATAGAACCTAATCTGTCCTGTTATTTAACGCATAACTGGAAGGAAGATACGGGCTGATACCTTTCCCAAGGGTATTTGCGCGTAAGTGAATGCAATGAATTCAACTGGAATTCGAACTCGGCTCCCCGATTTTTCGTTCCGAGTCGATATCCACTGCACCATAACGCACATCCGAAGAACTGAAGAGTAAGCCTTAAGCAACTGGAATTCTGCAATAGTCCAGGAACCGATTTTTACTTTCAAATTTAGGAATTGAGGTTTTTTTTCTTTCCATACTCGTTTTTCTCCGCCTAAGACTGCTATTATTCAACTTCTGCAACCCACTTGGACAATGTTACAAGTTTTGATCTTTTTTTCATATTTTCGAAAAACCGATTTTTTGCGCATAAAAAGAAACGAAAAGAGCAGAAAAATCTTACCAAACAAACGGCCATGCTTGCAAGCTTTATCACAGAAGCTTTTATCCAGTGTGTTGCCAGTAGGACAAGCTGTGAAGAATAAACAAACCTATTAATCTTCAAAATTTAAACAAATGTTTCTTTTTTTTTTTTACATTAGAAAAAACGAGTTATTCTGACAGAGTTTCAGTGTTCCTTTCCAATTTACTTTCTGTAAATGTTATAAATATCTTAGATTAGTTTACTAAAACGATGTATCTATATGTACTTTGAACATTTTATAAACATAGAATCGTTTTGCGTGCAAAAACATGAGCTTGACCCAGCCTTAACCTGAGTCTACGAGATATTTTTGGCTGAGAATAAGGGCTCAGAATCCCCACATTAATTGTCATTGTGTCGCATCAGCTTTGGTGGGAATTCTCACTCTTGATCAGCTCTCTGATTCCGATCAGAGAGTTACATAAACGATGTTCCGCCGAATAGTAGAATCACGTTTGGCCGAGAAAACCAGATCCCGCCCCACCCTTAAGCTTGGATACAGAATATTTTTGGCCAAGCTTAAGGACTCAGGATCCCCACGTACATCCGTCTTGGTGGTATTGTGGTAAATACAGTAGTTGATTTGTTTAAGTTTTGCCTTTGTATATATTATTTTTTTTATTGAATCACTTCTTTGTTTTCCCTACCTCGTCTTTTCTTTCTTTGATTCCTTATCAAATTACGGCCTTTTTAATTCTCGGTTATTTTGAACAAAAACAACATTACAACAGTTAGTTGGTTAACGCGTACGATATGACTCAGATAAAAAAAATGGGTCATTCCTGTTTGAAAATCGAAGATAGACGGAAGCAAAGATATATCAAAGGAACTGTTCGATTTTAGGGAAAGAAAGAAACAGAGGCGATAAAGTCCACGTGTGTTTAACGCCTACTTATGTGAAATTGATAACCTTGTAAATTTAAATCTTTTCATCTGTACCCTCTTACTTTTGTAAACAGTGACACTGTGGTGAATACGGAATTAAAAGTAACTATATTCACTTCACCTTTTACAAATTTCGCAATCCAGTGTGAAATCTAATTTTGACCAAAAAGAAAAAGTAGTGACTCCGTACTAAAGGAAAAAGACGAGCCAAATATCACGATCCGCTGTTAAATTAATTTTCTAACCAATGAAAGGAAGCGATTTACAAAACTTGAGAGAAATTCACGAGCCAGTGCCAAAAAGTCTTTTGCTATAAAAATAGAGAAAGAAAGTCGAATCAGTCAGAGAGATGGAAGCGAGATCAGACACCGCCAAGATGTGACAAAAAAGATTTCCAGGCAATGAACCAGACATAAATTTCTTTTGTGTGGTATTTTCCTTTATCTCTTCTTCTTCCTCCTCACCATTCTCGCCATCAACAAGGAAGAAAAAGACTCAACAACAACAATATGACTCCTAAAACTAACGTCGATAAGTACAAATTTCCTTTATTGCTTTACCTTCCTCTGCACTTTCTTGCCGGTAATAAAAAGAAAGAAAAAACAGACTTTATCATTACCCAGTTAATCCGTGCACACACATTTTTTGAACATTTACAAATTTAATAATTTCACACTCTTTAAAATTGGATGCAATTTCTCTCGTCAAAATAAATTTTTACCATGTTTTATCGACAAGAACTACTTGCAATATGGCTGGCTTCTATCCATTTCACAGTATCGTTTCAACCTTCATACTACTTCATTGGGGACCTCGCAAAAAAAAAAAAACGCAGTAGAAAAGCTCGCTCTACTTCAACTCGAGTATAGATATTTTCCTCATCCCCACGACTAGGACGTGGATGCGTCACAAGCTCGAGGTTTAATGTGGGGAGCCCGAACGCGTGCTGGCACGGGTCGCGCAGGTCCCGGTGTCTAACACCGGTCAACCCCTCTTGTGCAATGGAGTGGCACGCCCTCGGGACACTCTTCCCCAGATCCGGGCACCTCAACTCGAGTATATATTTATGATTGCTATCATAATGTTTTGTTGAAGTAGTTAAGCTGAAATTTTTGACGAGACAATATGGGAATATCCATAGGTAATTTATAGTCATTAAACTCGAATGGAAATCATTAACTTAAGAAGAATTAT
This sequence comes from Ascarosepion bandense, assembly GCA_037127315.1. Lineage (NCBI taxonomy): Eukaryota > Metazoa > Mollusca > Cephalopoda > Sepiida > Sepiidae > Ascarosepion > Ascarosepion bandense. Next base: position 541,076 of record JBBBDQ010001271.1, read on the forward strand.
GATCAATCAGAAAATCCAAATTATAAACTGTGAAATTTTCACGGGTACTACTAGTTTCTACTATACTATGCAATTTGTTTTTCTTGCTTTAATTTTATGAATGACTTCATATTTTTGCTACGTCTTATCACAATATGTTTAGGTAAGTACCTCCACGTAATCTCCGAAAAAACAGCATAACATGATGTTAAAATGTAATAAAAACAAGGTTTTATCATCAAAATGCTATTATTAAGAGGAAAGATCAAATTTTGTTATTATTTTTTAAAATTTCTTAATCCTTTTTAATACGTTTAAAATTTCAGTTAAAATTTATTTTTTTCTTTAATCTGACTATTAAGCAAAACGTAATATTACGCAAGTCGCATTTTGGTGTTGAAAGACACATTAATTTTAAAATTCTTGCAAAAATCAACTAATTGTTTGATTTTAATGAAACTTTCAGGACCTATTCACAATTGAATTAAATTATTTATGCAATTATTATCTTTAAAAATCTTGGTAAAATTATTTTTTTACATGTTACCTCCTCCTCCAATTAATTGCATAAAAGGTCTAGAAATACATTATCTATACAATTTTTTTTATTATTTAAATGCAAGACTCATTGGGGAATGTATTTTTTTTATTACGAGATATTTTTCCGAAAACCGTCTCCGAATAGTAAAAACCAAAACAAGGCATTAAAACTACGCTATTCTTAATAGAGATAAACTTTTAAATGATTTTATAAATAATATAATTTTATGAAATCTTATTCTGAACAAGAAAAAACTTTGATGAATAAGGAACGTTTATAAGAATTATTTTCATTTTTTTCTTTGCTTCAAAGTTTCAAACATCTTTTAAATCTATTCCAGTTATTCAGTGTCTTCGTTCAATAATTCGCTAAAAAAGATTTACAAATCGAAAATTCAAAACCCTAATACAAATCATTTAGAATTAAGATCTTTATATTAATTTCTAATTTTTTTATTTATGTTAAACTGCACATTTTCATTTACTATGGAAAATTAAAAGGTAATATGTTTCAAGGGTTGTTCCATTTACAAAATGTTAAATTCGATTATGTCATTTTTGGTCACCATACTCCCAAATTGATTGATAACAAGTGCTGCCATCACCTACTTGAAAGGTCAGCGAGTCAGACCTTTGTGATTAAGAAATACTTTTATTTTAAATTTAATGCCATAAACAAGTAATAATTGTTTAAATCAGATTCATTTAATTTTAAATTTACTAAATTTTCAAAAATAATAAGTGAGAGATGTATATTTTATTTTTGCAAGATTTTAAAACCGAGAATTAACTTTTGTTTGCGAATTTGTTGATCGCTCAAAAATGGCAGAGAAATTGGAAGTTAAAAAAAAAACTCAAAATTTTAGCTTCAAAGGAATATAATTTCTGTTTGAAATACATCAGAGTATTTTGCTTATTGGAAATAGTAAGTTTAATCATTTAACTTTTAATTAAGCTAAATTGAAAATTTCAAGAAAATTTTTTATTTTAAAAAATTCAATTAAAACTTAGGTATCGAAAATGGAGTGGAGGTACCTATGTTTATGTGAGTGATTATGGATCTTTTATATGAAATAAAGAAAATTCGAAACGGACGTTGCTTTGGCTAAAGTTATATTCCCTTAGCAAAGAAACGTGTTATATCGTGGAGAATAACAAATTTCTTTGCCCAGACAACCAGGATAGCACAATCGACTCTGACAACCAGAAGCCAAGATAAATTATCTGATATCCTTTACTTTTATTCATACTTTGTCTAACTCAAAAATTCTGAAATTAAGTATTTTTATCAATTCAAACACTTTCTTGCTGTAAATTAATTTGAAAGTAGAGAGTCTTGTCTGCTGAAAAATTGTGACAAAACGGAAACTCATCACAGAAGTGTTGAGAAAATAGCCTTACACCTGATTCCACGCGCATTTAAAACGGCTCTAACTGGTAATGTGCAAGACTACAACATTATAACTTGGGATTATTTTCCATAGAAGTGATACATATTATTGATACAGACGAAGCTTAATTCGGCAGAAGGTTATATCAGAAGAAAATTGTAGGAAAACTGTGTTGGTCTAATGTTCCAAGTTGAGAAGTGCCTTACTTTGAAAACCAGCTTTCGAAATGTTGGCATTTTTGTGTTTCGATCAATAGCCTGCGGAAGGAAATAAACTGCTGTCTCACTTATGAGATAGAACTGATCATTATTATTATTACTACTACTACTACTACTACTACTATTATTATTGTGGCTTATAGCCAAAACACGTTGAAACAACGGTTCACGTACGATCACCGAAATTAAGCAACGTCGAGCCAATCAGTGCCTAGACTGGTGCCCACTTGGAAAAACTAGTGGCATGTACAGATGGCGTAATGGGCTTTATGGACATATCACGGTAAACCAACAGTTTACTTACCGAAGTTAATCAACCTCGAGCCTAGTCAGTACCTAGATGGGTAACCGCTTGCGAATATGAGTTTGAGTAAACTGGAATGTACGGGCATTGTAATGGATAATCTCTCGGAATGGAGAAGAGGCTAGTTCCAATTCTAGTCGGGTTCGTTATATTCACTTACGTGAAAATTGCATTAGGAAAGATGTGAATGCACCTCTGCAATATGGGTTAACTAGTAAATCTTGTATAACTAAACCATTATTATTTAAAAAAAACTTTTCTTACAATGTAACAATACAGTCTGACTTTGAACAACATTGGAAGGGTTGATGAGCTGTAGAAAACGAAACAGTCAATAAAAATAATTAATTAATGAATCGGATTTCATTCACCAGTTTAAAAAAAGGCGCTTAAATATTCTTTATTTTGCGCACACACGCACAGGTGTTCGTGTAGTGAAAGAAAGCCACAGATTATGTGTATGTGTCCACTTATTGGAAAGAGAGAGAGAGAGTATGTGTGTGTCGCCACTAATTTGAGGTAGTGAATATGTGTATGTCTCCACTTATTAGAAAGAGAGAGAGAGAGTGTGTGTGTGTGGGGGTGCATGTATCCACTTATGAGAGAGAGAGAGAGAGAGAGAGAGAGAGAGAGAGAGAGAGATGTCTCCATCTATTAGAGAAAGCGGTTATGTGTATGTCGCCAGTAGTTTTAGGGACATAATGTGTGTGTCTCCACCACTAGAGTGCGAGAAAGAGTATGTGCATGTCTCCACTTATTAGATAGATAGATAGATAGAGAGAGAGAGGGGGGGGGAGAGTGCGTGTGTGTGTGTATTTCTTTACTTATTATAGAGCGAGAGAGTGTATGTCTTCCCTTATTAGCGAGAGTGACTAGATGTATCTCTACGAATATCAGAGCGAGTGAGTTAATATATGTCTCCACTTATTTGAGAGATACAGAAAATGTATGTTTATATCTCCACTTATTAGAATGAGAGAGTATGTGTGTGTCTCCACTTTATATATATATATATATATATATATATATATATACAGTGGGTGGTGTATTGAAATACAATAAAACTACTTACATTTTGGCTTTGGTGTGCATTTTACTAAGCATCTTTCTGAAAACGAAAAAGAAAAGTCTTTTGAAATGGAAAATGACGCTTTAATCATGAACTTGAACAATTTAATTCTTAAATTTCACTAAAATACTTATTACCATATATACTCGAGTGGAGTGCAACTTTTTTTGTGGGGGGTTTACGCAAAAAAAGGAGTCGTTATATATATAATTTTTAAAATACGGTTGAAAGGTATATTGTATTTATGGGCAAAAGTCCTCAGTATCAAAGTTAAAGTAAATATGTAAATATAAAATGTGTACTAAGCGGCAATAGTCTGTTTCATGTTTGAAAGAAATCTTCAGGTTATGTGTACTGTGTAGGATTCATTATTTTCTGTACGCTTAAGCAAATTCAGCAGTAATTTCTGTTTATTATTTTCTTGTCTAAGTATATATGTGTTTTCAGAAAAACGCTCGTTGAAAACACATATATACTTAGACAAGAAAATAATAAACAGAAACTCAAAATCCTGGAAGCTATCTACATTAAACAACTTAAACCTGGTTTGAATACGATACATTTTTAAATCTCAACTAACATACTCAAATGCCTGTAATCGGATCAGGGACCACAACGCCACCATTTTGTCACTGTCTGCGGCCATCCGCGACAGGAGGGATGGACTTGTATTTTCAATTTAATTCTCTTTATTGTTAATAACTTAAATGTTCTATGTTTACTGTGTGTTAATATTTATTCTTTGATAATGGCTTATGTGAGCCGAAAGCTTAGACCCGATAAAATAATAAACAAGTACTGTGATTTTTTGTTGTCTTTCAACGATATCACCATCAAGTATATCAGACGGTACGAACGGATCCTACACAAAATTAATAGACAAAACTTGTTTATATTATTCAATGAAACTTGCATTAATATATATATATATATATATATATATATATATATATATATATATATATTCCTTACCATACCATACACACAACTGAGTATTCTTCACTTGCATAATTTTTAAATTAATATTTATAATGAAGTAGTCTATTTTTACACACACACACATTATATATATATATATATATATATATATTATATTAGCAGTATAGCTCGGCGTTGCTCGAGTGTAATGAACACTTTAAATCTAATCTATGATCCTGGAGCTCAGACTCAGCCTAAAGAATATTTGTGTGAAGTTTTTTTGAGAATCGGATAAAAATTGTGGATTTGTATACAGGACATACAGACAGATAAACAGACACACACACAAACATCTTGCCTTTTATATATATATATATATATATATATATATATATATATTATCGATTTTCTGCACTCTTGTAACAATTGCAACCTTGAAACTTCTGAATATCGTTTGTTATGTCTTTGTCTATGAGTGTGTCAAATTTGATTAAAATCAAACCACTCCTTCTATAACTCGATTTTTTCGATTATCGATTTTCGATATTTATCGGGGTACCTCGACACAAAACGTAGCTAAGAACACTCGCAAACGCTTATGGTACATCTGTGTAAATTTTCAAGAAAATCGGTACAGCAGTTTCGGAGTCTGTTGGTAACGGACACACATACACACACACACAGACACACACACAGACAAAGTTCCATTTATAAATAAGTTTAGATAGATATATATATATATATTAATAGTAATAATAAATAGACATTTGTTTCTTACCTTTTGGTAAAACTAAGTTTTTAGGAATGTTGTAAAATTTTCTAAGTAATATTTATGCTATCGATTTATATACATACACACACATGTATATATATATATATACATATATATATAGACAGAGAGAAAGAGAGAGAGACAGACAGAAAGAAAGAAAGAAAGAGAGAAAGAGAAAGAGGTAGAAGAGCAAACCTGAAAACAAGAGAAATAGAATAAAATAATGAAAAAATGGTTTGAAAGATAAAAAAAAAACAGTGAAAATTCAAAGACTAGATTTTTTTTGTTTACTTACGGTAGGTGTTTTGAAAAGCATCACATGTATATTCACAGTCAATAACTGAAAGAATAATGAACCAAATTAGTTAGACGAAATATAAACCGAAACAATCTTAAAAATGTCATCTGACATTTTGGATGTTACAATGAATTGTGGGATCTGAAATTAAGAATTAAAATCATCTTTTTTCTTCACATTTAGAAAAATTCACGATGACGTATGAAATCCTGGTTTTGCCGTATAAAAATTTGTTCATCTCGTGCTTACAGAAAAGGTCGAAACCGGATTTCGCAAGTAGAGGTTAAATTGATTTTTTAACCAATGGAAGCGATTTGCAAGACCAAAAAAGGACTTAGCGATCAAGAGCAAACTATTTAAATGACTATATAAATGACTTCTATCAGCATCAGTCAGTCGGATGGAAGCAGCGAGATAGATACAACTAAAATTTAACGGGAAAAATTTCAACCACAACCCAGACATAAGGTCGCGTCGTATATTGTTCTCTTTATCCTTCTTTCTCGTGTGCTGATTCCTTTTACTTCTTCTTCTCTATTCAAAGACATCCCTACAAAACAAACGCTCATGCATACTTACATACGTACGCATTCTCTTCCATATACTTGCTTCCCTGACAGCTACAATCTCCAAGAATTTAAATGTAAGGTCAACAGCCATCTCCTATCTCTCTGACTCACACCCTTTCCTTCATGTTCTTTTCCCCGTCCACTCTACTCTCATCAGCTCTCTTCACACCAGTGTTTTATCCCATTCTCTGACACCCCCTATAACTCGTTCTTCTTTCTCATTACTCTCTTCCTATGTAACCCCCTGCACACCAGTGGCAGTATAAATGTCTTGCTTGGGGTAAATTATATATACATATATATATATACTTTGAGATTTCACTCGCCAGGTCGACTCAGTCGATTAAAAACTTACTTGGGGCGATTAAAGTTTATTTCTTTACTCGCCCGCGGTCGATTTAAAATTTTACAATAAAACGTGTTCTTTCAAACATAGAAAAAAGGAAATCTGATTTCTTTTACAACCCAAAAGTATGCCAGTGAAGTTTCACAAGTTACTTACAATGGCCTACAATGATATTATTTTGTCGTCCCGTTCAGTGTAAGCATTCGTTTACTTAACGCTTGCAGAGTGAAGCCAAAATGTCTCTGTCGCCCAGAATAAAGACGCTCATGGATTTTTAGAAACTCATTTGGAAAATATTATCCTATATTTCCTTCCCGCTTACGAAAAGTAAAAATGAACATTTGAAAGAAAGAAAACAAAATAAGCATACTTCATTCAACCACGCACCGAAAAACAAATTATACAAGTAATATTTTTTATAGAAACTTGTTGAGAGAATCAGACTTCTTATTTATTTATCATCTATGAGATGGAGGTTGTCGTCAAAAGAAAGAAACTACGAATTTAGGTACCTCCACTCAATTGCCAAAATAAAAAACAGTATATCATGATGTTAACAGGGCTCAGGCTTAATATAAACTAAATTTTATCATCAAAATGTTTATGCTTTTATTAGGGGGAAATTTTTAAATACTTTCTAACACGTTCGAAATTTTAATTAGAATTGCATTTTTTTATTTTCCATCAGCGATCCACGCTATGCTTACGTAAGGCGACTATTAAGAAAATGGAGTCGGTCGAGTAAAATGATTTTGGGGTGAGTAAATTTTCCCTTGCTCTCGACGACTTGCTCTCTTATTTTCAAATCTCATAGGCTATATATATATATATATATATATATATATATTTATAAGCGTTTCACCCCGAGCAAGGCATGTCACTGCCACTACTGTGCAGGGGGCTACGTAGAGTGGAGAAAGGCTGATTAAATATAGGAAATAACAGAGGGTGGGTGATAGGCGGGTGAGGATACCGAGAATGAGGGTTGGGTAGATGAGAGTGTTGGGAGAATAGTTGGGAGTTAGTGTGATAGGAGGTGTCTATTGACCCTACATTTAAACACCTGGAGATTGTAACTGTCGGGAAAGCAGACTTGTGGAAGGGAGTTCCACAGGCGGGAAGCGCGAGAAAAGAAGGTGTTGGAGTAGAATTTACGGTTACATCTTATTTGTTTAACTGTAAAAGGGTGGGACCTAGTTGCTAATCTAGTATCTCGTGTAAATTCGTGCTTAGGCGGCACCAGTGATCTAAGCTCATCGGAGCAGAAGCCATGAAAGTACTTGTAGAAGAGGCACAGGGAAGCTACATCACGCCGGTGTGAGAGCGGCTACAGCCGGTCTGCCAAGTCAGTATCAACCACGTTACAGATCCTCCTTTGTATTTTGTCAAGAAGCCCAAGGAGAGCAGCAGGGGCACCCGACCAGATATGGCAGCAATATTCAATACACGGGCGGATGGTAGATTTGTATATGTGCAGAATAGTTTCAGGTGGGAAAAATTTCCGGGCCCTGCACAGGGAGCCCACTTTCATAGCAGCAGATTTGGCAATGGATTCAATATAGTCATTCCATTTGAGGTCCGCCGAGAGTGTAAGGCCAAGGAGCCTCTCTGGGAGGCTAGCCTGTCCCATGCTAATGGGAGGTAGATGCGATTGTCTATGGTGGTTAGTTGATAACAGCTTTGTTTTGGAGGCATTGAAATTATCAACTGTTATATACTACCACTTAGATTCATCTTCTTTAATTGTTATCGCTTTTCTAATTTTCTTATTTTTTCATATTCAGTAGGCCCTTCTGTCTTAGTGGCTTTATTAATTTGCAGAGAATTGACAAAAAAAGTATTTTAAATTGTATAAGTTACCTCCCTTATTAAGCGTCTATAAAATAGGTTTTTATTCATTCATAAGACCATAACAAAAAGTTAATTAATTAAAATATGTGAATCAGATATTAACTGAACTTGTATGATAATTATGAATCCTTATCATTCTCACACCATAAGAACCTAACCGAGGAGAATCTTGAAAACTGAATTAGTTCTAGTTATTTTTAGTTACATTTGATGTTGCTAGGTTTAAGGGAGATAACTCAGTTGTTTATCTTGTTATTTTCGAAGTTCATTGCTGTCCGGTACAAACGGAGAACGTTTGATAGGAATCTTGTGATGCTAACCTCCAGGAAAGTGACTCATTGCGCCTTTTCGGGCTAATGTTTTTAGTTGACAAAGTGGAAAGATTATATTGAAACTATTGCTAGGTTATCTGCTAAGAAAGTCGGTTTAACAATAGTGCGAGACAATTTCTGTCTCCGGAATCTAACTTTAAAAACTAAGTCTACCATACATCCATGCTTAATATTGCTGCCGCATACCGTCCGGTGTCGCTACTATTTACCTTGAGCTCCTTGATAAAATCCAAAGAAGAATCAGTATTATTGGTACTGATCTGGTAGCTCGGCTTCAGGCATTTACTCACCGTTGTAAGATAACCGATCTGTACTTTCATAATTGTTCGGTATGGTACCTAGACATTTTGAATTTAGCGGAGTATTAGACTGACGTCGATAGTTTATCAATTTACAATTGAGATAGCTAGAGATGTAGCCGTAATTGCTTTGCTAACAGTTTCTTTTCGCACTTATCGCTTGTAGAAATCCCTTCAGATGTTATGATTTTCAGCCAAATTTAATCTGCAAAAAATTAAATGCAATGTCAAACGATATTTTTCTTTCCGGTTATTTCCGGTTATTATTGATGTTGCAGTTCCTAACCCTGTAACCACTTTTGTTTTAGTGGGTTTGCTGCCTTGCATGAGTTGATACAGATTAATATAAATCGCTTCACCAGGTCTACTGCTGATATGCTAACGACCATTACCGAGTACATATACCAGGCACTCGACAAGAATGGTGAAGCCCGAACCGTTGCCTTGGATATCTCCAAAGCATTCGACAGGGTCTGGCATGCTGGCCACTTGTGCAAACTGCGGAGCTATGGGATAACTGGACATCTGTTTGACCTCATCCAGTCCTTCCTCTCTAACCGCACATTAAAGGTGGTATTAAATGGGCATGCCTCCCAAAACTACCAGACGAACGCGGGCGTCCCTCAAGGTTCTATCCTAGGTCCCACGCTCTTTCTGATCTACATTAATGATCTCCCCGACACCATTAGATCCCAAGTTGACATGTATGCCGACGACACAACAATCTACTCCCGCATCGATCAGAAACCAGGTCTGGACGACAAAGTGAACCTCGCTGCCGCACTTGAAAGGGACCTCCAATCCGTAGTGACCTGGGGTAGGAAATGGTTGGAAATGGTTGGCATGTACGCATCGCTCATTCACTAATGAATTAGAGCACGCTGGCTATTGGGCGTGTATAATGATAATATACATGTTAAAAAGTCTGCCTTCTTCTACCAAGCGTCCATAGCCCAGAGGTTAGAATCGCCGACTGATGCCATTTCGGTCGGGTTTCAAACCTAGGTTAAAAGCAATCGGAGTCTAACCGTACTGATGAGCTGTGTTACAGCGAAACAGATCTGTCTGTGGATGACTATATATATATATATTTGGACAGTAATCTCTTTTATGTAACTTTGAAGAACTGCGTTCTTGATCCTAATTTCGTGAATAAGTATATCGGCCATACCACTACGAAACTAACTTGAAGACTCACGCTACATCTCTCTCAACGGAACTCAATTCTATCTCATTTAAACACACATGGGGACCTAACAAACCCTATCCGGAAAATACTCATCGACAACACAAATATCATAGCATCATCCACATGTAAAAATAATGGGTACCTTATTCATAAAAACGAAAAACCCAACACTAAATAACATCAACTACGAACACACTGACAAAATGCTTATCGTGTTCGGTACTAAAACAGAAACCACTACTCAACATTATACACAACACCACATTCATTTTGTTACACGTAAAATAGCATTCATCTTTGAAAATGGCTAAAAGTAATGACGAAAGCGCTCGGATAAACAAAACATTTGGACAATTTTTATATAATTTATATCCTCAAAGGAAAAAAATCAAAAGATCACATGAAAAATTACATAAACAACAAAACCATCGAACCTTGTCTGTCATTTTAATGAAAGTTGTTCATATATATATATATATATATATATATTCGTCATCCACATACAAGACTGTTTCGCTGTATGACAGCTCATTAGTTTGGCTAAACACATCCACTTGGTTCTGGCAGGGATCGAAACTCAACCGATTTAGTGCCAGTAGGAGTATCTAACCCCTAATATATATATATATATATATATAGTTCGTCATTTTAACTGAGCAGATTCATACCGACCTCGAAGTTTCATGAGGACAATAAGTAAAACATCATAACGGTGTCCTCACGAAACTTCGAAGTCGGCATGAATCTGCTCAGTTAAAGCGACGAACTCTTTCTACACGTCAACCTCTCTATCTACACCCCGATATCGAGCACTTTACGATGAAAAAAACTGCATGCCAAAATACATTTTGTCATTAAAACTACTGAAACAACAAACTTGGCGCTAAACATTATCGCAATTAAACAATACATACATATATATATATATATATATATATATATATATATATATATATATATATATATATATTAGGATATTCGTTAAATTTAATAAGAATCGGAATAGATTATAATGATAAGAAGTGAACGATGCGATGACAGATTGTCATCATTCACTTCACACGTCTGTCTAAGTATGGTGAACCAGGGCTGACATAAATTTATGAAACTTAAGTAAACGTTTCATTTCTGGGCCTAGTATTACCTAGTAATTTTTTTAAAAAAATAACAACAATATTTTCAGTAATTATCTGTTATTTTATTAAACTTTAGTTACTTTAGCTTTATAGCTATATATTTGAAGATGTTTTCTGAAAAAATAAAACTTAAAATAATATAAAATTCTTTTAAATTAATTTAAAAATTTAATACCTGGGATAACAGAAATGAGATCGCATGATAGGGATAACTCAATAATTTATTAGATAAATCCTTCAAAATGGATTTACAAAGCCGACATAATCACGGTTTTATCACCGTCAATTGTCCAAATAAATATGTCTGATGGTCTGGCCAACTATATTACTATTAAGTATTTCACGCAGACCTTCGGCATCGTTTGGATACTCAATGAACAAAGAAAAAATTAACAGATCTGTCAAGTCTTTTAGATTTTAAATGCAATGTCAATACTCATCTATTAACCACTTGACTCTAGTTCTTTCCCCACCCCGTATATCTTTTCCTTTCTCTCCACCATTTCCTTTCTCTCCACCATTGCTCCTTTCTAACTGGTTCGTCTTCCTCTTCACTCTCTTCTAATAAACACTTATGTAGCCCCCTGCACATCAGTGGCATTACCGCCTTGCTCGGGGTGATACGATTAAAAAAATAATATGGGGAAACTAGAAGTTTAAAAAAAAATTTTTAATTTTCAAGGGAGGATTTGCTAAGCTTGTTGAAACGTATACATGAAACACGGAAGTGAATTTTAGATTTTCTAAGCGCAGCTTATATTTAGCGCAAGGCCTAATGTATTGGGCTCATAGTTAGGATCGAATTCACTATTCAGTCATTTGTTCAAACGAGACAAGATTATTAACCATGCACAATAAACAAGGTTGAAAATAAGGATTTCTTTGTGAACGAAAAATTTAATTAATAACCCTGATAAGAAATCGAGAGAGAGGGGCAACTGGCAAGTTTCTGACCGGGGACCAGTGGTTTCCTTGCGTAAGAGAAAATCTGAAGTAATAAAAAGTGAATTAATGCCCGAAAGTAAATGCGACCTGAGACCGACGAATCAGATCAGTTGAAGACGGACTGGTTGGTAAGAGGTAGAAAACTAAGGAAGGCGGAGAATTCATACACGCCTTTGAATAAACGCCTATTAGTGTGAGATATCAATGAAGAAAGGAAGAAGTTGATTTGGACGGATTTAAGCCTGTGACTGAAGCTCAAGGAAAGGAAAACCCCGAATTAAAAAAAATAATTAATCTTCGAAAATCAGAGAACAAAGAGACCTTTATTGGAATTAAGTGATTCAGCGATTTCCCCAGACCGTCATACCACACACTAGTTTTGACTAGAAATACATATAAGTGAGGGCCCGAAGTGGCTAAAGAAAGTAACGGAGTGGATTTAGCTGAAACACAACCGAGATTTGCGATTGAGACGTGAAACCTTGCTGCCTGACATCACGTGACTGCCTGCCCAAGAAGAACACCGAGTCGAACCCTGTGCCAAACTTAGCAGAACCAGCCGAAATGTTACATTTCAACTTTAGACGTGGGTTGGGAAGAAAGCTGTTTGCATGAAGTAGATAATATTCCGCTGCTGAAATGAATAAACCTGTACCAAGAGTTAAACATATAAGTATTTTTATGAATATATTTTTTTTCTACTTGTGACTTCCTCAGCCTGACAAAAATTAATTTGCAGCGATTCTTGAAGGTTATTCGGCTTCACTTGTCTTAGGATCAAATCAAACATAACGTGGGATAAGATTGGGTGTGGTCAGAGGTGATCAATCCATCGATCCAGCCCCCGGGAATTGGGCAGACTGAAGAGAGAAGAAGGCGAGACAGGCTACAATACAAGCTTGCTAACAATTACACCACATTGAAGTGCCCTAACATGGATGTGAAATGAAAGAATTGTAAAATTTATATAAGAATTTTTCTTGTAAAGGAAACAAACCTTGAAACAAATGACAATTTAATGATATGCTGCGTATAGCCTACCATAAACAAAACAAAAAAAAAACCCACATATCTGCTCGCAAAAAAAGCTGTTTTAATTATTTAAGAAATTTTGGTGCGTTAAGATTTGTATTTTCCTTTTCAATTTTCGATCAGTAACTATAGCCTTAACTTATTGATTTAATAACCTAAGACGTATAATCATTGGAAGAAATTTTAAAAGATTTTTGAAAATTTATAAATTATCATAATTAAAAAAAATCTAAATTAAAACAATTCTTGTAAAAATTTACTATTTATTGAAAAAATATTTTCTCTTCAGACTATGATATCCTTAATATATATTGTTTCTGAAAGTATTTAAACGTTTATCTAAAATAAAATTTGCACACACTCAAAATCAGATCAGAATCGCTGAAAACATTTTGAAGAAAAAACAGACCAAGGCAAATTTCGCAAGCCAGTGTGAAAATTAGGATTCTCAATTCCGACTGGAAAGAAAATAACAAATGAAACAATAGCCCCTCTCATATTTCTTAAAAATTAAAACCTTAAGTTTGCAATCTGAGTTGACCACGTGATCCGATTGAGTACTTATTCACGTTTTTTGATCAGCGAGGTCAGTTCAATGGGAGCAGAGATGATAGGTCACCGCCACATTGTAAAAGAGAAATTTCAAGCCGCTGAACCTGATATGTGTCGTCGACATACATTCGTTCTTCCTTTTCTTCCTATTTTCTTTTATCCCTTGTTCGTTTTCGCTTACACGCCGTCAATAAAAACAAAAAACAACAACAATAGGACACTTCAACTGACTCCTAAAAATTAACGCCGATGAGTACATTTTCCTCTTCCCTTTTATCTCTCTCTCACTAACTTTTTCACCTTAAATTGATCGCCCTTTTTCCTTTCCACCAACTCGGCGGGCATAAAAAGAAAGAAGAACCTGACTTGACTCTACTTTATTCATAGACAACAAATCCATAGACATACCATTTTTTTCTGCACACACACATTTTGCTACAACTACGAACTCTTGATTCCTTTACCCCCCCCTACTGCACTTTCACTTTGAACATTTACATAGTTAATTTCACTTCCTACAGAATTGATAATATTCTGTTCTGTAAATAAATTTCCACTTATTTACAAATGAAACACTTTTATTCTTTCAATCTTTTGATATTTTAAATTGTGAGGACTTCGGTTGTGTTTGCCAAAAAGCCAATTTAATAAACATCACCGAGGCCTCTAGAAGTAGCAACTTTGTGCACAAAAAATAGGTGATTTACATTTCCCAATGAGTCCTGCATTTAATTAAAAACAAAATTTGCGGACAGTAGTCAATTTAGAAATGTCAGGAAATTAATTGGAGGTGGAGTTAACATAAGTAAAAAAATATTTTAGCAACGTTTTATAAAAGTAATAATTCCAAAAATAATTTCTGTCATTTGGGAATAAGTCATAAAATTTTCATCAAAACCTGATTATTATTTGATTTTTACAAGAATTTCCGAGTTAATGTGTATTTTCGCTGGCAAAAAAATGTGTTGCGTAAATATGACGTTTGTCGTAGTAAACTCTTGTAAAAACTGTTCACTCGCTAACAAAAACAAAACAAACTTTTAGATAAAATTTTGAATACGTTAAATAGGATTAAAACTTTAATAAAATAATTAAAAATACTTTGATCTTTCCTCTTAATAATAACAAAGATTTTTACGATAAAACTTTGTTTTTATTAAGTTTGTGGCCTTTCAACATCATGCTGTTTAATATTCACTGAATGTGTGGAGGTATCTATATTAATTTCATTGTTTAAAAGAATAAAATAAACCAGTGATATAAACTTAAACACGTTTACCCACTAAAATAACGTTTATAGCAATAAGAAATAATGTCGCATAAAAACCCAATCCAATAAGAAAATTTACTGTAATTTTTAGCAACACAGTTTTGTGGTTATTCTTTTGTTACCACAACTCACACCCTTGAAGATGATCTCAGAATCACTTGGGAACATCGAGAAATGAATAATAATAATATCATCTGTCAAAGTTACAGCTCATTTCTTTCAGTTATAATACGTTAAAGATTATCCGTGAGTATGAACGGATTTTGTTAAAAATAAGCAAACACAATGATTGAAATTTATTTATTCTTACATGTCTAAAAGAAAATTTTCTGCCTAAACACACACACATATATACATATATATATATATATATATATATATATATATATATATATATATATAGTTATAATTATTATTGCTATAATAATAGCAAACAACTTAAAAGCTATTAAGTTTTGGTGTTCAATACACCATCATCAGGCAGTGAAATTTAGTTCCTTCACTGGGTCGTACATATATTAAGAAAATTTAAAATACCAAAATTAAATTTAAAAATAAAAAATGCCACTATATTAGATGATTGTAGTGGAGTGGGAGGTTATTATATTTTAAAAGAGATGTGGGTGTAGACATTGAATATCGGGGCAAAGTGTAGTATATTAAACAGCATATTTATTTATTTTCATCTACCGGCCTGAATATTTGAGAAATCTTGAACTGATTTTTGTCTACCCAACTGCACTCATAAGGCTTGGATCAACTCATTGTATGCTTTATTATCAAAACATATAAATGACACATCTATTTTAAATATATTTAAATATATTCAAATTGCTAAACTTTCCCGAAAATACACTGCCAGAATTTTAACTCTGAAAAGAAATATAAAAATAAATAAGTATAAGAAATAAGATAATTTTTAATCATATTTAACTCAATAATTGCCACGTGACAATGGGGTCCCACCCACAACAACAATGCTATGATTTAATTTCCATAACGGATAAATAAAAATTTAAAAAATAAATATGGAAAAACGGTTATACTTAATTTTTTTGTGAAAAGTGTGTATGTCTTAGTAATTTCATTGAACATGGGTATTTGCGCGTAAGTGAATGCAACGTATTCTGTTTGAATTCGAACTTGGCTCTCTGATTTCTCGTTTCGAGCCGATATCCACTGCTCGGAATGAATAAAAAAAAAATTAGACAGTAGACACTAATTTTTTTTTATTCATTTCGCCCCAAGCAAGGCAGTTTTACTGCCACTGGTGCGCAGGGGGTTACATAAGAGGAAAGTGACGAGAACGGGGGACAGAGTATAGGGGTTGTCAGGAAGTGGGTAAGAGAAGGATGGGAATGGTGTGATGAGAGTGGAGTGGACGAAGAAAAGAGTACGAGAGAAAGGATGCGAGACAGTGAGATAGAAGATGACTATTGACGTTAAATTCTTGAAGGCTGTAGCTGTCGGGGAAGCAAGTATGCGAGAAGTGCGAGAAAAGAAGCTAATGGAGTAGAAGTTGCGGTTACATTTTATTGGCTTCACTGTAAAAGGGTGGGACCTAATTGCTAATCTAGTAGCTTGAGTAAATTTACACACAGGGAGCACCAGTAAGCTAAGTGATAAACATGGAATGTTATAATTGAATATTTTACTAATTTATTGATATTTTTAAATAGTTTGCTGCACTATTTGCACACTAAAAGATAGTTAAAAAATAATCAAAACATTACATGTGGCCCACTATATCAAGTGCAGTTGTTTGTGTTCACAAGATGATTGTGCGAATCTGCCAATAATTGCTTCTGCATCCAATTCATCTAACAATTCCATTTCGATGTATAGCAACATGTATGATTCCAAATTCGCCTCCAGCAGATATCATTTTAACTTTACTAATTAATAGTACGCTGCCGAGCAGTGGATATCGGCTCGAAACGAGAAATCAGAGAGCCAAGTTCGAATTCTAACAGAATACGTTGCATTCACTTACGCGCAAATACCCATTGTAAGGTATTAATCCGTCTCTTCTCCCTCCACATATAGGGGGTTGGCAACTATTCTAACGCCGAAAGTAATGGCAACTTACTGTGGGAAAATACTCTGTCCAGTCAGTCATGTATCTTTGTAGACATGATCGCTCAAGCGTTTATGACGCTTAACTGATTGAGATGATTTTATAATGATTTTTTTTTCTTTTTTTGTATGTGTTTGTTTTTTATTGCATTTTATTTTAGATATACAGCTTGAAATGAGTTGACAAGACTGGTTTTCCTTAACAAGGATTTAATCAACAAAACATTTCCTGACTAAGCAATTCGTCAACTGACGAATGCAAGTAAGGGAAGTAATTACACTAACAAAATGCCAAGGGCAGATAAGTATAGTACACAGCTCACTACATCAGGAGTTTATTGGGACTATCCACCCAGCCACTGATCTTAGATGCCTAATACAGGAGTGTTTTAATAATTGTGGGGAGTAGGTACATGGAATATTTAGTAATCAGAGGTTTTTCATTCCAGTGCGTACCGAAAAATATTTTGTAGTGTAATAAATAGTCTCTGTTAAATATACACTGGGATATATATACACTGGTCGAATTCCCTCAAAATAAAATAAAAAAATAAATGTCCTCTTCTACCTAATCGGCACCAAGGTGTTTAAACAATAAGGAAAATCTTTTAAAAAATTAGAGCATTTCATTACTATTTCATGGGTATATTAATGTCTATAATGGGGAAATGCAACAGGAAATATTCGTTCTTGTTTAGCATCCCTGAAGTAGTAATGAAATAATTAGAGAAAACTATAATAGAATTAGAATATTTTAAAATAGAATTATGGAACCTATTTAAAAGATGACAAAATCTGACAGAAGAAAAAAGTATATTATAAAAGAATTATATTTGGAATAAGAAATTAAAGAATGCTATAACAGAATTATAATAGTTCAAAAAAGAATTAGGGAAGCTATTTACAAGGCTAAAAAGTCTGATACAAGAATGAAACAATGTTATAAAGGAATGATAAAATGTAATAAGAGAATTAGAATATTTCAAAATTAAAATATTTCAAAACTATTTAAAAGTTTACACAATTTGATAGAATTCTAGAATATTATAACAGAAACTTTAGTTCTTATTCTCTTGAATTAGAGAATTTTATAAAGAAGTTTTAATTTTTAAACTTTTCAACTTACAGTATCCTAGCTGTCCACTGGTACAGTTATTTTTACAGTCCTCTGCAAAAGAAAAGCAAGTTGTTTACAAGGAGTCGCTTCTCAACTCTTTATGCTTCTACCTCAGATAAAAAATTTCAACCAACAATCGCGTATATATATATATATATATATATATATATATATATATATATATCTCAACAAACAACACCAAGCTATCACATACTTACTGAATATAAAGTTGTATACCTGCTATACTGATCGCACAGCAGCATATGATCACATCAATACAGAATTTGTTATTCTCATCCATTAAATTTACAAGGCTAGAAAATCTGATACAAGAATGAAACAATATTATAAAGTAATAATAATTAGTAAAAAGACAATGAGAGAAAACTAATAAAATTAGAATATTTCAAAATATAATTAGGGAAAATATTTACAAGATTACACAATCTGATAGATGAATGATAGAATATTATGACAGAAACTTTAATTCTTATTCTCTTTAATTAGAGAATTTTAGAAAGAAGTATTAATTTTTAAACTTTTCGACTTACCAAAATTCTCCTTTTCTCTGGTACAGTTATTTTCACAGTCCCCTGCAAAAGACAGAACAGTTGTTTACAGTGAGTCATTCATCAAGTCTTTATGATTCTCCTTCAGGTGAGAAAGTTGTCATTAAACTATTGCTGGTTATTTTAATAAAAAATAGCATATATATATATATATATATATATATATATATTACCGCTATGAATAAACAAAAATTATTTTTATTACCACCCATGATGATAATAGTTAAAAAATAAAACTTAAAAACGGGTATGCTAACCGGTTTCGCACCTCGCCGAACAGAACTAAATCGAGGTGAATAAATAATTATTCAAGAAACAGAAAATGATGTAGGAAGAGAGAAAAAAATTATAAATACAAATGAGCTGAAATTTACTGTTTTTCATTAGTCCAAAATTATGGAACAGTGAACAAAAAGTTAAGGTTAAAGTTTGATCATTTGCTCTTCTGATAAGTGCCCGTAAATATAAAGAATATTACTTCACCAGTTTCCACCATGTCTCAACGAAAGAAATTTGATTCCTCTATTAAATCTGAAATTGTGAAACTTAGAATGGATAATAAAAACTGTACAACAAATTGCTGACCAGGTAAAATGTTCAAAAAGTGTTGCTAGCAGAGTTTTGAAATTATATAATGACACTGGTAGCACAACCAATAAGAAACCTGTTCGACCTAGAAAAACAAGTCAGGCAGGACAGGATAATGCAACGTCTCGCATTGAAATATCATTTTCGAACTGCAGAAAACATTTCTGAAAATATTAAATACGACATCAAGGTTTCGAGACAAACTGTGTCAAGACAATTACACGAAATTGGGCTATTTGCATGCTTTCCTAGGAAGAAGCCACTGATCAGCACGAAACACAAAATAGCAAAGTTAATATTCGCAAAAAAGTATGTACTCTAGTTACAAGCTGATTGGTATAAAGTTTAATTTGTTTGGGAGTGATGTCAAGCAATATTTCCGAATACTAAATGGGGAAGCAATGAATAAGAATTGTACATAGAAAACAGGGAAGTTTGGTGGGGGTAGTGAAATGGTCTTTGGAATGATTTCTGCGCTTGGAACGTCACCTCTTGTACGTTTAAATACGTAAGTTCTGGAGAATATAAAAATTTGTTAGAACGTCACATTGTTCCTGTGTTGCAAAATTGTGGAATGACACTCATTATTTATGCAGGATAAGGCTCTGTGTCATAACGCGAAGCTCGTGATGAATTACCTCAAAGAGCAAGTAATTGAGATTCTTGACTAGCCCGCTCACAGTCCTGACATGAACCCCATTGAAAACTTATCGAAAACATTAGGATAGATCGTAATAGCACGAAATGCATCGAATATTAAAGATTTATGGCTCACTCCACCCACATTTATTGAACAGGTGAAGAGGCTCATCTCTTGTTTCCTGTTTATGATGTGGTTTCCGGCTTTCTCTTTTCCATTCTTTTTACCCTTACGTAGCCCCCTGCGCATCAGTGGCGTTATCGCCTTGCTTGGGGTGATATGATTAAAAAAAGAAAAAAAAAATATGAAGAATGGGCTAAAATCACGGTTACTGATAGTCAAAATGTGGTAAAATCTTGTGTGAGAAGATGAGCGGCAGTCATTAAAAATAAAGGTCTTAGCACAAAAGACTAACCTGCAAGTTTGTCTTTTATTTTGTTCTGATTTATTTAGCTAAAATTTAAATTTGTTCCCTAATCTTGGACACAAGAAAAACAGTAAATATATGATAAATTCCATTGCGTTCTATTGTTTTCTGTAACCTGAAAGCTAGCGACATTCGTGGGGAAGTGTATGTCAACGATCAGTGAAAATTATCAATGGTTAATTTTGGAGATACTAAATTTTTCATTTATGGTCACTTATATATATATATATATATATTAATCATATCACCCCAAGCAAGGGAGTCCACTGCCACTATAGCGTATGGGGCTACATAGAGCAATTGGGTATAGGAAATATCAGAGGGATGGTGATAGACGAGTTAGGAGGTACGTATGGAGGGAATGGGTGCGAGTGTGTTAGGAGGTGTTTATTGACCTTAAATTTA
Organism: Ascarosepion bandense; assembly: GCA_037127315.1. Classification (NCBI taxonomy): domain Eukaryota; kingdom Metazoa; phylum Mollusca; class Cephalopoda; order Sepiida; family Sepiidae; genus Ascarosepion; species Ascarosepion bandense. Next base: position 561,908 of record JBBBDQ010001271.1, read on the forward strand.
AACTCCTGGAGGTTGTAGCCATCGGTGAAGCAATCATGCGGAAGGGAATTCCACAGGCAGGAAGTGCGAGAAAAGAAGTTGTTGGAGTAGAAATTGAGGTTACATTTCATCGGTTTCACTGAAAAGGGGTAGCACCTAGTTGCTAATCTAGTATCTCGTGCAAATTCACACCTAGGGAGCACCAGTGATTACACCCGACTTCCCACCTAGAACAGAGGCCCAATTGAATGACGTCCACATCACGCCCTCGCTGATTTCTAACATAATCTCAAAACTTGACCCTCACAAAGCGAGTGGTGGGGACGGAATCCCAATCATAGCTTTGAAGAAATGTGCCCCTGAACTCTCCTCTGTCCTTTCTAAGCTCTACAACCTCTGCTATCCTCCTCCTGCTTTCCTGCCTGTTGGAAGTCTTCTACTGTGGTTCCAATATTTAAGAACACTGGTGAACCCTCGGACCCCGCAAATTACCGCTCTATCAGCCTTCTTCCGAACTTCGGCAAAGTGTTCGAAGCCATTATCAACGCCGAGGTGGTTCAACATCTCACAGCCCACAGGCTACTCTCGGACAAGCAATATGGCTTCCGCTTCACAAGGTCTACTGCTGATATGCTAACGACCATCACCGAGTATATATACCAGGCTCTCGACAAGAATGGTGAAGCCCGAACCGTAGCCTTGGACATCTCTAAAGCGTTCGACAGAGTATGGCATGCCGGCCTTCTACGGAAACTGCGAAGCTACGGCATTACTGGACTTTTGTTGGACCTAATCCAGTCATTCCTCTCTAACCGCACTCTGAAGGTGGTATTGAACGGACATGCCTCTCAGAACCGGTCGGTCGCAGTTTGCAGCATGTGAGGAATGTAGACTGGCGCAGCCTGCAACATAATGTGACCTCGGCTTGCCCACTAGAGGTTCATGAAGGGACGCCCGTCCATGCGCGATATGGCACTACAGGAAGCAGCAACCAGGAAACTGCCAACCCGGTACCCTCAGAATGGCGAGACATTGCCACCATAGTCAATAACCGCAAAGAGTTTCCAACCGAGCTAACATTAAGACCGAAGGAGGAGGGAGATGAACCGGGAACCCCTTCCTAAACAAGAAACAAGGTGATCACCTCTACTCCTGTTCAAGAGAAGGGGGTGGAGTGTGAGACCGGGCGATAGTAGGAACTATCTAATCTAATTAAAAAAGTAGAAAATAAAAAATAAAAAAATAAAAAAATAAAATAAAAAAAAGATAAAGAAATTACTAAGTTTTAACTTAGTATAAGTACAAACGGAATGGAGGTCTAAAAAAGTTAGTAACCAAAACAAAAATAATAATAAATTATTAAAGGTAGAGAGAGAGAAAAATTAAAAAAAAAAAACATTTGGCAACCCACCGAGCAGGTCACACTGAAATTTGAGCGAAATATTACGGATATATATATATATATATATATATATATATATATATATATATATATATATAACGATTAGGGCCTTTCATAGAAAATAAAGTTTTCAAGCGTTTTTGCTTGCTATAGGTTTCAAAACATTTTTAACCAATGGGACACTTGGGAGCAAATAGATTATCACAGCACACTTAAAGATTTTTTTAAGATTATACATTTAAATGCTATGATATAAATCCATATATTTAAAAAAGTCACTCACAAATATAAACTTGTTTTATTTCAATGTTTCTATTCAACTATTTGTGCAATATATGTAGTGCCAAACCTGTTCCTGGTGGGTTTTTTTGGCTGGGGAGGGGGTCGCGATTTCTTCAATGTTCTGTCGAATTTGCGATAAGCATACTCTCACTTCTTAAATACTGAATTAATATTAAAACAATTTATTTAGAATAATACAATCGAAGCACAGAAAAGAATTATTTGAAATACAGTTTAATACTTATTAATCGACCTCCATTCCGTTTGTACTTATACTAAGTAATATTATTAATTTATTCAAATATTAACGATTCTCATTGGGTACCCCGTACATTCGGCCTTGTACCCCATTTAAGCGGTAATTAAAAATCTTTCTAGGAATTGAGCATTTTACGTCATTGAGCTGATAGGTGATTGCCTTTAGTTTTTTTTCTTTTTGTTGTCATTTTGAGATTTTATTTTGTTTAAGGATATTTTAAGCCTTTGCCAAGTTATCCGTAAGTTCCTCCTACGGTTTTAAATTTCCTTTAATAATAATAATAATAATAATAATAATAATAATAATAATGTGTGTGTGTGTGTGTGTGTGTGTGTGTGTGTGCATTAAAAAGTAGGCTTTTTTAATCAAGGCTTTTTTTAATCAGGCGATGATAACAGCGACGTCGTCTGTCTTCTATCAGGAATTATGAGAACTTGAACAGATTTGGTGTAACAAAACGCCCAGTGTGACTAACGCAGGGTTAAAGTGATTTGAAAAAATATTGATAATTTGACAATATTTCGCATCTTTTTTATCAAAGAAAATTGCGGGTGATCACTATCAGTTACAGAGGATGTATTTTAGCAAACAACAGGAAATATTATTTAATTTTTTTGTTTTTTGTAATTGTGTTTAATGCATACAAAATGTAAAAGAAAATATATTGTTTGATTTACTTACATTTCAGCTGACAGGACATAAACGGCGGTTTCGCATAAACCACGGAAGCTGTCAATGAGAAAATGACAAAATTTTAAAAAATAAAAAGAAAAGCAAACATCAAGAATCACATAGATATACTGTTTCATCTTAGCTTATTTAAATAGATCCAGTGAAGTCATCGCCAGGCTAGTTTTTGCTGCTTTGGTTTCTGTTACGAGATTTTTACGGAGTGGAGTTACCAGAAAACAGAATTTAATTTTAGGTTTTGAGTTCCCAGATGATTCTTTCATGTACTGTCGACTCTCTTTATTGCACTTTTTCTCTCTTTTTTTCTTTTATCATTCCCTTTCTTCTCTTCTCAGGACTGTATCATTAAACAAAATATCTGACATTATAGAAATCGCTCAATCTGTCTGTCTGTGTAGCTCTCTCAATATTTGTCTGTGAATAATTTTTTGTTTCGTGATTTTCAGGCTCATCATTCCAAATGGCTTAATCATTCCGATTTTACTGGCGTTGCCGATATTCAGAGTTTCAGTTTTTCCATTCTCAGGTTCTTAGTCAAACATTCGTTTCCATCATAATTCAGATCAACATGCAGAGCATCACAAATCTGTTCACTTGGCAGTTCGGATCATGCTGCATTATCTGTTAATATTTCTTTTAAGTTGCCTCTTTAAACAAATTTTTCAAGGCTATGTTTCGCTAGAAACAAAGAAGAGAGTAGTGGATTGTTGTGTGATGTCTGTTCTTCAATATGTCAGCGAATGCTAGACAATCTCATCAAAGATGAACGAAAAACTTGAAGCAGCTGAAATGTGTTTCTACAGAAGGACACTACGGATATCATAGATCGAGCATGTGAGCAATTATGAGGTTTTGAAAAGGATGGAAACGAACAGGAAATTAATACTGAGCATCAGGAAAAGACAGCTAAAGTTCCTGGAACATCTAATAGGGAAGGAAAGCTTGGAGAATCTGATGCTCACGGGTCATATAGAGAGAAATAGAGACAAGGGAAAACAGCGAGTAACATACTTGACGGGCCTGAGCAAGAGGATGACAGAGCGGGGTTTGGGTGGGGAAACAGGAGAAAGCCATCAGGGATCGGGAGACGCAGATTGCCATGATTGCCTACGTCCTGAAGGGACATGGCACATAGAAGAAAAAGATTAAAAAGGAGCCTCATATTCACAAGACATTTATTTTACCAGCGTACTGATTGGGTTGTGGTGCATTGGATATCGGCTCGGAACGAGAAATCGGGGAGCCGAGTTCGAATTCCAGCCGAATTCATTGCATTCACTTACGCGCAAATACCCTTGGGAAAGGTATTAATCCTTCTCTTCCTTCCAGTTATGGGTTAAATAACAGGACAGATTGGGTTCTATAGCCTTGATCGGCAACCAGTCTACCGCAGAAAGCAATGGCAACCTACTGCGGGATAATTTTCTGTCCAGTCAGTCTCTTTCGAGACATGATCGCCCAAGCGTGTATCACGTATGGCACTTAACTGACTGACCATTGGGGCTTCTTCTTGAGTAAAAGTTGGCATCGATGCTTTTGTACCTTCTCAGAAATACCAGTTGAAACTACAATCTTATCTTTGTTTCACACCTGCCTGTTCAGCCACTATAGCACAGAAGAAACTCTTTTCTTTCTGTATTACAGTTTCCATCAAAATAGACACTTTTGCGTCTGCTCATGACTGTAAACGTATTCTTAAAGAGGCGAAGTCTTTGCTGACAGAATAAGGCATCGTATAGCCTCGAACAATATTAGTTCTATTTACTAGTGATGACCGCGTAACAGTGTGTTAAATAATAGCAAGTCTTATTCATCCTCTCTTTACTCAATTTAAAGTTTTATCATTTACTACTGATAAAGTAGACATTTTTGCTCGTAAATTCTACACTAATAATAATAATATTGACTCATCTGGAGTATCTTTATCTGATATTCTACTTAGAACTGAGCATCTATTGTGTGATATGCATATAACTCTGTCCGTGGTATCTGTTATCATCTCTAAACTTAATCCCCACAAAAATTTGAATCTTATGGTATCGATGCAGTACTTCTTATCGAACTGGTTTCTGATTTCTATAATCTTAACAATTTGCTGCTTCTTGCTTTCTGGCTTCTGTAGTTCCAAAACTCGGACGAACTAACGAATTAGTAGTCTTCTATATCCTTTTGGCAAAGTACTAAATGATCTAATCAATCGAGATTTGTTTAAGCATCTCTCCACGTAGGGTATCCTTTCAAACAAGCAATATGGCTTTCGCTTCTCTCAGTCAACTGCTTATGTGCTAACGGATATTACTGAAAGAAATTGTCAAGCTGATTCAATCTTATCAAATTGCGAATTGAAAGTTCTTCGTGAAATTTACTTGATCTATATTATTTTTATTGACGGATATATTTTTTGAATCACATACCCCAAGAAAGGCAGGACCGCTATTAGTTTGCAAAGGGAGTAGAGTGAGAGAAATGACTGGGTACAGTGGGTATTCAAGAAAGGAAAAAGATAAACGGAATTCAAGTAGAGAGAAGTTGGCAACTGACGTTGCATTTTAACTTTTCGGGGAGTATAGCTATCAGGAAAACAAGCAAGAACTGCAAAGGGCTGGAGTATAAGTGGCGGTTACATTTAACAATTTCAACTTGTGGGACCAAGATGGCAATCTAGTAGCATGCTTAAATTCATGTTGTCGGAGAACCAGGAACATGTGATCGAGGCGTCAGAGCAGTTACCATAGAAATATTTGTAGAAAAGACAGAGGGAAGAAACGTCACGTTGGTGAGAAAGTGACTGGAGTCGAGATGCTACGTCAGAACAGATAACATTGAAGATTGTTCTTTGGGCTTTATCAAGAATCTCTAAATATATAACACAAGTACCAGACCAGGTGTGATAGTAATATTCAATGCATGAACAAATGGTAAAAGAAACAGCAGAAAAACAAAACTAAGGAGAGAGAACAATAAAATAGCACTCACATACCCTATCCTTTGCAGCACTTCTTCGTGTGCATATGTGTGTGTTTGTGTGCCTGTGCGTGTTTCTATGTGTATATTTGTAAAAATTGGTAAGACATTTCTATTATAATTGATTCCATTATTCTTTATAATTATATAATTAAGAAAAGACTAAAATACGTCGCTTCTGTAGAATTTCATAAATATGACCGTCCCTTGTGAAGAGTTAACCATACAAGAACTGTTTGGTCTTTTCTTATTTCAATTCAATTTCCTGCCTTCCAACTCCATCTGCAGACGACATGTAACATTTCTTCATTCATATTTCTTTCTTTCTTTCTTTCTATTTCTTTCTTTCTTTATTTTTCCCTTATTTCTTTTTTTTTTTTTTAGATAGAAAATTATCCTTTGAATAAGCAATGTTTTCCTGAAAATTCATTATTCAGAAAGCGTACTAGTGATGAGCTTTTTTATGCTGAAAAGGAACTATATTATATTTTCTACAAACAATTCTCTTGATTTAGTTGTATTCAAATCATAATGCAAAAGTAACTTACATGTTTGAACCATGATTCCTAAAAGCACGAGAGAACACAATGTCAGGAAGAAATTCATTCTTCAAACTAAGCAGAAACGCTTCCAGTTGTTTTACAAGATGAATGTCCAATGTGAATTTTCTGAAACGAGGCATTCCTTTTATAAGGAACTGACGTAATGAATTCTCGTGTCTAAAATAATCACAAGGTAAACAGGTCACAGCAAGAAAGTTGGGGAGAAATATTCTATAAATTTATTTAAGTACATAAAAACAGACTATAATTTCCAACAATAAAGAAGAAAAACACGTAAATGTATCTTTTCATTTCGAGAAAGTATGTCCGAAAAGTAAATAGTACAAAGAAACTGAGAAAAGAAAAACACCTATTTGTTCTCATGTCGTTTAAGTATTAAAATTAACGAATATATTAGCAAAATCCCACAACAGAACGAGAACAGAAAATGCAGCGTCATTGTATTTTTGTATAAAGTACCTCCAAAATCTTACTAAAAATGGATATACATAATAAAAGAATGCCCCAATTAATAAATAGAAAGTTTTATTGTCAAAATCTTTGTTATTATTAGGTTGTCACAGATTAAATGAAGCACTTTATAAGGAATTATTAAAACGCTTCTGAAATGTTAAATAACTAATTTATTTAGTTAAAATAGGCACCATGTTGATGAATTACTGTTCTCTAACGTACCTCTTAATTCTTGACCATATCTGATGTAATGAATATGTAATGAATATGCATACACGTTGGCCCCCCCTTACAGTAATGTGATTGGCTGATGTCAGCCATAAATACAGACGAAGGCGAGGACGCATAGAGGTCTACCTCTAGAGGTATACGTCCATAGGTCTACCGCTAGAGGTCTACTACTACTATAGGTCTACGACTATTGGTCTACATCTATTGACTACGCCTACATTTCAGGATACTTCATACAACGGGTATCGTCCATTACGACAACTTACTAGATTGACCTACCCGGTTTCATTTGCCTGAACCGCTTAACTACCTCGAATGGGATATATATCCCTTTCCGGGACATATCAATATCTAAACAATTCTTATCATCCTTTGATGAGATAAACAGTTCAAATGCTTCGATTACATATTCCTTATTGGAGAATGTTTTATTGCTCATGAAAAACTCAAAAGGCTTAAATAGATGATAATCAGTAAGAAAGTTAACAGATGATTATGGAGAATGAGACAAAATTTCATAATTCAGGCTTTTGGACATTTGATTGAGAAATATGCGACCGTGCAGCAAAATTGGGTCATCCTTATTCCCATGACATAGATTGAGGTTTCTTTTTCAGTTTTTTGTGTATACACTCAATCTTTCTACAATATGAGATGTTTGTTCTTGTTTTCTCTTGAGGTAAGAATGAATAATTAATAATTCCTATAAAAAACGATCATACAATAGTCATTACCATTTTAGGGTGCAGCGAAGGTTTGGGGTATTGTTTTGGAGATTCACTTGCATCTAACCACTAGCCTTAAAGAATATCCGTTTCTCATCGCATGTTATGATTTGATGTAAAAATGGTTCTTTTTCCCCAGTTTGTATTCAGACAATAAGATTACTTGAAATTGTTTCCTTGTAATCAATTTCATTCTCAGAACAAAGCTCCTCCGAGACCACGAAACTTTTCAAGGACAACGCTCTTGAGCAACTACATTTTTTTTTTCATGACAAGGTACTCCAAAGGCCACAAAACAGTCCTCTTCAGGATAATGTTATTTCCATCCCCTACAAGAGCTTGCATATTTATCTTTTGCGTAGTGAACTGTAACACTTTTTGTTTATGTATTTTCTTCAGCAAAAATAAACCTGGCAATATATATATATATATATATATATTTTACTCAGCTCTTCCTTTTATTTATTGTTGGTTTACGTCATTCAATATCTGTTTGCGGACCAATATAAAAATTCAGGATGTGAAATTATTAAATCGCCAAACAACCTTCCTGGTAGAGGACCTAGCAGTTGATACAATATAATCTTTCCATCTTTCAATATATACTTTCTAGTTCTAGTTTCTCTCTATACTGTAATTACATTACTGTAATGTAAATCATTAACCTAAAAACTTCACACAAAGACTCCTTTTTTGCTTGCTACAGTTAAGATAATTGCTGTAGTGACTTAAGGGAGAAGATGCTCAGCAGATGCGTGGGTTCAATTGCATCAATATGTAGAGTCAAGATTTCTCAGAAGAAAGACAGATATCCTAACTATTAGTTGAAACCCGTTGGGAGGATGGTACACAATGGAGTTGAGGAACTAAATTGGGTTCAGAACAGATTATGAAGAGAACAGAACTGATTTGTTAAAGGGAAAATCTCCCGGAATCCGTTGGAACTGTTATAGGTTTATTTCTTCGATTTCAGTATTTTTAGAACAGAATTGATTCGCTCGGTGCATTGGTAGTTTCTAAACTTTTTGATCATTTGTACATTTTTGGTCGTTTTGTACATTTCATACAGTTGAAATAAATCCAGCATAATATTGAAAAAAATATGTCCTATTTTGGTCTTTACTTCTAAATTAAATGGTGGGTTGAACCAGATAATGTTTCGTTTTCTATTGTTGTTTTTGATTTGTCTGTTTGGTTGAGAATTATATTGTAAAACGTTTTTATGGCCAGAATTTTTTAGTGCATCCTCATATATATTTTTCTTTTCATTAAATATTCATTTGTTTGACGAATTATTAGATAATCTGTGTTCTATGCCTTTGTAAATGTGCTTAATTATATTATTTGGATGATTAGACTTTGTATTTATGTATGATAACTTAGTGTTTGTTTTCATGTATGGCGAGATATTTCCAGTTTGTAAATTAAGTTCTACATCTAAATATTGTACCACTTTATTATTTGTGTCCACTGTAATATCAAAATCTAGTTCTTTGAATAATTTAAAAAGCTTTTTCCTTATTTTATCATTCATTATTTTGTTGTCTGGTGCTAGTATTAATCGGTCATCTCTATATAATCCGTGGTTGTCAATATGGATTATTTTGTTTATTTTGTTTAAAATGTATATTCCCATCAATTCTGAGATTTCTTCTCCATCATACGATCCTTGTGGTACATCGAATCCTCCGTTGTTAGATTTCTTGATCCATGCTATACCTTTGTGGAAAAGTATAGATTTTTGGCAATGTAATATTATGTCAGTATTCTCTGATGATATTTTTATGTACATTTTAGCAAAATTAAATGCTTCCAGTAAATCTTTCTCAGATATTGATGGGTAAAAGTTTTTATATCATATTTGATGAATGTGTATTTACTTTTGCATTTAATTTTTTGGAACCAGGAAATAGTCAGTGTTTTTCCACTGGTTTATTTGAGTGGCTGTTCTTAACAAGTCGCAAATATTTTTTAATATTTGATGGCTTATTTTGCCCACTTCTGTTTTTGTAGGGTTAATTAGTCTGTATGATGGATTGTTGCTAAAGTCACCTTTGTGGTCTATCACTGTAAGGAAAGCTTGTTTGCCAGTTAATATTTGTATTCTATTACTTAAAATTAAAAATTTGTCCAGAAATAGCATAACTTTTTAACAAATCCTTAGAAATGTTAAAAATGGTGCAAAATCTGAGGCTGGTTGACACAAACCCAATACACAAATATAATGCCTGAAATGCTAGTCGGATACAGCGTCTCAGTAAATAACCCGGCTATTAGGTGAAAAGCAGTTCTTTCAAAATTGAAACTTTGACACAATACAGTCTTCTTCCTCTATTACTGCTATGTGGTCTTGTGTTGAAATGATTCTTTTAAATGGCTACAAATGGTTGATTTGGGCCACTTTTGCCATATTTACAAACATACTAAGCTTACTTATTATGTAAAAATACTTTCATTTTTGAAATTGCCAGCTTTAACCGCAATTTTTATGCCAATAATTTATTCTCCCACGATTCTTGCTTGTAGAACTTTCTTCCTCTTTTTGCATTCCTGTAAACCAAGATTTTAAAAAAGTTGAATGCAATGTCAATCGTTGTCGTCTGTCTTCTTTAACGTTGTTTTTTTATTGTCCTGTTTGTTTCTTTCGCTTTCAGTAACAACTTGCATCCTAATAGATTTTCATTGTCTTTCTTGAGGTGAGGTGATTAAATTAATATATTGATATATTTCTTTTATCTATACATATCTGTGTGTGTGGGGGGGGGGAGGAGTAACCCCTCAATAATAAGTATTTCATTTAAAATGATTGACAAAATACTTCAGTTAATTTTCTTTATTTTGTTTTCTTGCTTGATAACAGGAGATATTTTACTTCATGTGTAATATTGTTAAACTATGTGTTCGTTCCGAGCGCTTCACAAAAGACTTTTGCAATTTTGTTGCAAATATCGTGTAAGGCGTATTGAGATACATTTTTTTAACCCGAATAGGACCAGTGCATTATAGCTGTGTTCATCGTTGATGTTAAGTGTTGTTTTATTTTTTTGTTTTTGTTTTTATGATAAGGACTTCAATTATTCAGTTTTCTTACTGGCATGAGATGTGTAAACTTAACTATAGTGATATCCAAAATAATTAGTTATGAATTTGTTTTCATCATGAATAGAATTTCCTATGGCTCATTTGAATTCATAAATATTTGGGACTTGATTTCGGTGGGGAGTTTTTGCTGATGCTAATGTTGGTTTTTTTTATTAATTAACTTGATGTTTTCAGTTTGTTAAACTGAAGCAATGCATTTTTTAAATGGAATTCCTTAACGCGAATTCATCTTGTTTTTAATTTCTGTGCACCTGGTTCCGATATAATATATTAATGTTGTTGCTATAATTTCAATGAACTGGGTTATTATTAAACGCTTCTACCTAAAAAAAGGTGTCTAAAAATTAAAAAAAAGTGTCACTTATTATAAAAACAACCAGCCGTTAAAAATACGGTCATAATATACTGGCCGTATTCGGGAATTAAAAATATATCTATCCCCTAACAACTTACAATCTGCAACAGTGCAACCAGAATCACTGAAACTGCTAAGACCCGGAGTGTCACGTGAACGAAACAGGTTCAGTAATAATTTGAACCGGCGTTGTGTGGTTCAGGTCCTTTTTTGTCTGTTCAGTTGTGTGGCACAATAACAACGATGTCTTTGAGAGATTTTTGTATGTCATAACTGCATTACTACACGCGCATCCTAACTTACATTCTTTTTCTTCTTTTTAGTGCTGTGTCCATTCAAGACGTCGGCGATCATAGCTCACCACAATTTCCTGTCCTTTGTAGCTCTTAACAAATTTTGTCTTCTTGTTGTCTCTCCTAAGGTCCTGCCATTTATCGTTAAGTAGGTTATACACTAATTTTCTCTGTCGCTATTGTCTTCAATCTGTCCCATGATTATCAAAATTTCCAAGTTCTCTTTCCAGAAATTTAAACTATCTCTTTCTGGAATTAAGTATAAGTTTCGTTTTTGTTCCACTTTCTCTAAAACTTCGTCATTGCTAACATGTTCAGTTCATGGTATTCTCAGCATCCTTCTGTAGAACCACTTTTCTGTTGCTTCAAGTCTCTTCAGTTCAGCACTCTTTTTTTTTTGTTTCTGACGTAATTTTCCTGCTTTTTAATACAGTATTTTGTCAAGATTTTGGAATACATTTTCCACTTTTCCAATGCGCATTCGGATTTCGGTACCGTATTTTCCGTCTTCTGTTGAAATACTTCTCCGATATATAAATTGTTGTAGTTGTTTGATTTGGACATCGCTGATTTGTAATTTGCATCTTGGTCTCTTCCTTTTACTGACGGCCGTACATTCAGTTTTTAAGCAATTTATATTTAGTCTTTTTTTCTGACTTTTTACACTACCCTCCGTGAGAGTTTTTGTAGTTTCCTTTCGGTGTCTGCTGTTAAAATTGTGTCATCTGCATATGTTACGTTGCTACGATTATGATTTAAATATTAAATGAAAAGCATAACTTTTTTTGTCATTCTTTTCCTGTCTGGTTTTTCTACTTCTGCGCTTCTTGTCCCTTAAGAATGTGATTGTGTATGACTCTTCACAGTTTTCTTCTTTTGAAATGATTGTCTCCTTACCATACCTTAACTTCTTTAGGTAGATTATTTATTTAGAACACATTATGGAAGTAAAATAAAATACATAAAGGGAATTCAGAAATATTGACATTTTAATATTACAGGTATAAAAAGGCTACTGACAACATTTTTAGACTCTTCGAATTTTACTAATTACGACCATTTCACTTATATTATTTTATGGCATGAAAACAAAGGGATCTGTTCCACGTAATTGGCCACTTATCATTTCTACTGATTGCTAACTAGCAGTATAGCCTGGTGTTGCTCGGGTGTAATGAAAGCTTTAAAACTAATCCATGGTCCTGGAGCTCAGACACTTTGCACGTTGGCACGAAAGACTAAAAAGCAATAGTTGTTTCCAGTTAAAGAGTAGACTGAAAGAAAAATGAATGGATGTAAGTCAAATTCTGATTTCCTCGTATCGATATCAAATAAGTTTTTTTGTCGTAAACTGAATTTTGAAGGCTAAATAAGTCCGCTGACTAAATGGTATCATGGCTGAGACTAAAAACTATAAATAATATATAAATAAAAGCTAAACTATAAATAGGTAGAAACATTTGCTGCTAGCAGTATAGCCCGGCGTTGCTCGGGTGTAATGAAAGCTTTAAAACTAATCCATGGTCCTGGAGCTCAGACTCAGCATAAAGAATATTTGTGTGAAGTTTGGTGAGAATCGAATCAAAATTGTAGATTTATATAAATGACATACAGACAGATAAACATACACACACACAAGCATCTTGCCTTTTATAAATATATATATATATATATATATTATCGATTTTCTGCACTATTGTAAGAAAAGCAACCTTGAAACGTATGAATATCGTTTCTTATGTCTTTGTCTATGAGTGTATTAAATTTGGTTAAAATCGGACCACTCCGTCTATCACCCGATTTTTTCGATTATCGAGTTTCGATATTTATCGGGGTACCTCGACACAAACCTAGCTAAGAACACTCGCAGACGCTTAGAGTACAAATGTGTAAATTTTCAAGAAAATCGGTTGAGCCGTTTCGGAGTCTATAGGTAACGGGGACACACACACACACACACATACACACACAGACAAAGTTCCATTTATAAATATGTTTAGATAAAATCAGTATGAATATATTACAATTAAACACACACGGAATTGCGCATAGCGTCGATATGCGCGTGTCGGGTTCAATTTTCAGCCGAGTTTGTTGGGTTCACATCCATACAAATAACCCTAAGCCATTTTATCTTCATCCAGCTTTGAGTTAAACAGCTGGTCAAACACTGGACTCTCTAACATTGGTTTGAATCTAGCTTGTGAGAAGAATGACTTTGAATTCAAAACCGGTTGAGTGTGGGTGAAAAACTTAGCTGCAGTTAATAGTGTGGGAAAGCTGTGACCCAGTACATCATAGGGAAGTTTAACATTACAAAGGAAAGGAAGCAAGCTCTCGAGGTTATCGATAATTTTAAAGAAAATAAATTTCTATTAACACTTTCACTGTTATAATTTTTTTTCTGACTGTGTTGGCACGTTTTGGAAACAAATAAGCAATTGTCATTATAAAAGACTAAAAAGACAATGACGACCATTTCTCATGGAACATGCAATTTAATACAAATACGAGGGTTTGCATTTGCCCACTCCTGTGATTTTTTTATAAGGATCAAAGTGATGAAAGACTGAGAGTGAGAAGTCAGGTAGTGATGAAAAAGTGAAAAATGCTTTAAGAAATTGGCTACATCAGGCAGTTAGTTTAGTTTTACGAAGTCGGAACACTGCCATTGAAAGAAGGTGTAACTATGCTGAAAAACAGAGATTTGAACCTGTGATGTACGGCTATATCTTGAAGTACAATATGTTTGATTGTGTTTCTTATTTCTTATATAACAAAGCAATTTGCCTTAGTTTTGCCCTCCCCCGTATGTAACAAAATAATTTGTATTGTATACTACGCATGTCTACATTGGTGTGAAAATAGCGGTAACTGCTAGAGAATTTATGACGCAAACACTTAGACCAAATTTCACGATGTCTTGCAAACGTATGTATCACCAGCAGGTGATGTATGTTGGTGAAAAAGTTTTTGTTTTTTTTATCATTTCACCCCAATGAATGTGGGAATGCGAGTAGTACGCAAGGAGTTACAGGGAGTGAAAGAAAAGACAGTATAGTGAGAACTGAGAAAAGGAAAAAAATGAAGGTGATTCAAACAGATAGAAGATGGGGAGTGACGTTGCATTTAAATTGTTGAAGATTCTAGTTATCAGGGAAGCAAGTAAACGGAAGGGACGTCCACAGGCAGGAAACGCGGAAAAAGAAACTGTTGGAGTAGAAGTAACGGTTTCAGTTAGAAATTTCAACAGTAAACGAGTGATGACTTAGATGCCAATCCAGTAGCACGATTGAATTTATTTAGTCAGAACAACAAGTAAAAAGGTATTTATCATGAAAATATTTGTAGTAAAGACAGAGGGAAGCCACATCACGCTACGTCGGTAAGAAAGTGACTGAAGTCGAGATGCCAAGCCAAGATCGATTACATTACAAATCCTTCTTTGTAAAGAACCTCGAGATGAATGATGCGAGAACCAGATCATACAGCAGCAGTATTAAATGCATGGACGAATGGTAGATTAGTAAAGACTCTGACGAGAAAGAAATTTTCTGGCACGACACAGTGACACGGCTTGCTTTGCAGTATAAGTCCAACAACAGCGGATGTGTTCATTTAAATTAATTCGCTATCATTTTATTTCTCTAAAGAAAGTTAAAGATGTTTTTTTTATTTTCATTTATTTTTTATAACCACATGAGAAACCAGAACTGTTAACAAATATTTGATTTTAAATGTATAAGGTTTTCGATTTGTAAGATTCTTTTAGAGCGATTTAACTCTGATAAAAATAGCTGTTCATCCACTTCAAAAGATACTGTTTTCATTAGAGATCATATATTTTCCCAGACATTACGTCTTGTGCGTCTGGACATAAAAAACTTTTTTTTTTTTTCAATAGGCTTTTTTTTATTTTGAGAACAATGTTTAAATGATTTGTTTAAAAGAGACTTTTAAGTGCAGCTTTTATCATGAATATAAAAAACTGTTAACAATTTGATACCGAAAGAAAGAGTAACCTACGTCTTAGTAACATTGTTTTTGTTTTTGTTTTTTTTGTTTTGTTTTATCTTATTCTTTGTGTCAGTATTTTTTTGCACTCACTTTTCTGACATTGCGTCGATTTTAATTGAATCTATTATTTTCAAACAAAGATAACCCTTTTATTTATTTATTTTTATTAACTACCCTCTCTTCCAGACAGCCCGTGACTAAATAAACTAGTCTAGAGTCTTAAATAAAAAACTTCTTTTTCTTCTTCTTCTTCATGTACCATGTTCTTTCAGGATATTGGCGATCATGGACTTCCACTGTCACTTGTCACTTTAATATTTTTCCATTTGTTATCTCTCCTAAATCCGGCTCCGCCATCCATTTGGTCAGGTTTATCAAGTATTTCTCGTGCTGCTTTCCCCTGTCTCTCTTTACCTCTATCCGTCCTGTGATTCTTCTTCTTCTTCTTCTTCTTCTTCTTCTATGTGTCCTGTCCCTTCAGGGCGTAGGCGATCATGGTTCTCTACGTCATCCTATCCCTTGTTGCTCTTAGTATGTTTACTCCTGTTACTCCTGGCAACCCCCGTTCCGTCATCTACCTGATCAGGCCCTGCAAATATGTTATCCGCTGCCTTCCTCTGTCTCTCTTTCCTTCTATCTGGCCAGTCAGTATCAGGTTCTCCAAGCTCTCCTTCCTCATTGCGTGTCTCAGGAACTTCAGTTGTCCTGATGCTCAGTATTAATTTCCTTTTTGTTGTCATTATTTCTAACACTTCATCGTTGCTTGCATGCTCAGTCCACGATATCCGCAGCATCCTTTTGTAGAACCACATTTCCGCTGCTTCCAGTTTTGTCCTCATTTTCGATGATATTGTCCAGCATTCAATGCCGTATTGAAGAACTGACATCATATAGCAATCCAGCACTCTTTTTTTTGTTTCTAGTGAAATTTTCCTGTGTGTTAGTATTTTACTTAGCTTCTGGAACGCGTCCTTTGCCATGCCAATTCGCCTTCAGATCTCTGTGTCGCACTTTCCATCTCCTGTTAGAACACTTCCTAGGTATTTAAATTTTTGTACTTGCTTATTAGATTCTCCAACCTCATTACATGTCCCAGAAACCTCAGCTGTCTCTTCCTCTCAAACACCTTATCGTTTCACAGGTGCTCTGTCCATAGTATCTTCAGCATACTTCTGTAGAAGTACATTTATGTTGCTTCGAGCCTCTTCTTCATCCTTGAAGAGAGCGACACATTCTCTGCTATCTAGGAGGACAGGTATCACATAGCAGCCTAGCACTCTTTTCTTTTTCCAATGAGTTTTACCAGCCTTTTGTTACTCTGCTTACCTTTTGAAATGTGTCTTATGGTCGGCCGGGACAAATCTCCGGGATTAGATAGTCTACAGTACGAACTGTACTTGAAGCAGTCGCCTCTCCTTGTTATTTTCCTGGAAATTATTTACAACAACTGTTTGAAACAGGGGCCTGTATCTCAATGCTTCACCAAGGGTGTAATTATGTTTCTACGCAAGGATAAGAACGGCTGGGATAGGATAAGTAACTTTCGACATTTAGCGATGTTAAACACAGTGTTAAAGATTTTAGAGAAGATCTAATATCTGATTGACTCCGAACAGATTTGTGCTGTGAAAGGCGTGACTATTCCGGACAACTTCCATATGGTACGTTTGCTCATCTAGTAAGTCTACAGTGAAGCTGCGCTGATTAATTTAGATCAGTCCAAGGCATTCAATACGTATGACCATCGATTCCTGCAGACTGCACTTTCGACCGCCGGTTTTGGGCTTTACTTTTGCACCTGGATCCTACTTCTGTATGTATCTCTCGATGCGCTGGTGAAAGTGAATGGGTTCCGATCGGCGCCTTTTGTATTGTTTTGCCTTATTCGCCAAGACTGCTCGCTATAATTGTACGTTCTTGAATTAGAACCTTTTCTTCGCGAGTTAAATCTGGTCCTACGCTGAATTTCTCTACCTGCTTCTACTATCTCGGTCAGTTACCCCATCTATGCTGACGAGGTTTCGGTTCTTGTGGCGAGTAGTTTGTTTGAGAGATCTGTTACCGCTACCCTTCTGAAGGCGGTCTGGATATGTCTAGCGTTGAGAAGCATAATATACGCTTCGCACTGGGTTCCTAGATCTAATGTGTCAGCAATCAGATAGAGAGGGCAAATTCTGAAAATAAGACACCCGTAAGAAATCTCTATCTCTGAGAAGTGTGCACTCGAGCGTGGAAGTGGCCTGTCGTTTACCCCCAGACGAGTGCTTCTTCTAATCTGAATGTCTCATTTTCTCAAGAACCTCTTACGGGCAACTGAAGGCTTCTCTGACGTATCAGGTGTTGTCCAGTAAGGCATTATATCTAGTGTTAGTTTCCGTTCAAGATGATCTGATAGGCGAAATTGGTCTTACATATGGCCTTGGCGCCCGGGTTGAATGGTGAGGCATTGACTCAACTAGCTGGTTATTCAAAGTGATTCTGGTCGGCAAAATATTTATTAGCGGGCTTGGAAAACTCTCTAAACAGTGATTGCTGTGATGTGGCGCTAGACATTGGATCACACCGACTTTCATTGCAGTGTCCTAGTCTCGTTAAACAAGTTAGTTGAAGATATGGTTCGCATGACAGGGTGACCTCGCATTGTCTTGCTGAAACAAAGCCCGACCTCAAGTGACCACATCCAGTTCTGTCTGTAGCAATGTATTGCTGCCATTGACGAAAGCTGAACATTATATATATATATATATATATATATATATATGGAGCTAGAGGTTCTTAACTGATCTTGTTCTGTTCTAAACAGATCTTGTTTTTTAAGTATCTGCTTAAAGTCAGAATTTTGCAATTGCTGGGTGAGTCTTGCGCATCTTTGTCGAGTAAGAGAGACCGATTTAGAGTGGCATTTTTATGCTGGTTAGGCATTAAAATACTGCTCTAAGTAGTTTAAACATTGGCAATCCAGTCCAAAATTAGGTTAGTTTAAGGTTGTTTATTGTCTTTAGTGTTTTGCCTTTTTTTTTCTTTCGAAGTTTTCTAAGTGAGCACATTGGGTTCTTTTATTTGATGCTCTTTTATTGCAAACAAACAGCATTTCATCATTTGTTTTAAGTAGTTTAACGTATTGTAAATACACATTGAGGTTTAAATTTTTAAACTCTTCTTTTATTTCTCTCCTCAACCAACAGGCAATAATTGTACATATAATTAGGACTTCATGGAGATTCTGAGCTATTATGGTGAATGTTGTAAATACGGTAAATAAGAATGCGTTGTTTTGGTGTAATGTGGTATGTTTGTGTCGATGATTGTGGCTAGCTAAGTTAGACAGAAGAAAACCATCCTTTCTCCACCCACCTTTTTTTTTTACCTTGTGCCACATTTTGTATTTTTACAAAATTAATATAACCGTTGGAGTCAGTTTTCAGAGAATTTCTTACAGGCGTCACTGTGAATGTCTAAACAAGACTTTCTATTATAACCATTAGAAAACGCGTTATAACAAGTTCGTTACCTCTATTCTATCTTTGACTCTTACTTTGTTTCTATTGCTTTTCGTTGTTATTTCTCTTCGATTCTTTCCCATTTTCTTCACATTTTCACCTTTTATTACAATTCAACTCGTACAGAGAGACTATTCTGATGACCCAAGATGCTATGCCAGGATTTGTCATTGGAGGGCACAATTTGAACAACATAATGTACGCAGATGATACAGTGCTGATAGCAGACATGAAAAGGAAACTACAAAACCTCCTACAGAAGGTAGCTGAAAAGAGTGACAAGAAAGGACTACAAATAAACTGCAAGAAAACCAAATGCATAGTCATCAGCAAAAAGAGCAGCCCAAAATGCTAAATACAGATGTGGGATACTAAAATCAAGCAAGTACAAAAATTTACATACCTGGGAAGTGTTCTAACAGAAGACGGAAAGTGCGACACAGAGATCCGAAGGCAAATTGGCATGGCGAAAGAAACATTCCAGAAGTTGAGTAAAGTATTAAGAAACAGGACAATTTCGCTAGAAACAAAGAAGAGAGTACTGGATTGCTATGTGATGTCTGTTCTTCAATATTGCAGTGAATGCTGGACAATATCATCAGAGATGAAGGAAAAACTTGAAGCAACTGAAACGTGTTTCTACAGAAGGATGCTGGGAATATCATAGATCGAGCATGTGAGCAATGATGAGGTTTTAAAAAGGATGAAAACGAAAAGAAAATTAATACTGAGTATCAGAAAGAGACAGCTAAAGTTTCTGGAAGATGTAATGAGGAAGGAGGGCTAGGAGAACCTGATACTAACAGGCCAGATAGAGGAAAAAAAAAACGGAAAGCAGCGTATAACATATTTGAAGGGCCGGCCCTGAGCAATTGGATGACAGAACAGGTGTTGCGTGGTGTAACAGGAAAATGCGTGCTAAGAGCCACCAGGGATAGGGAGACGTGAAAAGCCATGATCGCCTACGTTCTGAAAGGACAAGGCACATAAAACAAGAATTACAAATATCGCAGATTTTTCTTTAGAACGTAGGTGCTCATGGCTTTCCACAACTTCCTTTCTCTGTAGGTCTTAGCAGCGTTTATCCCTTTACCAAGTTACGCCATCATTCCCACAAGCTGTAAATGACCTTATGCCTCCACCTGTCAATCTTACCTTCGATACGCCCTGTGAGTGTTAAATTTTCCAACCTCTCCCTCCTCATTATGTGTGTAAGAAATGTTAATAATTTGTTTCTGATCCTGAAAATAAATGTCGTTTTTGCTTCCATTTTTGTTTAAGTTTCTTCGCTGCTTACCCGATCCGTCCATGGAAATTTCAGCATAATTCTACAGAACCACATCTCAGTTGCCTATAATTGTCTCTTCATCTGTGAAGAGATTGTCTAGTATTTACTATCATACAGGATTGATGTTACATTGCAGTTCAGATATCTTTTCTTTGTTTCTAGCGAAATTCTCCTGTTTCTTAATACTTTGATTAACTTTTGGAAGGCAATGTTTGCATTTCGATGTTGCATTTTTGTCCTATATTTTAAAAAAAACTTCCCAGATTCCCTGAAAATAAATGTCGTTTTTGCTTCCATTTTTGTTTAAGTTTCTTCGCTGCTTACCCGATCCGTCCATGGAAATTTCAGCATAATTCTACAGAACCACATCTCAGTTGCCTATAATTGTCTCTTCATCTGTGAAGAGATTGTCTAGTATTTACTATCATACAGGATTGATGTTACATTGCAGTTCAGATATCTTTTCTTTGTTTCTAGCGAAATTCTCCTGTTTCTTAATACTTTGATTAACTTTTGGAAGGCAATGTTTGCATTTCGATGTTACATTTTTGTCCTATATTTAAAAAAAAACTTCCCAGATATTTAAATTTCTGTAATTGTTTAATGTTGATATCGTCAGTCCGTAGTTTACATTTAGCGATTTTTCGTTTGCGGATAACTAAAAAATTATGTATTTTTATATTTTTTGATCGTTAGTCTTTTTTTTCTATATTTCCTTTTATACCTTATTAAAGACGCTCAGCAGCTTTCTTTCCGAGTCTGTCATTAAGACGGTTTCATTTGCATATTTTATACTGTTAAGATTACGCCCATCATTAACGAATTCCGGGTGGATATCCAGCACTGTTAAGACAGCTTCGTTGTAGAGGGTGAACATATCCAGTGAGAAGATAGCTCCTTATGCTTCTTTATATTTTTGCGTAATTACTACATTCATTTTCTGCCGTGTGCATATGGTTTGATCCCAGTATATGTCCAGGATTTTCTAACCTGCGTTCCAAATACTAGATTGACCAGAAAGTCCTAACACTTAGGTAACTGAAGATAGAGAACAAGTTTTCATCTCAGTCTGATGGAATTTCCAAGGAGTGCTGCATGTGTTCCACACGGTCACGTCATCAGCGCTAAACTTTATTGCCAGCAGCTAGAGCGCATCTTACAAACTAATGAAGAAGTATCCTGCTTTAGATGTTGAGTTTTTTCTACATCGAACATTCAGCCCTGATGCTACTCTGAGTGACGATCGCTAATCAGTCCAAAGTCACACAACTCCCGTGACCTCTGCTTTGCTTAATCTAGGTAGGGTTTTGTTTCAGCAAGACAATGCGAGGCCACACACTGCCAGATGTACTAAGAAGAAGTTCAAACAGATCGACAATGTTGGGATTTTTCTACATCGAACATTCAGCCCTGATTCTACTCTGAGTGACGATCGCTTATCAGTTCAATGGCACACTTCCCCCGTGACCAGCGATTCAATGCATTTGATGGAGTGAAGGAGGCTTGTTTAGATTTTTTTTAATGTAAAACCAGCGGATTGGTATCTGGAACACATCCGTATGCTGTCTGATAGTTGGTAGAAGATCGTCGATAATTATGGACTTAGTTTCGAAGACTAAATGTTGGTGTTGCTCCATAAATTTTGTTACTTTCTTTCTACTTCCTAAATGTGTCAGGACTGTCTGACTAACCTAATAGATCAGGATTTTTTAACAGTTCAAACAGATTCATGTGTTGCACTTTGTCCAATGTTTTATATAGTCTATAAAACTTTAATGTACATCCTTCTGCGTTTGTATGCTCTTTCCGATATCATTCTGATAATAAATATTACATTTCTTGTTCGAGTGTCTGTGACAAAGCCGTACTCGTCTAATATCTGGTTTAATTCGCCATTTACGCTCTGTTTATCAATTTACTATGGTTATGTGGTACATTAAGCTGATTCTCCGATGAAAGTCGTATTCATTTACAGTTGATTAGTAATAGGATTTAGCAGTCATTTTTATAATTAGTATATTAAATAAATTTTAGATAATTTCATATGTGACTAAGTTTATTTTCTGCGAATGTATACTATTTTTTTCACACTTTTTGGCGTTCATGCTTCATTTGAAGAAAATAAATTGGGATTTTTATTTATTTATTTTTATTTATTTATTCTGTTATGCGAAGCTATCCTGGCCAGGGTATCAGCAGCCACTTGTTACCCCTCCCCGCTATGGTCTGTTCTTTGAATTCAAATTTACCAAGCAGCTTAACTCGATGTTGATTTTTGGGAAAAGCAAGAGTTGGAAAATGCATTTTGCGATTTCCTCTGCGACGTCCCTTGGGGAAAAGTGTTCGACCTATCAGTTGATGACTGTGCCTCTGAGGTCTCGTCATGGGTGAAAGCTGGCATTGATGCCTTCATACTCACCAGGAAGTATTGCTTAAAACCTCATTCCTCTCCGTGGTTCTCTCCGGCCTGCTCAGCCGCTATTGCCCACAGGAACCATTACTTCCGTCTATTCCGGAGACAGTCAACTGATGACAATAGGCGCCTGTTCATATCTGCTCGCAATGAGTGCAAGAGAACCCTAAAAGACGCCAAACGGTTGTTTGCTGAGAGAATGCGACAGCGCATAGCTGACCGCAAGTTCGGCTCCAAGGACAATTGGAGGATTTGCAAACGAGTGCTCAACAATAGGAAATTCTCAATACCTCCTTTAATCCATGAATTTGAGGTTCTCACGTCATCTGTGGACAAAGCTGAGAGCTTTTTCCACAGATTCTCATCCAACTCCACATTCGACTCGTCCGGAGTACACCCACCCGACTTCCCTATTAGAACTGAGGCCAAACTGCACGACGTATATATTACCCCGACAGTAGTATCCCGAGTAATTTCAAAATTCGACCCCCATAAGGCGTGTGGGGACGATGGAATCCCGGTGATAGTCCTTAAGAGGTGTGCTCCTGAACTTTCCCCTGTCCTCTCTAAACTATTTAACTACTGCCTTTCTGCTTCCTGCTTTCCTGCAAGCTAGAATTTCTCTTCAGTCGTTCCTGTATTTAAGAATTGTGGTGAACCCTCGGACCCATCCAACTATCGTCCTATCAGTCTTCTACCGATATTCGGGAAAGTATTCGAGGCCATAATCAATGCTGAAATAGTTCATCATCTCACAAACACTTCTCTGACAGGCAATATGGATTCCGCTTTGCCAGGTCCACGGCCGACCTGCTAACAACCGTAACGGAGTACATGCTACAGGCCCTTGATGAGTCTGACGAGGCTCGCGCGGTTGCTCGGGACATCTCCAAGGCTTTCGACAGAGTTTGGCACTCTGGCCTCCTATGCAAACTACGGGGTTACGGTATTACCGGTCGCCTGCTTGACCTAATCCAATCTTTCTTAAATAACCGCAAAATGAAGGTCGTTCTGAATGGGCGTGCCTCTTCGTCCTACAGCACGAATGCTGGTGTCCCACAGGGCTCTATCCTGGGCCCGACGCTCTTCCTTATTTTCATCAACGACCTCCCAGATGAGATCAAGTCCCAAGTAGGCATCTACGCAGATGACACTACAATATACTCCCGCACCAGTAAGAAACCTGTCGTGGCGGACAGACAATCCCGCTGCTGACCTTGAACGGGATCTATACTCTGTGGTGAACTGGGGCAAGAAGTGGCTTGTCAACTTCAATTCGTCTAAGACCAAGCTGGTGTCTGTCAACCATTACAGGCAACCTCTCCTGCCTCCCATAAGCATGGACCAAGCGATTCTCCCGGAGAGCAATACACTACGCCTCCTCGGACTTACCCTGTCCTCAGACCTCAAATGGAACCACTATATTGAATTCATAGCAAAATCTACTGCTAAGAAGGTTGGGTCACTATGTCAATCCAGGATGTTTTTTCCACCTGAATCCATCCCGCATATATACAAGTCATCCATCCGTCAGTGCATGGAGTACTGCTGCCATTTATGGTCAGGCGCCCCTGCCGTTCTCCTCAGTGTTCTTGACAGGCTCCAAAGGAGAGTCTGTAATCTGATAGGCACTGGTCTGGCGGCTCGACTGCAGCCACTTCCCCATCGTCGAAATGGGGCCTCCCTTTGTCTGTTCTATAAATACTTTCATGGCTTCTGCTCGGACGAACTTAAGTCACTGGTGCCTCCTCAACAGGTGTTTACTCGTGCAACCTAGCCAGGCAACTGGGTTCCACCAATTCACAGTCAGGTTAGCCAAATGCAGACGACAATTCTACTCCTGCAGCTTCTTCTCTCGCACTTCCCGCCTGTGGAACTCGCACCAGTATTCTTGCTTTCCTGACCGCTACAACCTCCAGAAATTTAAATGCAAAGTCAATACTCATCTACTAACCACTGGACTCTAGCTCTCTCCCCACCCCCGTATAACCCTCCCTTTCTCTCCACCTATGTATCTGTCATCGCACCTGCTTTCTCAGCTTTCTATTGTTCCTTTCTTACTAGTTTGTACTCCTCACTCTTTTCTAATTAATCTTTTTACATTTATGTAGCCCCCTGCACATCAGTGGCATTTCCGCCTTGCTCGGGGTGAAATGATTAAAAAAAAAATAATTCTAAAATCTTCTTAGATTGTTTGCGTTAGAAACAGTTCAAAAACATTTGTCGATTTCATTAAATACATCTCACATAAGAAAGGGAAGTTCAGTTGCGTTGGCTTAGAGAAATAATACCGTATTGTTGATGAGTCCTTTGATCACTAACCGCTTTGTAAGTCTCTAAGAGTAAAAGAAGTTGTTTGGCTTAGATCTGGGCAGATTGGCTGTGATTTTGAAATTGACTTAATATGACTTATTGCTAAATAGCGAATTTATGTTTTTGAGCGATACAAGCTCAAATGAGTCGGATTTTTTCAAATCACTGTCGGTTGTCTGAAAATTCCGTTTTTATAATTTGTGATTAATTTTCTACTACGTCTGCAAAATTTAAATCTGTTTTTTAGGTTTTAATTTCAAAAGCGTGTCTCTCGTTCGAACATTTCGATGTCTATATCTGTCCAGTTTATGTTCTTATCCGAAGCATACAGAAATAATTTTTAAATATTTGAAGAATTTGAGAAAATCTAATAATATCTATCATCATCGAGACACGTATTTGAGTAATTGAGCATGGCAATAATTATATCCCGTTTCTTAATGGTAAAGCGCTCTAGAATTTGGTTTCTCTGATTAGAAAGAGATTACAGATTAGATTCCTGTCAGGAGGAACGTATCAGACTTTTGATCTCTAGGCCAGCAAATTTTTATTTCACTATCTAAATACAAGGATGTCAATTCAAATAAATTGTACCCACTACAATATGAAGAAATAATCTAAACTTATTTATAAATGGAACTTTGTGTGTGTGTGTGTGTGTGTGTGTGTGTGTGTCCGTTACTTATAGACTCCGAAACGGCTGAACCGGTTTTCTTGAAAATTTACACAGTTGTACGATAAGCGTCTGTGAGTGTTCTTAGCTAGGTTTTGTGTCGCGGTACACCCCGATAAATATCGATAATCGATAAAATCGTGTTATAGAAGGAGTGGTCCGATTTAATCAAATTTGATTAACTCATAGACAAAGATATAAGAAAAGATATTCAGAAGTTTCAAGGTTGCAGTTCTTACAATAGTGCAGAAAATCGATAAAATCGATATGTGAAAGGCAAGATGTTTGTGCGTGTGTCTTTATCTGCCTGTATGTATTTTTTCAGCCCTTTTATTTTAGTTTTTGCTTTGGGTTTGGCTCTAAGTAGGTATAATTGTAGTTCTTAGTCTCAGCCATAATACCAGAGTTCTTATTTAGCCTTCAAAATTCAGTTTACGACGACAAAAACTTATTTGATATCGATACCAGGAACTCAAAATTTGACTTACATTCATTCATTTTTCTTTCAGTCTACGGTTTCGCTTTAACTGGAAACAACTATTGCTTTTTAGTCTTTCGTGCCAACGTCCAAAGAGTCTGAGCTCCAGGACCATGGATTAGTTTTAAAGCTTTTATTACACCAGAGCAACGCCGGGCTATACTGCTAGTATTGAATAAAAAAATCATTAGTTCGTTGAAAATTAGTTACTTATGTTTCATTCATTTGTTCCGCTAGAGCATTTTGCTTTGGTAACCACTCCCCTATTTCTGTTTTAATTGCGATTCATGATGACATTAAAGACAAAATAAAATTGGATAAAAAAAAATCACTACTTCTTTGAAAACTAATTACCTGTGTTCCATTTATTTGTTCAATAAGATCATTTTACGACACTGTGTAACCACTCTCCTATTTTGCCCTGCTGTAGTTACAACTCCCCTATTTCTGTTTTAATTGCGATTCATGATGACATTAAAGGCAAAATAAAATTGGATAAAAAAAATCACTATTTCTTTGAAAACTAATTACCTGTGTTCCATTTATTTGTTCAATAAGATCATTTTACGACACTGTGTAACCACTCTCCTATTTTGCCCTGCTGTAGTTACAACTCCCCTATTTCTGTTTTAATTGCGATTCATGATGACATTAAAGGCAAAATAAAATTGGATAAAAAAATCACTACTACTTTGAAAACTAATTACCTGTGTTCCATTTATTTGTTCAATAAGATCATTTTACGACACTGTGTAACCACTCTCCTATTTTGCCCTGCTGTAGTTACAACTCCCCTATTTCTGTTTTAATTGCGATTCATGATGACATTAAAGGCAAAATAAAATTGGATAAAAAAAATCACTACTTCTTTGAAAACTAATTACCTGTGTTCCATTTATTTGTTCAATAAGATCATTTTACGACACTGTGTAACCACTCTCCTATTTTGCCCTGCTGTAGTTACAACTCCCCTATTTCTGTTTTAATTGTGATTCATGATGACATTAAAGACAAAATAAAATTGGATAAAAAAAATCACTACTTCTTTGAAAATTAATTACCTATGTTCCATTTATTTGTTCAATAAGATCATTTTACGACACTGTGTAACCACTCTCCTATTTTGCCCTGCTGTAGTTACAACTCCCCTATTTCTGTTTTAATTGTGATTCATGATGACATTCAAGGCAAAACAAACAATGCGTTAAGATTAAAACGCTACTTTTTGCACCATTTAACAGCTGACTAGAGATAATTTATCAGCTGCTACTTCAATTTTATCGTACATATCCGACTTACCATGTAGCATTAGAAAAATAAGTAAACGATCAGCATGTATACCATGGTGAAAATGAATGACGTAGGAAAGATTATTGATAAAATTTAGGATCAAATTGATTTCGAATACAGGGTTCTAGAAGGGCGTCCGTTCTAGTCATTATGTGTAGAGATTTGATTTTCGTCGAATGAAATTACGTCAAGAGTAGAAATGGAAGAGAATTTACGAGCAAAGAATTCTTTATTATCAATACGTGATGATAAAACTTCAAATAGAGTAAATAGAGGAGTTTGAGAACTTATTTAATACATTACTACAGAGTTGACATTAGCCACAATATCCAAACATGTGACAGGCTATCCGGGTCTCATTTTATCCGGAAATAGAAACTTGACGTTGAGGATATATTTAGAGTTATTGTGAACAGTGGAAAAGAGGCTGCTGTTGTAATCAGAGCTATCACGTTGGTATAGCGACAGGAAGTGATTCCTGTGGTGCAGAAGGGGATATTTTATCACTACTCAACACCGTCAAGTCACCGTCGGTTAATTGGCTGTCATAGTGCGCACATTATTTTTATTCCATATGTTAAGTAAAAGAGAGCACAAAATAAAATTTTGACGTTGGGAATAAAGCTCTAGATGAAATGCACGGACTCATACTTTGGAACAGTTCTCAAAGAAGTAAATAATCCTTCCCACAATTCATCAGCGACCAATGTTGAAGTGGCTAAAAAGCACACATCCTCAAAGCATCATGCTAAGGACACCGTTGAAAATACCAGTACAATAATAAGTGAAGCATTAGCAAATGCAGCTCAGATAACACTGGAATCATTACTAGATGCTTCAGCGACAAGAAAAAAGATTAAACGCAAAAGGAAGCCGTAAGAGTCCCCACACCAGATCCTGTTGATCTTCAAGATTTACAGGTGCAAATACTAATACAAAATTTACATTCCAGAAGAAGAACAAGTTGTCGAAAAAATGTCATAGTCTGCATGTCGCTGAGTTGGCGGTATTGAGTCGGTGGCGTTAAGTTGGCGGTAATGAGTCGTACTGCACCCCTTGTGAAGCATAGTGGCTCAACAAACAACATGCATTCGAAATAAGTTTAAAAATGCAGTAGAAGTGCATTTGAATAAATCTTCACTAAATAAATGATGAATATTATATGATCTTTTGAAAATTACAAACTAAATTATAGGTATTTCTTGTTTTTTAAAAGAAAAATTATGTTTTATATAAAACTATTCAACATAAAAAAGTTTATTTAAATGGCAACTGCATTTGTGTTTGATAGGTTTCATTTACAGGCGTTGTTTTTAAAGGCAAAAAGGCAAAGCATCTAATGAATTAAAGAATAATCATTATTGCTACCATAGTTTTTACTTATTTTTTTCCGATGAATTTATTTACATGCTGTGATGTTATTGTTTAAAGATAAAAATAACTGTTAACGTGTAACTCTCTTCTTTTGAACGTATTTATTCAACAAGTTGGTTGAGAATAAAAAAACATTGAAGAATCGCTTTGTTAGAAAAAAGCGTGGGAAATTAGAGAAGACTAAGCCTTTTATCATTAACAATTTTGTCTCGTTCTTCATTCATTAACGTGTAGCAAAATGTTTTTCAAAGTATAGAGATGTGAAAAGAGTTTGAGCGTTCATTTTTAAAGTCCTTCGAGGTAGTCAGATACCTGTGAAAATCTACTGTATCAAGATTATAAAAAAGATTCAAAGCCTATTACTTTTAATTAATGTGGTATTTAAGCAAGCGTCACAAAGATTTTTCTAATACCTCTACATTTAATTTCACTTTTTAATTTTAAGAATGAGAAAATTCAGTTTGACCGAAATGATTTCATTGCAATTATTTACAATGTTCATGGGTTTTTATGTACGTAGTGGTGCAGTGTATATTGGGTCGGAACGAGACATCGGAGAGCCGAATTCCAGTCGAATTCGGTGCATTCACTTATACGAAAATATCATTGGGAAAGGTATTAATACTCTGCTTCTCCCTTTAGCTATGGGTTTAATAACAGAACAGATTGGGTTCTGTAGCCTTGGTTGGCAATTAGGTTACAGCAGAAATAATGGCAACCTACTGCGAGAAAATCTTCTGCCTAGTCAGTCATATCTCTTTAAGAGACATGATCTTCCAAATCACGTATAAAACTTAACTCATTGATGGGTTTTTTGAGTCCCTATCGACATTATTTCATAATCACCTTAATTTGCTTTCCATGTTTTCATTTTAAGTTTTTAGAATATCAAAGTAGTAAAAATATTCTAAGTTTAATTTCTCATAACTAATGCGGTCATTACGGACTATTCCCAACAAAATACCAGAAGCATACAAATTTATATTCTAAATATCAGGTTTAAGAGTCATAACTGTTTTAAGCAGCAATTTCAGAACCAACTTATTCCAAACATCATTAATGATAATTCACATAATCTTTATGCGCCCCATATTAGCAACAGTCTGTAATCACTTATATTTTTGCATTTCACCGGCATGGCTGATGCTAACCTCCAGGAGAGCGACTCATTATGCTTTCTCGGGCTATTTTTTTTTTTCTGACAAGAACTGTAAAGATTATGTCGAATCAATTTTTATGCCTGTTTGCTTTTAAAATTCGGTTCACTGTATATTTGACCATGCATTGAATGTTGTTGTCACATCTGATTTGATTCTTCTGATTTAGAGATTCTTGATAAAATCCCAAGAAGAGTTTGCAATGTTATCGGTCCTGATCTGGCATCTCAGATTCAGAATAATGCACCTGTTTACACTGCTTAGGTTGCAGTAGCTGAAAATGCCAACTGTGGCTTTGAATTGCTATGACATACCCCTTACTCCCCAGACTTAGCTCCATCTGACTTCTCCCTGATTCCTAAACTCAAATCTTACCTGCGTGGTTACCACTTTGAAAAGAAAGATGAGATTATATGTGCTATGGAGGAGATTTTGGAGGACCAAGACGCCTCTTTTATCTCTTATGAAATTACAATGCTTAAGCATTGTTGAGTCAAGTGCATTGATGTCAGAGGTGGAGTATATTGAAAAATAGTGAAAAACTGCCTTGTTTCTACAACTTCTGAGTGAGGTTTAGAATTTTCTGAACGACCCTCTTAAATTCAAGTTTATGATTATCAGTTATGAAACTTTTTGTCTCTGATCAAAAAGTGTTTGATAAAAGATGTCACAAAGAACTGTCGGAATACCTGGCTAGGATTGACATTTTTGGGAAGGATATTCGAATAATCCAGAGCTTATACTGACAGAAAACTACCTGCATATTGATAGAAAATGAATTAAATAGATATATAAAAACAGAAAGAGGTTAAGACAAGGATGTGTGTTCTCACCGGACTTATTCAGACTATACCGTGAGGCGATTCTGAGATAATTAGAGGTTCTGCCAGAATTCATCATTGTCAGCCACAGCATTAAGAACATAAGATACGCAGATGACACAGTGTTAATAGCAGCTAAAGAAAGGATACTACAAGAACTCCAACAGAAAGTGGTCAAGGAAATCGAGAAAACATCAATTGTAATGAAACAATGCATTGTTGTTAGCAAAAGGGACAACTTAACATGTTAATTACAAATTAAAAATACCCATATCAAACATGTACAACCATTGCCATGTATCTGGCAATACTGAAATAGAGAGGGTAAAGTGCGACACTGAAATCAGAAGGCGTATTGATATAGCAAAAAATACCTTCCAAAAGCCATTCCAAAACCTGCAAAAAAACAACAACACGCACACGCACACGCACACGCTTAATATCAAGAAGAGGCAGTTGAGGAATGGTGATCTCATTTGAATGTAGCAGATGTAGTATCACAGTGTCAAAATTTGCGTACTCGATACAATGTTTATTTTCTTAGTGAAGCCCGAAGTCTTGACAAAATAAAAGTAGCAATTGGCCGCGTGGTTAGTAAGAAATGATATGAATGAAATTGTATAAATTTAACAAAAGCGACGAGTGACTTGTTTTTGTGAATGTTATCAAAAGTTATTACCCAAAGATTTAACATTCCTATGTGTTTCAACTTTATGTAATACTAGCGGTATAGCCCGGCGTTGCTCGGGTGTAATGAAAGCTTTAAAACTAATCCATTGTCCTGGAGCTCAGACTCTTTGGACGTTGGCACGAAAGACTAAAATGCATAGTTGTTTCCAGTTAAAGCAAAACCGTAGCCTGAAAGAAAAATGAATGGATGTAAGTTAAATTTTGATTTCCTGATATCGATATCAAATAAGTCTTTTTCGTCGTAAACTGAATTTTGAAGGCTAAATAAGTCCTCTGAGTAAATTGTATCATGGCTGAGACTAAGAACTACAATTATATCTACTTAGAGCCAAACCCGAAGAAAAAACTAAAATAAAAGGGTTGAAAAAATACAGACATACAGGCAAATAAACAGACACACACACAAACATCTTGCCTTTTATATATATATTATCGATTTTCTGCATTATTGTAAGAACTGCAACCTTGAAACTTCTGAATATCGTTTATTATGTCTTTGTTTATGAGTGTTACTCCTTTTGTAACCTGATTTTTTTCGATTATCGATTTTCGATATTTATCGGGGGGTACCTCGACACAAAACCTAGCTAACAACACTCGCAGACGCTTATAGTACAACTGTGTAAATTTTCAAGAAAATCGGTTCAGCCGTTT
This sequence comes from Ascarosepion bandense, assembly GCA_037127315.1. NCBI lineage: Eukaryota > Metazoa > Mollusca > Cephalopoda > Sepiida > Sepiidae > Ascarosepion > Ascarosepion bandense. The sequence goes on from JBBBDQ010001271.1 coordinate 593,874, forward strand.
TGGAGTCTATAGTTAACGGATACACACACACACACACACAGAGACAAAGTTCCATTTATAAATAAGTTTAGATTAGATTTGAGATAATTATAAATATTTTTATAAATTCTTGTTTATGTACCTAACTTACAATTACATTTATGTAAATTACAGTATACTAGTGATTAAATTCAGTGATTTTACTAAATCATAAACTTACTATGAAAACTACAAAAGATATTTTTGAATCTGAACCCTTCGTCTAATGTTGCTGTCTTTTGATGCATATTATGCAGGCTTTATGTGAAGCCCACGATTTTTCTTGGTTTTCATTTGTTATGCCAAAATAATCTAAGTAATCTCTTTTTATCATGTCAATTATATTTGCTTGTTGATGTAGAAATGTAAATTTTCCACAAATAAAACAAAAGGACTTTGTATTTGAGCTTTCTAATGTTTGATAATATATTGCTTGATTATTCTATCAATTTGTAAAGTTATTTAAAGCGTTTAAGTCATATAAATTTAAGAATTTCTTAAATATAAACACAAATTTCCAAATCTAACACAAAAAAGGAATCAGCGTTGTTTTGGCATTTTAATTTTTTAGTGATTAGTCATTAATATTGCTTGATCGTTCGGCCAACTTTTAAAGGTAACTCATAATTAGTTCATATAAATGTTTAAAAATCTGAAATCTAAACTCGGTTTAAGTAGGAACTTATTATGAAATGGGTACTTAAAATTTATTAAATTACTCTAGAAATACAGATATGTCTAATTAAATCAACTGTTTAATCACGATGACAATATTACTCACTAAATTATATCCCAATTAAAAGATTTGCTAATACCCAAACTTAATTAACTGATTGAATTATCAGATTAACTCCGTAAACATATTACTTTTATCATACTTCACCTTCTAGAATATTCTGCAGAAAATATGAAATACCAGGAAAATTCTAGAATTTTTTTATATTTATTGCTTAATTCACTAATTTTAAATTAGGTTAAAAATGACAAAATTAAAAATATTTTGGGTGTTACATATATTTTCTTTGTTCAACTGCGATGTATTTCAATACATATAGGACAGGCTTTATGCGGAACCCAATATTTAGCTTGGTTCCCCAATTTTATGCCAAAATAAAGGAAGCTCTTTTACGAAGTCAGTTATATTTACTCGATGATCTGGAAGTGTAAAATTTCCACATTCGAATTTTCTAGTGCTTCATGACAAATTGCTTGATCGTTCTGACGATTTTTATAGGTAACTCATAATTAATTCATATAAATTTAAGAAAATATGAAATATGAACTTGGTTTAAATAGGAACTTTTTTATGAAATAGGCACTTGAAATCTATGAAATTATACGAGAAACACGGACGAGGAGGTATAATCTAAATTACATCTTATTTAATCAACTGTTAAATGACGATGATAAAATTACTCACTAAGTCATATGTCAATTCAAAATTATGTCAAAGCCCAAACTTGATTACTGATTTTCTAAGCACCGCTTAGATGTGGCACAAGGCCAAAGTATGGAGTACCCCGTGAAGATTGAACTCATTACTCACTTGTAATAGGTTCTAGCGAGACAAGCTAGCTAACCATTACAACACGTCGAGGTGTAATTATTAATTAATTGACTGGATGATTGAATTGGGTGATTAACTCCGGTAAAAAGCCACTTTTATATATTTTAGTTTTCTCTCTGGAATATTGTGCAAGAAAGCGGAACGCTCAAGAAAATTCTAGAATTCTATGATATTTTGAGATTAATTTACTTATATTGAAATCGGTTAATATAACAAAATTGAAAATATTTTTAGATTGTTACCTATAAAAATATGCATAATGCAATAATACCATAAGAGGTACAAAAATCTAGATAAAAACCTAGTTGCATAATGATCAAGACTTCGCGAGCGGCTTAGACTGGATTCGTCTGGAGTTTATACGCCCGACTTCCCACCTAGAACTGAGGCTCAATTGAATGACGTCCACATCACGCCCTCGCTGATTTCTAACATAATCTCAATACTTGACCTTCACAAAACGAGTGGTGGGTACGGAATCCCAATCATAGTCTTGAAGAAATGTGCCCCTGAACTCTCCTCTGTCCTTTCTAAGCTCTACAACTTCTGCCTATCTTCTTCCTGCTTTCCTACCTGTTGGAACTCTTCTTCTGTAGTTCTTATATTTACGAACACTGGAGAAACCTCGGACCCCGCTAATCACCGCCCTATCAGCCTTCATCCCATCTTTGGCAAAGTGTTTGAAGCCATTATCAACGCCGAGGTCGTTCAGCATCTCACAGCCCACAGGTTCCTCTCGGACAAACAGTATGGCTTCCGCTTCACCAGGTCTACTGCTGATATGCTAACGACCATCACCGAGTATATATACCAGGCTCTCGACAAGAACGGTGAAGCCCAAACCGTTGCCCTGGATATCTCTAAAGCGTTCGACAGAGTCTGGCATGCTGGCCTTCTGCGGAAACTGCGAAGCTATGGCATAACTGGACTTTTGTTAGACCTAATCCAGCCATTCCTCTCTAACCGCACATTGAAGGTGGTATTAAACGGACATGCCTCCCAAAACTACCCTACAAACGCGAGTGTCCCTCAAGGCTATATCCTAGGTCCTACGCTCTTTCTGATCTACATCAATGATCTTCCCGATGCCATAAGATCCCAAGTAGGCGTGTACGCCGATGACACCACAGTTTACTCTCGCCTCGATCAAAAATCTAGTGTGGGCGACAAGGCGGACCTCGCTGCCTCGCTTGAAAAGGACCTCCAATCCGTGGTGGATTGGGGTAAGAAATGGCTCGTAAATTTCAATTCTTCCAAAACGAAGCTGCTATCAATTAACCACCATAGACAGCCGCACCTACCTCCCATTAGCATGGAACAGGCTTGCCTTCCAGAGAGTAAAACACTACGCCTGTTTGGCCTGACACTCTCAGCGGACCTCAAATGGAATGACTACATCGAATCCATTGTTAAATCCGCTGCTATGAAAGTCGGTTCTCTGTGCAGGGACCGGAAGTTCTTTCCGTCTGAATCTATCCTGCACATATATAAATCTACCATCCGCCCGTGTATTGAATACTGCTGCCACATCTGGTCGGGTGTCCCTGCTATTCTCCTCGGGGTCCTTGACAAAATACAACGGAGAATCTGTAATGTGATCGATACCGACTTGGCTGACCGCCTGCAGTCACTCTCTCACCGGCGTGACGTGGCTTCCCTGTGCCTCTTCTATAAATACTTTCACGGCTTCTGCTCCGGTGAACTTAGATCACTGGTGCCCCCTAGGTACGAATTTGCACGAGACACTAGATTAGCAACTAGGTCCCACCCTTTTACAGTGAAACCGATAAAATGTAACCGCAATTTCTACTCCAACAGCTTCTTTTCTCGCACTTCCCGCCTATGGAAGTCCCTTCCGCATACTTGCTTCCCCTACAGCTACAACCTCCAGGAGTTTAAATGTAAGGTCAATAGACACCTCCTAACACACTAACTCGCACCCATTCTCTCAAACACTCTTCCTATGTACTCCCTTACTCGTCTATCACCCTCCTTCTGACATTTCCTATATCCAATCGCTCTCTCAGCACCTTCCCCTATGTAACCCACTGCGCTATAGTTGCAATGGAATGCCTTGCTTGGGGTGAAATGATTTTAAAAAAAGCTAAGTAGAAAAAGGATCTTCATGCAAAAGCGGAACTTTCATTTGTTTTTGTTTTTTTTTCAAATGTTCTTTTAAAAACGAAATACAGTGAAAATTCACATGTTGTTGTTGATGTTCTAACTGAAAAAGGGTTAACAGACTAATCGTAGTATGAAGCAAAGAGGCTTGAGCAGTCTTAAAAACGAGTATCGATCTTCGGCGTGGTTACTCGTGATCAGAAATCATACTTTGAATTTTTTTTTATTTAATCATTTTACTCCAAGCAAGGTGAGACGACCACTAGTGCGTAGCGGGTGGGGTCACAGTGAGAGAAAAGACTGTGTAAAATAGGTATTGAGGAAAGGATAAAAGAGTAATGGGATTTTACAAGACAGGTGACAACGTTGCATTTAAATCTTTGGAGATTGTAGACATCAGGAAAGAAGTAAACGGAAGGGAGTTCCACAGGCGGGAAATGTACAAAAAGAAACTGTTCGAGTAGAAGTGGCGGTTGCATTTAACTATTTCAACAGTAAAATGGTGTGACCTCGATGTTATGCTAGGAGCACGATTAAATTCACGTGGACGGGGCACCAGGAACAACAGCTCATCAGAGCAGTTGCTATGAAAACATTTGTAGAAAAGACAGAGGGAAGCCACGTCACGTTGTAGTGCTAGACTATAAACAATGAAAATACGGCCACATATCCTCAGGGGCTTCACACCGCCAGAGGCCGGATTTTTAAAAAAATGTTTTTTTATTCCTCATTAGTTTTTATCTTTTTAACATTAAAACCACGAATATGTTAATATTCGTGTTTTTTTTTTGTTTTTGTTTTTTTTGCTTTTTTTAATCATTTCCCCCCGAGCAAGGCGGAAATGCCACTGATGTGCAGTGGGCTACATAACTGCAAAAAACTTAATTAGAAAAGAGTGAGGAGTACAAACTAGTTAGAAAGAAGCAATAGAAAGCTGAGAAAGCAGGTGCGATGACAGATACATAGGTGGAGAGAAAGGGAAGGATATACGGGGGTGGGGAGAGAGCTAGAGTCTAGTGGTTAGTAGATGAGTATTGACTTTGCATTTAAATTTCTGGTGGTTGTAGCCGTCAGGAAAGCAAGAATACGGGAGCGAGTTCCACAGGCGGGAAGTGCGAGAGAAGAATTTGCAGGAGTAGAATTTCGTCTGCATTTGGCTAACCTGATTGTGAATGGGTGGGACCCAGTTGCCAGTCTGGTTGGACGAGTAAACACCTGTTGAGGAGGCACTAGTGACTTAAGTTCGTCCGAGCAGAAACCATGAAAGTATTTATAGAACAGACAAAGGGAGGCCCCATTTCGACGATGGGGAAGTGGCTGCAGTCGAGCCGCCAGATCAGTACCTATCACATTACAGACTCTCCTTTGGAGCCTGTCAAGAACACTGAGGAGAACGGCAGGGGCGCCTGACCATAAATGGCAGCAGTACTCCATGAACGGACGGATAGTTGACTTGTATATATGCGGGATGGATTCAGACGGAAAAAACATCCTGGATCGACATAGTGACCCAACCTTCTTAGCAGTAGATTTTGCTATGGATTCAATATAGTGGTTCCATTTGAGGTCTGAGGACAGGGTAAGTCCGAGGAGGCGTAGTGTATTGCTCTCCGGGAGAATCGCTTGGTCCATGCTTATGGGAGGCAGGAAAGGTTGCCTGTAATGGTTGATAGACAACAGCTTGGTCTTAGACGAATTGAAGTTGACAAGCCACTTCTTGCCCCAGTTCACCACAGAGTGTAGATCCCGTTCAAAGTCAGCAGCGAGATTATGTCTGTCCGCCACGACAGGTTTCTTACTGGTGAGGGAGTATATTGTAGTGTCATCTGCGTAGATGCTTACTTGGGACTTGATCTCATCTGGGAGGTCGTTGATGAAAATAAGGAAGAGCATCGGGCCCAGGATAGAGCCCCGTGGGACACCAGCATTCGTGCTGTAGGACGAAGAGGCACGCCCATTCAAAACGACCTTCATTTTGCGGTTATTTAAGAAAGATTGGATTAGGTCAAGCAGGCGACCGGTAATACCGTAACCCTGTAGTTTGCATAGGAGGCCAGAGTGCCAAACCCTGTCGTAAGCCTTGGAGATGTCCAGAGCAACCGCGCGAGCTTCGTCAGACTCATCAAGGGCCTGTAGCATGTACTCCGTTACGGTTGTTAGCAGGTCGGCCGTGGACCTGGCAAAGCGGAATCCATATTGCCTGTCAGAGAAGAGTTTGTGGGCAGTGAGATGATGAACTATTTCAGCATTGATTATGGCCTCGAATACTTTCCCGAATATCGGTAGAAGACTGATAGGGCGATAAGTTTTCGTGTAATCTCTTTTTTTTTCTCGGGGGGAGGGGTAATTATTTGTCTTGTAATTTTAGACTGAAGTTCGTATTTGATTAAATTAAATGAAATTTTTTTTCCCGACTGCTTGAAAAACACAACTTACCCGAACGCTATGGACTCTTATGTTTCCTGCCAGTATTAAACACAAGTTGGCTTAGAAAAATAAATCAGTGTCGTATAGTATAGAACAGTAGGAGGATGCATCGGAGTCTGATCAGCTCTGACGGGGTCAACTCAGCGAGGGTAGTATGATGTTGCAAGACCCGAAACTGCCCAGTGACCTGAGTAAAGTACATCACTGACGACATCCTCCTGCGCTACAGAATGTGCGTATTTTCGAAACTATCAAAGATTATATATAACCATTAATAAATAATAATCATGTATAGTTATTTTACGTTTTTTATACGAATATTTTTTAAAGAACCTCGAATTTTAAAGAGATACAGGTATAAATCTCCAGCCTTCACGAGCGGAATTTTACATTTGAAAGTTTGATGAATTTCATTAATATTTAGCACTGAATTAAGTGCATGGTCATGAAATGAGATTATTTTAAAAAGCGAATATTTGGCCTGTAAAATAAATGCTAAATTAATCATTTGGCTACATGATGTCCTTCGCTTCATTCTGAAATATGCTAGTTCATCATGTAAAATATTCTGACAATTAAGATTATGATATAATTGATTTTATAATCGACGTACATTATTATTATTATTATTTTTAGTGGGTACTGGTGTTTGACTTCTTATGTCTGTTTCTTTTATATTTTCTTAAATAAAAACAGGAGTAACAAGTCAAACACGTCTATCCAGTAAAAATAACATTTATAAAAATAAGAAATAACACATCACTCAATAATATATAGATGGCACCACTAATAAAAATCCATATGATTTCTATGAATTACTAACCTTCAAATAGCACGTGGCAGAATTTGGACCCAATCGGACTATTAATTTACAAATTACAGTTATTCAAGTGAAGCTACTGTTGCAAATTTTCAAAGCGATGGAAAAATCTGAATTTCGTGTATTGATAAAGCATTGCTTTCTGATGGGAAAAAATATTGTTCAAGTAAAGCAATAGCTTGATAAATGTTATTCAAACTCTGCTCCGTTGGAAACAGAAGTTAAGAGGTGGTATGCTGATTTTAAACGCGGTCGTTCAGACACAAATGTTGCTGAACGCTCAGGTCACCCAAAATCGGCAGTTGTCCCGGAAAACACACAAAAAAAAAAAAAATCCACAAACTCGTTTTGCTCGATTGTAAATTGAAGTTACGTGAGATAGCAGAGGAACTGAACATATCAGAAGGCAGTGTATGCACCATTTTGCATAAACATTTGTCAGTGAGAAAGTTGTGTTGAAAATGGATGTCGCGTTTACTCACAATCGATCAAAAATAACAACGCATCGACGATTCAGAGCAGTTTCAATGCAACAAGGAGATTTCATGTAAATAAGTGATACTGGATGAAACATGGATCCACCACTTCATCCGGAGTCAAATCGGCAGTCAGCTGAGTGGACAGCAGCAGGTTAAAACCGTTCAAAGCGACTAAACTCGCAAACATCAACAGGCAAGTTTTTGGCCTCCGTATTTTGAGATGGTCAAGGTATTTTGTTCATCGATTACCTTGGGAAAGGAAGAATCATCAATAGCGAATGTTATATACTGTTATTGGTACATTTGAAGAAAGAAATCGCCAAAAAACGGTCACAATTGAAGAAGAAAAACGTGATCTTTCACCAAGACAACGCACCGTGTTACAAGTCGATCGCAACGATGGCAAAAATACATGAATTGCACTTCGAATTGCTTCCGCATCCACCTTATTCTCTAGATCTGACCCCCAGCAACTACTGGCTGTTTGTAGACCTCAAGAGAATACTTCAAGGAAAAGAGATTTGGTTTCAGTGAAGAAGTGATATCGGAAACTGAGGCACATTTTGAAGCCAAAGACAAATCGTTCTACAAAAAAGCCATCGATTTGTTAGAGAAGCGTTGGAATCAGTATAGTGCCTTAGAAGGAGACTATGTTGATGAATAAAGTCGAATTTTGCCTAAAAGTTGTTTTATTAGTTAGGCCCGGGATTTACTGGGTGATGTGTTAATATCGGATATAGTGTTCATTCGCCTTTTCGTGGTTTACCTTTCGCCGTCTCACGGTATCGTGGGCTTTTAAAATATATAATTTCCGTAATTTCGCGGAAATTGCGAAAAATACCGCGGAAAGTTGAAAATCATAAAATGTTTTTTGACATAAAATTGAAAATCATAAAATACATAACTTATGTTTTTTGACACTTGTGCAATACGTGCGTACAGTACTTTACAGCTGTGCGTGATCATAGTCAACAATTACTACCGTACTGTAAACCAATATTTTAATATTTTTTCTAAAATTCGAAAGTCTTTCTACATGAAATAGGAGCATGAGGAAGAGTAATACAGATAGAGGTTGGATTAATATTAATATGGGTTGGGTTTATATAGGCTTAAAATAGGTACATCCACTCATGTTTTTATACCTAATTCTTAAATTGAATTTTTAAAAATAAAAAAAAATTCTTTAAACTTTTATTTTAGCTTTAATTGAAAGTTAAATGATTGGATTTACTATTTCCAGAAAGCAAAATACTGTGGTGTATTTCAAACAGAAATTATATTGATTGGTATCTAAAATTTTAAAATAAAAAAATTCAATTTTTGATCGATCGACATGTTTTTCAGTGAAGGTCAGTCAGTTAAGTGACATACGTGACACACGCTTGAGCAATCATGTCTCGAAAGAGACATGACAGAAGATTATCCCGCAGTAGGTTGCCATTGCTTTCTGCGGTCGACTGGTTGCCGACCAAGGCTATAGAACCCAGTCTGTCCTGCTATTTAACCCATAACTGGAAGGAAGAGACCTTTCCCAAGGATATTTGCGCGTAAGTGAATGCAATGGATTCAACTGGAATTCGAACTCGGCTCCCCGATTTCTCGTTCCGAGCCGATATCCACTGTACCAACACGCACATCCACATTAGTGGAGCTACCTTAACTTAAAATATACCTAAATATGAAATAAATTCTGCGTCTAAACTTTGTGTTTTTTTGTTGTTTTTTTTTTTGTATTTCGCAGAAAGTTTCGTAACTGATTAATCACGAAAACAAGGGAACACTATATATATATATATATATTTTTTTTTTTTTTGCGGTAAGGTATCTTTATCTGACATCACGTAAAAATGTCTTCAAAAATAAAAAAAATTCTGTGTGTGCGCGCGCGCGCGCAAGCACTTCAACTTATAAGGTAATTATGGTAAATCTCAGGGCCACCCACACTCGAGGGCCTCATTTTGTAAAAATACATTTTTATTTTATCACGAGTTTTTATTTTTCAGCACTAAATCGCCAGAAACTATATATAATCATTTATAAGTAAGTAATAATTATATGTAATTATTTTTTTTTTTTTTTTTTTAGAAGAGCCTCGAATTTCATATTGCTTAGGGCAGAGGTGAAAATAAAAACAGCTGTGATGATATCATTACTCCTTTTTTTTAAACATCCTTATTACTAGAATATTAAAAATATATAAATTTTAGTTTTACTCTTTATGCATAAACCAAGGAAATGGCCCATTAAAGTAGCTATGAATATGAAATATAAAAAGTGGCTATAAGTGTGAAATATAAAAAGAGCCATGGAAAATGTGAAAAGCCATGATCGTTAAAGTTCTGAAGAGATACGGCACAAAGAAAAAGAATGAGCTAGTATAAATAGATGACAGAACAGATTTAGGGGAGAAATAAAAAATTCCAAATTTATTAAAAGCTACAAGGAACTTATCGAAAGCTATGGTCGCTTACGTCCAAAAGGATCACGGTACATAGAAGTGAAAGAATGAGCTTGTCTAAATGTATGGCAGAACAAGTTTATGAGAGATAGCAAAAGAATCTTTACTGCCATGTTCATATTCACAGTGTTTCGACCATTTTACGCTCCAGCCTTCTTCAGGTGACTGAAATTTCGAGCCGAACCCTTTATTTTGAACACTGGGTTATACTGTTTTCGATCCATGAGCCAAGCCACGCCACTTCCTTGTATCTTAGTTGTCTCCTTTTAACTCAACTCTCTAAGTTATTTGTTCACCAGTGCTGTATCCAGGTATTGAACTCACAACACTTTCGGTTAAGTCTTTGGATCTAATCAACATTTTATCCACTGGCAAGATAAGAACAACAGTGCGAACAAAGTAAATAATGTAAATACTACCACATCTCAGAAATATAGACAAATAAAAGAATCAAAATTTATTTAGAGCTACAAAGAAAAGAAAACGATCGCCTTCGTCCTGAGAAATACGTCACATAAAAAATATTAATTCATAGAACAGCTCCAGTTTTGAGTAGATCAATTCTTCGTGACATTTTACGATATCATGAATTTTTTGAAACCACTAACCTAACAAGGCTTGTTTCATGAATATGTCTTGAATCTATTTAAAGATGACTCTAGCTAATAATGATTCTCGCTTCTTTTGAACATGGATTCATACAACTGGTTGTTTGACTGACTGTCAGAAAACGATAAAAACAAAAGCGTGGGAAATGAGAGAGAAGACAAAACTTTTATCATTAGACACCAGTTTCACGTTTTTCTTCTGTCAGATTTTGTAAGATTCGACTGCACAGAAAAGCCGAGGTTACACACACTTATACCTTTTTATGCGTGATTAAAAAAGCATATACATTTACATATTCACAAATATAAAAGCTCTTTTCATGAAACAATTGACTCACTAAATTTTACCATGTGCAAAAACAAAATAAATGCAGCCTCTTATTCATTGACCAATCAAGAGCAAGGAAAGAATCTTAAAAGTTGATCCGATCCTATTTTTCACAATCACCTAAAAACGCATTATTTATTTTTTCTATTCAGAGCGTCACAGGTCATTAAACGGAAGTCTCATCTAGGGGTCATGCCTTTTCCCCAATCTCTCATACGCTCTGTATGTGTGTGTGTGTGTGTGTGTGTGTGTGTGTGATACAGCATTGATTTTCCCTTTTCCACATTACTTGTCGGGAACAAAAAAGAAAAAGAAACAAAGGTATTATTTCTGCTTTGACACTCAGGACGAATTTGTTCACCTACTACAATTATACACACTTACAGCGAAACTAGATTTCTCTTTTCTTCACAAATTCGTTTCGCCTGACTTTAAGAAAACTGAACTCTCAAACACATATTTAAAAGAAAAAATTATCCAGAATTTCAAACATAACTGTTATTTCAAAACAACAAAATTGACGTAATTCTTCTCGTTAAATTAATTTGCCCTTATTAATACAAACAAAACCTTATAATCTTTTGTTCAACCTTCTAATTCTTTCAAATAGGGTGGGCTCAGTTATGTTTGGCACAATGCCATATCGCAAGCATAGAACACAGCTCATTACACTTTTTTCATTAACTTGTACTGAAATCTTTTGAAACTACAGAGATGTGAAAAACATCTAGCGTTCATTTTTAAACTTCTAAGATGTAGTCAGATACATGTGAAAATCTACAGCAAAAAATTTTTCAGAAAGTATTACTTCTAGTTAGTATGGTCTTTACGCGACCTTCTTAGCATTTTTTTTTTCTAATATCTCATTTCCATCTATTAATTTGCATGGTAGATTCGGAATGTGCATGGTATTAAAGATATGGTGATGTATATTATACTTTCGTCATATTGATATTTCACATTACTATGACGAAAGGAAGGACTAGAATAGAGCAAAGAAATAAATTGTAAAAACCAATTAAACACAATAACATTTGTTTTTCATACAAATTACTACGACACAAAAAGTAGGCTTTTCTACTCATTTTCGATGCCTAGGTTTTAAAGTGATATTTTTTTAAAATAAAAACGCTTTCATTTTAGCTAAATGATTAAATTTATTATTTTCATTAAGCAAAATACTTTGGTGTATTTCAAATATAAATTATAATGATTGGAATCTCAACTTTTTGAGAGTTTTCAAAAGTTATCATTATTTCGTCCATTTTTGAAAGCCTGACAGATTTGTAAACAAAAGTTAATTCTAGATTAATTTTTTTTTTCAAAAACAAGACATTTACCCAAATTACCAATGTGATATAAAGGATTTTTAAAAAAATTAAATAATTAAAACATACTTTGATCTTTCCTCTTGACAATAAGAAACATTTTGACGGAAAAAAATGTTTTTAAGTTTGGGGCCTTTTTTATGCTATGCAGTTTTTTTCAGCGAATTAATGGAGGTAGCTACAAAAAATTAATACATTCATTCATTATATATACAATCCTTCCTGTACAAAGGGGGATAATCGACTTCTGCCCTCCCTCCACAGTGCTTCGAGTTCCTATCTTAAATATCCATCAGCATCTTGATTTATTTTCTGTGAGTTTGAAGCTACAGAATATCAAATTACGAAATGTTTCATGTTTAAATTCCTCTAATTAATGTGGACTTTACGCAGCCACTTGACAAAATATCAGATTGAATGAGTGAATTATCATTAAATGAGTCTAAATATTACTTTTAAAATTCAGAACCCTTTTCAGCTTCGAGCAAATTCCAACCTCAAGATTCATCAAAATATTAATAATAATTAATGTGTTATAAACACGCCCCTTATTAGCATAGTTGTATATGTGAAAATATACTCTATGGGATAAAGACATATATATATATATATTTAATCTATCAAGAACAATTTTATGGGAAAGAAGCATGACAAAATAAAAAATGTTTTCGTTTAACCCATTTCGTCTTTTAGGATTTCATCAAACTATTTTTATGCCTAAATTGATGCAACTACACATGCGTACAAACAGAAGAAAGACACTAAAAATTCTTCATTTAATTTGTGTGTGTGTGCGTGTGCGTGTGCGTGTGCGTGTGTGTGTGTTTAAAATGTTTTGAGTATATAATCTAGCCAATTTCATTTAGTTTTTTTTTTTTCTTAAATCACAATTGTGGTCAGTCTCGTTACAATGAACAACTAATGCTTTTAATGTGTTGTTTTGCAAAAGATCCCTTTTGTGTTTTTTTATTTAAATTCCTGGGGATTTCTCCGGTGTAATCCTTGTGGCAATTATTACAGATAATAAAAATAAACTCCACCTTCAAGTTTTAGTATATTATTAACGAAGCTGACCACAAATTTTATTTAAAAAATACTCCCTTAATTAAAAGAGAAAACATTCACTAAGACGAAGATGTCTAGAAAGTGCTTTAATCGCTAGTTCAACCACAATAAATTTACGCCCAGATTCTTACAATGTTTTACCATCTTGACAGATCTTTTATTATCACAATAACAGATATTAACGAAGCTGACCACAAATTTGATTATAAAAGCGCTAGTCTAATTAAACGAGAAAACAATTTACTAAGACGAAAATGTTTTAATCGCTAGTTCATCAACAATAAATTTACGCCCAGATTCTGACAACGTTTTACCATTCTTGGCAGTTAGTCAGTTAAATGCCATACGTGATACACGCTTGGGCGATCATGTCTCGAAAGAGACATGACTGACTGGGCAGAAGAT